>BTHU01000003.1:19032500-19632500 GCA_036184795.1 Tokudaia tokunoshimensis
TTCTTTTGAGATACTATTGTTAAATCCTGCTTCAGAGTATATCGAGCTAGCTTCCAAGTATCCAACACTCAGAGAATCACTTATCAGTGAGAAATAGTACACTAAAATGACTATCCTTAGAGAAAGCTATTTACCTGATTATAGGTGAAATCAGCCTTCATGTGTTTGATTTCCTACCTGGAATTAAAGTATTTCAAGGAAACTTCTTGCAAAAATTTTGAGACTAATTTTTCCTTGCTGCTTTAAATGCTAGGAAGGCATTGCTTTACTTTTCTGCTCTTCTATTCAGAGCAGAATGGGTGTCCTCATTTGAAACTTAGTCCAGCACATGTTCTCTTTGTTCTCTGAATCCAGGGGTCAACTACGAGCAATACATTTTATACTGGGGTATTTAGAAGTTCATTCAGGTAAGGAGCAGCATTATGGTAAGTTTTTTCACTGCATGTTGTTAGTGATAAGTAGACCAAGGGAAGAATGAAAAGGGATAAAAAGGCATATAATGAAAATAAGAAGTATATGTGTCCACACTGACGTTTCTCTCCTTTAGAAATCTAGGTCTTGAAAAAAAAGTTGGCTGAATTTAATGAGTCAAAAGTGGTTTTGCCTGTGGAATGTAATCAATTTTACTGGCTCAATAAATATACATTGAACAAGTAATGCTCACCAAGACTTGGGAATCTTACAATTGACCCAGGACCTGTTCTTACTATCAATGTCGGAACAATGAGCAAAATGATATTTCCACTTTGACTTATCCTTATCATGAAAGGCTTAGAGCGTGTGTCCAATGGTGGTACATGCTATGTAGGTACATATTTCTGAATAAAACTAATGGGATATATCAAATGGTTATATTTCTCTGTTGGGTAAGAATCACCATGGTCTTGAATGACATACTAAAAATAGAACAGAGACAGTATGAAACTAAGCATTGGGATCAACTGTATATGTAGAAGAAAACCAGGCATAAATGGTGGCCACATGCAATTCCAGTACTGCAGAGGGAGAGACAAGGGATTTCTGGAGCAAGATGCTTAGTCATATTAGCTGGAATAAATAAATTTGGGTAGAGTGAGAGGCCCTCTCTTCAAAATTAAATTGGGAGCTATTGGAAAGAATACCTGATGTTAACTATGGACACACACACACACACACACACACACATACACACACGTGCATCAGAACCCATTCCCTATGTAAGTATGAAGATGTTCATGGACACCAAAGATACACTGTAAAAAGTAGCAATTACAGCATCTGGGGCATTAACATTGGTTATAAAGTTCGCAAGGAGGCCAGTAGAAGAGGGAAGGAAAAAGCAGAGTGGAGTAAGGAACTCAGAGCTCAGAGCCTCTGGGTACCAGATCTAAGGGATGTTGTCTTTTATTATGAATGAGGTAGGAACAACTTAGGGACTTTGAGCATAGGATTGCAGTTCAGTACTAAAAATTGTGGTTTATTTGTCTCTGTGGAGATTAGGTTATAGGAAAGGGGAAACCCTGACAGGTCCGTTAGAGGAACATTTTAGAAATTTAAAAAATAGAGATCAGGATCAGGGCAATGATGACAGCAGCACAAGAAACCATTATTTAAAGAATATAATTGTATTTTAAACCACTACACAGTGTTGCATTGCACTGTGTTGTAGTTTGTACAAAATATAAGATAATGGGGGAGTTAAAAAAAAAAGAGAATCCATAATGTTAATGCAGTGTAAATGAAACAAAAAAGTTTTTGGAATAAAATGAGGGAAGGAGGTAAAGTTCTGATGGAAATAAACTAGAAGTTGGCTACTTGGCTTCTAGAATTGGTAATTTTTACCTAGCCATTAAACTTCCCACTAGAGACCTAAATGAAGCAGATGGGTATGCAAGTCAGAAGGAAGTTGAGGCTATAGATACAGGTTTGTGATTTATCATTTTATAAAGTTTGTAAAGGTATGAAATGGAATAATAGTTCCCCTGTGAGTTATGAAAATAATGCCTGAGACCCAAGCTCTGGTTAGTAGAAGTAACTGTCTTAAAAACAAAGAAGTCTGAAAATGACCATCAAGTGAAGTATAGTGACAACAGAATGAAAGGCAGGTGTCAGATGACAAGTGAGAAGCATATGTATAGGAGGATGTGACCAATTCTATTAAAGGATGTTCACATGGAGCCAAATTATGCCACATTCACAGCTCTGCAACATTTGAGGGACTCAAATGTGCAGTTTGTAAGGAATCAAGGGGATGCTGCAGAACTAAGGAAAATTTTAATTACTTTTAATAAATATGATAATTAGAAATGAAGGAAATTGGATGACTAGAAAATGTATAGCTTCATGGGAAATAGTTTTTTTTCTTCTTAACACATATGCTGACTTTATTTCCAAGCTTTTTGACATTTTTTATTGGATATTTTCTTTATTTACATTTCAAATGTTATCCCCTTTTCCAGTTTTCCACCCTCTCGGAAACCCCCTATTCCATCCTCCGTCACTCTGCTTCTATAAGGGTGTTCCTCCACACACACCACTCCCACCTCCTTGCACTCAATTCCCCTATTCTGGGGCATCAAAAGGGATGAACATTAGAGCATTTGTATGGTGGGGGACCATGTAAGGCATACTGTTTTCTGGTCGAGCTAGGCTTAAACCTTGGGGACCCAGCAGGTAACTCTGCAAGAATAGGAAGGCATTTGCCTGCCATGATCCTAGACACCAGGCTTCTGACACTAGAACATAGCTCTCCATAATGCTGTGGCCATCAGTCATGTAGCCTCAAGACAGATCTCCATTTTAATGAGGTATCTAAAGCCCTGATGGGCTTAGCTAATTAAAATCTCCTTCCCAGACATTCCTCCCTGCAAAAGGTATTTAACCTCAGGCCTCCCTGAGAAAGTGTGGCTCGGTTTCACTCATCACAACTCTCCATCATGACAATAATTACTTTAAAACCATGAACTGCTTCTTCTCATTGGACTGACCTGCCTTGGGGAGCAATGGAGCAGGTCTTCCTCTAAAGAGTCATGTCTAATCTCCAGTTGGAGGCGTCTCAGGCTTCGAGACGTGGCTTCCATCTGAGGCCTCTCAGAGCTTCCAGACCGCTGGTTCTCACTCTGTTCTCAGCTCTTCCAAGTCATCGAGTGGCATCTATGGTGTCCAAGATTAAGAACCTTCTGTCCCAGGCCTCTGTGCAGCCCATGAACTGGCACCCAGCAGTTTCCCACGGGCCCCAGATTGCACTTCTTCCCGCCCCCGCCCTGGAGCAGGGGTTCTGCAGCTTCTCACAGCCTGATATCTGCCCAGATGGACCGTGGGGTACACAACAGTCAAACTACCTGCATCTGCCTCCCAAGCCCTGTGGCAGGCCAGACGCGAGCCACCATTTTAACCCACAGTATGGTACTCAGGACTGAAGGTATCATTTCAAAAAGCAGAGGAGAAAGGGAACAGTGTCTGGGATGGTTACTTGAATGCCCACCATCCAGAAGGCTAGAGGTTAATTGTTGATAACTTTGTTGAAGGTAAATCTTTTCTTTTTTTTTTTTGATGTGAACTTCTTTATTTTTTTTATTGGATATATTCTTTATTTACATTTCAAATGTTGTCCTCTTTCCTGGTTCCCCCCTCCCCCAAAAATCCCATAAGCCATCTCACTTTTCCCAATCAAGCCTCCCCTACTTCCCTGTCCTGGTATTCCTCTACACTACGACATCAAGTCTTTCTAGGACCAAGGGCCTCTCTTCCCTTTTCCCTGTTGCCTATGTGTCTGGAGCCATGGGTAACTCTATGTGTACTCTTTGGTTGATGGTTTTGTCCCTGGGAGCTTTGGGAGTACTGGGTGACTCATATTGTTCCTCCCATAGCTCTGCAAACCCCTTCAGATCGTTGGATCCTTTCTCTAGCTTCCCCATTGGGGAACCTCTGCTCAGTTCCATGGCTGACTGAGAGTGTCCCCCTCTATATTTGTCAGGCACTAGGAGAGCCTTCCAAGTGATTGCTATATCTGGCTCTGGTCAGCCAGCACTTGTGGGTATCCACAATAGTATCTGGGTTTTGTAACTGTATATAGAATGGATCCCTGGGTGGGGTAGTCTCTAGATGGACTTTTCCTCAGACTCTGTTTCCAACTTTTGTCTCTGTATCTCTTTCTGTGGATATTTTTTTCCCTTTCTACAAAGGACCCAAGTATCCATAGCTTGTTCTTCTTCCTTCTTGGGCATCATGTGATATGTGAAATGTGTCTTGGGTATTCCAAGCTTCTGGGCTAATACCCACTTATTAGTGAGTGCATACCATGTGTGTTCTTTTGTGATTGGGTTACTTCACTCAGGATATTTTCCAGTACCATCCATTTGTCTAAGAATTTCATGAATTGATTGTTTTTAAGGGCTGAATAGTACTTTATTGTGCATATATACCACATTTTCTGTATTCATTCCTCCGTTGAGGGACATCTGGGTTCTTTCTAGCCACTGGCTATTATAAATAGGGCTGCTATGAACATAGTGGAGCATGTGTTCTTATTACATGCTGGGGAATCCTCTGGGTATATGCCCAGGAGTGGTATAGCAGGGTCCTCCAGTAGTATTATGCCCAGTTTTCTGAGGAACCCCCAAATTGATTTCCAGAGTGATTGTACCAGCTTGCAATCAGTGGAGGAGTGTTCCTCTTTCTCCACAACCTCTCCAGCACCTGCTGAGTCCTGAGTTTTTTATCTTAGCCATTTGACTGGTGTGAGGTGAAATCTCAGGGTTGTTTTGATTTGCATTTCCCTGATGACTAAGGATGTTAAACATTTCTTTAGGTGCTTCTCAGCCATTCGATATTCCTTGGGTGAAAATTCTTTAACTCTGTACCCTATTTTTTAATAGGGTTATTTGGTTCTCTGGAGTCTTACTTCTTGATTTCTTTGTATATATTGGATATTAGTCCTCTGTTGGATGTAGGGTTAGCAAAGATCTTTTCCCAATTTCTTGGTTGCTGTTTTGTCCTATTGTCAGTGTCCTTTGCCTCACAGATTTGTAATTTTATGAGATCCCATTTGTCAATTCTTGATCTTAGGGCAGAGGCTATTGGTGTTCTGTTCAGGAAAGTTTCCCCTGTGCCCCTGTTTTCAAGGCTCTTCCCCAGTTTCTTTTCTATTAGTTTCAGTGTGTCTGGTTTTATTTGGAGGTCCTTGATCCACTTGGACTTGAGCTTAGTACAAGGAGATAAGAATGGATCGACTTGCATTCTTCTGCATGTTAGCTGTCAGTTGAGCCAGCACCATTTGTTGAAAAGACTATCTTTTTTCCACTGGATGAATTTAGCTCCTTGGTCAAAGATCAAGTGATCATACATGTATGGGTTCATTTCTGGGTCTTCAATTCTATTCCATTGATCTACCTGCCTGTCACTGTACCAATATCATGCAGTTTTTAATACAATTGCTCTGTAATACTGCTTGAGGTCTGTGATACTGATTCCCCCCAGAAATTCTTTTACTGTTGAGAATAGTTTTCCCTATCCTTGATATATCTTTAAAAGGTCTTTAATAACTTTACACAAATGAATATTAGAGTGTTTGTAAGACCAAGCTAAAACTCTTTGATAAACCAATCAGTCCACACAGTGTGCAATTGCAGTTCCAGTAGAACATATTTAAATATAGTTAGATCCTCTTACCAGCATAATCCTCAAATAATCCTTCAGTGTCACTCTTTTCAAATTGCTAAATCATTTGAAAGATTAAATATTATAATGGATTATGCTCAAGTTTTGAATCTCAATTTTAGTATTAAGATGCTATATATTATTGGCAAGTAAAACAAATGAAAATAAGCCATTCTTTATCAGAGGACAGTTATCAAGTGGGCAACTGGATGTTTATGGGTTAAAAACGATTCTATAATGTTATACACAACTATGTGTACTGAATGAAGATATAACATTTGTGATTTGTTTGTCAAAGATCAAGTGACCATAGGTGTGTTGGTTCATTTCTGGGTCTTCAGTTCTATTCCATTGATCTACCTACCTGCCACTGTACCAATACCATGCAGTTTTTTTATCACTATTGCTCTGCAGTACAGCTAGAAGTCAGGGGTTGTGCTTCCCCCAGATGTTCTTTTTTTGCTGAGAATAGTTTTCACTATCCTGGTTTTTTTGTTATTCCAGAAGAATTTGAGAATTACTCTTCCTAACTCTGTGAAGAATTGAGTTGGGATTTTGATGGGGATTCCATTGAATCTGTAGATTGCTTTTGGCAAGATGGCCATTTTAACTATATTAATCATTCCAATCCTCTAGCATGGGAGATTTTTCCATCTTCTGAGGTCTTCTTCAATTTCTTTCTTCAGAAACTTGAAGTTCTTTTGAAAGATGTGGAATTAGGTTAATAATGTTTGAAAATTTAAAGGAAGTTCTATTTTCTCTGCAAAATGTGAATGGAAGACTAATGTGACTGAGAAGTCATGTGATGTATCTAAAAACAAGGTACAAACCCCACAATTTTTTCTATAAATGAAACCACAAATTTTATGAATCTAAATGATTATTTTAAAGTGTAATATCTTTCATTAACCTCCATTCTTTAGTACTGTTACTAGTCAATCTACTCAGTTCTAATTTAGTCATTTTCTTGGGAGTCATGCTAATAATTTCCCCAGACTGGTAAAATTACAAAACACACACCAAAAGACACATATTTTCATTACTGTTTCTTTGGTGATTGATGATTTTCTTAAGACATGGATATAGACATTTAATCCATGGTTAATTTTATTTATAAATAGGTCATTGAGACATACTTGTTGCCTTCATAGCCTTTATTAAAGTATGACATTGGAAACTGTAGTGGCATGGTGTTGCAGACACACTTTCAAATTGAATTTTATGAACGACCTGATATTCTTAAAGGCTATTGTTTCGGCTCTGTTATGTTTCAAACTTATATTCTTAAATGACCTTTCTATTTCACTTACAATCACTCTAAAGTGTGATTTCCCCTTTTGTACACTATAAAGTATTAGAAAAACCTTTATACTAAGCCAACTCTAAAGATCAATCTTTAACATTTAATAGATGGATTGCAAATACAAAAGGTTTAAACTCATCCATCCCTTGGTATAGAATGTACCTTCATTTTATAGCTTATTATATTTTCTCATTACCCTCTATGAATATTGTTCAAGGTGATACCTTTCTATTCTATAGTTTTTATATGCATCATATTGGTATTTAGATTAATCAGGAACAGTTGAATGTTTAGTACTATGTAAGACCTATTCAGAAGGAACCATTAGTTTATGAATGAATTTCTTAAATGCCAAAACTAACAAAAATTTAAATTCAAGTTTGCTTTCTAAAAATTACAATGCTGTATTATAAATCCATTTGATGTTATCTTATAAACAATGACGTCTTATGGAAAGAATATGAAGCTAATATATTTTATAGGTATCATTTAACAAATAAGACAACCAGTTTCTTCTTCAGAATAAAAAATAAATATACCATAATTTTAGAATCTAAGTTTTCTACATCTCAGGTATGAAAATCTGTTTGAAATTAGTTGAAACTGCACATGGAAAAGAGTCACATCTACTGCTTATCTAGTTGGTTATGCAGGATCTATCTTGCTTACCTCTTTTCTAAACATATTTAACATTTTAATGGTATGTGGGAGAGTTTGCATGTGCAATGATGCACATGTGGAGGTCTGAGGAAAATGTGTGAGTATTATTTTTCTCCTTCCCCAGTGGGGAGCCTGAGAATTATGAGCAGAGTTTCAGACTCTCTGTCAAGTTCCTACCAGTTAAGCCATCTAAATGACCCTTGCTTAACTTAGAAGCATATTTAGCTTTGGGATGGTTTCCTTATCACTCTCATAACCTTAGTCCTTATAGTAAACATTTTGATTCTTACAATAGCCTTTTTGTGATAGTTATTTTGTATTATAGTACTCAATAAAATTAATTGATTTTATAATTATTTACTAAATTTCTACTATATTCCACGTACTGTGCTGTCCTGTGTGATAATAAAAGAAGCCAAACACTTTATTTCACAGACCTTAGTTTCAGCAAAGGGAGAAAAATAATTTGCTAAAATATAAATGAATCATATGCAAAATTGTCTTCAGTAGAAAGAAAAACAAGTGAGGTTAAACATAAGAGAAAACTGGGATGGAATATGGTAGAGTTACAATTTTGAATAGGGTTTTTAGCACATGTCTACTGAAAAAAATAACATTTTAAACTAAAACTGCTTATAGACTTATTATACATGGTGACTCTAGAAGGCACTACTAGTAATACTTTTTTCTTTTAAAAAATATTTTCAAATAAATTAATGTAGGTAGTTCCCTGGGTATTAAAAAGAGTACTGTCTGCTCTCTAAAACATGAATGAGAACAGAAAATGTGTAATCACAGTCTCCCTTACTAGAATGACAGATCCCAGAGTGGAAACAAAGCCCCAAATGACTATCGAGTTCCCTGTGATACACTGTCAAAACAGAAGTCCAGACCCATACTCTACCACTTCCAACAATCTAGGAAAATAACATAACTCAACCAAGCATCAGTACCTTCCTCTGTAAAACTGAGATTTTGTTGGAACCCAAAGTATAAGTGAGAATTAAGTTAGTAGGAAGAGAGAAAGGATGAGTATTTAGATAACTTAAAAAAGATAGAGAAGGCTTTATTAAAGACCAGAGAGGGAATATGTTTATATTATCTATAATGTATCAGTACACAGTACAGTGCTATCAGGACACAAGACATGGTCACTCAATGGCCAGAGTTCAAGACTGAAATAAGGATGAAGATTGCATGCTTCAAGCTGGGGCTTTGGTAGCTAATAAGAGAGGAGAAGGGGGTTTCATTAGGGGAAAATTGGGATGGGTAGATTTTGTTTTTTAATAGCAGTTTCCAAAACATCAGGATATGTTGTCTCTTTCTATAACCACTGGCTATCTAAGGTGGAGAGCAGCTGATTTCCTTCTGCTGGTTTCTATAATTTTAGTTTCAGATAGGGTCTTGATTTTTGGGAATAAGGGGGCTTTTAGAACCTGTACCTGTGACTATAAGTAATTACAAAGATGAAATATAAAACTAGAGACATAATTTTATAAACTGAAGATTTGAAGTACCTTTTCATCAAGCAAGGCTGCTAGTGCCATTTTCTCAGCAGTGTATATTCATTTTTTCTCTTTATGCTTCATTGGTATTTAGCCCTAGATTTCAAAGTTTTCATCATTATTATATCTGTTGTATACTTCTAACCAGTGAACTTTGTTGTTACTAGAAATTGTGTTGATGGTGTGATGGTGAACTTGATTAGTATTTTGTGTTCTGCCTAATCTACATTTTTATTAGATGTTTATTTTATTTACATTTCAAATGGTATCCCCTTTCGGTGTTACCCCTCCAAAAACCCCCTATCCGACCCCTCCCCCTGATCACCCCTCCAATTTCCTGACTTGCATTCCCCTATTCAGGGAATCGAGCCTTCACAGGACCAGTGGCCTCTCCTTTCACTGATGTTTGAAATGGTCATCTTCTGCTACATATACCTGGAGCCATGGGTCCCTCCATGTGTACCCTTTGGTACTCTTGCAGTCCTATGGGGCTGCAAATCTCTTCAGCTCCTTGGGTCCTTTCTCTATGTACTCCATTGGGGACCCTATGCTCATTCTATTGGTTGGCTGTGGGCCATGGGTATTTTGATCCATTTTCCAATAAGGATCAAAGTATCCACACTTTGGTCTTCCTTCTTCTTGAGCTTCATGTAGTCTATGAGTTATATCTTGGATATTCTGAGCTTTTTTCCCTCTTTCTAGGGATCACAATAATATTAAACATAGATTTATTGTTAACCCTGCAATGGCCTTTAAGTAGTCAAGTGAAAGGAAGTCACGAGTCTTTTACTTTAAACCAAAAGATCTCAACCCTATATAAAGAACTACAGGCAAATGACTACAGTTGGGAGCTGAAGAGTTGGTCTTCCCCAAGGATGACCACACCATGTTGGGTATTGCCAAGCATGCATACAAGTTACATTATATGAGCTCAAAAGTTTATATTTGGGAATTTATATGTATATACAGATACATTTATTTATGTAATATGAATGAGAAAGATGCCATGAATTTGAATGTGAGTAAGAGAGGATATGGAAGTGTTGGAGGGAGTAAAGAGGAGGGAGAAATATCATATTTAAAATATAATCTCAAAAGTAAACAACAATGAGAAAAATATAGACAAGATTAACCTTAGTAAGAAAGATATGTTGGCAACTCGATCTGTGATGAACAGTCAACAATTGAGGATCTAGAGGAAAAGCTCTTGAGGGAAACCAAAAGCTATTATTTAGGTAATACAAGAAGAAAAGGGAACATGGAGTCTTGTTAGTAATAAAAGGTTTTTAGCAACATGGATAGAAGATGAAACTGGTTAGAGCATTATCTTGAGCCAAAATCTAATAAAAGGAGTCTCAATTCTCTTCATTTATGAAGGCTGTGGAAGATAGTTGTGATGGCTCAGAAATGCAAATGACACTTTTCTTTCAAGTGAAGAGATCAGATGAGAGCCATACCCAAGGTTTATAAATATATAGCTTGGGTAGAACCCAGAGCATTCCCTTCTCTGTACTACCTATCACTACTAGGTCAAGGCCTGTAAACTTCTAGCCTCCTTACAATCTAACCTTCTGCAAACATAGACACTAAAGACTTCAATGTCTAGTCTTCATCTGCTAAACTAGGTCTAGAATGTTTCAGCCTCTGAGACTTCCTGTTGAGTAAACTTAAACGTTCTTTCTATTTCTGAAGTCTGGCTGACTGGTTCAACTCAGCTGTTTGGCTCAAACTCCTCTCCAAGTTGACTGATTCAAATCGGCTTCTCTCAACTTCTGACTTTATTATTCTGCTTGGAAAGACTGCCTCTGAATTGCTCCTAACTCAACTTCTCTCCTCTGAACTGAACTGGTTTGAATTGAATTGAGCACAACTGAATTCCATCTCTCTTCCTCCCTGCTCTGTAAGTAGCCTTTCTTTTCTGTCTGTTCTCCTGAGAGTTGGGGCATATCCTATCTCTGACTCACTCTGTCAAATCTTTATGATTCATCACTTTGTCTACCCCTCAATTAGATGTCATAGCTCTGGATCTAAGGTGTGTATTAAAAAGGTCAACATGCAGAAGAATGCAAATCGATCCATTCTTATCTCCATGTACTAAGCTCAATTCCAAGTGGATCAAGGACCTCCACATAAAACCAGACACACTGAAACTAATAGAAAGGAAACTAAGGCTTCCGCGACCTCTGTTCTTGCAGACTGCTGAAGAGACAGGTACCCCAGGCTCTCTCTCCCCAATATAACATCACTTGGGACACGGCCTGTTGGGGCTTCCGTCTGCGCCCGAGTACGGGTCAGCTCTGTGGTCATCTGGGTGCCAGATCGGCAGGCCATCGTGTCTGCAGGGTGAGCGGCGCCACGGAGAGAGTGCAGATTGCACTCCGCCATCTTTGCTCCAGTGACTGGGAAGTTGGGACAGCCAGGTTCTGAGACAGAGAGGCTTAATATCGCTTGGGTCTCGGGCGGCTTGTGTGTGTGCGGCTCCCAAGTGCTGGGCTGATCTGCAGTAATCAGCGCGCCAGCTCTGCTGTGGGACTTCTGCCTGGCAGAGGGACCCCGCACTGGGCGGGAGCCTACCAGCTTTCCTTCCACGACCTCTGTTCCCGCAGACTGCACTGAAGAGACAGGTACCCAGGCTCTCTCTCCCCAATATAACATCACTTGGGACACGGCCTGTTGGGGCTTCCGTCTGTGCCCGAGAACAGGTCAGCTCTGTAGTCCTCTGGGTGCCAGATCGGCAGGCCATCGCATCTGCAGTTTGAGCGGCACCACGGAGAGTGTGCAGATTGCCCTCCTCCATCTTTGCTCCAGTGACTGGGAAGTTGGGACAGCCAGGTTCTGAGACAGACAGGCTTAATATCACTTAGGTCACGGGCGGCTTGTGTGTGTGCAGCTCCCAAGTGCTGGGCAGATCTGCAGTAACCAGCATGCTAGCTCTGCTGTGGGACTTCTGCCTGGCAGAGGGACGCCACCTCCCCCCCCAGGAGAGATCACACACCCCTGCACAGGGCAGGAGCCTACCAGCCTCCCTTTGGCGACCTCTGCTCCAGGAATCCACTAGGCTGAGCCTTTGGATGTGCAAGGCCTCCCCAATATAAGATCACTTGGGGCAAGGCACATTAGGGCTCCAAAGTCACTCAGGAGCAGACAAGCCCCAGAAATCGGTGCCAGGGGATTTCTGGCAATCCGGGGGGGGGGGCAGAAATAGCTTTGCAGGCTCACAGGAGGTCCAACCAACAGCCAGTGGCAGCAGGACCAACTAACATCAGAGGTATCCAGATGGCAAAAGGCAAACGTAGGAATGTTACTAACAGAAATCAAAGTAATGTGGGACCATCCGAACCCAACTCTCCAACAGCAGCAAATCCTGGATACCCCACCACACCCGAAAGACAAGATCTGGATTTAAAATCACTTCTCATGATGCTATTAGAGGATCACAAGAAGGACACAAAAAAAATCTCATAAAGAGTTACAGGAGACCATGAATCAACGGTTAGAAGCCCTTACAAAGGAAACACAAAAATCGCTTAGAGAAATGCAGGAGAACATGGATCAAAAGATGGAGGCGCACAAGGAGACAACACAAAAATCGCTTAACGAGATGAATCAACGGGTAGATGCACTCACAAAGGAATCACAAAATTTGCATAAAGAAATGCAGAAGAATATGGGTCAACAGACGGATGCCCATAAGGAGGCAACACAAAAATTGCTTAAAGAAATGAATCAACGGTTAGATGCCCTTACAAAGGAAACACGAGAACTGCTTAAAGAAATGCAGGAGACAATGGATCAACAGATGGATTCCCATGAGGAGGAAACACAAAAATCACTCAGGGAAATGCAGGAGAATGTGGGTCATCAGGAAGAAATCCTGAAAGAGGCAATGCAAAAATACCTTAAAGAAATACAGGAAAATACAAACAAACAAGTGAAGGATCTCAGCAAATCCATCCAGGAACTAAAAAAGGAAGTAGAAACAACTAAGAAATCACAAAGGGAGACAACTTTGGAGATAGAAAACCTTGGGAAGAAATCAGGAGTCATAGATGCAAACATCAACAATAGAATACAAGAGATCGAAGAAAGAATCTCAGGTGCTGAAGATGCCATAGAAAGCATCGACTCAACAGTCAAAGAAAATGCAAAATGCAAAAAACGTGTAACCCAAAACATCCAGGAAATCCAGGACACAGTGAGAAGACCGTACCTAAGGATTATAGGTATAGATGAGAGTGAAGATTTGCAACTTAAAGGGCCAGTAAACATCTTCAACAAAATTATGGAGGAAAACTTCCCTAACTTAAAGAGAGAGATGCCGATGAACGTACAAGAAGCCTACAGAACTCCAAACAGACTGGACCAGAACAGAAATACCTCCCGTCACATAATAATCAAAACACCAAATGTTCTAAACAAAGAAAGAAAACTAAAAGCAGTAAGAGAAAAGGGCCAAGTAACATACAAAGGAAGACCTATCCGAATCACATCAGACTTCTCACCAGAGACTATGAAAGCCAGAAGATCCTGGGCAGATCTCATGCAGACACTAAGACAGCACAAATGCCAGCCTAGACTACTATACCCAGTAAAACTCTCAATCACCATAGATGGAGAGACCAAGATATTCCATGATAAAACCAAATTTTCACAATATCTTTCCACAAATCCAGCCCTGCAATGGATAATAGGTGGAAACCTCCAATACAGGGAGAGAAACAACACCCTGGAAAAAATGAGATAATAACCTTCTTGAATCAAACCCAAAAGTAGATAACCACTCAAACATAAAGATAGCGTCAAGAATGGTAGATGGCAATAATCACTATGCCTTAATCTCTCTTAATATCAATGGTCTCAATTCCCCAATTAAAAGACATAGACTAACAGATTGGATACGTAAACAGGACCCAGCATTTTGCTGCATGCAGGAAACGCACCTCAGTGTCAAAGACAAACACTACCTCAGAGTAAAAGGCTGGAAAACAATTTTACAAGGAAATGGCCCCAAGAAACGAGGTGGAGTAGCCATCCTAATATCAGATAAAATTGATTTTCAACCTAAAGTCATCAAAAAAGACACAGAAGAACACTACATACTGATCAAGGGAAAAATCCACCATCAAGAACTCTCAATTCTGAATATCTATGCTCCAAATGCAAGGGCACCCTCATTCGTAAAAGAAACTTTACCAAAACTCAAAGCACACATCGCACCGCACACAATAATAGTGCACCCACTCTCTGAAATGGATCGTTCAGGAAAGCAGAAACTAAACAGGGACACAGTGAATCTAATTGAAGCCTTGGACCAAATGGAACTAACAGATATATATAGAACATTTCATCCTAGAGCTAAAGAATACACCTTCTTCTCAGCACCTCATGGTACCTTCTCCAAAATTGACCATATAATTGGTCACAAATCAGATCTCAACAGATATAAGAAGATAGAACTAATCCCATGCCTCCTATCAGATCACTATGGAATAAGGGTGGTCTTCAATGGCAACAAAAACAAAAGAAAACCCATGTACACATGGAGGCTGAACAATGCTCTACTCAATGATAACTTGGTCAAGGTGGGAATAAAGAAAGAAATCAAAGACTTTCTGAAAGTTAATGAAAATGAAGGCACAACACACCCTAATTTATGGGACACAATGAAAGCAGTGCTAAGAGGAAAATTCATAGCCCTGAGTGCCGCCAAAAAGAAACGGGAGACAGCATACACTAACAGCTTAATGGCACACCTGAAAGCCCTGGAACAAAAAGAAGCAAATACACCAAAAAGGAGTAGAAGGCAGGAAATCATCAAACTCAGGGCTGAAATCAATCAAGTAGAAACAAATAAAACCATACAAAGAATCAACAAAACGAGGAGTTGGTTCTTTGAGAAAATCAACAAGATAGATAAGCCCTTAGCCAGACTAACCAGAGGGCACAGAGATAGTATCCAAATTAATAAAATCAAAAACGAAAAGGGAGAGATAACAACAGAAACTGAGGAAATTCAAAAAATCATCAGATCCTACTACAAAAACCTGTATTCAACACAACTAGAAAATCTTGAGGAAATGGACAATTTCCTTGACAGATACCAAGTACCACAATTAAATCAGGATCAAATAGACCATCTAAACCGTCCTATAACCCCTGAAGAAATAGAAGTTGTCATTGGAAGTCTTCCAACCAAAAAAAGCACAGGTCCAGATGGTTTTAGTGCAGAATTCTATCAGACCTTCAAAGAAGACCTAACACCAATACTCTTCAAACTGTTCCACAAAATAGAAACAGAAGGAACACTACCCAACTCGTTCTATGAAGCCACAATTACACTAATACCAAAAGCACACAAAGATCTGACAAAGAAAGAGAATCTCAGGCCAATCTCTCTTATGAATATCGATGCAAAAATACTCAATAAATTCTTGCCAACCGAATCCAAGAACACATCAAAACGATCATTCACCACGATCAAGTAGGCTTCATCCCAGGGATGCAGGGATGGTTCAATATAAGGAAATCCATCAATGTAATACACTACATAAACAATCTCAAAGAAAAAACCACATGGTCATCTCATTAGATGCTGAGAAAGCATTTGACAAAATTCAGCATCCTTTCATGCTAAAGGTCTTGGAAAGATCAGGAATTCAAGGCCCATATCTAAACATAGTAAAAGCAATTTACAGCAAATGGTAGCCAGCATCAATCTAAATGGAGAGAAACTTGAAGCAATCCCACTAAAATCAGGGACTAGACAAGGCTGCCCTCTCTCTCCATATCTTTTTAATATAGTACTTGAAGTTCTAGCTAGAGCAATTAGACAACAAAAAGAGGTCAAAGGGATACAAATTGGAAAGGAAGAAGTCAAACTATCACTATTTGCAGACGATATGATAGTATACATAAGCGACAAAAAGAACTCCACCAGAGAACTCCTACAGCTGATAAACGACTTCAGCAAAGTGGCCGGATATAAAATCAACTCAAGCAAGTCAGAAGCCTTCCTATACTCAAAGGATAAGCAGGCTGAGAAAGAAGTAAGGGAAATAATACCCTTCACGATAGCCACAAACCATATCAAGTATCTTGGTGTGACTCTAACCAAACAAGTGAAAGATCTGTATGACAAGAACTTCAAGTCTTTGAAGAAAGAAATTGAAGAAGACCTCAGAAGATGGAAAAATCTGCCATGCTCATGGATTGGCAGGATTAATATAGTAAAAATGAGCATCTTACCAAAACTAATACACAGATTCAATGCAATCCCCATCAAAATCCCAACTTAATTCTTCATAGAATTAGAAAGAGCAATTCAAGAATTCATCTGGAATAACAGAAAACCCAGAATAGCTAAAACTATTCTCAAGAGTAAAAGAACCTCTGGGGGAATCAGTATCCCGGACCTCAAGCTGTACTACAGAGCAATAGTGTTAAAAACCGCATGGTATTGGTACAGTAACAGACATGTAGATCAATGGAACAGAATTGAAGACCCAGAAATGAATCCACACTCCTATGGTCACTTGATCTTTGACAAAGGAGCTAAAACCATCCAGTGGAAAAAAGATAGCCTTTTCAACAAATGGTGCTGGCTCAGCTGGAGGTCAACAAGCAGAAGAATGCAAATTGACCCATTCTTATCTCCTTGCACTAAGCTCAATTCTAAGTGGATCAAAGATCTCCACATAAAACCAGACACACTGAAACTAATAGAAGGGAAACTAGGGAAGAACCTTGAACATATGGGCACAGGGGAGAATTTCCTGAACAGAACTCCAATAGCTTATGCTCTAAGATCAAGAATAGACAAATGGGACCTCATTAAATTACAAAGTTTTTGCAAGGCAAAAGACACTGTCATAAAGACTAAGCGGCAACCAACTAACTGGGAAATGAGCTTTACCAACCTTATATCCGACAGAGGGCTAATATCCAATATATACAAAGAACTCAAGAAGTTAAACTCCATAGAGGCAAGTAACCCTATTAAAAAATGGGGTACAAAGCTAAACAAAGAGTTCTCACCTGAAGAATATCTAATGGCTGAGAAGCACCTAAAGAGATGTTCATCATCCTTAGTCATTAGGGAAATGCAAATCAAAACAACCCTGAGATTCCATCTCACACCAGTCAGGATGGCTAAGATCAAAAACACAGGAGACAGCAGTTGTTGGCGAGGATGTGGAGAAAGGAACACTCCTCCACTGCTGGTGGAATTGCAGGCTGGTACAACCACTCTGGAAAGCAGTCTGGCGGTTCCTCAGAAAACTGGGCATGACACTCCCGGAGAATCCGGCTATACCACTCCTGGGCATATACCCAGAGGCTTTACCTGCATGCAATAAGGACACATGCTCCACTATGTTCATAGCAGCCCTATTTATAATAGCCAGAAGCTGGAAAGAACCCAGATGTCCACCAATGGAGGAATGGATTCAGAAGATGTGGTATATCTACACAATGGAATACTACTCTGCAATTAAAAACAATGAATTCACGAAATTCCTAGGCAAATGGTCAGAACTTGAAAATATCATCCTTAGTGAGGTAACCCAATCACAAAAGAACACACATGGTATGCAATCACTGATAAGGGGATATTGACCCAGAATCTCGGAATACCCTAGACACAATCCGCATATCAATAGATTTCTAAGAAGATGGAAGGAGAGACCCCTGGTCCTGGAAAGACTGGATGTAGGGGAACGCCAGGACAGAGTAGCGAGAGGGGGTTGAATGGAGAAAAGAGGGAGGGAAGGGGGCTTATGGGACTTTCGGGGAGGGAGGAAACGGGAAAGGGGAAGTGATTTGGAATGTAAATTAAAAAAATAAAATAAAATAAATAATAAAAAAAACAAAACAAAAAAAAGAACGGAAACTAAGGAAGAACCTTGAACATATGGGCACAGGGGAAAATTTCCTGAACAGACCGCCAATAGCTTATGCTCTAAGGTCAAGAATTGACAAATGGGACCTCATAGAATTACAAAGTTTCTGTAAGGCAAAAGACACTGTCAAAAGGACAAAGCGGCAACCAACTAACTGGGAAATGATCTTTACCAACCCTACATCCAACAGAGGACTAATATCCAATATATACAAAGAACTCAAGAAGGTAGAGTCCAGAGAGCCAAGTAACCCTATTAAAATTGGGGTACAGAGCTAAACAATGAGTTCTCACCTGAAGATTATCTAATGGTTGAGAAGCACCTAAAGAGATGTTCATCATCCTTAGTCATTAGGGAAATGCAAATCAAAACAACCCTGAGATTCCATCTCACACCAGTCAGGATGGCTAAGATCAAAAACACAGGAGACAGCAGTTGTTGGCGAGGATGTAGAGAAAGAGGAACACTCCTCCACTGCTGGTGGAATTGCAAGCTGGTACAACCACTCTGGAAAGCAGTCTGGCGGTTCCTCAGAAAACTGGGCATGACACTCCCAGAGGATCCTGCTATACCATTCCTGGTCATATACTCAGAGGCTTCCCCTGCATGCAATAAGGACACATGCTCCACTATGTTCATAGCAGCCTTATTTATAATAGCCAGAAGCTGGAAAGAACCCAGATGTCCCTCAACGGAGGAATGGATTCAGAAGATGTGGTATATTTACACAATGGCCAAACCTTTCAAAAACACCTTGGCTCTGCATAAGACACCCGCATATGTAAGAACTCTCAATAATATGTGCAATGAGTTGATGCTGCCTTTTATTAGTCTGTTACTACAATTTCCACTATGAAGCCCAAGATCAAAAAGTACTATCCATTTTGAAGTCTTAATACATAAGGAATACATTTTGTAAGGCTATAGATTCTGTACATAATGATTATTCTGAAGGATATGGTCAAAGAAAACTGAAAGTAAAAATCTTCAGGAAATGTTACAGAATTCTTGAAGTCATGCTAGATATTGACGAGCCATTGGAGTTCTTCAAATTTCAGAAGTGACAGACCCGGAGAAGAAGTTGATTCTAACTCTTGTAGATCACTGTGAATGATTCACATATCAGTGGAAGATATATTGTGTATAGATCCATTAGAGAACTGGAATGAGACATGGAACTGAAGATATTACTAAACTCTAGAGTACTCATGGTAAAATATGAAAGGATGGAGAGTTACTTCTTATGTACTATCAAAGAAACCATTTTCTTGAGGTGGTGAAAAGGTCAGAACACTGATGAAATAAAACAAAGAATTAAGAATACTAGAGTAGCAACAGGAATTAAGTGATCCACAGTTAGGGTGTTGTCAAACAGCCTTATATACTATAGAGAAATAGTCCATGAAAAGAAGACTTTACTGACCAAATAAATAGTATTAGTCCTCTATTTTAAGGAATTTGAAATCTCCCAACTTTCTATACATACCATCCAGAAGAGTACACAGCCATAGACATATGCTTCTTTTCATAATTTAATGGTTTTCACTCTTTGAAGATTCATTTGACTGTCAGCATTAATTGAGCTATGCAGAATTATTTTGAAAGGTTTATTTGTGGGTGTATGTGCATGTGTGTGTGTGTTTATGCACACTTATACATTTTTTTTTTTACCATTTGTACCATGTCTATGTGTGTGCTTGTAGAGGCTAAAAAAGGAAATTGGATCCCTTGTATCAGGAGTTACAGGATGTTGAGACCCATTTGACAGTGTTTCTGGCAATCAATACCTAAATTCTGGAAGGACATCAAAGATTCTTACATCTGGAGACTCTCCAGCTCAGTGCAGCATTTATTTTTTTCCTTTCTATAGGAAATGCTATCATGTCCTTAACTGAGCACAATATAGTAAAAGCCACGTTCCTATTCACTGGACAACAAAAGACAAGTTTCATTATTCCACTTGTTCAATTGCAGTATTTGCCTACTTGTTGTACTCTGGAACCAAACTTATACTATATTCAAGGTAAGCCTGGACATTTTCTTTTCTTTATTAGAAACTTAGTTTTGCAATCAGAGAGATGACTCAGTGGTTAAGAACATGTATTTCTCTTGAGTAAGGCCTCTATTAGGTTCCCCGCACCCAGGTTGGATGTCTCACAACTGTTCCCACCTGCAATCATTTATCCAGCCCTGTTTTGCAGTCTAATTTACTATAGTAATCCAGTTAGTATGTGTATATATGCATGTATGTGTACACACATAATTGTAAACCTTGACTAAAGTTTTTCTATTTATGCTTATCTTTTGAATTATCTGAATTTTGACAAATATTTGAGTATTTTAGCAACCATGGATCATAAAGGAGAACAATTGTAAAACACTGCAGATTAAAACATCAAATCTTTGCTCAGTAAACATAATTTTCTATAAATGAAACCAAATTTTGATATAAATCTCCAGTTTTTATTGTTAACATCAATGCTTGCCAGACAGGATAAAAGAGTATTTCATGAAATGAATGATTCTATGTCCTTGTGTTATTTTAAGGTTTTAATTTGGACATAACTAAAGGGGTAGCACTTGTATCAAAGTACTAACTACTTACATATTGTATTGGGCTGCACCTTTGAGGTTCATTTTACCTATGATAGACTACATTGTGATTTAATCTTTGCAGAAATGATTGTCATAAAAGACATCATTCATTTACTAGTATGAAAGATGTGATAAGAAACTAATGTGTTGTATGGACTGTGGGTATCAGTGTAGATACCTAGCCTGAAGCATGACTATGGAGACCTATTGAATTACTTTTATTTCTTTTTGATCAGGTGTTTCCTTATCTTTCAGTATGTTTAAATTATGAGCCATGTCAAAACTGCAGAGAAAGCCACACTTCTTATTTAATTCTTGCGACTAGTGAATTTCTAAAGTAGTCAACCTGATGCAGTGAATCTAGAGAAATTGCTTTGGGTATATCTCAGCTTTTACATCAGAAATATTGAAATGTTTACTCAAGGCAAAAGTTGTCGTTCACAACTACAGAAGCTGTTCCTCTTCATATAATCCATCAGCTTTTGAAGAGGAAGGAGTCTTTCATTTGAAAACAAAGGTCATATTAGAAATAAAACAATAGATGCATGACTAACAGCATCCTCTCATTCCTGAGGAAGCCCTCATTTAAATTTCAAATCAATAATGAACTCATCCAAAATGCCTTTTGAACAAGAAAATAACCCTCTGTATTTCTACAGAGGCAGTTGTGAAATGAAACTTAAGCTGGATATCATCTATTTTTTTCAGGCATTGCTTATTATAAAAGGTTCAGCAGGTCTGGGGGAGGTACAGTTTAACTGATAAATAACATTTAATTCACTTACTTATTACTTATTATTCATTACGTATGGGTCCAGACTAGTAATCATTGACCTCAACTATAATAACAATGTAGGATCAGTTAGATATGTAAAATCGCTTGACTCAGAAGACTAAGGTCCAGAATTAGATTCCTGGATTACATACTTGGTAGAAAGAACATACTCCTGAAACTTGTCTGCTGACATCCACATATGTCCCTGCACTCACATACATAAACATACATCACACACATACATACATCCAATAATAGATAACATAAAAATTAAAATAAAAAATAAGTATGTACAAACCAAACCCTTTTAAATATTGAAATACTTAAGGGATGGCTTAAGCAAGTTTAAATTTAAATTATAAGCAAACAGGGGTCAAAGTTTACATTTCAAAGACTAGGCAGGGTGCAAAATTCTTTAAATTTCTATATCTAGCATATTTATGTGCAAGATCTGATACCCATCTTTGATTTCTGATATATTTTATACAAGTGGTGTGGGAAAATACTTGTATAAAATACATTATACAAACTGAAGTTAGTAGATCACCTGGGAAATAAAAAGAAGTATGCTATTGGAAGTGGAGGTTATTGAAATTTTCAGTTTGAAAGTGACTTTGAGTTAAGTTTTGTAGACAAAACTTTTTACTGAAGGAGACTGTCTTAGTTAGGGTTTTACTGCTGTGAACAGAAACTGTGACCAAGGCAACTCTTAGAGGACAACATTTAAATGGACCTGGCTTACATGTTCAGAGTGGGTTCAGTCCATTATCATCAAGGCAGGAGCATGGCAGCATCCTGGCAGGCGTGGTGCAGGAGGAGCTGAGAGTTCCACATTGTCATCCGAAGGCTGCTAGCAGAAGACTGGCTTCCATAAAGCTAGGACGAGGCTATTAAAGCTCAGGCCCACACCTATTCAAGGTCTTCCACCTAATAGTGCCACTCATGTGCAAACCATCACAGAAGCTTACAAAGAAAAGTAGTCTTTTGGCAAACTTCAAAATTACTGTTACAAGTAATTTTATAAATCAGTTCATTCGCTCTATTTTTCATGATCATTGAATATTTGGCAAGTTTTTGAAGACATCGTGACTGCAGTATGAGTAAAATAAGATCTATGGGTTACAACAGATCTGCATAGCTCTCACATTCTAATCACAAGCATGATTCACTTCTGTAGAGTAATCAAACATGAGTTATTGGAGTTGTTTTGAAGGCAGACAGTGACAGATAAAATGTGTTTTCTACATACAAACTCTGTACCAGAATCAGGTGAGAAACTAGAAACACACACACACACACACACACACACACACACACACACACACACACACATTTTGAATTCATACAATCACTAGGAGACTTTCAGGTATGTGATCTTCATTTTCAATCACAAATTAGGTATTTCTTCCTACCATTACAGATCAGAAAATAAAAGCAGAGGAGAGCTCAAATAGCCTTGGTTTAAGTCTTTCCTCCTACAATAAAGGGAAACATGTCTGCTCACTTTCCACTTGCTGCTGGCTAGTTAGAAAGACACATGAGATAGAGTCAGAATGCAGGTAGAGAAACTAAGGTGAGAGCCAATGGGGCCCGTAACTCATGCCGGAAAGCATTCTATATGCAGGTTGATTAGTTTTACCCTAGAGAGACATAGATTATGACATACTGGGACAAAATAAGAAAGGGGGCTATATAGATAAGACTGCAATCAAATTTGTTTTAATTAATATTCATTAACTAGTTCCTACATGCACATGACGATACCTTATAGAGGTATTGACAATGAGCTACAGCTCAGTAAGCACTTGATGAATTAATGAAAGGATGAGTATCAGGTCTCCAGTGTGACAAGCAGCAGTACTGGGAGCAGGGAGGGGGGATAACCTTTTAATTATTTTTTTTATTATTATTTCCTTTGTGTTATGTAGCTTTGAGTAAACTTGATTTTTCCTTGCTCCTTCTACTAGCACCTGCTACCTACCTGAACAACGTTGCTATTTGTCTTAACCTGGACATTTGGATGTAGCACACATGACAAGACAGATGCTGGGAAAGTTCTTGAGGGATCAGACATATTCTCTCTCCTGAACTGCTGCAATTACCCTGAGGACATCCGTGGTACCGCTTGCTGGAGTTTGGGAGATACGTAGCAGTGCAAATCACTCTAGCTGTGTCATCTGAGAACTGTCTAGATAAGCTCACTGACAAACAAATGCAGCCAAGTTCAACAGCTCCATTTAGAAGGCATCCCAGGAGCTGGGACACTGGAACCACTTTATTATTATTATTATTATTCTAGTGAAGTTTTATGATTCTATTTTCTCCCCTGTATCCTTGCCATCGCCTTATTCCACTACTCTGTGCCTACACCCCTATCTCTCTCCCCTTGAATGAATTTCTCTCTTCCTTTCATGATAAATCAAAATTTATTTATTACTTGCTGTGTGTCAGGCATTATGCAAAGGGATGGCAATGATACAATGATAATAAGATAGTGATACAATCACTTTATCCCTGCGTAAGTCAAACTTCATTATAGCCCATGCTCTCCCTTACTATCAAAGTCATTAGTCTATAAAGCTAAATGACAATCTGAAGCCAATAGTACTTTGCTTAATTGTTGAATTCAAAGTCTTTGAGCATCTATCTAAAGGTAAATAATAGACAGTGCTTAGTCATTACTTCCATTGTTAGCTCTGGCTTTGTGCCTGGGCATGGAGCCATGTGGTAATCCATAGGTTGTTTGCATTTGAAGTGACAGCAACAAAACATATAAATGATACTTTATTTATAGGAAGTGACAAGCATGTAATGAATGCTATTATGAGACTTCCTAATAGGTAATGACATGAACATCAATAATAAATTACAATTTTGTTGGGGCATCTATTTAGCCTTCACCTGACCAAGGACCACTCCTCCCACTGATGCCCCACAAGGCATTCCTCTGCCACATTTTTGGCTGGAACCATGTGTACCCCTTGGTTGCTGGCTTAGTCCCTGGGAGTCCTGGAGCGTCTAGGTGTTCAATATTGTTGTTCTTCCCTTGGGGCTGTAAACCCATTCAACTCTTCCGGACCGCCCTCCAACTCCTCCATTGGGGACCCCACTCCCAGACCAATGGTTAGCTACTAGCATCTGCCTCTGTATGTATAAGGCTCTGGCAGGGCCTCTCTGAAGACAACCATGGCATGCTCCTTTTGATATGCGCTTCTTGTCGTCCATAGTAGTGTTTGGGTTTGGTGACAGTTTATAGGGTGAATCCCCAGGTAGAACAGTCTCTGGGTTGCCTTTACTTCAGTCCATACTCCACACTTTGCCTCCATTATGGGTCGGGTGGAGGGGCATATACTTGGAGGCAGGGAGTGGAAGAAGGGGTTGGGGGATTTTGGGGAGGGGGGAAACTGGGAAAGGTTTTACCACTTGAAATGTAAATGAAGATTATATTCAATAAAAAATATTAAACAAATTACAATTTTGGTGGCCTTATAGAAGAATGCTAAGCTTCCTATTTTAATTTAAGAATTTTCTTCTTCTTAATAATTACAGATGCATGTGAAAATAAATATAATAAAATCAGTCATAATCAACTTCTGGTCAATTTCTGTAATCTGTACTATATTCATCCTTCTAAATTTAATTTTATAGCAAATCCTTCCTATAAAATCATTTATTCTGTAAATATTCAGTACATCTATCTTTAATCTTTCAATAGATATGAAGGTGTATACTTATCATCTATTTCTCAGTGAGCTGAATGTTATCCGTATATCTAAAATTAAAGTTTATTTTTATGAAGACAGGTTTGATTTGATTACTATTCTATCAAGCAACTCTGAGAGGGTCTGTTCTTTGGCCTTAGCAAGTAAAGGCTTCTCTATAGGCAGGACTAAGACCCAAGTTCTGTTCCCAGCTCTTCTCTGGAACTCCAAACAATTGTGAGCAGAACTTGCTGAGTACAACTTGACCATTAGGAGACATTTCTCAAGGTGTATTTGGCTGTACTGTAACACAGTTGATATAGGAAAAAGCAGATCCATACGTAATGCTTATTTTCCATATCTGCTAGTGTTCAAAACAATGAATAATAAGTTATCAATTACATCTTCCAAAGGATGTTTCTTTTTTTTTCTTTTTTTCTTTTGGTTTTTCGAGACAGGGTTTCTCTGTGTAGCCCTGACTGTCCTGGAACTCACTCTGGAGACCAGGCTGGCCTCGAACTCAGAAATCCGCCTGCCTCTGCCTCCCAAGTGCTGGGATTAAAGGCGTGCGCCACCACTGCCCGGCTCTTATTTTTTTAACCTGCTGCTTTTTCTTTTTTTTTTTTTTTTTTTGCTTTTTCAAGAAATTGTAATGATCCAGATAGTAACATTTTATATACTTAATCTCATTTCCTGTTGATTCTTTCAATTAGTAACTCTAACCTTTAGTAGATTATTTTGTTTCTGGTTGGTGACACATCTCAGATTCACCTCAAACATTTTCCTTCCCAGGCCCAAAATAATTTTCAAAGAAGCCCTTGACTTCTTCAAATAAAGACTAGAGTATTAATGTTTGTGGGATGAAGCAAGTCAGTTAATTTGTAACTTATAGGCTTCTAGGTGAAAGGTGTAAGGCATGCATGCAAGCAAATGTTTAATGAGTCCTTAGAGATTCTTGAATTTGCACACAGAACTCACTGAATTAGAATTTATACATATTTGAATCTCCTGTCATCCATTCCTGAAAATTCAGGTTCTCAATGACAATAAATGATTATTCATTTGCTTTATTATAAATAAAATACACATAGGACTATTGAAGAGTGATTCTGCTATACAAGTCTCCATCATCACACTCAAAGATTTTGAAACATTCTTGTTAATTTGTTTAGTGCTGAAGGAACACAGATAGGAATATATATATATATATATATATATATATATATATATATATATATATATTCTTATAAATTATAAAGATAGATGTACTGAATATTTACAGAATAAATGATTTTATAGGAAGGATTTGCTATAAAATTAAATTTAGAAGGATGACTATAGTACAGATTACAGAAATTGACCAGAAGTTGATTATGACTGATTTTATTATATTTATTTTCACATGCGTCTGTAATTATTAAGAAGAAGAAAATTCTTAAATTAAAATAGGAAGCTTAGCATTCTTCCATTATAAAATTTTCTAATCTAATTTTTATCATTAGATTATTTTCTTTTTCTTCTTTTAAAGATTTATTTTTTTTATTTACATTCAAAATCATTTCCCCTTTCCCGTTTCCTCCCTCCCCGAAAGTCCCATAAGCCCACTTCCCTTCCTCTTTTCCCCATTCAACCCCCTCTTGCTTCTCTGTCCTGGCATTCCCCTACATCCAGTCTTCCCAGGACCAGGGGTCTCTCCTTCCATCTTCTTGGAAATCTATTGATATGTGAATTGTGTCTAGGGTATTCCGAGATTCTGGGTTAATATCCCCTTATCAGTGACTGCATACCATGTGTGTTCTTTTGTGATTGGGTTACCTCACTAAGGATGATATTTCCAAGTTCTGACCATTTGCCTGTTAGATTATTTTCTTTTTTTTTTTTTTTTTTTTTTTTTTTAATTTAATTTTATTTTATTTTTTTAATTTACATTCCAAATCACTTCCCCTTTCCCGTTTCCTCCCTCCCCGAAAGTCCCATAAGCCCCCTTCCCTCCCTCTTTTCTCCGTTCTGACCATTTGCCTGTTAGATTATTTTCAATAAAGTCAAATCCACACACACACAATTTAAAGTACTTGAATTATATGAAATGAATATTAGGAGAGATAAACATTTGAGGTTATACAATATTTCATATTTAATTGTATGTCCTCAAATATTAACTCTCCTGGTATTCACAGCCTTTACAACATGACCAGTTACATACCATAGATTCTATGCTTCTAATTTCTGAGTGCTGGTCACAAGAGACATTCAGCATGGGTCCTTCCTATTGCCCAAAGGGAAAACATCTTCCAAGTTTGATGGATTTCTCAATACTTTTGAATTTTTTTATCCTTTAAATCTACTCAAAAAATTAAATCAAACATTTGTGCTGCATATAAAAATGCACTTACACATATATGTCTACCTAAGCTTTCATCTCTCTCTACTATTCTACTATTCTCAGACCATAAACTGTGTTAAAGACAATTTGCTTTTTGTTAAAAGCAAACTGCAAAAGCATTCTCTTTTTATGTATTCCAATTACTTATGAGTTACAATAGCTCATAACTTGTTCCAATAACTAAATTATATATATATATATATATATATCCATCCATCCATATATATAATTTTATATATATATATATATATATATATATATATATATATATATATATATATATATATATATATATAATGCTGGAGTTGGCACATGGATCCAAAACCTTTGATAAATCTATCTCTGTTAATCATTTATAATGGTCAAAATTTACCTTCCATCCTCTGTGGATAAGTAGGTGAATATTTAGAATTCATCCTCACACTTATTACCCAAAGATTTTGGAGCTAGAAATTAACAAATATTGCAGTTGTTTTGGACCACCAAGCAATTGTCTTTCTTCTTTGTTGGTATTTTCACTTTTAGTTATTATTTTATCAATGACAAGTGATTGCTTTGTAGTTCTTTGTAACTTACAATGTTTAGTTCCTCATATTATCAATAGGACCTAGCAATGTGGTAATTGGTGAGTTATTTTTTGGTGTCTTAATTCAAGCATCATAAAATAGAATATGATAGTATAGATTAATTGAAGAAAGCGCATAGGTAAAAGACAGGTGTTACCACTGCTTTTTCTGTTGTTGAGAAGAGGAAATATGACTTAGAAGATGTTTATCAAGTTCCTTCCCTAGAGTTTCTTTACCTGTAAATAACACCAGATACTCATTAATAAAGGAGTGAGTACTCTATGTTCTGGGGCACCCAAATTTCCCTTATTTTCTCTTGGAATTTGCTTGTTTTGTTGTATTTCATTCCCCAATGGACTCTCTCCTTCCAATGGATTTATTTTTAAAGATTCTCAGAAAACCAGCTAGAGTTGGAGGGATTCTCCATGTACCCAAGTCTAGGCTGCCCC
Source organism: Tokudaia tokunoshimensis (assembly GCA_036184795.1). Taxonomy (NCBI): domain Eukaryota; kingdom Metazoa; phylum Chordata; class Mammalia; order Rodentia; family Muridae; genus Tokudaia; species Tokudaia tokunoshimensis. Next base: position 19,060,972 of record BTHU01000003.1, read on the forward strand.
ATTAATTGCCTTCCCAATGTTGACTGTATTCTCCATCTATCAGAGTCCAGGCTGCCCTGTTAACTGCCTTTCCAATGCCTGTTTTACATGTTGATTGGAGAGTGTGTACCTCTCTCATAGTTCCCATGTATCTCTGTGTTGGAGTAAGGCCACATGTTAATGACTAGCTCAGGGTCACTGAAGGATTCTTCCCTCTTTCTACCTCCTGTCCATTGCTGCTATAGTATGTGGCTTTTGACAGTTGAGCTGTGGCTCTACCTCCCTAGATTTGCAAGCTGAGGATATGCTGACATTGATATTGCAGCAGAAGTTGCCTGTGGGTCTTTTCTTTTAAACAACCTTTGAATTTTCACATACCTAACAATTTATCCATTTAAAGTGCATAATTTAATAGATTTTATCATATGTACAGAGATGTACAACAATTTTCCCATCTATTTCAGAACACAGTTCATCACCATTTGAAAGAAAACCATTAACAATCATAAGTAATTTCTTTTTACACATATCCTGGTTCCCACCCTAGGTACTGATAATTACCTTATCAATCTTGTTAAATAATGAAATTTTCTTTTTATTTTTAACGGAACCAACTTTGGGGTTGGTTGATATTTTTCCTTCTTTACTTTCCTGTTTTATGAATTTCTACTATAATTTTATTACCTTTGCTTCTCTGTTTTTGATTTGTTCTATATCTTACTACTTTAAATGCTTTGTTTTATGGAGAATTTGGAGAGATTTAAAGGTTATCCCAAAGCTAATTTCATATTATTATGCCACATTTTAATATTACAGCAAAAATACTGTGCATTTCCTGCTATTATCAGTAATTTGTATCTTCTTAAGAAAAGCAATGCATTTTGATTATTTGCCATTTGAAAGTGTACAGTATCTCTTAAACTAATTATTGTATCTTCTTTATTATTGTTTTAGATTTTATTTTTTTAGTAGGAAATATTTTTTTTATTTTCTATATTTTTTTTATTTACATTCTGAATGATTTTCCCTTTCCCGGTTCCTCCCTCCCTGAAAGTCCCATAAGCCCTCTTCTCATGCCAGCTTGATTTTCAAATTTTATCCCTTTGAGATTGCTGAAAATGAGATGAACCTCTGTATCAGTATGCTTTGTATTACTGTCTTACACAAGCCTTTCAGAGAGATCAGGCCTTGGGATTTTGATGCTTGAGACTATTATACAAAAATAGATTTTGAAACACATGATAACAATAATGATAATAATAATAATAACAAATAATTTTAGCTAAATATTTTGGTTTTAATGTAAATAAAGGCACTCTTCATGCATTATCTCAGAAAACTCTCACCACCATGGAAGTTGAAAATGATTCTTATATTAATAAAGTTAAAAATCAGGAAGGTGGCATTCTTGTCTATAGCCCCATGGGTTGTAACTTGTAGAATACATATTAAAACAAGATCTTCCATATTTCAAAGCTATTTTCTTTCCAAATAACTCTGAAATCTCAACTCAGGATCACAGAAGAGGTACTTAAAAGCACATTATTATTACACATAAAGAATAGACTTGTTTCCCATATTTAATGGGAGTAAATTGATATATGGATACATAGATATAGATAATTATAGAGATAGATAAATATAAGCATCTTTGTCAGAAGAATATAAAAGTTATGGTACAGTGAGTAAGAGATTTAAATGATTCAACATTGAACTCACAACAATCTTTAGGTACAAGGGCTTATCTGACTATCCTGTTTTAAAATTACTAAGATGTGATTGATGTTTGAGACAGGGGCTGCCAAATGTTACCCTATAAAATGGTTATCCATCCTTGCGAAAATCAAATCATTAGTATTGACCTTCCAAACCTTCCAACGGGCACACAACTTCCAAGAACAATCAGGAGAAGAAACATAAAGCACTAGTGATGTGTGACTCCTTTATTGATATGATTGATTACAGAGAGATCTACATGATATGGCAGGGATCATGGGTGGAATGGCCTCAAGGGGAGAAGTCCTTTGTACAAGAAGATGAGTTGGGGAAGAGGGTACACGACTGAAAACATAAATTATTGTTTGAAATAGGAAGTGATAAATGACATCCTTCTGTCGGTTCTCAGTGGTAGCCAGAGGCTATCTGAGACTATTAGGAAATGACTGCATGGTAACAGGGTCTTTAAAAATACTTCAGTTGACATGACCTTAACTGCCTTAGATGTAGCATATTCTCTTGCAACTCCTTCAACTCCTGGGGTCATCTGCATATCACAATTTAACCTTTGCACAGTCTCCTCTCCAGGACTACATATTGATCATCTCTGTAAAGGAAAATGACTGTAATCCTTTCATCCAAATTTCCTACTACCAGGAAAGCCTGTAGTATTTACATATGAACAATTTTGAAAGATTCATTCCTATTTAATATTTTTGTAGCATAAATCTTGCAATTTAAAGTCTGAGGAGAGAAAAATATCAAATCAACAATGAACTCTCCTAGCTGCAAGTACGTCCCACTAATGAGGTTGTGGCTGATTTTGATTTCTGCTTATGAAAATTTGCTGAATGTGTCAACTACTGATTGGGCCCTCCATGTCCATTGCTATCAAACCAGCACACATGGCACCCAATCTATATCACCAGGATGGTTACCTCTAGCCTATTGCTTATGCCTCTCTCAGATACAAGAGGAATTTCCATCCTGTTACACTAGCACACACTGACAAAATCTCAATGTGAGTTGCAGACAAAGGAAACTGGCTCTTTTTTCTCAGAGGCTCAAACAAAACTTGTTAGGATGACCCTGTACTCCTTATTCAGGACTCATTTTGCTTGCGATAATGAGAAAACCTTTTAGAGAAGATCTTCCCCTACAGCTTCAGCTGCGATCCCAGTCTCATGATCTCCTCCCTGCCACTTTTCTTCTTACATCCAGCTCCTTGAATCACAAATGTCATCCTCCTGAATTTCATGCTTAAAGCTTCAAGGGTGCTCAGCCATTAACTGAAGAAGCACCAGTACGTTAGAAAATCAACTTTGCTTTCTTCTTTCCATTCTTCTATAAAACAGAGTAGAATGTCTTGGCTTTTTAATGTGATCTAGACCAAAGTAAAATAGCCTGGAAAATCTAACTGCTTAGGAGTGGTTATGGATTTATAGAAGAAAAAGTTAATGTCAAATGATCACTGAGCCATATACATTTTTGTGTGTTTTATAGTGGCTAATCTTTATGTGGGCATCTATATTAGTGATCAAAAACATGAGGGACACATCAGAATTTCTGTACTACAATGGAATATCTGTTGAGGTGCCCTCTTTAAAGAATGATAGGGAAATGGATTGTGGCATAGGTATCCAGTTCTTTATGGCTATTATCTACTTATTAGTGAGTACATTACCATGCATGTCCTTTTGGGACTGGGTTACCTCACTTAGGATGATATTTTCTAGTTCCATCCATTTGACTGAAAATTTCATGCTGTCCTTGTTTCTAATAGCTGAGTAGTATTAAATTGTGTAAATGAACCATATTTTCTTTGTCCATTCTCTTGTTGAGGGGCATCTGGGTTGTTTTCAGTGTTTGATTATTACAAATAAAGCTTTTATGAACATAGTGGAACATGTGTTCATGAGGTATTGAGGATTATTTTTTGGGTTTATATCCAGAAATAGTATAGCTGTATTTTGAGATAGAACTATTCCTAATTTTGTGAGAAACCACCAAATTGATTTCTACAACAAGGAAGATCCAAGATAGAATGCTTAAATTTAGTTCAGAATGGGAAATAAAATAGTTATAATTGCTAAATAGAAGGAAGGGACTGGGGGGAGAAGAGAAGGGAAACAGGGTGGATGGATAGCTGTAGGAAGAGCAAGAGAGGGCCATAAGAGTGAACAGAAATTAGCAGGGGATGGTGTTATCTCTAGACCTGAATCCTGGGTTAGGGAGTTTCCAGAGAGTCTATGAAGGTGACTCTAACTAAGACTCCTAGCAGTGGGAGTTATGGAGCCTGAAGTGGCCACCACCTGTAACCAGGAAGGATTCCTAGTAGAGGAATAAGGACACCAACACACTCATAAACTTTCCACCCAAAATTTGTCCTTCCTAAAAGAAGGGTAGGGACAAAGATGGAACAGAAACTGAAGAAATGGCCAACCATTGACTGGCAAAAATTGAGATTCATCTAATGTGCAAGAACCAATCCTTTGCCCTATTAATGATATTCTATTATGCTTGCGGAGAGTAGCCTAGCATAACTGTCCTCTGAGAGGCTCCATCCAGTCTCTCAGACAAAAGACTGAGTATGCTTGAACCAAATGCAGAGACCCACAACAAAATATTAGATGGGGCTTGGGAAGTCTTGTGGCAGAGTTAAGAAAAGGATTGAAGAACCTGGAATGGATAGAGACTGTACAAGAAGACTAACAGAGTCAACTAACCTTGAACCTTGGGAGCTCCCTCTGGGAGACTCAACTACTAACCAAAGAGCATACAAGGGCTAGACCTAAGGCCCCAACACATAAGTAGCAGATGGTCTTTCTGCATATCCCCAATAAATAGAGTGGGAGGGGGTGTCATACCCTGAGTCTGTTGCCTGCCTGTGGATCCTACTCACCTAACTAGGCTGTTTTGTGTAGATGATGCACCTAGTTGGGCAATGACTTGATATGCCAGGGTGGGATTATACCCAGGGGGAACCTCTCCTTTCTCATAGGTGAAATAGAGGGGCGTAGGGGAGGAGCCATGGTCAGTGAACTGAGCTTGGAGCCTAAGGACTTCAGAATGCTATGCAAAGCACTGCACCATGAAGTCCTTGGTACCTGTGCTGGACTGTCACCAACATGGAAGGCTCCTGTGATAACCTCGATCTCTGGGGCTCTTAAAGCATAAATATGGTGATAGTTAGCATAATCTTCATCATGAAATATTCAATTTCATATTTACCTTCTGAATCAAAATGTGCTCTGATTGCATCCGATTTCAACAGAGCTTTAGTGAGCTGGTGTCTTTCAGTTGTCCTTTGTTAATGTGACCCTGTATTGTTAGCACAAGTTCAATCCAATTACTGAACATGTGTAGATTTGATCACATTTTCATGTTTAATCTTAGAATCATTTAGAATTCTGACATGAATGTTGGCCCATTAGAACAAGAGCGCCATTATATGTCTGAATACAAAGCAGATATCAATCTATTTTGTTTAATTTTTAGAATGGTTTTTGCAAAGGCCATTAATTTTATTAACTGATCTGAGTCCTTCGGACTTGATACTGGCTTCCCCACATGGCTTTTTGGTTTCTGAAAGTACATCACAGGTTTTTCTATCACCTTTTACTCACATGTATTATATTTAACACATGTCAGATGCTCTGTGTCCTGAGCTCATAATATAAAAATGCATAAAGCCAACAAATGGACTGTTCAGGAAATGCCCGGAGTGTAGACCTTTGTAATGGAAACCAAAGTTATATGTGGCTATTTAGCTCATGAAATGCAACTAGTGCTACAAATATTTTTACTTTATTATACTTATTTATTTAATGTATTTCTCATATTTCTTTCTTGGCTGATGGCTAGCATATTGAACAGCCCAGTTCTACAAATGACATTTATCTAGGAATTACACAGTGGTTGCCTGCAGGCTTAATTAATGAGTGATATCTTCCACCATATCTGGTGCTTTCCTACCTGTCTACCTTTGTGACCAATCAAGTGGCTCCTCATGTTATGCAAACTTACAGCAGAGCTTTGCAATCCTCCAAATCCTGTAAGCATTTGCCTATTAATTTTGCTCTATTCAGTTTTTCTTATTTCAAGGTAAAGCTATGTTCCTATGGATGACATATTTTGGTCTAATTGCTTTTTTCAATTCCTGTTCCTTTCAAAGAATATATCATGTGGAGTGTATCATGTGAGCTTGTGATCTTACATATTGATATAGTTTTAGGTGGAAGTCATGAGCTCAGTAAAATGTGAAAGAGTCCAATAATTAGTTATATTATTATTTATATTTAAAGTTACATTTGTCTAGCAATGAAAGACTGCTGGATTCTTTCTTTCATTCTTTTTTGTTTGTTTGTTTTTTGTTTATTTTCTTTAGAGTTAGTCCATGGAATTTTTCTTATTATTTATTTACCTACCAACTGCTTCCCACTCCAGTGATTCCCCCTTTTGTGAAGATCCTCCCCCAATTCCTTTCATTTCTCCTCCAAGAGAGTTGGGCCTCCTGGGTTTTCCCTCATCCTGGTTTATCAAGTCTTTCAGATTAGATGCATCCTCTCCCACTGAGGCCAGACAGGGCAGTCCTACAAGCTACAGCTTTAGTGAGAGTCTCTGCCCAAGTTGTCGGGGGGCCACTTGAAGGCTGAGCTGTACATCTGTTATGTCTTTACTGGGGGCCTTGTTCTAGCCTGTGTGTATACTTTTCTTGGTGGCTGAATCTCTGAGAGCTCCCAGAGATCCAGGTTAGTTCAGTCTGTTCTCCTGTTCATAGTCCTATGGGGTTCCCGCCTTCTTCAGGGCCTTCAGTCCTTCCCATAATTCTTCCATAAGAGTTCCTGACCTCCATCCAATGTTTGGTCGTGATTATCTGCATGTTTCAGATTAGCTGCTGGATGGATCCTCTCAGTAAACAATTATGCTAGGTTCCTGTCTGCAACCATATGCTGGATTATAATCACGAGATAACCCTATCCTGGGAAGTCTAGATCAAGATCTAAGTTTTGGAAGAAAGTTTTTGAGATTGCAGTTTTATTGATAATATTACTAGTAAAATATATAAAACCTGGACTCAAACCAATAAAACAAACGATCCATTTCATGAATAAATTTAAAATTAAGGTGCTTTTCCTTCAAATTTTTTATTTAAAGTAATAGTCATTTTGCGCAGTTTAATACAGAACCAATCTACTTGTATTTTACCAAGAGTTTCTTGCTAAAGTTTATAATCTTCATTAAGATACTAATAAATAATAACCTTATGAAATAAACAGAGGAAATGCAGACATACACATCCTTAGACCATAAGTGATGATTTTATATACATAGAATTAGTCCTGTATCCTGAATATTTTGGCTTGAAGGATTGATAATATCTTTCCTAATGACAGCCAAATTGTTCTAGAAAGGGTAATTTAAGAGTATACATCTATAATCTCTACCAAAACTGTATAGTATTTTGTAATCTCCATCATTGCACGTGCATTTGCTGGAAGTATTATCAGACAAGTTGATGAATAGATACCAACCCAAGCCTTCTATTAACATACTGAGATGGCTACATGACTTTTGAATCTCTGCTCTAAACATTTATTTTCTCAACTTCAGATACCAAAGATACTTGGTGCTAGGATAATTGGTTTGTCTAGATGTCAGCTTTCCTTATGTAACTTTTTAAGTTCAACTTTTCATGTTTTAGGGTGTATAGCAGACTTCATGGGAATAACAGGAAATCCAAAATTATGGTCAACACTCAATAAGCTGAGCTGAGATATCAAAGAAACAAAAGCATTAATTTGTCCTTATTTGTATCTATTTAGTATCACATAAAGACCTACCATGAAACAAAAAACTAGGAAAATCTTGGGGTATAATTTAGGCAAATGGTCTTTAGATTTGACTGTTACTGAGCGGTCAAGAGGAAATAATGTCTAAGTAACAGGGAACTTGTAAGAGGTTTTTCCTAAAGGTATTTGGAATTTCTGGCAAAACTGTAGGGATGATTTGGGAAAGTGAGGAAGAGTAAAATTACTTAAATTTAAAATACATGAATAAGAAATTCGAAGAAATATGTTTAATTTTTTCTATAGTATTATATTATAAAAATGATCTCTAATTGAAGACTTCGATTAAAAATAATTTGTAATGGGGATGAATGTATCTCTCTCTCTCTCTCTCTCTCTCTCTGTGTGTGTGTGTGTGTGTGTGTGTGTATCAGTGTCTCTGTGTGTCTCTCTGTGTGTGTACATGTAGTTTAAATACCTCGAAAATGAGATAAAATAAGCTAAATACTTGTTTAAAAGAAAACTGGCATGCATGAGTTGCAGAACTATATTTACCTGCTTGAGCTGTCCTGACAAAATGGTGACAGAATGGATGAGTGGGCCAGTATGAAGCTATTCCTCAAAATTCTGGGAGCTCGGAGTCTTGAATAAAGTTCTGGCAGGGTCATACTCTGGTGAGAGCTCACATTTTGGCATGCTGGCTTCCAGGTGGATGTCTTCCTGCTACTTCTTCTCTCATCTTGTGAGAAGGTACATGACCAGCGAATGAGTGGATTTTGTGCAGTTTAATACGGAACCAATCTACTGGCAGTGACCTCAGTGCCACCAGGTCAGAGCTAAATACAGATGATCTCTAACATGCATTACCTCACTATCTCTCTACATAAGTCACCCTGGGCATTAGATCCTCAACATGAATTTTGAAGGCAAGAAAGTAAACAAGCCATAGCAAAAATGGAGCATAGTTTATATAATCTTTTTTTTTCTATGATGTACAGTTTCCGTTAAGCTTGATTTCCTAGTCACAGGTTACTTCAAGATATGACCTTTGGATATTCATAATCACAATACAGTATATTATGAAAACATACAACCTCCATTGTGTACAACATATGGAATGTAGGCACATCTTAAAACATTTTAATATTTATTTATTTATTTTTATTTATTTATTTATTTATTTATTTGATGTGCATATTCTCACATGATTTCAACAGCACCTATGTGTAAGTCAGTGTACAATTTGAGAGATTTCACTATGTATATGGGTCCTGGGGATCGAACTCAGGTCCTCATGCTCTCTGGCAAACACTAATCAATTGCTTTTTTTTTTTTTTTAATGATCTGTCAGTGCTTTTAAAGCTGTTTCTTAAGGATAACAAAATAAAGCCCTTATAGCCTGCTACAATGTAGCTTTTTTTTTCATTCTTTTCCTTTTATTGAAATTACATTCTCTTCTCACATAACATATCCTGATCATGGTCCCCTTCCTTTGCTCCTTTCAGTTCTGGTCACCTGTTCTCACTTTCTGACTTTCACTTAAAATAGAGAGGATTCTAAGAGATGATAATGAAATATAATAAAAAAAATAGAATACCATAAAACAAATGTATCATATCAGAGTTGGAAAAGAAAAACAGAAAAAAAGGAGCTCAAGAGAAGTCAAAAGAGAGATCCATGTGTTCCCACTTCCAGGAACCCCATTAAAAATACTAAACAAAAGACATAACATATACACACAGAACCTGGTGCAGACTCAATTCAGACACAATTACAAGTCTGGTGCATGCAATTCAGACACTCTATGACCATATTGAGTTATAGGACCTTGTTTTCTTGGTGTCCTCATTGCCCTCTGGTTCTTATACTCTTTCCTACTTCCATTCATTAGAAAACAATGAGCAAGATGAAAAATTGAATGGGACTTTATTTTGTCGCAGGAGTTTCTTGAGAACTTTAAATCATAGAAACTTTTCTCATAATTGGTTTACTGTTACATATATTTGGTGCTTACAGAGGAAGAAGGTAAACTTTTGGGTTTCAAGATAATCTGCTTTATTAAGAGATCTTGAATGTTCTACCTGACAACATTTGTCAACTCTTTTACTTATAGATTGTATACAATTCTCTCCCCCATTCAGAGACTTTCCGACCTCAAACTTAGCCATGCAAGTGTCTCTTACTATGAACTAAGCCTATAATAGTCACATCTGTAATATGCATGTGAATTAGCATACTTTTATCATTTCATAATTCCCTAAAGAATATCACCATTCTTATAGCTTTTACATTGTATTAGGCAAAAGCAATTTAAAGCTAATTTTTAAGGACACTATAAGATGTGCACAGGTTATATTTGACTCCTACACTTTAGTGAATGACATGAGTATCCGTGGCTTTTGTTATTCACAAGGTTTGTGCCAATGCACAAATGGATCACAAGGGACAATTCTACTTAATATATGCAAAAGAGTTTTACTAAACTCAATAATTTAATTTTATTGCTTACATTTACATGCTAAAGTGATTACTACAGTCAAGAAAATTATATGGCTATTATATTTTCTGTGAATTTTTTGGCAAATTGCTGATATAAAGCATTATGTTTATGGTGGTTTGAATAGTTTTAGCTCCCATAGATTCATGTGTTTTAATAATTAGCCCATAGGGAGTGGCACTATTAGGAGGTGGTGGTTTTGTTGAAGTAAGGATGCCACTGTGGATTTGGGACTTGAGTTCTCATCCTGTGCTCCAGCTCTGCTCAATGTGGATGATAGTCTTCTTCTGGCTGCCTGCAGAAGTTACTCTTCTCTTGGCTGACTAGGGAGCAAGATGTAGAGCTCTTGGCTCCTCCAGCACCTTGTCTGCCTGCAGACTGCCAAGCTTCCTGCCATTCAGTCTTGAATGAACTGAACCTCTGAAACTGTAAGCCAGCCCCAATTAAATGTTTGCTTTTGTAAGAGTTGCCTTAGTCATGGTGTCTCTTCACAACAATAGAACCCTAACTAAGACATTGTTGTTAACTAGACTCCTCATATCACATATTCGGTACTTAGATTTGTTCATACCATGTAAGTTCAACATCATAACTTTTGACTTATTGACTTATATTCTCTCTCTCTCTCTCTCTCTCTCTCTCTCTCTCTCTCTCTCTCTCTCTCTCTCTCTCTCTCTCTCTCTCTCTCTCTCTCTCTCTCTCTCTCTCTCTCTCTCTCTCTCCCTCTCCCCCAAGATAGGTTTTCTCTGTGTATTCCTGGCTGTCCTGGAAGCCACTCTGTAGACCAGGCTGATCTTCCTGCTGCTACCTCCCAAGTCCAGGGACTAAAAGTTTGTTCCATCATGCCTGGCATCTTCTCATTCCTTTTACTTGCAATTACCTTATTTTCTGCTCTATGTTTCTATGTAGTTTTAGGTTTTGCATATGAGTGAGATAATACAAATTTCTGTTGCTTTAGGATCTGGCTTATTTAACTTAATAAAACATGCTCTGGGCTCACTGATGCTGCAAATACAAAAATATCTGCTTAAAGTCTAAATTTATGCCATGTGTAAGATGTAAAAATACATTACAACATCATTACCTGTATATCTGTTGCTTGACATAGTTCCTACTTTCCCCACTATAACAAAATAACAATATTCCAATAGTACAATTTATTTTCACTTATTTTATAGACATGTTTATTATGGAATATTCTTTGAATAAAATAGAGACTTGTCTATGAGTATAAATTGATGAACAGAGAAAGTTAGAGAAAACAATTGTTCTAAGAAATCATGAATATGTATTCAATAATAGAAGCAAAACAGGGATTGTTCTTCAAATTCTGGAAACGATTTATAGTTTTGCAAACAATAGTTGTTATCAGTAGTAATTTTATGAAGAATTGATTTGCATTTTTTATCTGTAGGGTATTATTGGGAAAAATAAAGATGGATCCTACAGTTACTCCCTTCTCTTTTACTTTAAATATTTTGCCTCAAAGATCACATTAACTTTTAATTCGTATAGCTGAGTGATAATCATTTTATATAATTTTATCACTGACTAATTTTTAATGAGAGACCTGTCAATTTATATGACTATCTAAGCTATTACTAAAGCCCACAATCTACTGGGAGACAATAATATCAAATAAATACTAGTTGGGTCTTAAATACACTTAGTGTCCTTACTAAAGTATATAGATACTTTTTTTATTCATAATATTGTCTTAACTTATTTAGAACCAACCAAGACCCCTCCCCCCTAGCTCCCAGGAACTGAACCACCAACCCAAGAGTACACATGAAGGGACCCATAGCTCCACTTGCATATGTAGCAGAGGATGGCCTTGTTGGGCATCAATGGGAGGAGAGGCTCTTAGTCCTGGGAATGCTCAATGTCTCACTGTAGGGGAATTCCAGTGTGGGGAGGCAAGAGTGAGTGGGTGGGTGTTTGGGTGAGCACCTTCATAGAAGCAGGGGGAGAGAGGATGGGATAGGGGGTTTGCGGAGGGGAAACTTGGAAAGGAGATAACATTTGAAATGTAAATAAATAATATATCCAATAAAATAAAAATATATAGAAACATTGAAGAAATGACATTAACAAAGTTAGTTTTATTTATTTATTTATTTATTTATTTTTTTGGTTTTTCGAGACAGGGTTTCTCTGTATAGCCCTGGCTGTCCTGGAACTCACTCTGTAGACCAGGCTGGCCTCGAACTCAGAAATCCGCCTGCCTCTGCCTCCCAAGTGCTGGGATTAAAGGCGTGCGCCACCACCGCCCGGCTGTTATAGTTTTATTTTTAACAGATTAGATAATCCTGTCAATGAAATTCATGTTTTAGAGTTAACCTCTGAAAATAAAATGCCTGTCTTGTAATGTTTTTATTGTGTTCATGTCCACTTTGTTTGAGATGTTTGGTAAAAATTACTCCCACAAAGACACCTATATCCTTATACCCAGAATAATCAAATGTATTATATTACATGGTAAAAGAAAATTAAAATAGCAAATGCAATTACAATTGCAACTCATCTAACGATCATACAGTGAGATGTCCTGATGTAAAATCAGGGATTTCAAATATGGAGATGAGTGATTTCTGTTAATAACATCCTTGCTCACTAGCTTTGAAGACATGGAAGGACTGTGAGCCAGTCCGGCTTCTGGAACTGAGAAGTAAGCAAATGGATATCGAGTAAGTCCACAAGAAGTCAGCACAACTTCAGCACCACAGTCAGTTCCTAGTCACTGTGATTTGTCCTAGGCACCCCCATACAATGGGACAACATAATTCTTTATGGTCATCAAGAGAATCAGTCATTCAAGCCAGCCATGTCACTGTATGATGCCATTTAACTTAATGTAAAAGTGACTATCTTTCCATCTCCATGTTGTCTGTTCTCATTTAAGAGAGAACCCCTCTTAAACAGGTTAAGACTTCTTTTACTATTTTTATTTTTATTTATTTTTTTTATTTTCTAAGTTTTTTTATTTACATTCAAAATCATTTCCCCTTTCCTGTTTCCTCCCTCCCCGAAAGTCCCACAAGCCCCCTTCCCTTCCTTTTTTCCCCATTCAACCCCCTCTCGCTTCTCTGTCTTGGCATTCCCCTACATCCAGTCTTTCCAGGACCAGGGGTCTCTCCTTCCATCTTCTTGGAAATCTACTGATATGCGTATTGTGTCTAGGGTATTCCGAGATTCTGGGTTAATATCCCCTTATCAGTGACTGCATACCATGTGTGTTCTTTTGTGATTGGGTTACCTCACTAAGGATGATATTTTCAAGTTCTGACCATTTGCCTAGGAATTTCGTGAATTCATTGTTTTTAATTGCAGAGTAGTATTCCATTGTGTAAATATACCACATCTTCTGAATCCATTCCTCCGTTGAGGGACATCTGGGTTCTTTCCAGCTTCTGGCTATTATAAATAAGGCTGCTATGAACATAGTGGAGCATGTGTCAAAGTGGCAACCAACTAAATGGGAAATGATCTTTACCACCCCTACATCTGATAGAGGGCTAATATCCAATATATACAAAGAACTCAAGAAGTTAAACTCCAGAGAGGCAAGTAACCCTATTAAAAATGGGGTACAGAGCTAAACAAAGAGTTCTCACCTTAAGAATATCTAATGGCTGAGAAGCACCTAAAGAGATGTTCATCATCCTTAGTCATTAGGGAAATGCAAATCAAAACAACCCTGAGATTCCATCTCACACCAGTCAGAATGGCTAAGATCAAAACCACAGGAGACAGCAGTTGTTGGCGAGGATGTGGAGAAAGAGGAACACTCCTCCACTGCTGGTGGGATTGCAAGCTGGTACAACCACTCTGGAAAGCTGTCTGGTGGTTCCTCAGAAAACTGGGCATGACACTCCTGGAGGATCCGGCTATACCACTCCTGGGCATATACCCAGAGGCTTTACCTGCATGCAATAAGGACACACGCTTCTTTTACTATTTTTAAATTTTAGTGATTTCTTTACTTGAAGCCGCAGATCCCATCTGAGTCATGAAAGTAACATGAAATGATAATTGGTCTGTGTCTCCACTCTCATGTGGCATTTGCGTGTGCAGCCATTGTTCACCACATCACAAAATGATTGGCACTAACATTTTGGCTGATTTATTTTTAATATTTATGTACAATTTGAAACATTTACCTTTATCTAAAATTTATACCCAGTTCTGTACTTTGGAGAAAGAAGAAATTGTAGTTGAAAAAAAATCTTTTCTTTAGTCTGATGTAGCGCTTTATGTTCTCAAGGTGTCAAGTGATTAATTGCATGTCCACACTCTTCTGAAAACAACTGAGCATTTCTACAACAGAGGAAAATTAGAACTAAGGTTGCGAATCAAGTCATTCTGATTGTCCAGGATGAAATATCCTCAAACATATAAAAGAACAGTAAAAACAGTAACGTTTTCTTACAGAAAATTTGATTGTAAAAAGTTTTGTGGATGATAAAAATAAATGAATTACAGATTAGACCTAGATGAAAATTTCAATAGGTATGTGAGGATGTTATGGACAAAAGGGTTTGGAATGACGTAAATGTGTGCATTTGTGTGCAAAGTCCTCAAGAGAAGCTAGGACACATGAAAGAAGTTCATGCATATACTGGTCCCCTTTCCCAGTAACTCAAATATAGGCCCCATTAGCACATATGCAGAGTAACTCATTCCTGGTTTATTGAAACTGAAATGTCTTCAAAAACATGATATTAAAATGATGCTCAAGGTTCTGTGTTCGGAAGTTTGACATTGAACCATCATTTTCATAAGCATGTCACTGTTTTTCTACCGGAGAAAATACTTTTTTAAAAAAGAAATTACTGAGAGTCATCTGTTTATTTAACTAAGAAAATATATTTGCATTATGATCTTGGTCCCTGAGAAATCTTAGAAGCTGCAAATCCTATTTTGATTAATAACTAAAGCACATCTCACAGATCTTACAAAAAAATCAAAATGAGAGAAAAGGGAAATGGAAGATGCTAGCAATCCCATTATTTCTCTTCAAATGTTATGTTGTGTGAGGAGCTGTTGCAGTGTCTTTTTTCTTACCAGCAAGGTTGCCTTATAGACAGAGTTTACCTTGTGGGCCATAGTCACAAAGCAGATTTATTCTTGTCTCTTCCTGTCTCTTTGCATTTATTCTATTGACTAGTTTTTAGTCCTAGTTCTTCACAAGAATGAAATTCAGGGCAAGTCCCCAGGCTTACCTAACTAACTTTTGGATGAGGAAATCTCCACTCAGCCATTATTATTTTCATTCTTCTGTAATATCCAACATTTTAACTACATTCAAAGCCCTTAGGTGTTCTCCATTTCCCAGGCTGTTGACTACTCTACACTACCCTGGAACAGTTTGAGACAAGGTTTCTTTCTGCTTTTCCCTCTAATTTGTATGCTGTTCCTCTTCTTTTCAGTCAACACTTCTAATCACTAGAGTGGTGGTGAATGGGAGATAAAAGGCAATAGACATTTGACTCATGCCATACAGAGTTGAGAATAAACAAAGCAGGTCTCCAGGGACCTCACAGAGGCTGAAGTGGCAATCTCTTAGACTCTGTGGTTCTGAGCTAGGTCCTCTGCATATATATTATGGTTGTTGCTTAGTGTTTTTGTTGTACACCTACTGTCTATTCTTGAGACTCCTTCCCTCCTCTTGGGCTCCCTTACCCAGCCTTGATTTGAAGGCTTGTGCCTGTCCTTATTGTATCTTGCTGCTGTGTAACTTTGTGTTCAGTTGATGACTTTGGAAGTCCTGGTCTTTTCTAAGGGATGAGAGGAAGTGGGAGGGGGTAGTGGGAGGAGTAGTTGAAGGGAAAACTGAGGCCCAGATGTATTATATGAGAGAAGAATAAATAATAAAAATAATAACCACACTAAGAGAGAGCTCAGGTTAATCTTAGTGACTCACAAAATAAAATAAATAGACATGAGTGTAAGAGATTTGCAGGGAGGTAGAAGGTGAACAAGGTCAAGGCAACAAGAATACATTTTTAAACTAACCTTTCTTCTTAGGATACCCTCATGTGTTCTTTGGATATAGTTCTGCATTGCTCCTCTCCCTGAAGCAATCCTCCTGCAGTTACCTTGATCAGGTAATGACCTTTTGCTTTTTATTCCTCTCTGTTCTATCCCCCACACAATCCTTCATCCAGTGTTGATATGTTTTTGCCCTCTGTGACAATAAAGATTCAATGTAAACATATGATATCCTCACTCTCTTTTACTCCAGATTTATAGCTGCTCACCTGGAAATACTTCCACCGTCTTTGTCCAGATGATCTTGGGACAGAATGATGCCAGAGATTAATAGTGTGTCCCAGAGTCACTCATTCCCCAAGCATTTGAGCACATTTTGATACATGTCCACTGTTGTACCATCCCCCAGTGGCACACATAAAGAGTTCTGGGTCATGTCTTTGTCCTGGATTTCCTGGTAGAGGATGGCAATGTTCATCTATTCTTCTGCCTTGAGGAAGATGAGAAAGTATTGCACATTAGTGCATAACAACAACTCCATGCAAGAAGTTCCTCTGTTTCTCTATGGCCTCTCTTAATGTGGGTAACAGGAATGAAAACAAGTGTTTGTCATGATTTCCTTCTATGAACTCTACATGATGGTCTTATCTTTTATTTTGGGGCATAGCATCTTCGTCCTTAGTAACACCAGAATAAAATTCCTTTTTCAGTGTTTTAATAAACTGCTTTATAAAAGCTACAAATAATTATATGTAGTAGCATAATTTTCTTTATAATTTTGTTATTTTATCATATAACTCTATTCAATTGTTTCATTTTAAGAACTTTATATTCATAATTTCTGAAAACATTTTAATAGTCGCATACTATTAAACGAGATAAATATAGTATCATTTTCTTAATCATGTTCTATTGTTATAGGTTTCCCTAATGAAAATTGCAAATAAAGAAGAACACAACCAATATTTGTATTTAGCACACTCATTGATCTAAATTAGACATGTAACATAGGCTACTCCACGTGCTTGCTAAGTAGTTTATCTACCATACCATTTTGAAAATTTATTCCTAAAATTTTGTAAATCTCTTATGTATACCTTTGCTCTCTTTCAATTGCATGGTCTCTCTTTTTTAATTTTTTGCATATATATGCACACATACATTCCTAAATATATAAATACACCATATACCATGCACAGTCAAAAAATGTGGGAAAGATTTTAAGAAAAGATTGATTTTTAATTGATATTAGTAGTTTTAATTTTTCTCAACAAAGATCATTTTCTAGTAGTTTTTTCAGGTTTAAAATAAGTGAATCTAGGTCAGTGCTTCCCAATGGACAGATCATGCAAGCCACAAATGTTATCTAAAATAAGTCAGCAGACACAGTACATAGAGGTAAAAGATATATGGGAAATGGCTTTCAAAGGATATATTTGATATGGCTAAGGTTTTATAATCTCAAAATGGGATTAGCAACAACAGAAAAAGGTTTGTATATTTATTTTCACTCAACAATGGGGAGTGATTTTATTTTTACTTAAAATACATGTGCACTCAGACTAGCCCATTTCAAATATTCAGTGGTCACATAGAAAATAGGCTTGTGAACTAAATCGTGAATGAATAAGACTTTATGAGTGCTTAATTTTATTTAGTTAGCTAGTTTGTGCTTTTGGGGATATCTGCATCCGTGGTATATGCAGAAAGTGAGGGTGCCTGTTAAGTTGCACCATGAGGTGGCAGACTGCTTTAAATGTTTTAAAGATGGTTTGCTTCTTCTCAAGGTTTGATTGTGGTGGCCTGGGTCAGCATTCCTATGAATTTATTGTTTGGGATTTATTAATTTTCTTCAATACGTGAATTTATTCTTCTTGCCAATTGGAGCCATTGTTCATCAAATACTATTTCATGTCGATACCTATTTTCCTGATTCTTCCTTATACAGATGATACTAAATTAATGTGTTTGTGAAGAGCTGTCTGCTGTTAGTCTATTTCTCTTTTCTCATTGGTGGCTTTGTTGAATGGTCTTCATAGTGATTGATTGTTTTGTTTTTTACCTTTGTCCTGCCACTGTGTGTATCCATTAAAATATTAATTTAGGTTTGCTTTTCTAGTACATAATTTTCATTTGATTCTTTCTTTCCCTTTCCCTCTGTTTTTTTTTGAATTTTATATTTTTCCTCTTATTTCAGGAGCAGTTATTACTTCACATTCCAATTTTTCTAGATGGATCTGTGAAAGCCCTTGTCAGGAAATTCTCTATGGGTTTGGTATCTAGTAATCATATTTTCTTATTACAACACAATTGTTCTACTTGTTGACATGAAAGCAATTTTTAATATGTTCTAAGCATTTTTTGAAATTATATTGTGAGAGTATGTATTCCCTTTGTGCCATTGATTTTATTATTGTTCAGGATTAGCTTATATGTTCCGGACTCCTTTAGCAAATCTATTGATATGTACTTTTCAGTCTTCATGCTACAGTTCTGCTATTCTTCCGTCGTGTTGTAGCCTGAGGCACCTGATGGTTTTTCTACACTGTAGTTCAATTCTCAATCCTGTTACCTATTTCTCCTGTGGGAAGCTTAAGCAACCAGGCACACAGAGGTTTTAGGCATGACCTTCAGAAGCTCCATTCTCAAAGTCTTTCTTATAGGGTTATAGTTCCACATGGAAGGAATAGAGTCTCTAAGATTTCTTGTGCTTGTACAGAGAAACATTCGGTTTCCCCAGGGGCCCTTCAGAAACACTAGCATAGTTGGGGTTATTGAATGCAACCTTTTCTTACGTTGGTAATGGAAGCCAGGCACTCCATCTGGTCTCTCATAATACCTTCGGAGTTGGAGGAGAGGAATTGGTAGTGCTGCAGTGCTAAGACCATTATATAGTAGGGTGTTGGTAAGGGAAACATTTATTCTTTTAGAAGAATCTTGTCCTAGTTATGTGATAGAAGGAGGTCTGTTTTCAAGTCTGTTTTGCCTAGACATTTCAGTGTCTAGATTCTCCAGAACCTATTCCACAATGTATGAGAAATAGAAGGATGATCTAGGTACCACTAATGAAGAGTTATGCTCACCATCAAACACAAGCCTTCCTTCTGTTCCTCATAGTCCTCAGATATTGTCTTCTGTACATGTCCACAATTTTTACTTAGCCATAGGGAAAGAACTAAGATAAAGAGAGTTTATTTAATTATGTCTAAAACTGACCCTTTAAGCAGATTCACCTTCATAGATATTATTACTAACACCAAGTTCAATTGGAAAAAGATGCACTAATATATTAATATTCACAAATCATAAATATTTTTAATTGGATATTTTATTTATTTACATTCCAAGCGTCATTCCCTTTCCAGGTTTCCCCTCTGCAACCCCCCTATCCCACCTCTCCTTACCCTGCTTTTATGAGGGTCCTCCCTACCCACCTACCCACTCCCTCTTCACCCACCTATCATTCATCTACAGCGGGCCATCAAGCCTTCACAGGACCAAGGTCCTCCCCTCCAGATAAGGCCTCTTCAGCTCCTTCATTCCTTCCCCTAATTCCTTAGCTGGGGTCCCTATTCTCAGTGCAAAGGTTGGCTGTGAACATCTACATTTGTATTGGTCAGGATCTAGCAGAACCTCTCAGGAGATAGTTTTATGAGGCTCCTGTCAGCAAGCACTTCTTGGCATCAGCAATAGTGTCTGGGTTTGGTGTCTGCTTGTGGGATGGATCCCCAGGTGGGGCAGTCCCTGGATGGACTTTTCTTCAGTCTATGCTCCATTCTTTGTCCCTGTATTTCCTCTAAACAGGAGCAATTCTGGGTTAAAATTTTGGAGATGGGTGGATGACCCCATCCCTCAACTGGGGACTGATGCCTAACTTCTGGATATGGTCTCCACAGGTTCTCCCTTCCCTTTATTGGATATTTCAGCTAATGTCATCCTTGTGGGTTTCTGGGAGACTCTTGCTTTCCTTGCATCTGGGACTTTCTGTTTACTACACTCACTTCCTCATTCCCTGTTGCTGCACACCTCTGTTCAATTTCCTGACCTTTTGTACACCTTCTCCATCTCCTTCCATACTTGATTCTTCCCATCTTTTACCCCCCCTCTCTTCTCTCCCTCCCAAGTCCCTCCCACTCTCTACTTCCCTTGATTATTTTGTTCCCCCTTCTACATAAGCCTAAAGCATACACTTTCTGGCCTTCTTTCCTCTTGAGCTTCATGTGGTCCGTGAGTTATATAGTGGGTATACCACACTCTGTGCCGAATATCCACATACAGGTGACTGCATACCATGTGTGTTGTTTTGTTACCTCACTCAGGATATTTTCTAGATCCATCCATTTCCTTTGAATTTCATGAAGTCATTGTTTTTCACAGTTGAGTAGTATTCTATTGTGTAAATGCACCATATTTTCTGTGTTCATTCCTCTGTTGAGAGACATCTGGGTAATTTCTAGCTTCTGGCTATTATAAATAGGGCTGCTATGGACATAGTAGAGCATGTGCCTTATTACATGCTGGAGCATATTCTAGTTATATGCCCAGGAGCAATATAGCCAGGTCCTCAGGTAGTACTATGTTCAAATTTCTGAGAAACTGCCAGACTGATTTCCAGATTGGTTGTACCAGTTTGCAATCTCACCAGTAATGGAGGACTGTTCCTCTTTCTCCACATCCTCTCCAGCATCTATTGTTACCTGAGTTTTTGATCTTAACCATTCTGAATGGTGTAAGGTGGAATCTCAGAGTTGTTTTGATTTGCATTTACCTGATGACAAAGGATGATGAACATTTCTTTAGGTACTTCTTGGTCATTTGAGTTTTCTCATTTGAGAATTTTCTGTTTAGCTTTGTTACGCAAATTTTAATAGGGTTATTTTGTTCTCTGGAATCTAGCTTCTTGAATTATTTGTATATATTGGATATTAGCCCTCTATCAGATATGGGATTGGTTAAGATTTTTTCCCCAATCTGGCTGCTATTTTAACCTATTGACAGTGTCCTTTGACTTACAGAAGATTTGCAATTTCATGAGGTCTCATTTGTGAATTGTTAACCTTAGATCATAAGTCATTGGTGTTCTGTTCAAGAAATTTTCTCCTGTGCCCATATGTTCGAGGCTTTTCCAACTTTCTATTCAAAATAGTCACAAACAATATAAAATATCTTGTTGTGACTCTAACCAAACAAGTGAAAGATCTGTATGATAAGAACCTCAAGTCTCTGAAGAAAGAAATCTAAGAAGACCTCAGAAGATGAAAAGATCTCCCATGCTCCTGGGTTGGCAGGATTAAGATAGTAAAAATGGCCATCTTACCAAAATCAGTCTATAGATTCAATGCAATCCCCATCAAAATTCCAACTCAATTTTTTATTGAGTTAGAAAGAGCAATTCTCAAATTCTTCTGGAATAACAAAAAAAACAAAACAAAACAACAAAAAAACAGGATAGCGAAAACTATTCTCAAGAAAAAAAGAACGTCTGGGGGAAGCACAACCCCTGACTTCTAGCTGTACTGCAGAGCAATAGTGATAAAAACTGCATGGTATTGGTACAGTGGCAGGTAGGTAGATCAATGGAATAGAACTGAAGACCCAGAAATGAACCGACACACCTATGGTCACTTGATCTTTGACAAACAAATCACAAATGTTGTATCTTCATTCAGTACACATAGTTGTGTATAACATTATAGGATCGTTATTAACCCATAAACATCCAGTTACCCACTTGATTACTGTCCTCTGATAAAGAATGGCTTATTTTCATTTGTTTTACTTGCCAATAATATATAGCATCTTAATACTAAAATTGAGATTCAAAACTTGAGCATAATCCATTATAATATTTAATCTTTCAAATGATTTAGCAATTTGAAAAGAGTGACACTGAAGGATTATTTGAGGATTATGCTGGTAAGAGGATCTAACTATATTTAAATATGTTCTACTGGAACTGCAATTGCATACTGAGTGAACTGATTGGTTTATCAAAGAGTTTTAGCTTGATCTTACAAACACTCTAATACTCATTTGTGTAAAGTTATTAAAGGCCTTTTAAAGATATATCAAGGAAGTAATTGCATATTTGTTGACTTTGTATCCTGAGAAGATTTTTACGGAGTTATATAAGAGATACTGTGCTTTGTTTTGTGGATTTGAATACACCATTATGTAGTCTTTTGAAATATTTCATATACCAGCAGCAGTTACGTCTTAATAGTACACATAGTTGTAGTGTTAAAATTGATTTCTATGTTGTAGACAGTACTGTTATATTATCTGATATCAATATAGATTAAATACCAAAATACTCAATTAAGCCCTTTAGGTGTCAGAACCATTAGGTGTCAAAGCAAATGCTTTATTTAAATTTTATTTATATACAAAACTTAAGAAAAATATATATTTAATTTTATTACAGATATCCTAAATGCTACTTTTATTGCATATGTTTTGAAATTACATGTGTTTTAAAGTTTATTGAAATCTGTAAGCATATTACAAGTGTGAGGCTAGAAGAGTTGGTATACACTTATAGCCCATTAAGCTCTGTTCTCTACTCAGTCATGATGGACTTACAGGCAATTTAAGGAAAACATTGTATGGATATATTACAGCGATGTTCTAAGACATTGCTTCCAATGCACTATGAATGACTTAGAAATATATACTTTAAATATAAAGTATTATATTAAGCAATCTAATATTTTAAAGGAGAAATATATGTTTTTATGCAAAATATTTTTCATCCACCTAGTTATTATATACAGAGAATGAATAATACAGTTTAGTTTCTGAAGTTACAATAGGGGCGATATGCAAACCCAATCCATAGCTAGTGTGAAATTTAAATATGTGAAGTCCTCTGTCTCATTTTCTGCATTAATTCATCATTTATAAAGTTTATTTTCAATATTATAATCACAACCCTAGGGCTCTAATGCTTCCCAATTAGTATTTTCAATCAGTTCTTCATCCATAGATATTAAGACTGGTTTCTGAATTTGAGGAAAGCATTGTCCTTTAGAATTGCTGCAAAATTAGATTCAGTTTTACATTTTACCCATGCTTGCTAACATTGCAATTGACATTCGGTGAGATATTTTCATACCTAAGAGACCTGAGTCCTTATCTTATCAATAAT
This sequence comes from Tokudaia tokunoshimensis, assembly GCA_036184795.1. Lineage (NCBI taxonomy): Eukaryota > Metazoa > Chordata > Mammalia > Rodentia > Muridae > Tokudaia > Tokudaia tokunoshimensis. The sequence goes on from BTHU01000003.1 coordinate 19,084,094, forward strand.
ATAGACATGACTTGTCTGGTTTTCCCCTCATGAATCTTGTGTTTAGGGATATTGCTCTACTACATCACAAAATCAGTTTAAAGTCATTTAAACTGAAAAGAAGCTGGAAAGAACCCAGATGTCCCTCAAAGGAGGAATGGATTCAGAAGATGTGGTATATTTACACAATGGAATACTACTCTGCAATTAAAAACAATGAATTCACGAAATTCCTAGGCAAATGATCAGAACTTGAAAATATCATCCTTAGTGAGGTAACCCAATCACAAAAGAACACACATAGCATGCAGTCACTGATAAGGGGATATTAACCCAGAATCTCAGAATACCCTAGACACAATACACATATCAATAGATTTCCAAGAAAATGGAAGGAGAGACCCCTGGTCCTGGAAAGACTGGATGTAGGGGAATGCCAAGAGGGGGAGCGAGAGGGGGTTGAATGGGGAAAAGAGGGAGGGAAGGGGGCTTTTGGGTCTTTCGGGGAGGGAGGAAAGGGGAAATGATTTTGAATGTAATAAAAATATAAAAAGTAAAAAATAAAAAAAAATAAAAAAAATAAAGTCATTTGTTTATCAAACTAAAGTTGCTATATTCTATAAATCTAACATCAATCTAGATGCAGAGCTAAATCTTCCAAAGGTAAAAGTGTTTTTCATTTCATTGTAATAAAAGGCAAAAAAGTCCCAAAGAATCGTGGCTATTAAACTGGCTTGGTGTGACTCAAGACAAAAGTAAATCAACTGCTTTGTCTTTAGCATATGATTCTAAATACAGAAGATGACCCAAGGGCCTTTTATCATTAAATCTGAGCACCTAAGGGTACAGAGAATCCCTCTAGCTCAACCTCCCTGTACATAACAGTGCAGATTTTGACTACTTCAATGATTTGTCAAAATTTTGTCACAATGTATTCCACATTTTGGTTCACTGTGAGGTGGCTGGCTGTATATGACTGAGTGCTCCTGAAGAAGAAATGAGATGTTACCCACAAGGTTTAAAGTGTTCGTTCTAGTATCTCTCTTATATTTACTCTCCTCTAAAAAGAAATAATTATTTTTATTACTGCTAAGAATATATACTTTTATGCCTGTGTGCTTGAAAGTTAAGATGCCTATGGAAGTCATAGGCATCAGATACCTGGAATTAGAGCTATAAATATTTTTGAGCTGCCAGACATAAGTACTGGGAAATAAATTTATGGCTCTGACAAAGCGGTATGTATTTTAGCTGCTGAACCATTCCTCCTGTCTTTTATAGTTCCTATACTTTATTTTAATTATATCTCGATTTTTAAAATATAATTTCTAGTTATTACAAGTTTCAACAATATTTACCTAAATTATGGTTGTGAATTATCATTCGATTCCCTAGAACAATATTTATATGGCAGAATGTATGTGCTTTCCCATGTACGTGTGTGCATGTGTCTGTGTGTGTGAGTGTGTATGTGTGTGTGTGTGTGTGTGTGTGTTTAACACAGTGTATGCTTCTCCTAGAAAATTTAAGTCAGTATTATTTGATTAAAATCTTCTTGACTGGTAGTTCAAACAATGTACTATAAAATTATATAATGAAAATTGTAATATAATTTAAATATTTGTTTTCAAGGAAATATTTTCTAAATGTTTTTCCAAAATCTTAACCTATTAATTGTCCAATGCAGAGTTAACAGCCTAAAATTAAAATAAATAAATATATAAACAAATAAGCAAATAATTAGAATAATTAAAAACCCATATACACAAAAACAAAAGAGAGTTATCAACTTGTAGTTAAATATATTTCTTCACATAGACACACAAGTACAGAATAAATATAATCAATGTCAAAAAGGCTATCAAGTTAAGGGTAGGAGGCCTGGAAAGAATTTGAGGAAAGGTATCTGAGAAGTTCTGGAGAGACAAGACAATGGGAAGTGAACCTTAAAAATAATTTAAAAATCTTACAATTTTATTCTTATTTCTTTTTATTAGTATCTCTAGTATTATAGGGTATTAAATCTGCTGAACAACAGTCCAGTGTGCTGGATAAAGAACCAAATTTTTCTGAAACACACTTCTTCAAGGTCAAGCCCATGTACATGTATTCAACCCTACATCGATATAGGCACATCTGCCCTACAGCTTTGACTAATAACATATCACCATCAGATATTAATCTATGTTTAGATCCCAGGTACTATGATATAAAGATAGGCTAAAGAAGCATTTGGAAGGGTCATCAGGAAGGAGAACTAATTTTTTTTCAGATACTCAGTGATCAACAAAGTAAATGAAATATTTTATATGGTCTTCTCAGGGGCCTTTCTGATTCACATGAAGAAGGGAAGTTAAAGGGACATTATGTTATTAAACTACCAACCTAGAAAATCAAAATAAAATTTCTATGATTTTTAATCCCCCAAATTTTATAATAGGATGCTAATTATTAATTGATGAATAAGCCCTATTTCCATTGCTCAAAATTTTTTCCTCATGCTTGATTAGTTCAGAGGTGTTTCAAAATGGAGTACACTCATTAGAAGAGAACAAAGAAAGGGGGTGGATTGTGAAATGGCTCCATGGATAAAGGAACTGCCACCAAGGCCGAAGACCTAATTTCCATTCCAAGAACCCATATAATCACTATTGCATGTTTCTGTGCCTACTCCACAAAATAGGTAAAATGTATTAAAAATTAAAAGAAGAGAGAAGCGAAAATATTAACTCATATGCTAAAAGACCTTTTGGCCTGGGAGTAGACTGCTAAATAGCTAACTATTATCCAAATAACTATAAGGTTGAAAGGGTAAGATTCTTGAATACTTCAAGATAAGGAGCTGCCTAGGCTGAGTAGAGAAAAGAGTGGACGCATCATGGAAATTGCTTCATCCCATGACTCTGAAAATGCATTTTCCAGGTTTCCTCCTAAGGGAAGGATGTATGATAGAACTTACTTTCTCTATCATTCATTCCATTGGAGTTAAAGTCATTTTCCTCATTGTCTGAAAAATGCCAAGGGACCAGCCACCATCCTAATTCATGTACTGTGTTATGATATTACATCATAATGATATGGCATTTTTTAATAGCAAACATGCATTCTCACTACTTTTGTGGGGTATATCTAACTTTAGGATGGCCACAGATATGCTGTCAGCTAGAGACAAAGACACACATTCTAGGCTATTGGTTATGTCTCGTACATTTGACACATGGTAGAATGGAGAAAGACCATGTGTATGACTTAAGCATTGATCTCACTCATGAGGACAGGGCTAGTTAATAATCTCCTAGGAGTCCTACCTCCCAAGACTACCATCTTATGAATATGAATAACAAAATAAGAATTGAAGAGGCGATGCACCTTAATTAAATCAATAAGAGTTCTACTTCTGATCTACTCTTGTGAGGTAAGCAAATTTCCAAAGATAGCCTGAAAGGATTTCATGTTGGTTGGCCTGGCTGGAGTAAATACAAACCTCTGTTGGAGTGTGGTTTACTTTCAAGCACACATTCTTTTGTGTTTCTTTCACATTCTTTAAAATTGCATTCCTGTATATGCTCTCATATTTCATTCCCACTAGCTTTAATAGCTTTGCCTCTCTAATCTGTCCTATCCCATAATGAAATTTTTCCATTGAATGGAATAAGAATACATGTATAGAAACTCTAATAAAAACTCTACTACCACCAAAAGCACAAAGTCCAGTGCCAGATTGTTTTAGCTCAGAATGTCACAAGATCTTAAAAAAAAATGTTAATTCTAAAAGTGCTCAAATAATTCTACAGAATACAGAGGTAACATTGTCAAATTAACAAGGCAACAGTTACTATGTTACAAAAGCCGCATAAAAACCCAACAAAGAAAGTACTACAGACCAATTTCCCTTAATAAATATTTGCAAAAATTCTCAATAAAATATTTGCAAACTAAATCCAAGAACACATCAAAGTGATACCACATAAGCTTCATTCCAGAGATAAGGGGATAGTTCAACATTCACATATATCAATAAATGTTATCCACCATAATAAACAGAGTGAAAGACAAAAACCACATGTTCATTAAATACAGAAAAGTCCTTGGGCAAAATTCAACATTCCTTCATGATAACGGTCCTAGAGTTGTTAAGGATAAAAGGGTTATACTTCAACATTATAAAGACAACAGTAAGCCCAGAACCCAAATCAACTTAAATGGGTAGAAACTCAAAGTATTTTGTCTTAGTTAGGTTTACTATTATGATGAAATACCATAAGCAAAGAAACTTGGGTAGGAATGGGCTTGTTTAAGTTATGCTTCCATACCAGTGTTCATCATTAAGGGAAGACAGAGTCAGAAGTCAAGCAGAGCAGGAACTGGGATGCAGGAGCTAATAAAGAAGCCACAGAAAAGTTCTTACTGGCTTGTTCCTCAAAGCTTGCTCAACCTACTTTCATATAGTTTCCCAGAACCAAAAACCAAGGATGATACCTTATGCAATGAGATGAACCCTCTCTATCAATTGCTAATTAAGAAAATGTCCCAAAAGCTTGCCTACAGCCTTATCTTATACAAGCATTTCCATAATTGGGTTTTTTTTCCTCTCAGATGACTTTATCTGTGTCAAATTGGACATAAAATTATCTAGCAGACAGAAATCAGACATAAGACAAGGTTATCCACTCGCTCTATACCTAATCAATATAGTACTTTAAGTCTTAGCTAGAACAATAGGAGGACTGATGGAGATCAGGTGGATACAAAGAAGAAGGGAAAGAGTCAAAGTATCTTTCCTGGTAGATGATGTGATAGTATGCATAGTGATTAAAATTTTACCAGGAAACTCCTAAAACTGATATACATGCTTGGCAAAGTAGAAGGATACTAAAATAACAGGTAAAATCATTAGTATTTCTATAAACAAATTACATATATACTGAGAAAGAAATCAGGGAAACAACTCCTCTCACAATAGCCACAGTATGTAAAATATCCTGGGGTTATCAAGCATGTTCAAGACTTCTATGATTAAAAACAAAAACTGACAATGAAGAAAGAAATTGAAAAAGATATCAGAAGATGGGAAGATCTCTCCTTCAAATAGGTCTATAGATTAATTTAGTAAAACTGGGCAGAATATCTTAAGCAATTCATAGATTTAATGCAAGACCTATGAAAATTCCAACACAATGTTTCATAGAACTTTAAATGAAGATTTTCAGCTTTAGGGGAAAGAAAACAATACAAGGGCAGCTAAAAATACTTCTGAATGATAAATGAGCTGTTGGTAGTATCACCATTTTCAAACTCAAATTGTACTACAGAGCTATAGTCACAAGATAGCATGACATTTGGGACAAGAAACAGATATACTAATTGATGGAATGCAATCGAAGACCCAGAAATAAGACTGCAAACCTCTAGGAACCTAATTTTTAATCAAGAAGAGGGAAACACACACTGGTATCAAGACAACATCTTCAGTAAATGGTGCAAGACAAGCTGAGTAGATGACTGCATGTAGACAAATACTTAATTTTTATCCTAAACAAAACTTAACTCCGAAGTGAATCAAAGACCTCAACATATAACCAGGTACATTGAATCTGATATAATGGAAAGTGGGGAATGAAATATTGAACTGATTGGCACAAGAAAAGATTTTAAAAGAACACTGTAGCACAGGTACCATGGAGGAGAACTAAATGGTACCTCATGAGACTACTAGGCTTCTGCATGGTGAAGCACACCATCATTTGGACAAAGTAGGAGACTGCAAAATGGGAAATTTTTTAACACTTATGGCACCCAATAAATACTAACATAAAAACATATGAAGAACTCAAAAGCCTAGGTATTAAAAAAACAAAAATATAAACAAAAATCAGCCAACCAAATAAACAAGTAACCTAAATTCTAAAAAAAAAAAAAATGAATACATATCTACAGAGAATTATCTTATATTTAGGAATCTTTAAGGACCTACAAAGTTTTTGAAGGATTAGAAACACAAAATTAAAGCATTTAGTGAGTGAGTAGATAAATGGGAACTTCTGAGAGTAGCTGAGACTGGAGATGTTTCATTGGGACCCATATCTACAGGGAGGCAGGACTGGAGTCGATAGACTGTTAAGACTGTAGAGATGGAACACTTAGAAAAGACTAAGGCACAGCCCTGCACCTTTCTGATGGAAGCATAAAGAGTAGTACTGCAAGAAGAGGAGACATCCAAATGCCCACTGAACACGTTATGGAACGACTATACTTAGGGGTAAAGAATTTGTAAACACACAAGCATCTTTCCTGTTGGAAGTTTTACATTTTCAAATATTAGCCAGGATAAAGATTTTCAACTTTTCAACAAAAGGGATACCTCAGTTCCAATGCACATCAGACCATACCTTTTCTTCTTCATTCCTGGGAGGAAAATCTGACTTCATATCACTATAGAAGGACATTTTATCTTTTAGTTTTGTTCTTGTGCTGAATTCAGTATACATACAGACAAGCCACTCTTTGCTCTTGATCAGAAAACATGAAAGCAATTTCCTTCTGGGGAGTTGATGTAGCCCCTAGCATCCTATCTCTATTCTTATAAATGTCCGTAGCATTTTAGAGTTTGTAGAGAGACATGTTTATCTCTTAGGGCATGTAAATTTGCCTAGCTATATATTTTTTGATAACTTGGAGACATAGTTATCCCAAAGCAGAATTTTAGTTTACTTTTTAAATTTACAGGGTTATGGGTAATGTTGTCTTTTATACTTGTGATTTGAGGCCCATTTCTCTAAGTCAGTGTACTTTTGCTTATGGTCAATAATTAATAAAAACATTTAAATTATCTGTAAATTTATATATGTATATATATAACTTCCCTCATTTATAAGCAATGTCTTTGCATATAGACATATCTGCCCATCTCTTCATTAACTCTTTGTAACATTATTTACATTTTTATGAATAAATTTTATGAAAATGTATCTTCAAGTTGTTAAGAATTTTAGGTTGTTCATGTTCGTGCTTTCAGATATCAAATTACATACATGTGCATTTATGTGCCTGACAGGCAGAGCACATGCAGTATATGCCATCATCTCATTGCACATAAAAGCTGAATTTGCCCTTCGAGTTTTTCACAAGTCAAGTCTCATTCAGTCTTGCTCTCTTTCGCAGATGCATGCAATCTATGTACCAGTCTAAAATTATGACTTCAAATAGTAAAATGCCATAAAACCCTTAATTGCAGAGGCATTAATGAGAATTTGTATAATCCTGGAAAACTGCTCACTGAATAATGCCTCTCCCGAGAGACTTGCTGACTACACACCTGCTTCCATAAACGAAAGCAGAGCCTTGTTCATTTCATCCCTTCAACCTTAGAGCTGCTTAGACTTTTCACTCTTTCATCATGATATAGCTTTCTCGTGAATGAAAAGTTTATCCATAGGATAATAAAATGTGTTAAGATAGTAATCTTGGCAGTGTTTTTGCTGATGTATTAATTCATTTCCTTTCACATCCTATATCACCAAGATGTCGAAGCAGATTTTATGAGAGGGTTCACTGAAGTGAAAACCAAGCCAATGAATCGTTTAATATGAACTAATGAAACCCAGATATAAAAGGCTTTAGTAACTGTTTTGAAGCTCTAATTGTCGAGTGAATGTAAATTCTGAGCACTACGAAATAAAGGAAAGGATTTTAATGAAGAAATTGGGATCACTTTGTGATAATTGGTTTAATTAAGCAGTCATCTAAACAATAATGCCCGGGATGGAGTCACTGAAACAGGAAGGAGAATTGTCTGAAAGACAAATCTGTGAAGGCTAAGGCCACATATGGCCTTGTTTATTTTTTTTTTTTGCCATTGTTTGTCAGAAATCATTATTTGCATGTTATAACCATTTATGCAACCACAATTTTTCAAATAAGGGGTTATGGATATATAAAGCGATTTAACATTTAAGAAATCTAGTGAATTATTTTAAAACTCAGTTTGCTTAGGGCATCAAAGTGATTAACTTATGAGTTTCCCACTTGAGTATCTCAATGCATGAAGTGGGTTAATATATATATGATAGATGAAGTTACATCACAGATATTCTTGTTGGACTTTACAAACATAAAGCTAAACGTGTTGGCACACACCTTTAATTCCAAACTTGAGAGACTGAATTGTACATTGCTCATGGCTTGCCTGTGCTATACAGTGAGACCTTATCTTAAAATAGAAAATAATTTATGGTATTAAAATAGGTGAAACTGTATTAAAATAGGGAAAGGATAATTTTTGTGTATAGTAACTTTTTAGATTAAAGTTTTGTTTCATTTTGAAGTATTTTCTTGCAAAAATTTTAGATTTGATAGTGAAAATGCCCTAATGTGTTCAAATGTTCACATCCATCTTCCATCTAGTCTGTTTTACAAAACACTTAGAATTTGTGTTTTATTATAGACTTACTATTTTTGGTATTCAACATGATTATAGGTATATGCTTACATTGTGACATTATTACCATAACCAAATTAAAGAGTACATTCCTAAACTATGCAGTTGCTTTTTCTTGTTTGCTGTGAATACCTTCTCTTTAAGAAAAATTTAAATGTATATATTATTATTATTATCATCATCATTATTTATTATTATTATTATTAATGACAACCATGTTGTTCGTTATGTCGTTTGACTAGCTTTACCACCTCCCAACTTCTGGAAATGATCTTTCAAATCTGTTTCTGTGGCTTTGACTTTTATTTGGTACACAAATAAATAGGATCCTCTTGTGTGTGGTTTATTTCATTTAGCACAGTGTTCATAGATTCATCTGTTTTCATCTGTGTGGGATTTCCTTCCTTATTAAGACTGACTGATATTTTCTGCATGTATGTCACACTTTCTTTTTCTATCTGTCCTCTGATGGACACTGGTTGTTTTCATACCTTGGCAATGAATGTGGAAATTTAGACATCACCTTGAGGTGTTGATTCTCTCTGCTTTAGATATGTACACAGCAGTGCAATTATTGAATCATATGTTAAGTTTACCTTTATATTTCAATTTCCATGCTGTTTTCCATAGTGAATGCAATAATTTTTACTCCCTTAGCACCAACAATGGTTTCATATTCTCTAATTCACTGGTGATTGCTATTATTTTGCTTTTATGGTAAAAATCCATTCCAATAGGATATCATAAAGCAGGATCCTCAGAGCCAAATAGCTGCCATTTTCATGAGGTCAGCTCTAACTAGTTGTGAGAGAGTCCATCATTGTTGTTCATGTGGACTGTTGACTTTCCCTCATGAAAAGTCAGGATGGGAAGAATTATGTGACTCTCACCTGAGAAATCAGACATGTCTTCTAGTCATTTGTGTTCAATTCTACCAGAAGTGTTCTCTGGATTCAGAGAAGTTACTAGAGTGTAGGTTGGCAGAGATCCACTGAGAGGGGCTGCATTTACATGGTAAGACTTTGGGGCTGCAAATTCTCCAGCCTGGGTGCTTTTGTAATAGCCAGAAACTGGAAACAACTCAGATGTCCCTCAAGTGAAGAATGGATACAGCAAGTATGGTTCATTTACATAATGAAATACTACTTAGCTATTAGAAACAAAGACATCTTGAATTTTGCAGGCAAATGATTAGAACTAGAAAATATCATCCTGAGTGAGGTAACCCAGACCCAAAAGGACATGAATAGTATATACTCAGTTATTAGTGGATATTAGCCATAAAGTACAGAATACCTATGCTACACTCCACAGACTCAATGAAGCTAAACAAGAAGGAAGGCCCAAGTGAGGATGTTTAAATCTCACTTAGAAGGGAGAATAAAATAGTTATAGGAAGCAGATGGAAGGAGAGACTTGGTTTGTAGAGGGAATGGGGAGGGAATAAGGAAAGACAGGAGAGAGGGTCAGGAAAATGAATGGAAATCTGCAGCTGACTGTGGGGGCAGGTGAAACACATGCTAGAGAACTAGGATTGGGAAGGAGTCTGTGGAGGTAACTGTAGCTGAAAGTCCTAACAGTGGAAATATGGAGCTTGAAATGGTCACCTCTTACAGACATTCAGGAACTCCAATTTAGGGAGAAGGATACCAATCCACTCACAAAACTTTGCACCCAAAATATGTCTTGTCTACAAGAACTGCAGGGACAACGATGGAGCAGAGACTGAGGAAATGGCCAACCAATAACTGGGCCAACTTGAGACCCATTCTAAGGGCAAGCACTAATTAAAGACACTATTAATGATATTCTGTTATGCTTGAAGACAGGAGCCTAACATAACTCTCCTTTTAAAGACTCTACCCAGCTGCTGAGTGAAACAGATGCAGAGGCCCACAGGCTAATATAGGATGGAGCATGGGGGATTTTATAAAAGAGTTAGGGGAAGAATCTAGGGCCCCAGAGGAGAGAGGAAACCCAATGGGAATACTGTCAGAGTCAACTAACCTGGATCCTTGGGGGCTCTCAGAGACTGAACCACCAACCAAAGAGCAAACATAGACTAGACCTAATACCCTATCCATCACTGCACATATGTAGCAGATGTGCAGCATGGTCCTTCTGTGGATTCTCCAACAACTGGACTGGGGGCTGTTCTTAAACTGTTGTCTGTGGAGCCAGTTCCCCTAACTGGTATGTGGGATGCCTTTTTTTTTGGCCTCAGTGGGAGAGGGTGCACCTAGCCTTTCAGAGACTTGATGTGTCAGAGCCGGGAAAACTTTGACCTGGGCAGGGCAAAGCATTATCCTCTCAGAGAATGAATGGAGGAACTGTGTGAGCAGAGGATGGGAAGGAGGGTCAGCAATCAATGTGTAAAGTGAAGAAAGGAAAAGAAAGAAAGAAAGGAAGGAAGGAGGAAGAAAGAAAGAAAGAAAGAAAGAAAGAAAGAAAGAAAGAAAGAAAGAAAGAAAGAAAGAAAGAAAGAAAGAAAGAAAGAAAAAGTTAACTCCACTCACACTCTGGAAGGAAGGCTGTAAATTCACTGTTTCCCCTGCTGAACATTGGTGAAATCAGTCACTGACTTGGTGATGAGACCTTGTGGGTAGGAATAGCACTCACACCCACTGAAGATATTATTTTGAAACAGATCTAAGGAATAGCTATCTAATTTTTCACTAATTTTCTTCTCAGGATGTTTAGTAAAGTTCAGCTTATTTTTATATGCTTCTTAGCTATTTGTAAATTGTTTTGATAAGTTATTAAGGCACTTTGTTTTCTAATTGGATTATTTAATGCTTTATATTGAGCTGTTTAGATGTTAAAATATGTTTTGGATACTAACCTCTTACCAAATGCAGTTCGAAAATATGTAATCCTATTTTATACATATTTTAATGTTTGATTTTGCTGATTTTCCTTTTGATCTATGAAAACCTTTTACTTTGATGAAGTCTCTTTGCCTGGTTTTATTATTTTTTACTATTCTTAAATTTATGTACAGTACTAATTCCTGCAGGGTATAGTACTTTTTCTTTATCTCAGTAGGTCTTGTGGCTGCCTCTGAATATGCATAATATCAGGAAAGAACCCAGAAATGTAACTGGGTTGACTTTGTGATCAACTTTGGAAACCTGCTCATGTAGAAATACCTCCTGCCTATACTCAACACAACTGGAAAATCTGGATGAAATGGACAATTTCCTAGACAGATACCAAATACCGAAGTTAAATCAGGATCAAATAAACCATCTAAACAGTCCCATAACCCCTAAAGAAATAGAAGTGGTCATTGAAACTCTCCCAACCATATAAAAGTCCAGGACCAGATAGTTTTAGTGCAGAATTCTATCAGATATTCAAAGACCTAACACCAATTCTCTTCAAATTATTCCACAAAATTGAAACAGAAGGAATACTACCAAGCTTGTTCTATGAAGCCACAATTATGCTGATACCAAAACCATACAAAGTTCCAACAAAGAAAGAGAAATTCAGATCAGTTTCCCTTATGAATATCATTGCAAAAATACTCAATAAAATTCTTGCCAACCGAATCAAAGAACACATCAAAATGATCATTCACCACGATCAATATCAAGTAGGCTTCATCCCAGGGATGCAGGGATGGTTCAATTTATGGAAATCCATCAATATAATACACTGCATAAACAAACTCAAATAAAAAAAAACACATGGTCTTTTGCTGAAAAAGGGTTTGACAAAATTCAGCATCCTTTCATGTTAAAAGTCTTGGAAAGATCAGGAATTGAAGGCCCATATCTAAACATAGTAAAAGCAATACACAGCAAACCAGTAGCCAACATCAAACTAAATGGAGGGAAACTTGAAGCAATCCCACTAAAATCAGGGACTAGACCAGGCTGCCCTCTTTCTCCATATCTATTCAATATGGTACTTGAAATTCTAGCTAGAGCAATTAGACAACAAAAGGAGGTCTAAGGGATACAAATTGGAAAGGAAGAAGTCAAATTATCACTATTCACATATGATATGATACTATACTTTAGTGTCCCAAAAAACTCCACCAGAGAACTCTTACAGCTGATAAACAACTTCAGCAAAGTGGTCGGATATAAAATTAACTCAAACAAATCAGTAGCCTTCCTATACTCTAAGGATAAATAGGCTGAGAAAGAAATTAGGGAAACGACACCTTTCCCAATAGTCACAATGCTCCCATGTTCAGGTACTGGCAGGATTAATATGGTAACAAAGGCCATCTTGCCAAAAGCAATCTACAGATTCAATGCAATCCCCATTAAAATTCCAACTCAATTTTTCATGGAGTTAGAAAGAGAAATTCTCAAATTCACCTGGAATAACAAAACACCCAGGATAGGAAAAACTATTCTCAACAGTGAAAGGACTTCTGAGGGAATCAGTATCTCAGACCTCAAGCAGTACTACAGAGCAATAGTGTTAAAAACTGCATGATTTTGGTATAGTGACACGCAGGTAGCTCAATGGAATAGAATTGAAGACCCAGTAATGAACCCACACACCTATGGTCATTTGATCTTTGACAAAGGAGCTAAAACCATCCAGTGGAAAAAAGATAGCCTTTTCAACAAATGGTGCTGTCTCAACTGGCGACTAGCATGCAGAAGAACGCAAATCGATCCATTCTTATCTCCTTGTACTAAGCTCAAGTCCAAGTGGATCAAGGGCCTCCACATAAAACCAGACACACTGAAACTAATAGAAAAGTAACTGGGGAATAGCCTTGAACACATGGGCACAGGGGAAATTTTTCTGAAAAACACCAATAGCCTATGATCTAAGATCAATAACTGACAAATGGGACTTCATAAAATTACAAAGTTTTTGTAAGGCAAAGAACCCTGTCAATTGGATAAAATGGCAATCAACAAATTGGGAAAAGATCTTTACCAACCTTACATCTGACAGAGGACTAATATCCAATATATACAAAGAAATCAAAAAGTTAGACTCCAGAGATCCAAATAACCTATATTAAAGTGTGATACAGAGTTAAACAAAGAATTTTCATCTGAGGAATATGGAATGACTGAGAAACATCTAAAGTAATGTTCAACATCCTTAGTCATCAGGGAAATGCAAACCAAAACAACCTGAGATTTCACCTCTCACCAGTCAGAATGGCTAAGATTAAAAACTCAGGAGATAGCAGGTGCTGGTCAGGATGTGGAGAAAGAGGAATACTCCTCCACTGCTGGTGGGATGGCAGCTGGTACAACCACTCTGAAAACTGTTTGGGGGTTCCTCAGAAAACTAGGAAAAATACTACTGGAGGACCCTGTTTATACGACTCTTGGGAATATATTCAGAGGCTTCTCCAGCATGTAGTAAGGATCCATGCTCTACTATGTTCATAGCAGCCCTATTTATAATAGCCAGAAGCTGGAAAGAACCCAGATGTCCCTCAATGGAGGAGGAATGGATACAGAAAATGTGGTATATTTACATAATGGAATACTATGGAACTATTAAAATCAGTGAATTCATGAAATTCTTAGACAAATGGATAGAACTGGAAAATATCCTGAGAAGGCAACCCAATCACAAAAGAACACACATGGTATACACTGACTTATAAGTGGATATTAGCCTAGAAGCTTGGAATACCCAAGAAACATTTCACATATTAAGTGATGCCCAAGAAGAAAGAAGAACAAGCTAAGGATACTTGGGTCCTTTGTAGAAAGGGAAAAAATACCCACAGAAGTAGATACAGAGACAAAAGGTGGAAACAGAATCTGAAGGAAAGACCATCCAGAGACTACCTCACCCAGGGATCCATCCTATATACAGTTATAAAACCCAGACACTATTGTGGATGCCCACAGTGCTGGCTGACCAGAGCTGGATATAGCTATCACCTGGGAGACTCTCCTAGGGCATGACAAATACAGAGGGGGACACTCTCAGTCAGCCATTGAACTGAGCACAGCGTCCCCAATGGGGGAGCTAGAGAAAGGACCCAAGGAGCTGAAGGGGATTGCAGTGCCATAGGAGGAACAACAATAAGAGCCTCCCAGTACTCCCAGAGCTCCCAGGGACAAAACCATCAACCAAAGGGTACACATGGAGTTACCCATGGCTCCTGACACATAGGCAACAGAGGATGGCCTTGTTAGACACCAAAGGGAGGAGAGGAGGTCCTGGAAAGGCTCGATGCTGCATTGTAGAGGAACGCCAGGACAGGAAAGCGGGAGAGGGTTGCTTGGGGAACGGGGATGGGAGATACCTTATGGGATTTTCAGGGGGATAACCAGGAAAGAGGACTATATTTGAAATGTAAATAAAGTATATATCTAAGAGAAAAAAAAAGAAAAACAAAAAAAAAACCTCTATCTTTCTGTCTGTCAGTCTATCTTTGCTTATCTATTTGTCTGCCTGAGTATCTACTCTTCTATATTTTTGCTGATTTGTTTTCTGAGAGAACTTGTCTGCGATCCAGGCTAACCTCAGCTTTACTGTAGTCTTTTGTGATAGCCTTCAATGTCCTGCATTGCAGATGGGAGCCACCATACCTGGTTTAGCCTTAAATTCTCCCACAAAATGTTCAAAAGTAAGAAATTTTATTGTTTTTTTCCTGTTGGTCTTCCACATGCATGCTTCAAATTAGTGGATTGTTAAAATATATTTTGCTAGCATGTGAACATTGTTCTTCTGAAGTGTTGATTAGAACTCTAAAAATATTATTCAATATATTTTATTTTGGGATTGTGACAGATTTTTCAACAGTTTATGAAATGGGACCAAATATACTCTGCCCTTGTACACAGTATATTTATGTGAAGCAGTGTTCACAGCATTGATGAAAATAAAATCAAAATATTAGTCAACTATAAATAACATTGCTCTACACTTTGTAGCATCCAATAGTCACTCAAGATTTAATTCTTTGTATAAAATAAGTCAGCACTTCCAACTAGTCAGGAGAAACATTGCTTTCATCTTTAATGAATGATAAAATTCTATGAAATTTAAGAAATGAATTTTACCAAAATGAAATTTACTACAGAATTGCTTTTAAAATTTTTTTACAGTTGACTGAAGAATGTTTCAAGTTTTATAAACTTAAGATTTCATTATCTTCTTCACAATGCAACCCAAATTTGTAGTTTATCTGGAACACTGTGGCTCTATCTGGACAAGGCCAAATGAAAGAAATATGACATTCATTTTGTTTACTAGACCTGAGTCACAGTTCTTTGACTCAGATAGCGAGGGCCTGATTCTTCTTCACCACTTTCACTCTGTGGTCTGTACCAGTTAACTTTTTATCCTGCAGGTTCTGTGACTTCTCAAGCTATTTAACATCCCCCAGTTTGTCTTGAATTTTACTTTAAAGCACCCATATTCCAATGTCAGTGTGAGTGCAGAGTCACACAGTGATCTGCATGTTGTCTAGCTGTGGGTGTCTGTATTTGTTTCCATCTATTACAGGTAGAATATTCTCTGATGATGGCCAAGCAAGGCCTGATTTGTGAGTATAGCAGAATGTCTTTAGGAGTCATTTTATTACTCTGTTCCTTTTGCAGAGTAGTAGTAGTATTTGATATTCTCCTAGGTCTAAGCCCCATCTAGTCTCAGGTACTTGACCACCTACGTAGTATTCAGTATTGGTTGCATTTCATGGTGTGGGCTTTAAATCTAATCAGATATTGTTTGGCAACTCTGACATGCCTTGTGCCACTATGCACTAGAAAATCTCGAAGGCAGGTTACTTTTGTAGAAGAAGTGCTTGTAGCTGGGTTGATGTTTTTACCTTTCTCCTTCAGGAATTAACTCTATTCAGTAGAGGTGCCTAGCTCAACTTGTCCATGTTCAATGTGCTGTGTATGTAATGTCTTTTGCGATAGCCTCTTTCAGTGAAGAGCCACCATTAGCCTTGGCAATAGCTTAGGTTGTTTGTGGGTTCCTGCAACTTTCCTCTGGCCAATAATTCAATTTGATGCAACCCTTTCACAGTCTTGAAAAAAATATTTGGGTGATGAAAGATGTCCAAATGGTGCTCTGTCTTCCCTGTTATTTGATCATTTCATTTAGATCATCTTCATATATTATTGGAAGCTTCTATGTTAAGTTTCCCCATGGCCTCTCCAATGACCCTTAATTTTAGCTGTCCTTCTTCATATTCCTTCTGTTAGTTCCAAGTTACCTCCCCTGATTGTCTAATTTTCCCATTCAACCCATGACCATTCATATTTATTTATTCTCTTTCCTCTTTCTAAGGAGAATCATCTATATACCTTAGTCTCTTACTTTCTAACCGTTGTCATTATATGAACTTTTGCCAATCAGTGACGTAACATTTGTCTTTCTTGGTCTGACTTATCTCACAAAGGATGATTTTTTTTCTAGTTCCATTCATTTGCCTGCAAATTTCATTCTGTAAACGCTGAGTAACATTCCATTGTGCAAATGTACCATATTTTTTTTATTCATTCAGTCATTAACAGAGATCTAGATTGTTACCCATTTCAGGTTATTATGAATAGAACAGCAAAGAACATGGTTAAGCAAGGGCAATTATACTAGAAAAAAGTGTTCTTTGGGCATATTTCAGGAGTGGTACAACTGGAACTTGAGGTAGATCAATTACCATTTTTTGGAGAAACCACCACACAGACTTTCATAGTGGCTGTATGCATTTGCACTCCTACCCCAATTTATGAGTGTTCCCTTTGCTATATAGCCTCACCAACATAATCTGTCATTTGTTTGATTGATCTTGGCCATTCTGATTATTATAAGATGAAATCTCTTTGTAATTTTGGTTTACATTCTCTGATGACTAAGAATATTGAATATTGAACATTTCTTCAAGTGCCTTTCAACCATTTGTGTTTCCTCTTTGGCAAATGCCCTACTTAGCTCTGTATTCAAGTTTTTAATTGGGTTACTGTTTCTATGTTTAATTTTGTGAGTTTTTTTATATAGTTTGTATGTAGACCTCTATTGGATATATAATTGGTAAGAAAGTTTTTCCATTCTTTAGTTTACAACATGTCCTAATGATGGGGTCCTTTGCCTTATTTGTCCTCTTTCCAAAATGTATCAATTTCATAATTCTGTATTTGTTGTTTCTAATGCCTGGATATTTGGGTTCATTTCTGAAAATTGATTCCCATCCAATGAGTTCAAAACTTGTTTTCAATTTCTTTTCTATAAGATTCACTGTATCTGGTTTTATATTGGGGTCTTTAATCCATTTGGAGTTGAGATTTGTGCAGGGTGATAATTACTAATCTCTTTGTATTCTCCATGCATCCACCATCCAGTTTTAATAGCACAGTTTGTTGTAGATGCTGGATGTTTTCCTACTGTAAATATCTGCCTCTTTTTAAAAATCAAAATCAAGTTTTCTTAGGTGTTTTGGGCTTATATCTGGGTCTTCAAGAAATAATCAAACTCAGAGCTGAAATCAATAAAATAAAATCAAAACAAAAACAACAGTATAAGAATAAATGAAAGACAAAAATGGTTCTTTGAGAAAATCTGCAAGATTGAACACCATTTAGCCAAATTAACTAAAATGTGAATAAATAAGATCCAAATATACAGAAATACAGACAAAATTTGGGGATCTGATAACAAATATTATGGTAATCCAGAGTATCACAAGGACAAATTTTAAAGACCTATACCCCCATTGACTTAGAAAATCTAAAAGAAATGTAATTTTCTTGATATTTATGATCTACCAAAATTAAATCAAGATCAGATAACCAATTTAAACAAACATATCCTTGGTAAAATAAAATCAGTACCAATAAAAGCCTAACAAAACCAAAATCCCAGATCCAGATGGCTTTCATGCAGAATTCTACCAGACTTTTAAAGAAGGATAAACCTCAATACTCCTACAATTATTTCACAAAATAGAATGAAATGAGCAAGGCCAAGTTCTTTTTACAGGTTCACAGTTGTTATAAATTTAAGTTCTCTGGCACTTAAACAAGATTAAAGCCCCACAAAGAGAATTCCAGATCAATTTTCTCTATGAAAATAGATGTAAAAATCCTCCCCCAAATATTGACAAACAGTAACATATCAGAACACATCCAAGAACACATCAGAAAGGTCATCCACCATGATCAAGTAGGCTTCATGCCAAAGATGCAGGGATGGTGCAACATATATTGATAAATGTAATCCACCATATAAAAAGAGTGAAAAAAATTACATGTTCATTTCATTAGACGCAGAAGGGCCTTTGAAAAAAATCCAACATCCTTTTATAATAAAAGTCCTGGATATATTAGGCTACAAGGGCCATATCTCAATATAATAAAGGCAGTTTGCAACAGTCTATAGCCAACATTAACATACATGCAAAGAAACTCAAACCAATCACACCAAAATCAGGATCAAGACAAGGTTGCCCACTCTCTCTATATGTATGCAATACAGTACCTGTTGTTTTAGGTAGATTGAAAAAGCAACTGTAGAAGAACAAGTGGATACAAATACCAAAGGAGAAGTTGTTGCTACTTTGTTTCCAATCCAATTCCCCGCTAAAAGAAAGCTCAACTCAATTAGTTAACAAAACGAACTATAAGCCTAGATTGGGCAGATCTCCCACTACACTACTCT
Source organism: Tokudaia tokunoshimensis (assembly GCA_036184795.1). Taxonomy (NCBI): domain Eukaryota; kingdom Metazoa; phylum Chordata; class Mammalia; order Rodentia; family Muridae; genus Tokudaia; species Tokudaia tokunoshimensis. The sequence goes on from BTHU01000003.1 coordinate 19,103,118, forward strand.
ATTTCCATCTATATTATCCCATATAACTTGCAGTTTCTCCAGGCCATGAGATTCTCTCTCTGCAGCCTCTCCTTCCTCTTGATCCCCCTTGGCTCCTCCCCTCAACTCCCAGCCCCACCCCCCATCCTGTCCAATCATTGGCTCAAGCCTTTATTTGAAAAATTAAGGTGGGGAGAAGGTTCACAAGGCAACTCCTCATCTACAGGCCCTCTGAGGAGTGGAATTAGCATCAAAATACAAGCCCAGGGCTATCCACAACAAGAAGTAAAGATATGTTTATTGGGACATGATATGACAGTGTGTATAAATGACCCTAAATATTCTACTAGGAAGCATCTATTCCTGACAGTGCATTTCCTTTTCTAGCCTTAATAATAGAGTAGGTACCTAGGCTTACTGCAACTTGATATGCCATGTTTGGTTGATATCCATGGGATAGATGCCTTTTTCTGAAAGGAAAGTAGGAAGAGTGGATGGCGAGCACAGAGTGGATGTGGGGCTGTATAACTGGCAGAAGAAAACTGAGGGGAAACTGCCATCAGGTTCTTTTTTAAAAAAGAGTTAATTGAAACCCATGATTGACAGTGCTGTTGTGAGAACCCTGTCAGAAACAGCAGGCCAGCTCCCCACAACCAAGGATGGGGGTTCACAGCCAGACTGAAACTTTCCATTCCACCCAGGACTGCCTGAGGGATGACAGATAAGGAAATGGCCTAAACAGAGAATTACCCTGCCTAGAGTGAGTACAGAGAGGGAAGTGACTTGAAAAAAACACAATGCCAGGAACTACCACAAATATCACAAGGTGGGCAGGACAGGGCCAAATGGCAAAGACAACCTCCCCATTCGACTTGACCAATAATTTTAAATGTTGCTCAGGGTAACCAATCGCAGTTGTCCAACTCAGGCGACAGCTGAACTCCCTGCCAAAATGTTTATAAAAAGGGTATGCTTTGTGAGCTCAGGGTCTTCTCTTGCATGCGTGCTGGGGGACCCCAATGTACATTGGAACAATAAACCTCTTGTGGATTGCAGTGATTCTGGTCTCTGTGGCCTTATTGAGTGGGGGTCTTCCGATAGACTCTTACACTGTCTTGACTGAAACATATTCTGGCACAATTTGTAGGAATAAACAACTAATGTCTGATTTTACTTAAGGTCCACTCCAGAAAATGGAACCCATAACTGGTACGGCTTGGGTAACCAAGAACCAGAGCATTAGACTAGATATCCCTGTAGCCTAGGGTGAATCCAAAATTGATTGATGTAAAAAATAAAAAGTAACAATAAAATTATACCTGGTGTTCCGAGTCTCATCATTGCCATTAAGGAGCATTGCGTGAGACCACGGTTTGGGTTTCACACATACATTTCAGAATGCCTGGTCTAAGTTGTACATTTTATCAACACAAATTTCCTTAGGTGGAAGGTGTAGTGTTGGTGAATGTAAGGTCCAATGCTGAAATGGGGGTCTATGTCAGCTTGTTGGAATATAATAACATTGAAGCCATGATTCTTCTTAGTGAATTATCCAGACGATGTATCTGTTCTATAAACAAACTGATAAACAAACTGATCCAACTTGGCAGAAATGAATGTGCAGTTGTCATTAAAGTGGATAAAGAAGAAGGATATATAGATTTGTCAAATAGAAGAGTTTCTCCAGAGGAAGCAATCAAATATGAAGACAAGTTCACAAAATTCAAAACTGTTTATAGCATTCCTTGCCCTGTTGCTGAGAAATTAGAATATAGCAAGTATGATCAGGCAGAAAGCCTGTTCCAGAGGACTGGATCTTTGATGACAAGAACAAGAGACCTGGATATGGTGTCTATGATGCCTTTAAGCATGCAGTCTCTGACCCATCTATCTTGGATAGTTTAGATTTGAATAAAGATGAAAGAGAACTACTCATTAACAATATCAATAGGCTTTTGGCCCCACAAGCTCTCAAAATTCAAGCACATACTGAAGATGCTTGCTATGTTTATGAAGGCACTGATGCTGTACAAAAAGCCCTGAGAGCAGGTTTGAATTGTTTTACAGAAACCATACCTATCAAGATTATTCTAATAGCTCTGCCCAGGTAGGTGATGACAATGACCCTAGAGAGGACAGAAGGCATCTCTGTCCTCAATCAGCCTATGGCAGTCATCAAATTGAAGATTGAGGAAAAGAGGGGAGTGTTCAAAGTGGTCACAGATATAGATGAGACTGAACTTGCAAGGCAGATGAAAAGGCTTGAGAGAGAAAATACAGAAATGGATAGAGATGATGATGATGAAGAAATGGAAGCCAAAGCTGAAGATTAACCTTTTGGAAAACAGCCCTCGATGGCTGTAAACCCTAGACTTGAAAGTTTTCCAGTACTGAAAACTTCAAAGCTGAATATCTTTATTTCCAAGTACTTAAGTATTCACCAAGCCAGAATCTAAATGTCCTCCAAAATGTCAGCTGTTTTCACATAGTGGCTCTAACACCTCAAGCATTTTTGTAAGAGATTGGCTTAATTTGACCAGAGACAGATCTTAAACAGCAGTCCTAAAATTGGGCTTTCATTTTCATTTTTCATTTCTGATATCTATGGATAGGCAACCTTATGTTTCAGAGATTTACCAGGAACTCCAAACACAAACAATCCCAATCTTTCTATATAAAATGTATTCAAGCAGACATCAAATAAATTTCTAGGATATTAAAAAAAATTCCTAATGACATTCTGCTGAACTCATAGATACAGTGCCTTACTAGATAGCATTAGAGAAGTGTCCTTCTGTAGCAAATGAGAACAAATACAAAGTCCCAGAGCCAGACGTTGCACATAAAGTGAGTGAGACCTTGGGGCACAGAATTGTACACTGGATGGGTTCATCAAATTCTTCCCTTCAGAACTGAGGAAACCTTGCAGAAGATGAGATAGAAAAATTGGAAGAGGTAGAGGGGATGGAGGACTCCAGGAAAACTGGTGGGTCTCTAAAGCAATTGAGCAAAACTCATTCATAGAAACTCACAAAGACTAAAGCGGCAAGCAGAAACCCAAATAGGTCTGCACCAAGTCCTCTGTGGATGTTTTATAGCTTTCGGTTTAATGTTTTATGGAACCCCTGAGTGCATGAATTAGTGGATCTCTAATTCTTGTGCCTGCTCTTTTTGATCTTTTCCTTCTGTTGGCTTGACTTGCCAACTCTGAAGTCAGTGTTCCTGTTTTATCTTTACATACTTTGTTTTGTTGTGTTTGTTATTTTTGGTTGTTATCACTTAGAAACCTGTTCTTTTCTAATAGGAGATGGAAAATGAGTGGAACTGGATGGGAGGGAAGGTAAGGGAGGGGCTAGGAGAAGTAGAGGGAGAAAAAACTGTAACCAGGATATAGTGTATAAAAATTTAACATATCTTCATGGTGGCTATTTCCTTTTATGAATATGTAGTGACCTTCTCTATCACTTCTGATTAGTTTTGGTTTTAAGCCTATTTTGTTGGATATTAAAAGCAATAGGCTAGCTTGCTTCCTAAGTCCATTTTCTTGTAATGTATCTTTTCATCTTTTTATCATGTGGTCATGTTAATCCTGATGTTCAGGTTTGTTTCTTGGGTGTAACAGAAGGATTGGTTCTGTTTTCGAATTGATTCTATTAGTCTGTGTCTTTTTTATCAGATAATAGAGATCATTGATGCTGAGAGTAATCAACAAGGAGTGTTTAGATTTGATCTCTACATAGTGTCTCAGATTTTCTGGATGTTTTGTGCCTGAATTATTTAGATTTAACATTTTATTGACAGTTGTCCATATTTTTTATCTTGTCTTCAGTGCCTGAGATTCTTTCTTCCACCTCCTGTATTTTGATGGTGAGGCTTGCCTCTGACGTTCCTAATCAAGTTCCTAAATTTCTCACTTCTAGTTTTATCTTCATTTGGGTTTTCTGTATTGATTCTATTTCTACTTGCAAATTTTGATTTTTTTTCCATTTCACTATTTCGCTGTTTTTTTGTATCTTCATAGATTAATAGATTTAATCATTTCCTCTTTATGGTCATCTAACATATTCATAAATAATCTGTTGAAGTCCTTCTCTTGTACATCAATGTATCTAAATAAATGGAAAGCCATATCTAGTTCATAGACTGGAACTCTAAATGCAATAGTAGTGCTTTCAATTATATTGCATTTCTCAGGGCCTACTGTAATAGGGTTGCTGAGCTTTAGTGGAGACACATTTTCCTGGCTCTAATTGACTCTGTTTCTATATTTGGTGTGATTGTAACTCTAGGTGTTAGTATCTGATCTTGTCCTCGTTGTGTGAGTGTTCCCTCCTTGGTTTCTGTTTCCCTCCCTGATTCTCAGGAGAGTGTGGTAGCTGTGGATTACCTGGTAGGGGATGCTTCTGAGATCCTGCTGGAAGTGTCTACTGAGGGTTCCAGTTAGAATGTGTTTCTTGGTATTGGAAGCTGCACTTAGGGATGGAGATGGGCCAGGGCAGGGGACTTTGAGCTTCCAGAGGAGAAAAGAAAGGAAGAAGAGTATGCAGCCACGACCTTCTTATTTACTTCCCTGGAAGAAAGGAAGAAGAGGCCACAGGTGGAGTTGGCTACAGAGCAAGAGATGAGACTAGAGGATTAGATGTGGGGGAGACTAAGGTAAGTGAAGGTCTGAAGACAGTCTACCCCTCATTTTCAGATTCTTAAGGAATATTTATGTATCTTCTTGAAAGACATATCTATTCAAATTAATTATCTACCCCGTTTTAGTAGTTTTGTCTTATTATATTAACATATAAATGGTCTTTGTATTTCTAGTATAATTTTTTATCAGATTTATAATTTGCAACAATTCTTTCCTATCCTTAACTTTAAAAATAATATTAAATAAAAAAGGAATGACTTTTGTAATTTTTTAAAATATTTATTTTTATGTATGTATCCTTTACCTGCATATACTATGCATGCCAGAAGAGGGTATCAGATCCCACTGTAGATGGTTGTAAGTCACCTTGTGGTTGCTGGGAATTGAACTCAGAATCTCTGGAAGAGCAAGCAGTGTTCTTAACCACAGAGCCATATCTCAAGCCCCTATTTTTTGGATTTTAAAAATCTAATTTCTTTTCTTTCATTGAATACTTTGTTGACATCCCACGTGACAAAGCTTTGAATAATGTAAGTTAATACTTACAATTGCAATTTTCCTTTCACAAATTTTGTAACTTAGATTTTTGTGTTTTCTTGGCCTATGGTCTATTGCTGTTTGACTCATGTTTATGATAAGAGAGTCACAGTTATCCTCTAGTGTGTAGTAATCAGAGACTCCCACAGCATTTACTGAGAAGAGAATTCATTCCTCCTTGCAATGTTTCCTTTGTCAGACAACCATAAATTCTGAGGGTTCCTTTCTGGATTGGTAACCTATTCATTTAATTTAAGTGTTTGTCTAGTACCTGAGCCAGGCTGTCTTCACTGCTGCTATCTTGTAGTGAGGTACGAAGTCCAAGAGAATGGGTTATCTAAATATTATTTTTTCTTTTATTTTGTCATGACTGGCCCTTGAACTTACATATAATTTTTTCTTTTTAATTTATACTATGAGATCAGGTGGATATTTTAGAGAATTGCATTACATCTATAGAGCAATTTATATGAACTGCTATCTTATCAGTATTTAGGATTCCAATGTATGAACTAGGTGTGATATTCTACTCATTTAGATCCTTTTTTTTTTCAAAAGTGTTTGTAGTTTTCAATTTAATTTGCTCACTTCTTGTGCTAAATTTGGTTTCTTTTTTGATGTTTCACAAAATAGATGTTTTATATTTTAATTAAACCTAATGGTAAGTTTCATTTTGACATTTTTCTGCATTGATTATATTCACTCCTTTCCCCTTTGCTGACCACTCCTACTGATCACTTTCCTCTCCCCAGATAATGCATGTTTTGGGTTTTTTCCTTTCATGACTTTTTTTTTCTTGTGACACAATGAGTTTTATTGAGGTTGTTTATAGGTGCATGGGGGGGGGGTTGCTTAAAGGAACATGTACTTCTTCTCAGTTGTTTATCACCAGAGAAGATGTCTTTACCTCTCCCATCAACTATTCTCTGCTTATAGACCCTGGGAAAGAGCATAGGTTCTTCCATTTCCCATAAAAGGTGCTGACACATTCAATTCTGCCTGGATCTTAGGTGGATAATTACAGCTGCTGTAAACTTAAGAGTTCAACATGTGTACTGTGGGTACCATGTTGTGCCTGGAATAAACAGCATATAAATTATTTTACAGATTTAATGTTGAGTTGTGTGGTGAGTATTGTTATAAGTACAGATTATTGCTGTATAACAATAGGTTGTTCCTGCGGCTTTTCTGGGAACCCCACAGGTCTAATAGAATGTCTGCATATATCTCTGTATATCCCCACAGTCACAGTACAGGCATCCCAATTCCTCAGGAGGGAATTGGGTTCTCTGATCCAGTACTCTCCAACTTGTTCCCTTGACACAGTGATATCAGGGAACTTTGGGATTGCAGTTGTGTCCAGTCAGGCTCTGTGATAAGCAAGTCCCAAATGCCAAGACCATGGAAGTTTAGAAGTCCCATTGAGACATAAAAGTACTAAGTTCCCCCAGAAACCCACAAAAGTACAAACATTTTCCCTTGTTTCTTCCAGATAAGAAAATAGTAAAAAAAAATGAGTACTAATTTTTTTAAGGGTACAGCCTCAATTTGGATGAGTGTCTAGTTATGTGTTGTGCATCAAGCTGTATTATCTTTGTATGAGCATGTGGACAACTCCACTGCACCAATGAATCTTATTTGAAAGCACAGTATGAAAGCAAACATATCCACTTGAAAGCATCCTTCTCCACCAAGGAAAAGTAATTAGAAGGACAAACACATTTGTTTGTAGCAGGGCCCAGTAACTTCAAATAGTTCTCCAGTACTGGAATACTGCTGCTGCAAATTCAATAGGTAGCACTCATTTAGGGACTTTATTTTATGGTGTATCAATTTATCTCAAATCTTGTTTGCTTATCTCTTTCATGTACAGGCTTTGATGATGGTGGAATGTTCACATTAGTTGAGACTATTTTTCTTTTCTCCTAGAATAGAAAAATTAAAGTTATACAATACAGCAGTTCTTTCTGCTTTACCCAGGCTTTTGTGAAGCCCATTTTAGTCATAGAGGGGCAATTGAAAGCAACTGAGGAGACATCTTTTAGACTCTGAGTTACCACGAGCATACTCAATCTGTATAGAACTACTCTCTGGAGGAAAATTTGCTGTTTTACCTGTACTGAGTACTCTGTGCTTTTAAAAGTTGCACTGTGCATCCATTCAGATTAAGGCAAAGTAATGATTGCCTTATGCTTAATCACTCTCAGCAGATGGCACAGTTTGAGGAGTGTCTTTTTTTTTGTACGCTTAATATATTTTATTGCTCTATACAATTATGAGGGTTTGATGCTAAACTTTTAGTTAGAGATTAAAAACTAATATATCAGATATTTGAAGTCCCTCTGCTTAAGTACTTAGGAATAGATATCACTATCTTTTATACTGTGAATATTTTAATGTGTTCTGTGGGTTAACCCCAGTTGATCTTCTGCCTTTGTTTTCTTATGTTCCCTCCCCCTCCTCCTCCTCCCCCTCCTCCTCTCCCCTCACCTTACCCCTCCCCATCCCACTGGACCTCTCCCTCCCTCTCTCCCTCTCTCTCTCTCTCTCTCTCTCTCTCTCTCTCTCTCTCTCTCTCTCTCTCTCTCTCTCTCTCTCTCTCTCCTGCCTCCCACTCTCTTTTGTTCCTTCTTTCACCTTTCCCCCACCCCCATGGGGCCTTGAAAGCACTACTCACTACTAAGAATTAGACTGACTAGCTTGAATGTGCTAGTAGATTTTTCTGGGTTTTAAAAATTGAGTTATTTTCCTCAATCACTTTTGTCAGGGGAAAAAAGTACTTAGCTATCAAAGAAAAAAAATGCAGTTAGTGAGAAATTATCATGCAATTTGATTCTAATTTTATAGCATTTTAGGCATGTTTAATCATTTCTCTGGAAAATGTTGGGATAGATTGAAAAATTTGTGTTTGAGGAGCTTGTGTGTCAAATTTACATTGAGAAACTTTAATCAAAACAGAGACCTCAGGTGTCTTTTAGTGATTTTTACATTCTTCATACAAATGCTGGTTTCCTACTTATACAAACACACCAACACTGTGAAATAATCATGGCTTTTATTTTCCTAATGGCAAAAACATAGAAAGTGATGATTATGAAATATCCAATTGGAATAGATAGCACATTTTATATTCATTGATAAAAATAATGCCAAAACTGAGTGGGACTGACATGGAAAATCATTTCGTTATGGAGGCTTGTGTTCTGACGTGTTATAATAGATACCTCATAATTTATACGTTTCTCCATATTAAAATTCCAAAACATTTTTTTTCTGCTTCAGCTTTACATTTTTCCAATAAGCTATCAACAGCAGTGAATCTCATATAGTTTTTCATCTTTTTATTTTTAATAAAATTAAAAAAATTAATACAATTATTCACTTTATATCTGATCACTGAATCATCTCAGTCATCCATCCTAGAGTTCCTCCACCATCCTCTCCCAGTGTTACTCTCCCATCTCCCTCCCCTTCTCCTATGAGAGGGTGGGGCCCTGTGGATCCCCCACCCTGGTGTATCAAGACTCTGCAGGGTTAAGCCCATCCTCTCCCACTGAGGCCAGACAAATCCTATATCCTCTTAGGTGCCCTCTCTCTCTCTCTCTCTCTCTCTCTCTCTCTCTCTCTCTCTCTCTCTCTCTCTCTCTCTCTCTCTCCCTCTCTCTCTCTCTCTCTTTCTCTCTCTCTCTCTCTCTCTCTCTCTCTCTCTCTCTCTCTCTCTCTCTCTCTCTCTCTCTCTCTCTCTCTCCGTCTCCTAAACACTGTGATTATACCAGTTGAGAAATTTATAAAAAAGAATATTGTTACTTTCTGACCTCAAAGTCATCCATAACCTTCTGCTACCTTAACAGTTCAAATAGAATAGTTCAGCAGAGTTAATGAAACCTTTATAATTCATCCTAGATCTTTCTTTCCTTTTCTATATGTACTGATCCAAGTAGTCCAAATTAATTTGTTCCATATTTGTATCAGGTTTCCCCTTGTTCCATCCTCCTCATCTCTCCTTCATCCTTTCTTCCTTTCTCTCTACTTTTCCTCTTGCTCCTTTTTTTTCTTCTATATGTAAAAAAAAATATATATATCATCTCTAGAAATAATGGGCCTGTTCTCCATCCTTCCCTGGAACACCAACACTTACAAAGCTGTGCACTTACTGTTTGTTGAATTTGTTTACAATTTACCAACCAAAGCAATATTTTCAAAATATTATTATTTCCAAAGCTGTGGAACTCCATTCTAAATAACCATATCCATATGATATGGAAATTTATCAGTTTTAAAGCCTTTATAACTGTTTCTATTGTTGATTTCTTCTTCTGTCTCAAACAGCTTTGAACTTCTTCAGAGCAAGGATTAGTTTTGCAAATTTTATGTCCTTTAATCTAATTCTGTATCTGTAATGTATTCAGGGGACAGCAAACATTTAAAAAGCATGGTGCATTATATTGATGATTAAGATAAAAGAAGCTTGATCGTAAGTTTAAATGTCAAGAGCTTGTGTTAGGATTTTCCAAAGAAATTAATTTCCTCTTCTCAGAACTAAAGATACTGATTACCATTATAATCCTTTATAGTCATCTATTTCTACAACTAGTCACATGATTATAACCAATTTTCATAAAAAACTTCTTCTGTAAGCCAAACTTCATTCCATTTCCCTTTTGAAATCACATCATATGGTCATGCCTGTTGACTTGATGGAACGTAACAAGCTTTCAGCTCTGAAAATCATGTGTGCTGTTTAGGACAGTGTAGTATAGACTGGAAAGATTTCACCGAAAATCTCCCTAACCATAATTACAAGGTATGACAATACTGAGGCAGACAAGCATAAGTAGTAACTTAACAATTTGAGACCCACCCCTTGATTTGGGATATCTACACCAATCTTCTAATAAGGCATGTGGCAGCCAGAAACTTATACTTGCAAGCACTACACACATATCCCTCTGCATACAATATGCATAGTGAACTATTAGCAAATCACAACCCCTACTTGCACGAAGCTGCATCAATAACTGCTTTAAACAGTAGAAATAAGTTGTTCTTCTTAGCTATCCCTTTACAATGCCCAATTCTGTCCAAACATATCTGGAACACATTTGGGAACTATGGATAATGGGCCAATCTAACCTGGGCAGGATTTGGATACATGTGCAATATGTAAAACAAACTGTATTTTAAAGTGAGCATTTAGAGAAATATCTCCCATTTACCATCTTATGCCTGTGCATAATTAGAATGCTTATGGTTAAAATCACATGCATTATTGGAAGTAACATGAGAGGTTGAGAAAATATTGTATAATTTGAAATCTGTGATTCAAAATAGAATCCACCCAAATTATACCTTTATTAACCAAACTCCTCTTTCTCTTGAACTCCATGACATGAAACTCAAAATAAAACAGAAGACTTGAGTACTCTCGCTTACATGGTACACTGTCAATCTTGACAATGTATTTTAAAATAAACTTTAAATAAAGTTCTCTTGCTATTCCTCAATACATATAAGCCTGTTACTGGTAGTCGATAAAAATCAAACTCTTACCTACTTACAAAAGAACAAGAAAACAATATTTGGAACAAAGCTATACATAGTACAGATTCTACAGGGATGCATTTCTAAGATTGAGAGCAAATTATATATATATATATATATATATATATATATATATATATATATATATTGAGAGAGAGAGAGAGAGAGAGAGAGAGAGAGAGAGAGAGAGAGAGAGAGAGAGAGAGAGAGAGAGAGAGAGAATCCAAGGGTCCTAGGCCGCATCATTCATTTGAATGAAGACTAAAGGGAAGAACAGTAGTTACTAGTTGCTACTGCTAGCATAGTTTGGGTGGTTCTCTATTTTGATTGAAAGCTTAGACTATGTAATCCCCTCCTCACTGCACATTTTTCTTCCCATAATACATCGATTTTAATTATATTCACACCCAATTTTACACAGGTGTAAAATGGTAATAAGGAGATTTGCACTTAAAGAGAACACAATTTTGTCTTAATTCACAAGTGCCAAATCCTAGGTCAGGTCAAACAGTCTTCCTTCTACTCCTCAAAGCAGGTTACTTGGAAAACACAATTTAATATAAACTGACTAAATTTGATTGTTATCAGGGTGCAGTGTTTAATAATAGGAGTGTGTGTAGCCTAATTTGGGGTAGAGAACTAAGGGATTTCTGAGGTCGCTATGTGAATATTTTGCAGGGGAGCATATTTCTATATTATGTATGGTTGAAGGAAATTGGTTTCCAAGTGGATTATTACAAGAGGGTTATGCATAATCCCCAAACAAACTAGGTTCCACACCAAACTGTTTCTGAGGCTTGCCGGCCTCAAGCCTTTATTTTGGCTCTTTGAATAGGAAGCCAAATACCTGGTAACACCTGGCCCAATAGCAAAGGCGAATATTGTGTTGAGAAACAATCTGCTTTGCATTGGCAAAATAGGACATATGCCACAAAGACAAGACCTCACCTATCAGAACCTCTAATTTGTGAAAATAGGAACTCATCTGAAGAGAGGAGAGCTTGAGCTGAGAATGTAGCTTAAGATGTTTCAAGTTCCTTCAAAAGAAATGCCCAGAAAAGTTTTTCCCTAAGGTCAGCACATAGAAACTGAAGCAAATGAGATTTAAGCAAGCCAGGATCCATTCTGAGTGGGCAGGACAACTTGCCAGCATCATCCTCTGTGTGGTTTTGTAGAATTTCTAAATGTAAGATTGAGGGAGACCATGACATTCTGTGTTATGGATTCAGGGAACTACAGAGGACAACAGTGTGTGTGTGTGTGTGTGTGTGTGTGAATGCAATTTTGGATTTTCTGCAAGGGATCACTAAGAGGCCACTGCATGAAGCTCTGAAGGTGAAGCCTCTGATTCACAGGAGACTCCAGGATGCTAGAGATTCCAGAACAACGGGATGGCCATATAGGACATGCAGGATATGGAAATGACACCGTGAATGTGTGTGTGTCAGGCAACAGACTTGGAGCGTCAAGTCTACTTAATTCTTTTGTAGCAAAGGCGATTCCATAGTGAGTCTGAGATGCTAGGCATGGAGATACAGGATTTGATGGCTGCCCTGCTGGCCTTTGGAAATCATTTAGTCTGATCACACTTTCTTATACCCATTGTACATGCTTGGAAGAGGAATGTTTAATCTGTACCATTATGTGTTGAAAATATGCAACTTGTTTTATAATAGCTCACTGTCATGGATATCCTTGAATTTTTGATGAAATTTATCCTTCTAAACAGTTTGAGTTGTTATGATTGTGGGGACTTAAAAAGTTCAATTGAGCAAAAATTGTTTTAAAAATGACTGTGAAATTATTGGTATAACTGGTGAAGTGGTCAAAAGTGGTGCACTTACCTACCAGGCTGATAATGGTAGTTGTGATGGTTGTTGCTGTCAACAGTGCCTGAAATCAACTGTGAACCAAGCATCCAGGCACATCTTTGAGAGAGGGTTTTTTTTTTTTGATAAGCCTCCAAGCATACCTGTGAGTATCTTGGTTGAGTTGATTAAGTTGAGCTGGGAATACCCATTCTAACAATGGGTGCCAACATCCCCTAGGTGTGGGTCTTGAATTGCATAAGGAGAAAGCCAGTGAAAGACCAGGGATCATCTCTTTCTGCTCCCAGATTGCTGATGAAATGTGATGCATAGCTTCAATTCCAACCTCTAGGAATCCCTGCCATGATGGTGTGACCTCAGACTGTGAGCCAGAATAAATAGTTCATTCTTAATTTTCAGCATTCAGGAATTCTTAGGGCAGAAGAAATAGTATTCCCTGGGGAATGGCTCTTCCCTGGGGAATGACATACCCATTTGTTTTCTGATGCCTACTGTTTTGGCAAAACAAAGGGTGTAGTAGGAAAATTTATTATCTAGAATGAGTTTTTTTCAGTAAGAAAAAAATGTACTACCTTTTTGTCCAGAGGAGATCTAATGCAATTAGCCTACCCTGGCAGAGTTAGAACATTGCATTGAGACCCTGTATGAAACCAGGGACCTTCAGTATTTAATTTTCCTGTCTAAATTTGAATTTTGTTCATTCCTTTTTATTTATTTCTTTTACTTTTGAGATGATAATATAGTACATTCATTTCCCCTCACTTTCCTCCTTCCAAATTCTTTCATATACCCCTCTTGCTCTCTTTCAAATTCACAGCCCCTATTTTAGTAATTGTTACATACATACTATACATACATACATATATGTGTGTGTATGCATGTGTGTATACATATATATTCCTTAATATAATATACTCAGCTTGTGTAATGTGATATCTCTATCTCTATCTATCTATAACGATATCAAATATCTGTCTGTCTGTCTGTCTATCCATCATCTATCTTATATTTAAATATAAGTGCTGATCATTAGGTGTCAACAACAAGTGGGTATGTGGTTCCCCAGGAAAGACTATTTCTCCTGCTTTCAGCAGTTTTTAGTTGCCTGTAGTTCTCCATAGGACTGAGGTCTCCCTGTCTTTTCCCTTTCAAGTTCTTGATAGCATTAATTATTAGCATTCTGTGACTTTGCTGTTGATATTGGTCTACTGTTTATCTGGGTTGTGACAGCTTTCCTTAACATCATGGTTTCCCCCAGTGTGGGAATTCTGCCAGATGATAAGTATATTTGTTCCTATTTTGTTTCTAGAGATAGAAAATAACCTAACAACGATGTTTTTATGATACAAGCATACACTGTAAGTTGGGCCTGAACTAATACTGTATTACCTGACTGTCATAAGTTCACAAGTTCCTAAACTGATTAGTTATATCATAATGATGTTTTGAGCCTTGTGAAAATTTTGTCAATTCATAGCACATATCCAGTGTTCTATGAGATACCTGGATTTTGCTTCTTAGTTTATTTTTGAGACAAAATTTTATTAATTGTCACACACATATTGCCCTGAAACTAATAATGCCCTTGCCCAAACTCCCAGAGTATCAGAACTGTAGTTATATACCACCACTCTTGTTGTTATTTCCTTTTCCTTAGTACTGAGGTACTAGGAAAAGTGCAAAATAGTCATGGGACTCTTTGGAGCAAATGACTAAAATGACTGACAATACAGAATTGTATATAGTACATCCAACAGGCCAAGGTTAGACCTGTGACCATTTGACCTGCAATGTTTCAATTGGTGCACATCTAGATAGATTAAAGGGTCTTCTGATCTGGTTTACTTCTAGCCAATAGCATAAGTCTGCAAGTTAAGAGTAATAAGATTCCTGCTTTGACTCTGTATCCATTATCATAACTGAATCCACAATGCCTCTGGCAGTTATACCTCTGCTGGAGCCAATTATTTGTGACTACTGGGATTCAATACGTGTATTCTTATTGTAGTCAGCTTTCACACTTGTGTGATTTCAGTTTGGTGAGGGGAAAATATCTGACCTATAGAAGAGAACTGTTTTGATATATTCTTCTCAAACATATTATTTAACTTCTGGACTAATTCATACTCTCTCTCTCTCTCTCTCTCTCTCTCTCTCTCTCTCTCTCTCTGTGTGTGTGTGTGTGTAGAAATGTAATACAAAGTAGGAAAGAACCCAGATGTCCCTCAACAGAGGAATGGATTCAGAAGATGTGGTATATTTACACAATGGAATACTACTCTGCAATTAAAAACAATGAACTCACAAAATTCCTAGGCAAATGGTCAGAACTTGAAAATATCATCCTTAGTGAGGTAACCCAATTACAAAAGAACACACATGGTATGCAGTCACTGATAAGGGGATATTAACCCAGAATCTCAGAATACCCTCGGCACAATTTGCATATCAATAGATTTCCAAGAAGATGGAAGGAGAGACCCCTGGTCCTGGAAAGACTGGATGTAGGGGAACGCCAGGACAGAGAAGTGAGAGGGGGTTGAATGGAGAAAAGAGGGAGGGAAGGGGGCTTGTGGGACTTTCAGGGAGGGAGGACACAGGAAAGGGGAAATTATTTGGACTGTAAATAAAAAACTTAGAAAATAAAAAACAAGAATTTCATAAATAAAAAAAACAAAGTAGCATCAGTTCACATAATTATGAAGATTAAGTCTTCCCATATCCTTCTATCCATTAGCTAGAGACCTAGAAAATCAGCCGTACTCCCTGTCTATAATCAACTGAGGGTGGCATGCTTTTGGACCAAATGAGACAATTCATATCACAGTGTGAATGAGATGGGTTCTTTGTTAATCTATCCCATTGCATGGGGAATTCTGCAAGATACATTCAATCCTCAAGTGACTGATGGAAATTGATAAAAAATAAACATTTTAAGAGAAAATTAAGGAAACATGAATATCTTAAAAGCAAAAAATAAATTCTCCTCATTTAGAGATATATGTTAGAAAACAATGAAAATGAATCAACCTAAATATACTAAGCCTCAACAAAAGGAAGCTTTTGTTGCTTCTCAGGCAATATAATGATAGGCAGACTGGGATGAGTACGTTCTTCTCTCCATCGTGCACAAACGACAGAGAATACAGTGGACAGTTACGTTATATCTTTAGTAAGTGCTTGACATGGGCTATTGACTGTAATCATCACCCCAGTCAGCTGGCCCAGGACCACAGGAAAGCTCTCTGAATGTGATATTTAATGCAAAGGCTAAAGTAGCATACCTTTGTCTCACTTTTCATTGGCAAAATTAGTTATTTGGCTTTACTGATGTTCAAAGTAAGCCTGCAAGTACACTGAAGTTCTGTAACCAGGAAGATCCTGGTGTGAGGCTGATCAATGCTATTGCACCGCAGAATGATCAAATGTCACTATTAGATAAAGCACATTGGGTAAAATGATTCTGAAAGATTGAAATTCTCAGCTTCCCAATTCTCTTCTCTATTCGCAGCAGTTTGGTATTATGCAAAATGATGTATAGCCGGAAAAGGTTAATGTCATCAGGATGAAAGGTGGTTTTAACACAGAGATAGGCATTACTATAAAGTAAATAAATTAAGCATATACTTCAGGGATTATTACAATCCCATGTTTTATAACTGAATAATTTCCCCCAGGTTTTGCAAATAAAAATTCAATTAAGTCTTCTAGAAATAGAGTTACAGATGGTCCAAATGAAAATGTATGGAGGTGGGTGATTCCAACATGTTGAGTCAGTTCTATAAATAAATATTCAGTTTTGTTTTTACAGGCTTTTAAGTGTGTATTTTCAGGCTCATCCTTTTTTGGATTATCTTTAGTTTTTGATGTGTAGGCATTCTTAGTCTTGTAATAAGAAAGTCATAAGAAAACAAAAATGACCTCAACCATGCTTTATAGTAACGTTTTAATATATAATTAGAGATAATAAGGGCTGATTTTCAGTATTTTATAGAAAAGTGATTGTAGCCAAACCTGGAAATTATCATCCACAATATGCCTTAGAAAATGCTCTTGTCAGTTCTTGCAGGGTGCACACTGCCTTTAAGTTGCATATATCATAAGGCCTGTGAAGTAATCATGTTTATCAAGTAATTATGAAGCATCTATCTATATTGCCTGCACTAGTTTCTAGTTGGGAAGAATGCAAGGATCCATGAGGTAAATTAACTGTCATTGTTTTTAACGTGTCCTAGACAAAACCCGCTGTTTACTTGCATGGAGTTCGGGGTGTGTAGGACTTTAGCTGTACAAATGTAAGAGACTGTAGGAATGGTAGCTGACAGTGCTGTCCTCTCCCTGTGCTGAGCCCTACTTGCTTGCACTCCCTTCTGTTCTCGTTTGTCCTGTAATTATTACTAGGGTGGGGATGTCCGAGTTGGAATGCTTCCATTCAGTGTGTCTCTAGACATCTTAGCTCAAAGGAGCAAGGAGCTCTACAAAGCAAAACCTTAGCTCTTTCCATCTTTCCCATAGTAGAAATGCTTGTTAAATTCCTTAGCAAAGCATGGGTCGAGAGAGAAGACATCTTCAGTGTCTAAAACACTTGGTCACTACCTAGATTGATATATACCAAGATACAGTTTGACAAAACTAGTTTGTAGACATCTCCTTAAGCATGAAGAACAAAAATCCCTGATTAGTATGTGATCATAAGTGGCTGATTACTCTTAAGTAGTGGAAACATTAATCTCAACAGTTAATTGTTGAGTTATCAAATAAGGACCAAAGTGGAACTGACCTTGATTGTTTTAAAAAATCAGTGCAGGATCTTCCTAATAAAGACTGCTTTATTGTTTTATTCTAAATTCTCTAAAAGATAAGAAATAAACTTGGCTTTTACATGTGTTTGATTTGGAAGAACGGTTAGAATAGAAAGTAATATTTTCAATGGATTTGGGTATTAGATCTAGCTCATACTAAACTTTCACAGGGACTAAAATAATAATAATGTATTTATTTATTCATTATTTATTATTTATTGTTATTTATTATTTATTTGTTATAGAATTATTTATTATTATTCTGTACCAACATACATATTGTAAGGATCTATATATTTATACAAAAACCCTTGTATGTATATGTATAGTTATTTTACTATTCAGACAACAAATTAATATAGGAGATACTTAACACAGATGACCTAAACACCCCACAATATTTCCTTCTTTTTTTCCCCCCTTTGAACTGGCAAACTACTGTTGTCACAGACTTAATTGGTCTGTAATTATTCAGTTTTGTAGAGGAAGCATGAAATTAAATAAAGATGACTTTTAGTTCATTTGTTTTAATTTATAAAGAGTTAGACCTCATTGTTAAACTCAAGGTGAACTCATTATTGACACAGATATGAGGAGTTCGTGTTACTATGTCTCTGTTAATTAAGTCATCCTTGGCACCATGCGTCCAAGAAAGAAAATTTGTCTTGAAATACAAGAAAATGGAGAGAAGAACCCGTGGAGTCAATGTCCAAAGGAGGCCATGGTGTGTGTGGAACTGAGCACAGACTAGAAAAACAATGCCATAATTAAGCAGCGCTACTCAGTGGAGAAAGCCCGATGTAAAGCTTCATGGGATTTCTTACTCATATTAATCCTTTTGTTTGCCTTAGTGTGAGCTGCCATTTCTGTCCATTAACTTTTAAAGAACAAATTGCAATAGTTAGCAGTATTTGCTTATTTTTGTAAGTTTTCTTAAAAGAAATATAAGTGGAAGAGAACATAACTTTTAATGGAAATAATTCACATGTGCTGTTCTGAAAAGGTTTTAGATATATTAAAGTTAAAAAGGCAAGGAAAGCAATAAAAATTTTTCCTAAAAACAAAATTCAATAGGCAAAACAAGTCCAAAATTAGTAAAAGGTTTCTCTGGAATCACTAATCTTGAGAAAAATATTGGACCATTAAATTTTCAATAATAGAATGAGTTAAAAATAAATTGCATGTATTTACATTTTAATGTATCCATTGCATACATGATCTTAAGTACTTCATTAAGATTCCCTATGAAAATTGTAACAGCAATGGCATAATTGATCATCGATTAATCTAATAGATTCTCTTATAGAAAAGAGTCGTTCTCTCTGGAGTGTTTTCCAATTATTTCTTCATTACTGTTTAAGTCAGTCAACCACAGGTCTTGAAGAAATGCACATGAAAAAGTGACCCACAGTCTGACATGTTAGTATATAGAGCTCTTTAGAGATATTCAACGTAAGCTTTCTTTTATTCAGTTTAAATTTGATGAGTTGAAAGGTTTCATTATTAGCATACTTATTACCATATTTATCAAGAGAGATTATAATGCTAAGAACATTCTATTTTCTTTTGTATTTTGTTAATTACATGTAGCAAGTTTTGCTGTCATGGATTGGTTTCAAAACATGTCCTAAGCTTATTAGTCATGCCTTGCAATTTGATGACTATGTTTACTTTATAATAAACAATCAATGCTCAATATTGTGTACCAGTTGGACTCTAAAATTGAACTTTATCATGGCAATCTTTAAGGTTGTGAGCTTCAGAAGCCTGCGTGCTTGGAGGTTTTAAGGATTTCGGAGTTAAATCTTATTCAAGCTTTGTCTGAATGCAGCAAGCATACTGTTAATAGCATGGGGAGAGTCACCTGGAGTAAAATAAACCTTGCCCTTGCACAGAATCTCTCCTAGAAACATGATTCCTATTCAGACTTTCAAAGATCAAACCTGTTTATCCTTGCTGTTAAATTGCTTTAGATTATCTCTCATATCAGGCATAATTTCATTGATTGCTCTGTGGGATGGTCCACAATAATTGCTTATGTTCATATGCTCATTATTTTAGATATTTTTCTCTGTGTTCTTGCTCCTTGGATGGCTTTCATGTGGTTTTGAGCACCACAGTTAAGGAGAACTGAGGATGAAATTGGAGCATACACTGAAATTTAGAACAA
This sequence comes from Tokudaia tokunoshimensis, assembly GCA_036184795.1. Classification (NCBI taxonomy): domain Eukaryota; kingdom Metazoa; phylum Chordata; class Mammalia; order Rodentia; family Muridae; genus Tokudaia; species Tokudaia tokunoshimensis. Next base: position 19,122,618 of record BTHU01000003.1, read on the forward strand.
CCTCCTGGGAAATAGAAATAGAAGAACCTGGAGCGGAGTCCTGCAATTTGGTTCTTCACTGTTTCTCATTTTTCAATCTTAAGTACGTAACTATTGTTGAAATTATATATTTATATATTTATTTTAAGTAAATATATATATGGTATATGGAATAGAGATAAATTAATTCTAGAAACTATCTTTAATTACCATTGACTCTCTCTTTCCATGAGTTGGTCAAATTTGTAAAGAAGGAGTTTTTGAACATTTCTGCTCATGAATATTCAAAAAATTAAGGGGATGTATTTGAACATAAGTATGAAATTTTTGATAATATTGTTAATAAGGCTAACAGTACTAAACAATAAAGTTTATATTGTAACATTTATATATGATAGGGATTAATTAAGATATAAATTACTATTGATAGCAATTAATAAGTCAGGCCAGTCAACATTTTAGCTGCTATATTTAAATGTTGAGTCTATCTATTGTAGAGGATGCTCAAATCCCACAAACTCATACTGAGAACTGTCTCTCCAGCTCTTGGACACTTAGACCCTAACACCATTTTAATTTATCTTTCTTGGAGGTTGACTTCAGTTGGGAACAAAGACAATGTCGATGTTACTCTTTTTGGAGGGAGAGTCTACATTTTAGTAACTGAGCAATGATAAGTTTCAAAAGTAGTTCTCTTATTCCAATGTTGGGAAACTCAGAGAAGGTCTACAGTAACTAGAGCTAAGATCCTCTTTATCAAGTTTACTTGGTTTCATTGCCCATCTGTGATGCTGTAGAAAGAGTTCCACAGTTAATTCCCTGGGTTCAGATCTATGACTGGCCACTATTCTTCTCTGGACCCCTGATGAGTAATCCTGTACCGCTGATTTACATTTTTTATGTAAAGATGAAATACCTGGAATAATATCATTGGATCGACAGAGATTTAATATATTTACAGAACTCTTAAAAGGGATATTGATGTGAATTTTTAAGAATATCAAAGAAAGAATTCAGAAATTTACAGTGAGTATCTGTAGAATTTAAGATAAAGCATTAGATTTCTAACAATGGTTGTTATAACATAGAGCTATTTTCTTCTCACTGCAAGGTTATATTGTTGTAGAGCCAAATACTATTTTCTTTTTGTCCCTTACAAGCAAAAATTTGGTAGCAAAGTACTCACCAGAAATACAGGTTAAAATCTATTTGTTTTTATACATTGATTTTTCTTTATGCATGATAAAAATTAAAGCAAAATATAAAATATCAAAATCCTTAATGCTAAACATGGAGATTCTCTGGAAACAATATCAAGGTTCTCACACTATATATTGTCTAATAATCCTCAGAATCCAGCTGAAAAAAACACATTTTTTTTCTACTTTATTAAGACCTAATCCACCAAAATGAAGGCAGAGTTAAGAACGTTGGTAGAAAGTACAAGAGACTATTCATAAAATATGATTTACAATTTTATTATAGCTTTTCTATATATTTCTCACTCTGATCATTTCTTCCCTTCTTTGTTGGCGACTTGCATTTCTTTTTCAGTGGGTTAAGAAGGCTGGCCTATAAAGGAAGCATGTTTCTGGTAGGGGACTGGTTAGAAGATCATACCTTCATTTCTTTCTGTCTTGGGTGGTCTTGTAAGGGAGCAGCTTTGCCTCTGAGAAGCCAGGGTCAAACTTCTTTGTTATGCTTTGACTCCGGCATTACTGTCAAGATCCTAAGGCCAGCAGAGGCATCTGCTTTGTGATATTAGTTTCTTTTTCCTGTTTTATTTCTTTGTTTCTTTGGTTTTGTGTGTGTGTGTGTTTGTGTGTGTGTGTGTGTGTGTGTGTGTGTGAGTGTGTGTGTGAGTGTGTGTGTGTGTGTGTGCGTGCGTGTGTGTGTGTGTGTGTGTGTGTGTGTGTGTGTGTCAGTGTTGAGTTATGTAACCACTGCAGGTCTGACACTCATAGCATAAACCAAGCTGGTCTCAAAATATATCACTTCCTCTGCCTTTGTCTCTAGAGTGCTAGGATTACCAGAAGGAGCCATTATGCCCAACAGCTGTATTTACAATTCCTGTTCTCCCTCAGTGTTCCCCTTGGAAACACAGCTGGATTTTTGTTACTGTTACTGTGCATAATAGTCCCTAATGGTTTCTGGTTAAATGTGTAGAGTATGCCATTGGTATACCTGAAAATCTGTGAGTACCTCAACTATGCTCCTGCTTTTGCAAGAATGCAACATAATCTCTGACTAATACCAATGGCCCAGTTGGCATATAAGAAAAGAAGATTCTTAAAATTATCCACATGTTGTAAAAATGATATATGAGTTAGGTATGGATATGAAACATGCTTATGATCATATACTGTGATATTTTGAATATTACCTCCAAAATTTTTGTGTTGAAATAAAAGTTTCTGAATTTCTATAATAGTGGTGTTTTCCTTTAGGGATATAATAGTCATTTTCTGTTGCTATGTTAAAACCCTATGACCAAGGTAATTTATTTGGGATTATGGTTCTAGGGGACACTGGTCCATCCTGGCAGGGAGCATGGCAGTAAGTAGCAGGCATGGAAGCAGGGACAGAATGCTGAAAGATAATAAGTACAAAGCAGAGAGAGAAAACTAAAGGCAGGTTCATATCTTAAGCTCCCAAATTTTGCCTTCATCATGGCCACTTCTAAACCTCTCCAGAAATATCACCAACTGGGGAAAGCATGTTCAAGTGTCATAAACTATGGAGGACATTGCTTTTTTTTTATTATTGGATATTTTCTTTATTTACATTTCAAATGTTATCCCCTTTCCCAGATTCACTACAGGGTATAACTCAGGATAAAATCAGGAGGGTCAATATTCCTGCTGGAATCCTTTGAACATGAAGAAAATAAAACCCAGGAGAGTGAAAATTATTCTCAACAATAAAAGAACGTGTGGGAGAAACGACATCCCTGACATAAAGCTGTATTACAGAGCAATAGTGATAAAAACTGCATGGTATTGGTACAGAGACAGGTAGGTAGATCAGTGGATAGAATTGAGGACCCAGAAATGAACCCACACACCTATGGTCACTTGATCTTTGACAAAGGAGCTAAAACCATCCAGTGGAAAAACAGACAGCATTTTCAACAAATAGTGCTGGTTCAACTGGCAGTCAACAGGTAGAATAATGAAAATTGATCCATTCTTATCTCCTTGTACAAAGCTCAAGTCCAAGTGGATCAAGGACCTACACATAAAACCAGATACACTGAAACTAGTAGAAGAGAAAGTGGGAAAGAGTTTCGAAAACATGGGCACAGGAGAAAATTTCCAGAAAAGAACACCAATAGCTTATGCTCTAAGATCAACAATAGACAAATGGAACCTCATAAAATTTCAAAGCTTCTGTAAGGCAAAGGACACTGCCAATAGGACAAAATAGCAACCAACAAATTTAGAAAAGATCATTACCAATCCTACATCTGATAGAGTGTTAATTTCAAATATATATAAAGAACTCAAGAAGTTAGACTCCTAGAATCAAATGAGTCTATTAAAAATGGGATACAGAGCTAAAGGAAGAATTCTCAACTGAGGAATATCAAATGGTCAAGAAGCACCTAAAGAAATGTTCAACATCCTTAGTCATCAGGGGAATGCAAGTCAAACAACCCTGAGATTTTTTCTGCCTCACACCTGTCAGAATGGCTAAGATCAAAAATTCAGGTGACAGCAGATGTGGAGAAAGAGGAAAACTCCTCCATTGCTGGTGGGATTGAAAGGTGGTACAACCTCTCTGGAAATCAGTCTGGAGATTCCTCATAAAATTGGACATAGTAATACTAGAGGGTCAGGTAGTACTATGGATCTAGTAGTACTTTATATTTATAAATATAAATTATATATAGCCAGAAGATTCTCCAACATTTAATAAGGACACATGCTTCACTATGTTCATTGCAGCCCTATTTATAATAGCCAGAAGCTGGAAAGAACCCAGATGTCCCTCAACAGAGGAATGGATAGAGAAAATGTGGTACATTTACACAATGGAGTACTACTCAGCTATTAAAAACAGTGAATTCATGAAATTCTTAGGCAAATTAACAGAACTAGAAAATTTAATCCTGAGTGAGGTAACCCAATCACAAAAGTGTACACATGGTATGGACTCACTGATAAGTAGATATTAGCCTAGAAGCTCGGAATAGCCAAGATACAATTCACAGACCAAACAAAGTTCAAGAAGTAGGAAGAACAATGTATGGATGCTTTGGTCCTTCTTAGAAGGTGGAACAAAATACCCACAGGAGGAGATACAGAGACAAGGTATGGATGAGAGACTTAAGGAAATGCCATCCAGAGACTGTCCCATCTTGGGATCCATTCTATGTACAGATACTAAACCTAGACACTATTGTGGATACCAAGAAGCTCTTGCTGACAGAAGCCTGATATAGCTGTCTCTTGAGAGGCTCTGTCAAGCTGGGCAGTGGTGGCACATGCCTTTAATCCCAGCACTTGGGAAGCAGAGGCAGGTGGATTTCTGAGTTCAAGGCCAGACTGCTCTATAGAGTGAGTTCCAGGACAGCCAGGGCTACAAAGAAAAACCCTATCTCGAATAAAAAAAAAAAAAGAGAGAGAGAGGCTCTGTCAGAGCCTGAGAAATATAGAGGCAGATGTTCACAGCCAACCATTGGACTGAGCACAGAGTCCCCATTGAAGGAGTTAGAGAACAGACTGAAGGAGCTGAAGGGATTTGCAACCCCATAGGAAGAACAACAATATCAATCAACAAGACCAGTCCAGAACTCCTAGGAACTGAACCACCAACTGAAGAGTACACATGGAGGGACCCATGGCTCCATCCACACATATGTAGCAGAGGATGACCTTATTAGACATCAGTGGGAGTAGAGGCCTTGGTCCTGTGTAGGCTTGTTGCCCCCGGTGTAGGGGAATGCCAGGACAGGGAGGCAGGAGTAGAGGGGGGCAGGGGGCACCCTCATAGATACATCGGCGTATGGGGAGTGGGGATGGCATAGGGGGTTCCCGAAGGGGAAACTGGGAAAGGGGAGAACATTCTAAATGCAAAGAAATAAAATATCCAATAAAAAATAAGAATAAAAAAAAAGAAAGATAACATGCTTCTTACTCTTTTCGCGTGACAGGGTGTACATGTCAGGATATAGCATGACCATCCTCATTACACATTGAGCGGATTCCAGACCTGTGCTGTGGCCTTTGATTCCCCAGCCTCAAGAACTATTAGTCTACAAATTTCATTCTTTACTTCCTTTCTTTTCATGAGTTGCTGAGATAGCAAAATAAAACTTACTGAAACACTCATTTAATAAACAGCTTATATGAGGACAGCAGGCTCTAGATGAGAAAACCTAGATAAGCATCTTGAGTCAAGTCTTAAAATTTGGGGCGGGGGGACGGGCACCAACCAACCAACCAAGCAAATAAAACTAACCACCTTCCTATAAATAAAGCAAATCCCTATGTTTAATTCCTTATAGCATAGGGAAATTAATAACATCTACCTCTATATGGGGAGGTCTTTGAATATTCAGTTTCCAGCATGCAATATATGTTTAGTTAGACCCAGCTATTAGTAGCATTCTTAGCTATGTAGCTTCAGTATTATTTTTTAAAGTTATTTGAAGACAGAATAAAAAATAACCAGTTTCTTTTTAGTTTTATGACCCACCAGATAACATGAAAATCAGCACTTACAAATATATGTTGGGACATGACATTGAATGATAAATTAGTTAAAAAATGTAGTTATTTACTCCTTATGACTAAAACAGTTTACAAAAGAAAGATTTCTTTTGTGGAATCTTCAAGAAGACCATAATGGCCTAAGGCACCAAATTATAGCAAGTCACTACCCAGCAATTAAAAAGGCCAGAGCCGACCAGTTCTTTATTAAACATTAATCTTTGGCTTCTGCTGAGTGCACCAGTGGGTTCAAGGTCTCTATATCTCTGACTCATAGAAGTTCTGTGCCTTGACGCTGGTTTATAGGGAAGAATTATTCTTCATTGCCTTGTTTCTGACTTAAGGCTCTTCTTAAAATTGAAAATACACAGCTCAGTGTATGTAACTGGAAGATGCTAGCTTTTGTCACCAACACCTAAGTGATAGGAATATCATGTTTACTGTGCAGAAAACAATGTAGTTTGAGAATACCATGGTAATGTCTTAATATTTTATATATAATATTATTGGCATTCTTTACTTTTATCTCTGTGTAGCCATAAGAAAGCCAGTAACAATTTTTTCTTACACTTTCTTCTGTTCACACTGAGCACTAATGGTGGCCTTGTGAATGTCCTGGAGGCCTGTAGCAGCAGATGTAATTTATAGAAGACCAAGCCTGCTAATAATTATAACTCTAATAGTTGACTGCTTATAAAACTACTATGAGATAAAGACTTCTGAGACACATATGTCATCTTGTACAATCTCAATACAAATGCAAGGTGAACCCTGCTGCTATTACTTTTGTCTCGTGAATGAAAATGGAATCAGATCTACGTATTATCAGATCCTAAATTCTTGGACACTGTATGGCCTATTATACTCTGACTCCCCTATATTCTTGTTTATTTTCACATAACAGAGACTTAGTATATATGTGTTGCAGTTGATACTCAGTCTGCAATCGTCCTTGTAAAATTGATCTGGTCCATTCAGATGCCTAGCAACTGAAATGTTCAGTGATTCAGATACAACCATCTGATTTATTAATTTCTTGTTCTGGGACTTCAGTTTAAACATATTCTGAATGTTCACACTGGAGGAATGTTTTACATTTCCTACAATGTTAGGATATGATGGAATATGGATTTTTGAGCAAAGACTACACTATAATTTTCTCTCCATGCATGAACTGAACACATCAAAGATACAGATAGAATCAAAATGAAAGAATCATCTGAATAGGAAAGCTAGTGGCAAGCAAAAATTCAGCTCTAGTAAATGACTGGTTGATCCATCAGCCTTTTTCTTTGAAGTTTTGATCTAAAGGATAACAACACAAAGAAGCCAAGGAGAAGGAAGATATTTGCTTCAGTGTAAGCAAAACTAAATCTAACTTAGTTAATTTCCTTCTTTCTAACTCCTTCAAGGTCACAAAAATTCAGGATAAAGGCATAGGTAGTGAACAGAACTAGCTCTCAGTGCTTAAGTGAGAATAGAGAAAAGCCATTCGAAAGGTAGGTTAATATCAAAGGGAATATCTCTGGGATTACTCATGACACTAATGTCATCAGATGCTGTGATAATTAGCATACCTTAGGGCATGCTTATTTGACAAGACACGTAGAGGAATGTTTGGAATTATTTAGAGTTTGCCTTATTTAAAATCATGGATCTATTCTATGTGAAGAATATTAAGATTACTCACTTGGGAAGATTTACTAACATGAGTTTAGTTTGTAATCTTGTGGCACATTCTTGGCTAGAAGACAAAAGCAAATGAAGGCTGCTTTTACATCTTCTCTTTATTAATCAGGTATTATTTCCTGAGCCCAAGGACAGTTTATCACAGGAAATACCCCTTGAGTTTTGAAGGATACATGATAGTTTTCTAAAACTATGGAGGTAAATACAATATCAGACAGAGCTCAAGACAGGATGTGAGGAGGCAAAAATTCAACCATTCAGAGAAACAGATATTCTAAAATCTTCTGGAATGTTGGTCCAAAGTGACACATGTCACATGAATCCCAGACAGGTGTTGGCAAGGGTTTGAAAATTTAATAGACTGGTTTTTATAATTTATAGACTAATATTTGACAATTCAAGGTGCAGAATTTCAGTCTGTTTTGCATGTACTAAAGAGTTTCTCAGGTTTTTTGTGTATTGATAGCAAGAATGGTCTGGAGAGCAGGAAAGGAAAGTCTTTACAGACAAAAAAAAAAACAAGTGATCACTACTGCTTTTTCCCAACTCAGCACTACTACCATGGAGCTGGAAATTCCAAAACTTCTCTTGTCAAGGCTACCTAAGGTCTTTAGCTTACCAAATTGTCAGTTCTCAACCCAGATCTCAGTCTCATGTGAGATAAAGAACCACCCACTCTAAGGCACTGATTCTTTTTGCCCCCATTTTCTGCAGCCTCTCTTCAGTATCTTTTCTAGATCCTCCAGATTCATGCTTCATTCCGTTGCAGTGGGATCCTATTTTGATGTAGTTGCTTCGAATTACCATCCCTACTTTTAGGTTTCTATACATCTGTTACTGTACCCTTTTTCATTTTGCTTGAAACCAATGAGTTCAATTACTTACCAAATTTCTACTTTGGTACCTGCCAGGAGTCTCATATGTTTCATGTTTCTGATGGAGCTTCTTTGATGTAGATATGCACTTTTGTTAAAAAGATATGATTTTAGTAATATGCTTTTAATTAAAATGGAATTATATTATGTTTCCTCCTGCATCTCCCCCTCCAAATCCTCCTAGCAAATCTATATTTCTTATCATTCTGCCAGTAATGGCATCCATGCCAACAGAACTCTTCTGAAACCACACATTCAATTCAAGATCTCCACCAGTCATGAGTACAGGGCTAATTTGAGTTGTTAACATCATTTCCTGCCTAGACAGCAAAAAGTCTTCTAAGTGACCTCCCTGCCTCTACTTTTGCACCATATAGAGATGCTTCCTTAGTTACTCTGAATGATAGTTAAACATAAATCAGAAAATGCCACTGTCCTTTGAAAAATCCTCCATAGTCTATCATACTTAAAATAAAACCCAAGGTTCCTGCCAAGGAGAGTGTCCTACATGTCTCTTAGCAGTATCTCTCATCCTTCAAATGTTTGTATGCTGCTTCAACATCAGTGGCTCTCTTCCTGCTCAACACAATGTCTGCTTTTACCAGACATTGACGTCTGTGTTTATCTCTAGATGAATTCTCTATTTCAGCTATCAGCACATCTCTCTGCCTCCTTTCTTTCCAACCTCTAATCAAATGAAATTTGCTTTGAGAGTCTGTTGCAACCACCTTATGCATTACCACTACTTAAAATTGCATTAGGTAAGTTCTTCTTCTCTAAGTATTATCTCCCTTACATAGAGGAAAATAAACTCTCTAGGAAACAGCAATTTCTCTTGTTCAGCTTTTTTTTTGTTCTCCCTGTGCTTATAACTCCTTATTATACAGAATTTCACAAAGAATATTTATTAAAACTGAATGAAAGTTTTGTGTGTTAAGTGTTGAAGTCGCAACAATTGCATTGTGAATAAGAGAGATAAAGAATGGGTCTACTTTGTGAAAATAGTCTGTTTTACTAATGTTTTATCATACACTTTAACAGGATAAGATGAAAAACTAGACATGAAAAACCAGATATTACATCAAAATGATATTTCAAAGAATAAAATGATTTACCTATCCAATGTAGTGAGATGTTATAAGCAAATTTAAATTGTGAACTAAATGGATTTAACAGATATATACAGAACATTTTACCCTAAAACCAAAGAATATACCTTATTCTCAGCACCTCATGGTACCTTCTTTGAAATTGATCATATATCAGTCACAAGATACAGATACAAGAAAATTTCAATTAAAGAATTCTTTTTTTCTTTTGGTTTTTTAAGACAGGGTTTCTCTGTGTAGCCCTGGCTGTCCTGGAACACACTCTGTAGACCAGTCTGGCCTCGAACTCAGAAATCTGCCTGTCTCTGCCTCCAAAGTACTGGGATTAAAGGCGTGTGCCACCACTGCCTGGAATAAATGACATACATGTACAAAGATTTCAGAGCTTAAAGAAACCAAATGATGTAAAACTGAGTTCAACAGGGAATCTGCATTTATAGACTGAAATAAAATTATACGGGTTTTGTAAAATTGAAATTAATAATATGTGAAAATAGAGTAGGGAAATTGTGAGATAAGAAATGAGCTTAAAACTTGCTATGCTTAAGTTTATTTGAACCCTTGAAAACCACATATACATTACTGATATTAATCTTAATAATGAAAAAGGTTTGAGGACATTAAAGTTTGAAGTGGAATCCATATTGGATAAACATACTTTGTGCAGAAAGAAGCTCTCTGTTCTGTAACTGGAATGGAACAGATGCCCCTTTTACTTTTCCCTGGAACATTCAATAAAGACAAGAGTCAGACAAATGGATTCTTCTTTTAGAAATTTGATGCCTAAACAATGATGGGTATTCATAAAGATACTAGAGGAATCAAGGGGCCAAGGTTACATAGGCACATACACACACACACACACACACATGCACAAACACATATATACATATATGTACACACACACACACACACACACACACACATATATATATATAATGAGTCTGTTTTGTTGGTATGTGTGTGATTTCAAGGATGACTGCTCAACACTGAACAACCAATAATTCTCCTGTTCCCAGCAGTTATTACTTACATCTGATTTGGGTGAGGAATTGACACATCAAATTTCTCCCTTCATGGATATTGCCATTTTTAGACCTTAATTATATAGCCACTAAGACTCTCAGTTCAAGGATGGACAGGAGTTATGGAAGGAGTTTAAGAGACACTTGCTGAAAAGCCCTAGAAAGAAGAATGGAAGAGGGGATGTTATATAATCCTATTTTATTTTAAAACATATTTTAAAGGATTTTTGCATTTCTCTCTCTCTTTCTTTATATATATATATATATATATATATACATATATATTTATATATGTATATATATATGTGTGTATACATATATATGTATATATATGTATATGTATATGTGTGTATACATATATATGTATATATATATGTATATATGTACATATATATATATATATATATTTGATGTAACTAGAGTCATTAAAGTAACATAAATTTCCACACTGAGAATAAATGACAGAAATAATATTAAACTGTACCTATGAACTGATCTCTGAATAATAAACCAGATATAATGGTTGGACAACAGCCATCTTATGAGCTAAGTGGTAATGCAGAAACACTCATTTCAGTACCAAAGTAAAAAAGGGTACTTTAGAAATCAGAACACAAGGAGATTGAGTCCAGAGTCATTTGTAGGAGAGAGAGAGAGAGAGAGAGAGAGAGAGAGAGAGAGAGAGAGAGAGAGAGAGAGAGAGAGAGAGAGAGAGAAACAGAGACAGAAAGAGAGACAGAAACAGAGACAGAGAGACAGATACGAAGAGAGGTTCTTTGGTATTTAAACTGAAAGAAGAATGAAAACCAAAGAAAAAGGTAAAAAACAAAATAAAACAAAACAAAAACTAAATAAACTAAATAGACTTAAAATTTTCAAACAATACTGGATGAAAATCCTCTCCTCTCTTCTACCATTTGACCAGTGAATGTTCATGAGACCATTGTTTCTTCTTACACAACCCACTCTGGACGCCCAGGACGAGCATCAGGTGACTACTACTTCAGTCATGTCTAGCAGGATAACTGTAGCTCCAGGATAAACCTGAGTCAGCACTATACAATGCTGCTCTTGAACACTGGACTAAGATTCATTGGCTTTGCAGAAGGGTCATCAGAACCGGAGAGGACATAAAGGACCAGGACCTAAATCAAACCAATGGAAATCCTGCTGGCCGTTGTATTAGTGACAATATTTGTTCACCCGACTAAAGCAACTTAACTGAGAATGTGCTTATTTGGGTTCACAGTGGGAAGGTACAGTCCATCATAATATGGAAGTCCTGGTAAAGGGTGTTTGAGGCAGCTGGCCACATCTCATCTGTCATCAGGAAGTACAGGGAGTTTATAAACATGCTTTCTCCTTTTTATGCTACCCAGGACTCTGGAACAGAAATTATTTAACCTTCTTTAAGCTGGGTAGTCAAAGCTCAATTAAACTAATCAAAATAATTCCTAATAGGCATGGACAAGGCTGACCCAATTGAGATGATCTTTGACCTGTGTGCTTAGACTCTTGGATGATTACAGACCCTGTCAGAATGACAAAGAACACCAATCATCTTGCAATCTTTTCTAGGACCCAGAGACTGAACAACACACATCGTTTAAGTACTCAGTGTTTACAATTAAGACTCCCTTCTGGTTGCAGGTTAGAAGACAAGAAGATCAATACAGGAAACATGATACCCTAATGGTTTTGTTTTCATTAAAAGATACCAACCCAAATAAGCAGAAAGAGGAAATAGACATAATATCTGTAATCACACACAGTAAAGTGACAGTATTCAACTATGGTTTATGCTCCAGTGAAGGAGAACATAGACATAATCTAGACGTACTCTTAATTTAGTAGCTGCATTGAGTCAGACTGAATATAGCACCTATTTTTTTTTTTGAGACTACCTGGTCTGCACTGGTCTCCCCTTTCTCTTCTTCTTTTCTCCCCTATCCCTGTCTCTGTTTTGAGATAGGCTGTCTCAAAGAACATAGGCTGCACTGTGACTGGGGATGTCCTTGCTTTCAGGACCCGGGACCATGGATAGTTTTAGTTGGTTGAATTTGACCACTCCCCTATTGGTCATTCTACCTTTACCTAGACTATCCTTAGCATCCCCTTGTTTCCCTATTCCAATTATTTTTGTTTTTGTGGTTATATTTTCCTACTTCAATTTTTAGTTTTAGTCTACACACACAAAAAAAATGAGAGAGCAAGAAACATTTTTATTATTTATTTATTTAGTATTCTTTAATCTTCTTTTACACTCTGGCCATGACCCCTTTCCCACTCTGTCCACCCCTCCACACTCCACATTCCTTACTTCCTTACTTGTCTCCAAGAGGATGTCCCTACCCCTCACTTCCATCCCACCACCAAACCTTCCCACTCTCTGGGGCCTTGAGTCTCTTGAGGGTTAGGTGCATCTTCTCTCACTGAGGCAAGTCCTCTGCTGTATATGTGTCAGAGACCCCATATCAGCTGGTGTGTGCTGCCTGGTTGGTGGCTCAATGTCCAACAGATTTTTGGGGTTCAGGCAAGTTGAGACTGCTGGTCTTCTTATGGGGTTGCCCTCGTCCTCAGCTTCTTCCAGTTTTTCCCAAATACAAGCACAGGGGTCCCTGGTTTCTGTCGATTGGGTATAAGTACCTGCACCTAACTCTTTCAGGTGCTTGTTGGGCCTCTAGGAGGGCAGCCATGCCAGGCTTCCATCTGTAAGCACACCATACCATCAGTAACAGGGTCAGGCCCAGGTGCCTCCCCATCACCTCCCAGCTAGATCCCAATCTGGGCCTGTCACTGGACCTCCTTTTCCTTAGGATCTTTTCCATTTTTTGTCCTTGAAGTTCTTTTAGACAGGAACAATTCCCGGCCAGAGTTCCTGACTGTGGGATGGCAACCCCATCCCTCCACTTGATGCAGCCCTGTCCTTCCACTGGAGGAGGACTACACAAGCTCCCTCTCCCCACTATAGGACATTTCATCTAAGTCCTGAGACTCTCTCACCTCCCAGGTCTCTGGTACATTCTACAGGATTCCCCCACCTCCTACCTCCTGACGTTGCCTGTTTCCATTCTTTCTGCTAGCCCTCAGGGATACAGTCCTGTTCCCCCCTTAATATCTGATCATATTCCCCTTTTCTTTTGCCTGTCACTTCTCCCACTTAGGTCCCTCCTTCCTCACACCCGCCCCCCCCGCCCCAGTGATTGCTTTCTTCTCCCTCCCAAGTGGGATTGAGACAACCTCACTCAGGCCCTTCAGCTTGTTAACCTTCTTGAGTTCTGTGGATTGTATCCCGGGTATTCTGTACCGTTTTTGGCTAATATCAATTTATTAGTGAGTACATACCATGCATGTCCTTTTGTGTCTGAATTACCTCACTCATTTTTTTATAGATTTGTTTTTTTTTTGTTTGTTTGTTTCATGTATGTGATTACACTGTAGCTCTCTTCAGACACACCAGAAGAGGGCATCAGATCTCATTACAGATGATTGTCAGCTACCATGAGGTTGCTGGTTATTGAACTCAGGACCTCTGAAAGAGCAGTCAGTGCTCTTAACCACTGAGCCATCTCTCCAGTCCAACCTTACTCATTTTTTTAATAAAATAAAATATAATAAAATAGCTCAATATATCATAACAAATTTGGACGAGGCTAACTAACAGAAAGATTTTTTCCTCCGGGGTTATAATAATTAATGTTACTTATAATAACATCTTGCTTTCTAAAATTATTTTAACCAAGAATTTTAAATATCCATCTACTGTACTTTGATGAAATCCACTCCCATTCCCACTCTGCCAATCCCTCTCCTGCCATCACTATTCCCTCTGACCTCCTTTGCTCTTTCCCAACTCTCTGAGTATGTTTAGTATTGTATTTCATTTCTACAATTAAAATGGATATTTTATGATATGCCTTATTATTATTGATTATTATTATGTTCATAGTTATTAAAATTGAAAGTATTTATTGTTAATGGGCTACTAGTGTATTTTCATAGTAGGCCTATTCATCAGTTGTAGTTCCTTCTATTTTTACCATTTTACTTTTTCAGCAATAAAGAGTGGGGTCTCAAGTCTCTCGAGGATTAGGTGCATCTTCTCTGATAGTTGCATCAGTGATAACTATAGATTGCACATTTCTGTATCAGTCAGGTTTCTGTTGTTATGAAAGAAAAAAGAAAAGAAAAATTCCACTAATTAAAAACCATTTGGGAGGAAAGACTTTGTTTTGCTTTTTATGTCCAAATCACATTCCATCATTGAGGAAAGTCAGTCTGGAGACAGAAACTAAAGCAGAAACCATGCAGGGGTGTTGTTTACTGTGTTGTTCCACATACCTTACATAATCTGCTTTGTTATACAATATCCAACCTTTTCAATGATGGTGGCACCCAGAGGTGTATGGATCCTCTTACCTTAATCATCAATCATGAAAATGTCCTGTATTTTTCCCTATAGATAGTCAGATGGAACTATTTGGCAATTGAGATTCTCTTGCCAGATAATTTTAGTCTGTGTCAACAGAAGGAGGAGAAGGAGGAGGAGGAAGGGAAGAAGAAGGAGGAAGAGGAGGAGGAGGTTCAGGACTAGGGTGAGGAGAAGGATGATGATGAGGAGATGAGAAGGGAAAGAGGAGGAGGAGGAAATACAAATTTATCTGAGAATATAATTAAGGATCCTGGTTTGGTTATAATCACATACCAAGGCAGTTTATAAAAATCTCCAATTCCCATGTTTCCAATGTTATCTTCTCTTCTCCTCAGGCAACCACACATACATGGTGCATGTACAGAGAACAAGCACTCACACACATATAGTAAACCATAAAAATCTAAAGAATGACCTGGTCCCAAATTCACAAGACCCAACACAGAAACACAAGATACAAACAATAATGAAATTGTAAAAATTAAAACCCCAGTAAATAAAACAAAAAACCCTATAGGAAGTTCATCAACAAACAGGATGGAGTGTAATATGGATCATTAGGACTTGAAGATAAAACATATTAATTATAATATAGTGAAAGGAGCAACAATAAAGCAATAGCAAAACATAAAAAAACATTATCATAAGATACAGAATGTTCTGAAACTAGGATAGATCCAAATTTATGGACCATGGAGGTAGAAGAAGGACAAGTCATACAACTTAACAGCATAAAAATATATTGAATAAAATTCTAGAAAACAATTCAAAATCAGAAAATAAGAGGTGAGCCAGATACAAGCTGTGTTTAGAACGCCAGGGAGATATTGCTGCTAATGAACCTTTTACACCACATGGTTTAAATGATAAGTAAACAGGACAAAGTATGAATATTGAAGGTACAAGGAGAGAAGCTGCAAAGCATATATAAAAGCAAGCCCATCAGCAGCAGTAGAGTTCTCAATAGAATCTATGAAATCTGTGGGGCCATGGAATTACATATTTCAAGCTCTGGAAAAAATGAAATTGCAAATTGAGATTATAGAACCTATTAGAATTATACTTCATAGTTGAAGGGAAAAGAAAAAGAATACCATGATAAAGGAAACCTTAAATAACCATGACCATTAAGAATCTATGATGCCTATACTAGAAAATCTAAATAAAGAACAATTCTAGTGACATGCAACAAAATCGGCCTATAAAAAGCAGCAATAATTTTACATTGGTAAATGAATATGTAGAGGTCAAGAAAACACTAAATAATCCTACTTAAGGTATCTTCAAAATTATTTAGGAATGAATTTGACCAAGGAAAGAAAAAACTTCTAACAATGAAAATTGTTAAACATTAAAAGAGAAAGAGAAGAGAAAACAAGAAGGGAGAAAATTCCCTATGTTGGTCAGGAGAATAAAAATAATTTAAATGACCATATTACTTAAAGCAATCTATAGATTCAAGGAAGATCCATCAAAGTTCTCACAATGTTCTTTACAGAAACAGAAATAAAATTTCTATAATTCATATTGAAACAAGACTTCAGAACACCCTACCAATCTTGAACAAAATGATCAATGTTGGAGATATCATAGTTTCAGTTTCAACTCATACTCCAGAGCCAAATAAATAAATAAATAAAGACACAAAGATCAATTCAATGCAAAAGAAAACCTGTATATCCATTCATATGACTATTGTCATACTTTTACAGTGATAGTAATAATATGTATTAAATAAAAGCTAGCCTTTCAATTTTTAGTTCTGAGAAAATAAGATCCACATGTAGAAGAATGAAACTAGATTCCATTTCTAAGCATGTATAAATTTGAAGTAGATCACAGATAATGTGCTACTGAATTTCTAAAACTATGGGGAATATCCTTCAAGGTATATACATTGGACTTCCTATAAAGAAGTATAAGAACCTAGGAAATAAAACCAATTATTGAAAAATGAGGTTACATTACTCTAAGAAACTCTGCATAGAAAAAATATAATTCAGCAAAGATATGACCTACAGAACAGGAGAAAAAAATTTACTATCCATCTGAGTATGGATACATCTCAGAATATATCAAGAGCCTTAAACATTAATACCTAAATCTCTAAAAGTCCAATATATTGACATCAATAGTTTTCAAAACATGAAATTTAGATTCTTAATAAATATACTAATAGTATTTGACATCTTTAGCAATCAAAAAGAGACAAATTAAAACCACACTGAAATGCCATTCCCTAGTTAAAACAGCTCTCATTAAAAATAATAAAGTATTGCTTGCTGGTAGTGAAGCATGCCTTTAATCTCAGCTCTCAGAAGAGGGATGCACAAGCCAGATTTCGGAGTTTGTGACCAGCCTGGTCTACAGAACAAGTTCCAGGACAGCTAGAAATATACAGAGAAAACTTGTTTCAAACAAGAACAAAAACAAAACAAACAAAAGTCTAACCAACCAAGCAAACAAACAAACCAAAAGACAAACTATAACAAATATTGTCAAGGATGCAAAGAAAAGAGAACCTTTATACACTAGTAGTGAATATGGAATTTATTCTATCTATTATGGAAATCAGCATCAAATTCCACAAATCACTGAAAATAGAACTCTTACATGTCTAGCTATACTGTGGTGTATATAGAGGTCTCAGTAAATGCATTACAGAGACACTTGCCTATCCACGTGTATTGTCACACTACCTACAGTAGCCGTGCTATAAATGTCTATGTATATATCAACAGATGAATGAAGGAAATGTAATATATATATATATATATATATATATATATATATATATGAGGATTTTTTGGTAAACTTCAATGAAGTTATCCCATTAACATGAAAATGGATATAACTGGAAATCATCATTTTAAGTAGAATAAACTAGACTCAGAAGCAAGGAATTAGATGCTTTTCTCTTTTTCTGGACCAACAAAACCATATGTGAGATATATATGACTTAAAGTCAGAAGGGGAATAGCTGGGGAACAGAAGAGGACTAGCAAATATGGGGAAAGATGGAGGAAGTGGTTATGGTCACATACATGTGATGATTTCAAAGTTTTCTGTGTGAAGCACATCACTGCAAACACTGAGTATGTAGTACCAAAATGAGGTAGAAAGAAGACAATACTATCTAGTATATCTAATGATCAGAAGAGAGTCTTACAAATCTTAAAACTCAGGTCTTGATCGTGAAGATGGTAGTGAATATCCTTGTGATTTCAAAACTTGAACTTCCTCAGGGAGAGAACACCATTGGGAACGCCATTTCACTGCATTTCCTGTGGTAGACTCATGGTTAGCAGTGTCTTGTGGTTGGAAGGGATGTAGGTAGGATAATTGCAAGGATATTTGAGTCTAACACAATGCCCTGATTTTCTAAATCAAGTAATTATTTGAAATATTGCCACACTTAAATCTTCTGATACGGAAATGAAACATTTTGCTCACTCGGGAAGGTGAAAGTTCCAGTGTATGAGCAACTGTGTGATGATCTAATACTTTATTCTCAGAAAAAGTACAATATTCTTAAATGGAATCTCCGTTAAGGTTTGACCCATTAAAATAACTTAAGTCTAATGTAAATTTCAAGAGGTTCTTGAATGTAATTAAGCTTCAAATGATATTGTCATTTTAATGTTCAGCTTTTCTATGTCATGAGGTGCTCCACTTAATGAATACACTACTGAAACAGTATTTTCCTTAAAGATTCACATATCAGTTGACATTTTTCTCTTTTCTGTTTTCATGTCCCAAATAATAATCTGTTTTAATAGTTTCAGATTATTTCACACACACATTCAGGTTTATAAACATCACAGACGAGCTCACTATCCTCCATGGGTCAATCTGCTGTATATTACCTAACCAAACAGATTATTTTGTATAACCTCCTTATTTTTTTATAAATTTAATGAATTGTCATTATTTGGTAAAGGTAGAGTTCTCTGGTGCCTGTTTTATCAAGGGAACTCTGTAAAATCATGACATTTTGTTCTATTTGAACATTTTGTTTGTTAATTGTGGCTAAGTCATTTTCGCTTAACAGTTCATAACAAGCTTAAAAGAGACTGACATTTAAAAAGACTAAGAACATTGAGAACTAAAATTCTAGAACTAATGAAAACTGAAATTGCATTTCAGTTGTGGAAAGCATTGGCAGACATAGCATTTTCTTATAAAAGGTGGTTTTCAGGAAGCAGTTTTCTACTGAATAGACCAACTGCATTCACAATTTAGCAATCAGTTACTGTGCAATTGCTTCTGACTATTATTTGAACTTCAAGAACTCTGATCGCAGGATTTTATGTAGTGCAAAGAATAAATCATTCTGGGTGGCTGCAAAACATGCCCACTGTGCTTAATAATAATCCCTTTTACGTTGAAGAATCATTCCTCAAAGCCAACTTCATGAACAGTCCAGCCATGACCTTAAGAAATGACAAGATTCTTCATAAAATACTGTATCCGGGAAAAATTCAACATTTGTGAGGAAGATCATTAACCAAATGGCTTATACTGCTTATAGCAATAAAACTTGGTCAGCACTGGTGAACCAGGCTGGAAGTTTGACAGTGGAACATGTTACACATAATTAAATATGAATCCTTCCTAATCAATAGTGAGGATATAATTGCTTTTCTCAAGGTTAGTTAGGCAGGGTTGTTTGAAGGGATTGCAGACAGAGTGAAAGGAATCAAAGAGAAAAACTGGAGAACCCTGTATCTTGGCACTGAGAAGGTTATTAGAAGCTTTGGAACAATAGAAACCCGGACCATGATTTTATCAGCAGTTCCACCAGAGAATGATTAGAAAAGGTCAGGAATGCTAAGGAGAACTGATGGATATATCCCACTTAACTAAGTTGCTGAGTAATGGATGTCACCATTATATTTCTTTGAACAAAGCATGTTACATGACATGGGAATGATCAGTGATGAAATAACAAATGTTTTTTAACACTAATATAATACCCCTTACCCCCAATTTCTACTATAGACTATAGATACTGATGTAAAGAAAGAGATAAGTGCATAAGTGTGTATGTTTGTAAATATGTCATTCCTAGATGGGACCCATTTTAGGAAGGAGAAATGAAGAGAGAGGAAGATAGCATCAAACATGTGGGTTGGTATCTGTTCTCACAAATGCTACTAAATATTATACATCTCTCCCTTTACTCCTCCATTTCTAAATATTGGTTCAGTGAATTCTAGCAAACAAACACATAATATGTTAGAAAAAATGTGATGAGAGTTCTTGGTTGTCAACTTGGCTACATTTGTAGTTAATTAAAATCCCAAAGCAGAGGACATACCTGTGAGGGTTTTTTGCTTAACTAGAAATAGGCAGATACACTTCTAATCCAGATCTTTGAGGGAGGAAGACATAACTTTAATCTGGGCTACACCTTCTTCTAGAAGCTTATATAAGGACACAGAAGAAGGAAGCTTTCGTTCTTTGACTGCTTGCCCCTGCCTTGCCAGCAGCAACTTCTTTGGGATTCTCGTATAGGTTGAAGACCAACTAAGATGTCCGGACTCATGGGATGACCAACAACTAGATTCTGGGACTCTCTATTCATAGTTAACCATTGACGAATTAGCTAGACTGCAGCCTATAAGTCATTCCAAGCCATATATACATATATAAATATATACATAAATGAGTCTCTCTTCCTCCCTCTGCCTACCTATCTATCTATCTGTCTTTCTCTATGTCTGTCTCTGTGTATATCTATTCATTCTATAAGTTCTGTTATTCAAGAAACAAAACTCTGACTAATAAAATAATGATTTTTAAATATATAAATGATGATTCTGTTGAAAATATTTATTATGAGACTCATGTAACACAAGAAATGGTGACATCAGATTGTACTTAGTGCTACAGAGGCATCTGCATGGTGGGAAGTGGTTTTAAATTTATTCCAGAAGCAAATAACTATGATTACTGATGGGTAATGTTTCCCAAAGCCCTTATTTTTTCCCCAAACATTATTGACACATTTCTTATCTCAGAGATATTTTCCCAGGAAATTCATAACATTGTAAAGTTAGAGGAATAGTCTAAAGAAAAATCCCTCTTTGGCTTGCTTTTATCTTCAAAACTTTAAATTGTCTCCTACAGAGCTACAGAAAACTAGTATTTTATAAAAATGAATATACCATATTTAATAAGTATTATGAAAAGTCAAATAAGGTGTAAGGAAATACATAATAGCTCCTTGAAGTTAATACCCCAAAAAAGAATAACTCTTTGGTATAATTTGGGCTAATCAATTTCAGTTCAAAGGTTAGTAAATACCCTAGATGCGTTAGCATGATAGAAGTTAAGAAATCACCTTCTTGGAAAATTCAAGCATATATTTCATGGTTATATTGCCAACAGGATATATATGTAAAAAAAGTTATTTTCAAGGTAATTTTACTGTGTTCATCCCTTTCTAAGCTGTTCTACTGAGATCTTTTCAGCTAAAGTATCTGAGCAAAAATGTTTCTCAGAGTGAGACAACTCTGAAATAGGCATTTGCAAGGCAGTGGTGATATTGTGATGTTATGAGATATATTTCGTCTTTGCTCACATTTGCAGGTAGACTTAGAATTTAATGGATAGCTTCTGTGTAATTTTCATTTTGACATTTGGTCTCTAAAGTCTGTGACTGAAGAAGGGCCCCTAGTCCCTAAGCATTTCCATAGTGCTATCAGCATTCTGGGCTCTGATGAGGTGACACTGGGAAGCCTGGGAGCAGTGCTCAGCAGCCCCTGTGTATAGACTCTTGGAATTCTCATCTTCCTCAGTATCTTCTGGGAAAAGAAATGGTGTTTGAAACTGAATTAATTATTACTTGAGCTGGTGAGGGGAAAGAAAAGAAGAACAAAAGGCCTTTATATAAATTCCCAAACAAGAGTTGAGAGAGCATCCGTGTGACTGGGTGCATGATGTGCTTGGCAAGCAGGATGTCAGGAGAGGTTGTGGGGTTTCCTTTCCTAGAGCTTATACTTTACTCCACCCTCCTCCTGTTTATACTTTGTGATCCTCTATAAACATTGGAAGTGGTGAGTGTTTCTCTAATTCTTATGAGATGCTCTGGAAAGTCTGTGGAACATGAAAAAGAAGACATGAAAACTTGTTGCCAACTGGCCAGAAGCACGGGTCACAAACTGGAGGTCGGAATGGCATCTGAAGCAGGGGACAGAATTGTGGGACTGGTCTGATAAAACTATAAGAATTAGCTTTGCTTAGAGGTCTACCATATTGCAATTGGAGAGAATTGAGTGATGGTTAACTTTTCCCACTGCACACCATGCTTTTGGTACAGAGAAACTTATATCATGTTTTGCGTGTTTTTATGACAAGTAATGTACTCTACTGCATTGTGAAAACAGAAAGAATAGCCTGCTGTTTCTTAACTCTTACAATAGTACTGAATGTTTATTGACTAGTAATTATAACAATTATAACTTATTTAGTTTGAACTACTCACCGGAAACCTTGCTAGACATTCTATATTTATTTTTCTATTACTCTTGTTAGGCCTAAAAAGGTTTTACATATGAGAGAACAAGAAACTGAGAGTAGTTCCTTGAATTAGGCAAAACAGTTACAAATTTGTACCTAGATCCATGTGAAACAATATTACTCCCTACATAAGATTAAAAGCTATTCTTCTTAATATTAATTTTGAGGTCAACAATATAAATAAATAACCACCTTCTCTTCTATATGACATAAATGATATTATACAAGAAATTCTAATTCTATCCTTTTTCTATGCTAGAAATTCTCTAATTTATCATAAATGAAAATGAATAGAGTAAGTCTGAGATTTAGTGTATTATCCCACAGACATTGCCATGTCTGGAGACAAAATAAAACTATCTTTTCTCTAAGCCACTTTGTCGTTTCCCAGGGTAACATTCTCCCAGATATCAGTGGGGATCAAGACTGCATTCCTCAGTTTCTACAGACACCTGAGCAGTGGGGGTCAGAAGGGCACAGACAATAAAATGTTGAGTCTTTGAAGAACTTTGACCCATACATCTGCCAGAGGTTGTTATGTTAAATTATGTTCTGAAAGATATGAGAGACACCTATGACAAAAGCTGCAAATACAAACCTAGGACTCATAACTCTGAAACCATTCAGAAGCCCCATCCATTGAATGGCTATTGTTTTACATCAAATAATAAATCTGAACTCTAACTTTTTTTCATTCAATTTTTTACAACTACACCAGTTGATGTTTTTAAAGAAGCTGTATTTTTATAGCAGTTTCTTTCTTTGCTTAGCAAAGTTTAAAACTAATTCATTTGTTATGACTTTATTATGAAGTATTTGCTACAATGTTATTTCACTTTAGTGTAGAAGATATAAACTTTATAGCATCATGCCTATTCATGTAGGGGTCACAAGGTTTTAGAAGGTTAGGGAATGCCTCATATACTGAATCAAGGATATTTCAAACTAAGGAAGTTCATAAATATAATGATGGTAACTTGTGGAAAGAAGATAATACAGTACACATAGAGGGACCCATGGCTCCAGCCACATATGTAGTGGAGAATGGACTTGTTGGACATCAGTGAGAGGAGAGGACCTTGGTCCTATGAAGGCATGATGCCCCCCAGTGTAAGGGAATGTCAGGGCAGGGATGGGGAGTGGGTGGGATAGTGAGCAGCGGGAGAGGGGATGCGATAGGGGGTTTTCGGGGGTGAACAAGGAGGAAAGGGGATAACATTTGATATGTAAATGAAAAATATTTTTAAAAAATAAAGAAGAAAAAGAAAATACAAAACAACTCCTAATTGCTGAACCTAGACAACAATTTGAGCAACGAAATCAGAGTATTAGATTACAATACTGCTCACAAAATAACCCCCACAATACATCTAGAGTACTATAAATTCTCCCACAAATCCAAATGAGGGAAGGGAAGTATAAATCTCACAGAAATTTTCCAAGTGTTTTATTTAGTTTGAGTTATTCATCTCTTCAAGAAATGGAAATGGAGAACCCATTCCTCCCTGCCCTTCATGCTACAGTATGAACTATTCTTACTTTCAAAGACAACAGATGGAGTCAGTTTCACAAAAGAACATGACATTAGTGGAATTAGATAATGTCTTGACAAGATGATCAAGGTCAGCAGTGTGAATAAGTTTCTTATCCTTGATGTGAAGTGATACTTCACTTTTTGAATCCTTTCTTAAAAAATATTTATAATCCCCGTTGAAAATAAGAAAATCTTTGTACAAACTCAAGAATATTCCACAAACTATTTCAACAAGGGACTATAAATAAGATGCTGACAATAAGGATATTTTTGAAGACCAAATTCAGAGATTTTTGTACAAGGATCATGATTTATTTTATGAAGTTGAAACTGTTCAAGAATAGAAATGAGAAAAATAAGGGAAATCAATATAAATACTTGGGTAATAGAGCTGTATGTTTCAACATGCTTAAAAAATATTAGGTGTGTTCTCTGTTGTTTGTGAGGGTTTTTATGAATGAATGATTGTTTTTGTTTTATGTATCAGTGAGTATATTTTACAAGCTTTCATAACTAATCCCAATGAGTACACAAGATAGATGCTTACAGTGTAATGAAAGCCAAAAGACATTCAGCTCCTTGCCTTCTATAATATAAACTCTCAATATACAGTTCTCTATCAATGAAGTAGGATTTTAAATTATTTTTGCTATTGTACTTATTACTTCATTCTAGTTTCCTATATATTAAGTACATCAGTACAAGTAAGAGACTTTTAAAATGATAAAATATTTGAAACCCTGAGAACCATATCAGTAAGGATCAATATTATTATAGATTAGTCAGTTGATAAATCATTCGCTGAAATGGTCTCTCAGTTTATCCTGGAGGACATTTGAAAAAAGTCCATCTAAATCACAGTGATGATTGGAGACTATAAACATACGTGAACACAGACATGACTTGAATGGAATTGATATGAAAGAAAACTGAGTTTATCAATGGTACTAACCTTTCTAAAGACTTCCTAGCCTTAGCATGAAGGACGGGGAGCTTGAGAAGAATAATTTGTCGGTGCTTCCCCAGGAGTCCCCATGAGTGCCTTAGGCTATCATAGCCTGATGTCATTAACTATTAGGTTCATTCAACTAATGAACTCTCCTTGCTCTGATTAATTTTATTTCCCATGTAGATTCTTTTTACTGAAAGGAGCGCACTCTTGGGTCACTTTGCTCATTATAGTTCTCATGGTACATTTGTAAATTTGCATTCTAGTTCACTCACTGTATTCTTGGGGATTTGAATAACCTACTTATTTGTGAAACGCTGTGCTATCTTATTACTATCTTCACATAGTAGTCTTGGAATTGAAATTGGTGATAAATTCACTTGTGGTGCATAGTGGAGTGCCACACGGAGCACACATTGGTTCTCAGATGTTGTATTGCAGAGAATTGGTTATTGCTACTGCTGTTAGGTCTATTTGTTAATGTAAAGTTACTTCGTATGTCTATTGTTAATATAAACAAGTCTGACACAAAACTCCTATATTAGAGAGTTATATGAATCATGGTTTCAGTCACAATCCTCCTTTGATAGACTGCATCTCTGTCTGACCTGCCTACTGGTTCTTTCTTCCTGATACTTTAGTTTCCAGTTTCTGTTTTCATCCTCAGTACCTGAAGCTGTTGAATTCTAAACACTCAGGACAGCTTTAATGAGTAGGTGGGCTGCTCTATAGGCATCTCTTAATTCATCATTGAAATGAGATACTTCTAAACTGGAGTGTAAAAGTTATTTAAGCAGCAGGTTTAGCAGCTGTGATAAATGGTGTGTGTGATTTAAATTTGAGTAGAATTGTGGTTAATTGGAAAAATTGGCCACTACATAAAGGTTTCACTGCAAAGATGAAGACAGCATTGAAAGACTGCCAAAGGTACACAAAAGGGAAAGACAGAGCCACGTAGGTTAATATTTCAATGAGCCAGACAGAGTTTTATAAAGCAGGGTTAGAGAAAATATGTCCCAAGAATATCTTCATCAGAATCAGCTGAGCATCACTTAAACTTTACATCCCTTGGCCTCAGAGGAGTTCTACTAGATTTCAGAATTCCCACAAGAGAATTCAGGATTTCTCGGATATAGCAAGGATCGTGAGTAACTCTTATACCTTCTAAAGCATGGTCTTGCTTTACAAATGAAAGAGGATGTGTTGTTACAAAAGTACTGACAGATTTTATTCACATTGATCATTTCTATCTAAATCTAGAATTTGAAATGTATTTGGGAAAGAAAAGAAAAATATGATATGATGCTCAGGTGTCATGCCTTGTTAACCAATGTTTACAGTAATGTCTTTTTATAATGCTTATTGTAAACCAAGCACTGTACTCTGCACTTTAAATAACTGGGGATATAATTCTATAAGCCCCTTGATATGAAATTTTATTCAATTTGCATGCAAGCAACTATGCCACAGGGTCTCTGTCTCTATCACCAGATTCACAGCAATACAACCAAGTGTCATCTCTGGTCTTCACTTGATGGAATCCTTCTTTTTGAAGTTATTTTTCTTATAAAAGAGATTACATTCATCATATATCAGAATTAAGCTCCAACAAGCTTAATCTCATCAATAAGTAGCTTGATCCGATTAATTTTCCCACATATGCACATGATAAAACATTTGCTCCATTCCTTATTCACAATTTTCAGTCCTTGAACCATTTCTATGAATCTTGATGCATATTTGTTTGCATTCTCCAAAAATATTTGTTCTAATCCAAAACTAATCCAGAAAAAATACTGAGTTATTTTATTTGCAATAAAACTTTCCCTATAATTCTGAGTAAATAGAATCCATGCAAAAATGAAGTCACTGGGTACAGTCATGAAGAGGATTTTTTATGATCCCACCAGAGGAATAGAGATTTATGTCGTAAAATATGAAATATGCCATTACCCAGGTGACCAGAAATATAGTCTATGAGATTTCTGATCCTTTCATTGCATACTTATGAAATGGGGGTAATGGTGGAGGGGGGAGTGAGGTGGGGGCCAAGACTGGCATGTAAATAAATAAAAATTTAAAAAATAAGAGCATTCAGTCAAGGAGAGAGAGAGAGAGAGAGAGAGAGAGAGAGAGAGAGAGAGAGAGAGAGAGAGAGAAAGAGAGAGAATATTTGTAAAGCTCCTGTGTCTTACATGTAAAGAATGAAAGCTGAAACAACATACTAAGTATCACTAAAAGTACTCAGAGGATGGACCCACCTTGACCTCTAGGTCACAGTACAAAGGTCTTCATGTCCTGCACAGAGCATCCTGACTCTTAAGAAAACTGAAACCATCACATCACAAAGAAAAGGGGAGCAAAACCCATTTAGTTGCATAGCTAGAATGCTTAGTAATTTCATAATTCTGAATTGTAAAGTGAATAAGAATATTATTAACTTGAAGAAACAAGTTCATTTGATTATGGTTGAATAAATTTTGACTACTTAAAAGAAGACTGAGCGAATGTTCCTAAATGTAGACAGAGTTCTGTCCTTGGCTGCATTTCCTGCTTCCAACTTCCCTTACAATCAATAAAAATTATTTCTACTTTTTATATAACTACATATATAAATTATTTTTATTAATATTTTTGGCAAGGCTACATATGCAACTAGAGCCATGTGTACCCCTTGGTTGATAGCTTAGACCCTGGGAGCTCTGGGGAATCTAATTGGTTGATATTGTTGTTCTTTCTATGAGGTTGCAAACCCCTTCAGCTCCTTTAGTCCTTTCTCTAACTCCTCCATTGGGGACCCTGCACTTAGTCCAATGGTTGGCTGTGAGCATCTGCCTTTGCATTTGTAAGGCTCTAGAAGGGCCTCTCAGGAGACAGCCATATCAGGCTCCATTCAGTAAGAATTTCTTGGCATCAACAAGAGTGTCCCGGTTTGGTGACTGTATATGGGATGAATACCCAGGTGGTACAGTCTCAGGATGGCCTTTCGTTCAGTCTCTTCTCTACACTTTATCTACATATTTGCTCCTGTGAGTATTTTGTTCCCCTTCTCAGAAGAACCAAATCACCCACACTTTAGTCTTCGTTTTTCTTGAGCTTCACATGGTCTGTGGATTGTATCTTGGGTATTCAGAGCTTTGGGGCTAATACCCACTATCAGTGAGTGCATACCATGTGTGTTTGTTTGTGACTGGGTTACCTCACTCAGGATGATATTTTCTAGTTCCATCTATTTGTCTAAGAATTTCATGAATTCATCATTCTTAATAAGTGAATACTACTCCATTGTGTAAATGTACCATATTTTCTATATCTTTTCTTCTGCTGAAGGACATCTGGGTTCTTTCCAGCTTCTGGCTATCATAAATAAGGCTGCTATGAACATAGTGGAGCATGTGTCCTTATTACATGTTGGAGAATCTTTTGGGTATATGCCCAGGAGTGGAATAGCTTGATCCTCTGGTAGTTCTATGTCCCATTTTCTGAGGAGCCACCAAACTGATTTCCAGAGTGGTTGTACCAAGTTGCAACCCCACCAGCAATGGATGAGAGTTCCTCTTTATCTACATCCTCTCCAGCATCTGCTGTCACCTGAGTTTTTGATTTTAGTCATTTCACTGTTGTAAGGTATAACCTCAGAATTGTTTTGATATGCATTTCCCTAATAATTAAGGATGTTGAACATTTCTTTAGGTGTTTCTTGGCCATTTGATATTCCTCAGTTGAAAATTCTTTATTTAGCTCTGTAGCCCATTTTTTAATAGGGTTATTTGATTCTCTGGAGTACAACTTCTTGAGTTCTTTGTATATATTGGATATTAGCCCTGTATCGGATGTAGGATTGCTAAAGATCTTTTCCCAACCTGTTGGTTGCCATTTTGTCCTATTGACAGTGTCCTTGGCCTTAGAGAATATTTGCAATTTTATGAGATCCCATTTGTTGATTCTAGATCATAGAGCGTAAGCTATTAGTGTTCTGTTCACGAAATTTTCCCGTGTCCATGGGTTCGAGGCTCTTCACCACTTTCTCCTCTATAAGTCTCAGTGTATCTTGTTTTATGTGGAAATCCTTGATCCACTTGGACTTGAGCTTTGTACAAGGAGATAAGAATGGGTCTATTTGCATTTTTCTACATGCTGACCTCCAGTTGAACCAACACCATTTGTTAAAAAATGTTGTCTTTTTTCTACTGGATGTTTTTAACTCCTTTGTCAAATATCAAGTGACCATACATGTGTGGATTCATTTCTTGGTCTTCAGTTCTATTCCATTGATCTCCCTTCCTAGCTCTGTATCAATACCATATAGTTTTTAACACTATTGCTCTGTAATACAGCTTAAGATCAGGGATAGTGATTTCCCCTAAAGTTATTTTATTGTTGAGAATAGTTTTTCCTATTCTGGGTTTTTTGTTATTTCAAATGAATTTACAAATTGCTCTAATTCTTTGAAGAATTGAGTTAGAATTTTGAGGGGGATTGAATCTGTAGATTGCTTTCAGCAAGATGGCCATTTTTACTATATTAATCCTGACAATCCATGAGCATGGGAGATCTTTCCATCTTCTGAGATCTTCTTTGATTTCTTTCTTCAGAGACTTGAAGTTCTTGTCATACAGATCTTTCACTTGTTTAGTTAGTGTCGCACCAAGGTACATAATATTATTTGTGACTATTGTGAAGGGTTTCATTTCCCTACTTTCTTTTCCAGTCTGTTTATCCTTTGAGTAGAGGAAGGCTACTGATTTGTTTGAGTTCATTTTATATGAAGGCACTTTATTGAAATTGTTTATAGGCTTTAGGAATTCTCTGATGGAATTTTTGGGATGACTTAAATATATGATCATATTGTCTGCAAATAGTGATATTTTGACTTTTTCCTTTCCACTTTATATCCCTTTGATCCCCTTTTATTGTCTAATTGTTCTAGCTAGAACTTCAAGTACTATATCGAATAGATAGGGGGAGATTGGGCAGTCTTGTTTAGTCCCTGATTTTAGAGAGATTGTTTCATGTTTCTCTCCATTTTGTTTGATGTTGGCTACCGGTTTGCTATATACTGCTTTTGCTAAGTTTAGGTATGGACTTTGAATTCCTGTTCTTCCCAAGACTTTTAACATGAAGGGATGCTAAATATTGTTAAATGTTTTTCCAGGTTCTAATGAGATGATCATATGGTGTTTTTTCTTTGAGTATTTTTTTATGTAGTGGATTATGTTGATGGATTTCTGTATATTGAACCATCTCTGGATCCATGAGATGAAGCCTACTTGATCGTGGTTAACGATTGTTTTGATGTGTTCTTGGATTCAGTTGGCAAGAATTTTATTGAGTATTTCTGCATCAATGTTCATAAGGGAAATTAGTTTGAAGTGTTCTTTCTTTGTTTGGTCTTTGTAGGTTTAGGTATAAGTGTAATTGTGACTTCATAGAACGAATTAGGTAGTGTTCCTTCTGTTTCTATTTTGTGGAATCGTTTGAAGAGTATTGGTATTAGGTCTTCTTTGAAGGTCTCATAGAACTCTCCTCTAAACCCATCTGGTCCTGGGCTTTTTTTGGTTGGGAGACTATTAACAACTGCTTCTATTTCTTCAGGACTTCTGGGACTGTTTAGATGATTTCTCTGATCCTGTTTTAACTTTGCCACCTGGTATGTTTCTAGAAAATTGTCCATTTCACATAGATTTTCCAGGTTGTTTTTATTTTAGTGTTTTGAAGTAGGATCTGATGACTTTTATAAATTTCCTCGCTTTCCATTGTTATGTCCCCCTTTTAAATTCTGATTTTATTAACTTGGGTACTTTCTCTATGCCCTCTGGTTAGTCTGGCTAAGGGTTTATCTATCTTGTTGATTTTCTCAAAGAACCAGCTCCTGGTTTTGTTGATTCTTTGCATAGTTTTTTTTTTTTCCTATTTGGTTGATTTCAGCCCTGAGTTTGATTATGTCCTACCATCTACTCCTCTTGGGTGTATTTGCTTCATTTTGTTCTAGTGCTTTCAGATGTGCTATCAAGCTGCTAGTGTAAGCTCTTTCCAGTTTCTTTTTGGAGGCACTTAGAGCTATGAGTTTTCCTCTTACCATTGATTTCACTGTGTCCCATAAGTTTTGTTATGATGTGTATTCATTTTCATTAAATTCTAAAAAGTCCTTAATTTCTTTCTTTATCTCTTCCTTGACCAAGTTGTCATTGAGTATAGCATTGTTCAGTTCCCATGTTTATGTGTGTTTTCCCTTGTTTTTGTTGGAATTTAAGACTAGCCTTAGACTGTTGTTATCTGATAGGGTGCATGGGATTATTTCAGTCTTCTTGTATCTGTGAAGGTCTGTTTTGTTACCAATTATATGGTCAGTTTTGATGAAGGTACCATGGGGTGCTGAAAAAAAAGGTATATTCTTTTGATTTAAGATGAAATATTCTATAAATATCTGTTAGATCCATTTGGTTCATTACTTCTATTAGTTTCACTATGTCTCTGTTCAGTTTCTGTTTCCATGATCTCTCCATTGCTGAGAGTGGGTTGTTGAATTCTCCAACTATTATTGTGTGGAGTGTGATATGTGGTTTGAGCTTTAACAAAGTTTCTTTTAGGAATGTGGATGTCCTTACATTTGGAGCATAGATGTTCAGAATTGAGAGATCATCTTGGTAGTTTTTTTTTTACTAGTATAAATTATCCTTCCTTTTGTTTTTTGACAACTTTTGGTTGAAAGTTGATTTTATTCAATACTAGAGTGGCTACTCCAGCTTGTTTCTTGGGACCATTTGCTTGGAAAATGGTTTTCCAACCTTTTACTATGAGGTATGTCTGTCTTTGTCTCTGAGGTACATTTCCTGTATGCTGCAAAATGTTGGGTCCTGTTTATGTATCCAGTCTGTTAGTGTATGTGTTTTTATTGGGGAATTGAGTCCATTGATGTTAAGAAATATTAAAGAAAAGTGATTGTTACTTCCTGTTATTTTTGTTGTTAGAGGTGGAATTATGTTTGTGTGGATATCTTCTTTTGGGTTTGTTAAAAGATTAACTTCTTACTTTTTCTGGGGTGTAGTTTTCCTCCTTGTGTTGGTATTGTCTATCTATTATCCTTTGTAAAGCTGGGTTTGTAGAAAGATATTGTGTAAATTTGGTTTTGTCATGGTGTTTTCCTGTTTCTGTAAGGGAGTTTTTTATGTCCTTCTTAAAGTCCTCTATCATCATCATGAGAAGTGATTTTAGATCCAAATCTTGCTTTTCTGGTGTGATGGTGTATCCAGGTCTTGCTATGGTGGGAGATTTGGGTTCTGATGATGGTGTGTTCCCTTGGTTTCTGTTGCTTATGGTCTTAAGCTTGCTTCTACCATTTGGTTATCTCTAATGCTACCTGCCCTCGCTATATGTGACTATAGCCTGTCCTTCCTGTGTTCCTGGTTGTGTCAGAACTCTTCAGAGTCCAGCTGTCTTTCTGGATCTGTGATTCTGGAATCCTGTGACCCTGAGGTCCTGGATTTATCAGAGCTTCTGGGAGTCAAGCTGCCTCTGGGGCCCTGGGATCTTGGTGTGACCAAGCTCCTGGGATCCTGGGATCCTGGGATCCTGAGATCCTGGGATTCTGGGATTCTGGAATCCTGGGATCCTGTGAGCAGAGGTTCCTATGGGTGTTTCATGGCTGGCTGGGGGAGTTTGTTCCCAAAGTTAACCAGCCCAGACTGGAAGGCTACTGTACTTTCAAGTAACAACATAGTTTAGGGTAGTGGTTCTTGACCTGTGGGTCTTTACCCTTTGTGTGTGTGTGTGTGATGGGGAGTGGTGAGTGACCTTTCACAAGGGTTTCTTTCACAAGGGTTGCCTAGGACCATTGGAAAACAAAGATATAAATATTACAGATAATAATCATAACAAAATTACAGTTAAGAAGTAGCAATGAAAATAAAATGATGGTTGACAAGTCATCAAAACATGAGGAACTGTATTAAAGGGTTCCAGAGTTAGCAATGCTGAGAATCACTTTTTTAAGGGGACAGGGATGCAAACCTTTTCCTGAATCCATAGTGTTTTCCTTCCCTGACTAAATATGTTTAATTTTGATGAGTTGAGCTTTACAAAATAAGGTTAAAAGAAATAAAATATTTCCAGGATATTAAACCAGTGTTATGTTCTCTTCAATTCTGAATAATTGGTTTAACCTCTCTGTTTATGTAGTTAAATTTAAATATCAAAAGGCTAAAATCTACTTCACAGGAGTTTTCATTGTTTGGGAAAATAATTTTAGTTATCAGAAATAGGAAAATGAGATTGATTTCACGGTAGTATCAATATGAATTGCAATGTAGCAAAAGGCAATTTCAATATTAAAAGAAAATGTTTGGACCTATAATAAGTCTTGGCCCATAGATTAGAATATGTGGGTATAGGGCAAAAAATAAAAAGAAATATATATTGGAAAAGTTCCATAAAACATTATCATATTCAAGGTTGGAGAGACAGCTCAACTGTTAAGAGCACTTTATTCTTCCAGAAGACCCAGTTCTATTCCCAGCACCTTCATAGCAACTAACAACACTCTGAAACTCCTGCTGGAAGTGAGCCAGTGCTCTCCTCTGTCCTCTGGAAGCACCAGATACACATGATGCAAAGTTGTTAATGCAGGCAAAGCACTTATTTGAATAAAAATAAATAAACTTTCAAACTAGAAGAAAATCTAAAACTACATGAGAGATGAAAGGTTTTTCATATTTTCTATTTTGTTTGCATTAAATGTTTGTATTCTCTTTTTATACTTGCTATTCATTCATTCGTGTGTATGTGTGTGTGTGTGTGTGTGTGTGTGTGTGTGTGTGTGTGTGTGTATGTGTGTGTGCATGATATGCATGAGTACACAGAGGCCATAAGATGATGAAGGATGTTTTATACTATAGCTTTCCACTATATTCATTTGACACAGTGTCTTTCCTGAACCTGGATCTCCTGTCTTCTCATCTATGCTGGGTGGTTGACAATTCCAATGTCTTCCTTTTGCTATTGCCTCCTCCATTCACTGCCTGTCTGTACATCTTGAGAACTCAAAGACAGTTCTTTGTATTGGTGCAGAAGTGTTCATGTCTAACGAGTCCTCTCCCATGTCCCAACTGTATTATTTATAAGCCATTTTTATTTTAGCTTTTTCTTTCAATAATAATGCCTAGTTTCATTCTATTAAAAATTTACTGACTATACAGAAGAATGGACTTCATTACAACATTTTGATAGATATATAAAAACAAAGTACACTAATAAATATGTATAAACATTTGCTAGAATAAATTCTTAGAGCTAAAATTCATGTATTAAGGAAAACTTTGCAGGTTTTGTTATAAGTTGCTAAGAAAAAAATGTTCTCCATGTTGCATAGGAAAACGTTGCCAATCTTCTTACCAAACATGGCGTCTGAAACACTAGTGTAAGAAGATAATCATTAATATTTAACATAATATTTAGAAGTTACTGCAAATTATGTGGACAAAAAAACCTTTTTATTTTGGGTATATTTACACAATTGTTAATGTGTTACCATGTATTATTAGTAATTCTTTGTCATGCAAATTTATTTCTAAACAATAGGTATTTTGTATTTGAGAATTAACATTTATACATCTATATGAGTTCTCTATTTTAGAAGCACATTTTTAATGACTTAAAATCACTGCAAATGTCTTTCCATGTTTTTGACTGGTCTTTAAGTGATTTAATAATTCTGAATAGAAATATATTATTTAAAAATCATAACATTAACACTATAAGTAAAAAATGAATATATCTAGAATTAATATGTAATCATCACATACTATCCACTGTGAGAGCAATCATCTTAATTTACTTAGTTGATATGGAAGATTCAACCTGAAAATGCATATCACCATTCTCTGGTTTTATGCCCTGGGCTGTGTGAGAGGAAAGCAAGCTAGTTGAGCACTAAATGTGTTTATTTCTCCCTGCTTATGACTAAGGATGTACTGAGACCTAAGTATCTATCAGTGTAACTTCACCACAGTGATGAACTCTAATGTGAACTTGTGAGTTAAAAGAAACGTTCTCTCCAATAAATTGCTTTATATAAAAATATACTATTATGGAAATAGAAATGAAACTGGAACATCAGGTTACTCCATTTATACCAATTGCAAACATACAGGGGTTTCTCAGAGAGCTTATCTAAATAACCTAGGCTCAGGTTTAAACTTAGATGTGACTGAATCTAGTCTCTATTAGTATGCTATTTCTACTGTCTCTATTTCTAGACTCTAATTTCTATAAAATCAGGCTTTCTTCCCATATAAAATCCACCAGGGAGCCATTTCTCTTTATGTTGAGAAAACTCTTTCTTGCTAGGTCTCCATAAATTTGAATACTTACACTTAGGAATATCAAAGGATTTGATGGAAGTGTGAGGTTGGAAACAAAGAATAAAGGACCCAGGGATATCTTTACAGGTTTGTAGAAATAGCAACTTTAATGACCAGTTACAAAAATGGATGGTAAATTATTTTCAAAGATTAACATTATAAACTGACTAGCCTGACTTCTTCCTTTCCAATTTGTATCCCTTTGACCTCTTTTTGTTGTCTAATTGCTCTAGCTAGAACTTCAAGTACTATATTGAAAAGATATGGAGAGAGAGGGCAGCCTTGTCTAGTCCCTGATTTTAGTGGGATTGCTTCAAGTTTCTCTCCATTTAGATTGATGCTGGCTACCGGTTTGCTGTAAATTGCTTTTACTATGTTTAGATATGGGCCTTGAATTCCTGATCTTTCCAAGACCTTTAGCATGAAAGGATGCTGAATTTTGTCAAATGCTTTCTCAGCATCTAATGAGATGACCATGTGGTTTTTTTCTTTGAGATTGTTTATGTAGTGGATTACATTGATGGATTTCCTTATATTGAACCATCCCTGCATCCCTGGGATGAAGCCTACTTGTTCGTGGTGAATGATCATTTTGATGTGTTCTTGGATTCGGTTGGCAAGAATTTTATTGAGTATTTCTGCATCGATATTCATGAGAGATTGGCCTGAGATTCTCTTTCTTTGTCGGATCTTTGTGTGCTTTTGGTATTAGTGTAATTGTGGCTTCATAGAACGAGTTGGATAGTGTTCCTTCTGTTTCTATTTTGTGGAACAGTTTGAAGAGTATTGGTGTTAGGTCTTCTTTGAAGGTCTGATAGAATTCTGCACTAAAACCATCTGGATCTGTGCTTTTATTGGTTGGAAGACTTCCAATGACAACTTCTATTTCTTCAGGGGTTATAGGACGGTTTAGATGGTCTATTTGATCCTGATTTAATTTTGGTACTTGGTATCTGTCAAGGAAATTGTCCATTTCCTCAAGATTTTCTAGTTGTGTTGAATACAGGTTTTTGTAGAAGGATCTGATGATTTTTTGAGTTTCCTCAGTTTCTGTTGTTATCTCTCCCTTTTCGTTTCTGATTTTATTAATTTGGATACTATCTCTGTGCCCTCTGGTTAGTCTGCCTAAGGGCTTATCTGTCTTGTTGATTTTCTCAAAGAACCAACTCCTCGTTTTGTTGATTCTTTGTATGGTTTTATTTGTTTCTACTTGATTGATTTCAGCCCTGAGTTTGATGATTTCCTGCCTTCTACTCCTCTTTGGTGTATTTGCTTCTTTTTGTTCCAGGGCTTTCAGGTGTGCCATTAAGCTGTTAGTGTATGCTGTCTCCCGTTTCTTTTTG
This sequence comes from Tokudaia tokunoshimensis, assembly GCA_036184795.1. Taxonomy (NCBI): domain Eukaryota; kingdom Metazoa; phylum Chordata; class Mammalia; order Rodentia; family Muridae; genus Tokudaia; species Tokudaia tokunoshimensis. The sequence continues at coordinate 19,159,149 of BTHU01000003.1, forward strand.
GCGGCACTCAGGGCTATGAATTTTCCTCTTATGTTCATATGGTCTAACTAATATAAAATGTTCCAAGGTGGACTTTTCAGAATGTCTAAATGAGGAGCACAGAAACTTTCTTCCCTCAAGCAATGAAAAAAAAATCTTCCAACTGCTTCGAGAAATTTGACCAATTCGTGAAAAAGTGTAGGACATTTTCACGAAAGTTAGCTCACTGTATGCATAGCCATAGTTCGAGGTTTCACAGTCTATGGCTGATTCATGTTAGAACAGACTTTTAAGACTAGTGTTCTCAATGTTTTAGAGAGAGAATGTGATTTCATGGCAAAACTGACTCGGAATAGCTATCAAAAATAATTTTTAACTTTGGTAACAGAAACCAGAGAATGGTAACTATGCAGCAATTTCTACATTATGATGCTGAGTATCAATAGAGGTATGAGATAGACCATGGTATTGACCCAAATTCAACAGTGGTATGAAATAGGTCTTCAAGTCAAATTAGAGGGATCTGATATATTCCTATATGTTCCTATATACCCAGGTCATAAGAAAGGTAGAATGTTCTTGGGAGCGACCACAGAAGAATAGCTACCTAGTCATCTGTGACTGAACATGGAATTTTTAACTCTTATAAAATCAAAATGTAGATACACTTCCAAACTGCCTCTATATTGCATGTAGTTTAAAAAATGTGCATATTCATTAGCTAAGTATGGAAGTCATAATAGCTCCAGTTATTTAAACAGAACTTCTGCTCAATCTCGGAATGCACAGTTAGCTATGCTCAGTAATAGCACATCTATATCCTTATAGATACCTGCACATTACAGAAGACACAGCTTCTACAAAATGAACTCAGAAAGCACTATGAATGAATAAACAAATGAGAAAGGAATCAAAATCCTAAAGAATATCAAAATATCACCTAAGACATAAAGTACACTCGTGTTTGTACATGGGAATATGTTTATGTGTGTATAAGTGTGTATCCATTTGTATTTATTTAAGTGTGTATGTGTGTATGTGTGTGTGTGTGTGTGTGTGTGTGTGTGTGTGTCTGTTAACAAGGAATGTGTGAGTTATGTGATCAACAATTTTATAAAAGATCAGCAGTAAACTGTTTCTGGTATTAGGACAAAACTGTTATGAGTATCTATAGCCAATACATTTAATCCACTGAGAGAAGCAATGTTGGGTATATTTAAAAATTTATAACATTTACCTATAAATTTTAGAGTGGAAATGTTCATGATTAAAAGAGAAACTTACTAGTGGCAATCAAAAGTAGACTAGAACAAGTAAAACAAATGATTAACAAGCTGAACAGGTCATTGGTGACTATGAGGGATTATGGGACTTTTGGGGAGGGGGGAAATGGGAAAGGGGAAATCTTTGGGAATGTAAATAAAAAATATAGAAAATAAAAAAAATAAAAAATAAAAATAAATAAAAAAATAAAAACAACCCTGAGATTCCATCTCACACCAGTCAGAATGGCTAAGATCAAAAACACAGGAGACAGTAGTTGTTGGAGAGGATGTGGAGAAAGAGGAACACTCCTCCACTGCTGGTGGGATTGCAAGTTGGTACAACCACTCTGGAAAGCATTCTGGTGATTCCTCAGAAAACTGGGCATGACACTCCCGGAGGATCCTGCTATACCACTCCTGGGCATATACTCAGAGGCTTTCCCTGCATGCAATAAGGACACATGCTCCACTATGTTCATAGCAGCCTTATTTATAATAGCCAGAAGCTGGAAAGAACCCAGATGTCCCTCAACGGAGGAATGGATTCAGAAGATGTTACCACATCTTCTTACACAATGGAATACTACTCTGCAATTAAAAACAATGAATTCACGAAATTCCTAGGCAAACGGTCAGAACTTGAAAATATCATCCTTAGTGAGGTAACCCAATCACAAAAGAACACACATGGTATGCAGTCACTGATAAGGGGATATTAACCCAGAATCGTGGAATATCCTAGATATAATTTGCATATCAATAGATTTCCAAGAAGATGGAAGGAGAGACCCCTGGTCCTGGAAAGAATGGATGTAGGGGAATACCAGGACAGAGAAGTGAGAGGGGGTTGAATGGGGAAAAGAGGGAGGGAAGGGGGCTTATGGGTCTTTCAGGGAGGGAGGAACCAGGAAAGGGGAAATGATTTTGAATGTAAATAAAAAAAACTTAGAAGATAACAAAAAAATATAAAAAATAAAAAAAAATAAAAAAGAGGAGCAATTTTTTAAAAATTAAATTTCAAAAATATCAGGGTATCATTAAGTGTATCAGTATTTGTTATTTCGGATGGAAAAGAGAAAAATAAGGCATACTGGCTGGAAAACTTCAAATTTGAACAAAAGTAAATCGAATTTACACATCTAAAAAATCAGAAAATTCTAAGATAAATTTATGCTCATCATGGTTAACTGTGATAAGCGGAATGGAAATCTACAAATTATCCAATCAAAATGACTTATGAGATACAAAGGACACCCAGTAAATTAATTGTTATTCCTTAGAAATGGCAGGTTATATAAAGAGCTTACAAGATTTTAGCAACAATATCGCTCAAACACGCATCTTATTTCTTACAAAATTTTTCTTCAAAAACTAAAGTGAAAATGATATTTTCTAAGATATTAAATTAGAAAATTAGTTCATGCATGATGGTATTTTAAAGTTTCAAAGGAAATAATTCAAGTGAAAATGAATTATTCTATGTAGTAACTGAAATTTATCAAAAGTATTTCTAAATTTTTTGTGTACAGGGCCACAAAAGACAGGATAATTCTTATTAGTTTTTCTTTTTTAAAACTGTTTAAAATTAATTCCCAAAGCAAATAGTTTTAGACCTATTTAAAGGATACAGCATATTGGTTTACATAAGCATAATTAAAATAATAAAAAAGAAAAGAGAATGAACAAATATTGGAGTGAAATTTCTCTATTTTTTCTATCATATATTTTGCCCAAATCTATTTTGTGTAATTTTAGGAGTAACATAGAGCAGGGGAACATATGGCATAAGACATATATTGGAAGACAAAGTGAGAGACATGAAGCTACCCATTTTACTAATTACGTTAAACATAAATGATTAAACACTCCAGTTTAGAGCCAGGTGTTGTGGTGCATGCCTTCAATACCAGCATATAGGAAGCAGATGCAGGGGCAGACAGAACTCTGTGAGTTTGAAGCCCGCCTTGTCTACATAGTAAGTTTCAGGACAGCCTTGTTTACAAAGAGAGTTCTAGGAGTGCCAGCATGATGTACATATAAATATCATACAGAAAAACCATGTTTTAAAAAAAATCACTCAAAGCAAAGCAAACCAGCCAACCAACCAACCAGCCAACCAATCTAACAAACAAACAGAAAACCATCCCAGTTTACAAGGCAACATAGTTTACACATACAGAAACAGATGATTTTCATCTTAAGGTTAGGATATGCTTCTCTGAGAGATTTTTGGGGGTATTTGGTATGCGAATGGTGATGATTTTGTTAGGTGGATGGATCATGAGAAAACTACCTTCATCGACATGTGAGTTAGCACTCTCATTTTCCAATCACCTCTCAGAGGAGCTGATGTCTGGAGACCAAACATTAAGCATATAAGCCTTTTAATAGAATTAACATAGTTCATTATTGATGAGTTCTTAGCTGAGTCAGTTATTAGGTGATAAGTCTTTTTTGGACAAAGCAGATTGATAGAGGGTGGGGGATTGATAGAGGCTTTGAAGGGTGAATATTGCTCCTGGATGCACTCTGTCCTACTTTTCCTTTGTCCCATGAGGTAATCATCTTTCCTCTATCATGCCATTTTGTGTTTACATTCTACTGGAACACAAGCCCAGAAACAATAAAAATATGGACCATGGGAAAAAACACCCCAGTGAACCAAATGAATTTTTATTTTTATTTTACTTTATTTTATTTGTGGTTTTGTGTTGTTTTCATTGTTTTGTCACAATCAAGAAAAAGTAGTTACTATAGAAAATCAACACTGAGAAGTAGGGTCACTATTAAAATCACACTTGACAATGAGGTCCAGAGGCTTTGGAAGCTAATTGCAAGTGGACTTTTTAAAATTTTCGAGAAAGAGGATGTGTCACCTCCACCGTTACCCAGCGTCCCCACTCCCTGGGTTCTCAAATCTCTCAGGGGTTTGTGAGTCTTCTCTCACTCTGAGACCATACTAGGCAGTCCTCTGTTGTATATGTGCTTGTGGCCTTGGACCAGCCTGTGTCTGCTGCCTGGTTCGTGGCTCAGTGTCTGAGAGATCTCAGAGGTCCAGGATAGAGAACGAGAGTCAAAGTTATGGTGGAAACCTCAGCAAGTTAGCCACAGAAACTGAGAAAAGCCAGTCCAGGAGAGTGGCCAAACAAGCTACATCTAGGCAAGGCCATACAGGAAGGGTTGCTCAATCCTTTTGCAGCTGATAGGTCAATAACTCTTTCCTCTGGGGACAGACCCTGAAGATACAGAGGTTAATGTTGGCCCTTTTTAGCTCCAGTCTTGATTTGGTTTCAAGCTTCTTTCTGCTATTCACCTCTTTCACATGCAATGGTAAATATTATCTTCTATCATTATATACTGGAATTATGTAACTCTTGTGTATTTTATGTGAATTCATAATAAGTGCTCGTTAGGACTCTTTGTATCTTTGCTTCTTTTCTTCTTTCTTCCTTCCTTCCTTCCTTTCTTTCTTTCCTTTTTTCCTTCCTTCCTTTCTTCACTTTACATCCCAATTGCCCCTCCCCTCCCTCTTCTCCCAGTTCCACCCCAACAAACCTCTCCTCCCATTAGTCCCTTCCCTTCTCAGAGGGAAGGCCCCATGGGTATCACCCTGCCACATAAAATAGCAGCAGGACTAAGCTTATCATTTCCCATTGAGGCCAGACAAGTCAGTCCTTCTTAAATAAATATTAGAGTGTTTAGAATTTGGGACATCTTGAAAATAGACTAGTAGCTTCATTTTGACTCATGAAATAGATGTGAGTCTTTAAGGACTTAGAACACTGTAATGTATTTTTTTTATAGGATGTGTTTCTGTGAATGTCCCATGGTGTTATTGAGAGATGATTGGATTCTATGGGTGCTAACTTCACCAGTGCATTAACCCATGATGAACTTAGGGAAGATGGAGTCTCACTGAAAGAGTAGATCACTGGAAGTGGGTTTGTAGCTTTTCACCAAGCTTTCATCATCCATCTCTTTTCTTCCCAGGTTCTCATGAGGTGAGCAATCTGCCTTTACCATGTCTTTCAGGCACAACATTCTGTCTTATTATATACCCAGAAATTTCTAGTAAAGAAACCATGGATTGATATGGTAGTATACTTACATAATCCCCAAAATTCCACCAAAGAAATCCTAAACCTGATAAACAACTCCATCAAAGTGGCTGGAAACAAAATTAACTCAAACAAATCAGTAGCCTTCCTCTATTCAAAGGATAAACAGGTGGAGAAAGAAATTAGGGAAATGACAGACATCCTTCACAATAGTCACTAATAATATTACATACCTCGGTGTAACCCTAATCAAGCAAGTGAAAGATCTGAATGATAAGAACTTCAAGCCTCTGAAGAAAGAAATCAAACCCACGACCTCAGAAAATGGAAAGATCTCCCATGCTCATGGATTGGCAGGATTAATATAATAAAAATGGCCATCTTGCTGAAAGCAATCTACAGATTCAATGCAATCCCCAACAAAATTCCAACTCAGTTCATCATAGAGTTAGAAAGAACAATTCACAAATTCATCAACCCAGGGTAGTAAACACTATTTTCAACAATAAAAGAGCTTCTGGGGGAATCTCCATCCCTGACCTCAAGCGATATTACAGAGGAATGGTTTAAAAAACCAAAACAACAACAAAAAACCTGTTTGATAGTGGTACAAAAACAAGCAGTTAAATCAATGGAATAGAATTGAAGACCCAGAAATCAAGCCACACACCTATGGTCTCTTGGTTTTTGACGAAGGAGCTAAAAGCATTCAGTGGTAAAAAAGACAGCATTTTTAAAGAATGGTGTTGGTTCAACTGGCCATCAGTTTGTAGAAGAATGCAAGTCATATCATTCTTATCTCCTTGTAAAAAGCTTAAGTCTAAGTGGATCAAGGACCTCCACATAAAACAAGATACACTGAAACTTATAGAGGAGAAAGTGGAAAAGAACCTCGAATACATGGGCTCAGGGGAAAAGTTCCTGAGGCGAACACCAATGGCTTATACTCTAAGATCAAGATTCAACAAATGGGACCTCATAAAATTGCAAAGCTTATATAAGGCAAAGGATACTGTCAATAGGACAAAATGGCAATGAACAGATTGGGAAAAGATCTTTACCAATCCTACCACAAATAGAGGACTAATATCCAATATATACAAAGAACTTAAGTTAGACTCCAGAGAATCAAGTAACCCTATTAAAAATGGGCTACAGAGCTAAACAAAGAATTTTCAACTGAGAAATAGCGAATGGTCAAGAAGCACCTAAAGAAATGTTCAGCATCCTTAGTCATCAGGGAAATGTAGAGAGCCATATGTAGAGAGCCGTGTCGCCTGACAGAAACTTAACTCTCCCAGTTTGTGAGAAGTAGTTGAGTTGCCTGCATCTCCCGCAGAGCTTCCAGACCTCAGTGAGCCACACCTCCCCCACCTGGCGGAGCCAAGATGACACGTTTTGTTCTTCAAGGAGTTAGAACTTCCTACAAGAGGAGGCAGACATCATCTCCCGTAGAGTAGAGCTGTGGGATCAACATCCTCTGAGGAACAGTGGAGTCGAAGCCCTGCTGACCAGACTGACAACTCTGTCCAGAGGGTCCCCGCACCCAAACCATATATTGCTGCTTTTTATCCCCAAGTAAAGAGAGACTTTGTACAGCCATGCATTAATGTGTCTCTCGTCCCCTGTCATTTCATTTTCCCAGCTCTCCGTCCACAGAGAACTTGCTCATGTGTAACTCCCAGGAGGTTTCAGGGAAATGCAAATCAACAACCCTGAGATTTCACCTCACACCAGTCAGAATGGTTACAATCAAAAACTCAGTTGACAGCAAATGCTGGAGAGGATGAAGAGAAAGGGGAACTCTCCTCCATTGTTGGTGGAATTGCAAGTTGGTACAAACACTCTGGAAATCAGTTTGGCAGCTCCTCAGTAAAGTGGACATAGCACTACCAGAGGACACAGCTCTACTACTCCTGGGCATATACCCAGAAGATGCTCCAACATATAATAAGGACACATGTTCTGCTATGTTCATAGCTCCCTCATTTATAATAGCCAGAAGCTGGAAAGAACCCAGATGTCCTTCAGCAGAATAATGGATACAGAAAATGTTGTACATTTACACAATGGAGTACTATTGAGCAATTACAATGAATTCATGAAATTCTTAGGCCAACAGATGGAACTAGAAAATATCATCCTGAGTGAGGTAAACCTATCACAAAAGAACACACATGGAATGCACTCACTGTTAAGTGGATATTAGTCCCAAAGCTCGGAATACCCAAGATACAATTCACAGACCACATGGAGCTCAAGAAGAAGGAAGACCAAAATATGGGTGCTTTGTCCGTCTTAGAAAGGGGAACAAAATACTCATGGGAGCAAATACAGAGACAAGTGTAGAGCAGAGACTTAAGGAAAGGCCATTCAGAGACCCCCCCCTATGTGGGGTCCATCCAATATAGTCACCAAACCCAGACACTATTTTGGATGCCATCAAGTGCTTGCTGAAAGGAGCCTGATATATATAGCAGTCTATAGAGACTCCTTAGAGTCTCTGATAGAGCCTAACAAATACAGAGGCAGATGATGGCAGTCAAACATTGGACCTAGTGAGGGGAACCCAAAGGAGGAGTTAGGAAAAGGACTGAATGAACTAAAAGGGTTTGCAACCCCATAGGACACCAACTGGACACCCCAGAGCTCCCAGGTACTAAACCACCAACCAAGGAGTACACATGGAGGGACCCATGGCTCCAGTGGAATATGTAGCAGAGGATGGCTTTGTCAGGCATCTATGAAAGGAGAGGTCCTTGGTCCTATTAAGGTTAGATAGATGCCCCAGTGTAGGGGAATTCAAGTGTGGGGAGGTGGGAGTGGTTGGGTGGAAGACCACCCTCATAGAAGCAGGTAGAGGGGGAATGTTATAGGGAGTTTTAGGGAAGGACAGAAACCAGGAAAGGGGATAACATTTGAAATGTAAAAAAAATAAAATATCCAATAAAAATAAGAAAAGAAAGAAACCATGCATTGAAAGCTATAAATAAAAGCCTAGATTATTCTTTGTCCCTGAAGTTGTTAGAACCAAATATTTTGTTATATGGATAAAAAGTGACTGGCACAAATACCAAAATAATGCATTTTATACAAAGGCACATAATTTCAATTTGTAGACATAGGATGTGAGAAAGGTTTCAGCTTGATAAGCCTTTGCAATAGTAACCATACTAGATGTAGAATCTTTACATAGTTCCACTCAAAAATAATTAAATGAATTTATTAGTAAAACTTTAAAGGCCATAAGCATATAACAACTATGAATACATTCATAACATTAATGAGAATTTCCATGTATATTTACATAATTATGATCAGTATATATTTTCACTAAAATGTAATATTTATTTTTATTTATCTATTTATTTATTACTTCCTCTAGTAATTATTTATCAATGTAAATTAAATTTAAACTGTATTAGTATCGAAGTAGTCCACATATTAACTGAAAATTTATGGTTTTGATACAAACATATAATAGATTGATTAAATGAGGTTTGATATATGTTTTCTAAAATGTTTAACATTCAATTATGGGGAAGTCTCAGTATTTCAAAATCTACAGTGTATAATTTTTATGACAACTTGATAAAGATATCTACTTCACTGAAATAATCTCTGGACTTTGTGGGATCTGGGAGACCTTTCAGATTCAAAATCTTAAGGATGGTAGCATTTTACACTAATACACTTTCCTCTTAATATTTGTAATTTGGTTTTCTCCGGGCTCATTTCAGAAGGGGCATACAGGTCTCCTGAGATTAAATTTAGTTTACACTGATGTAGTGTTGCCTGAACCTTGTGACAGGATTGAGTTGAGATGCAGATGTTACATTCAGCACTGAGAATTCTGCTGTTGTTTGCTCCTTTTATTTTTAAAAGTTCTGAGTCTTTGTACTCAGTGCCATTCACTGTAAAAGGAAGCTTCTATGAAGAGAACTGAGGGCTTAGAATTGTCATAATCTACGGAGAGCAAGTCAGCCATGCCTATTCTAAATCAGGCTACAATACCTATTTTATTTGACTATCCCTATTTCAAACCAAATCAGAAGAATCTTATCAAAAACTCAAAAGTGGAAGATTCAAGTTATGTTTATATGCTTATCTCATCCAGTGAGACATTAATAATTAGAGAAGTGGAAAACAGCAGGGAAGAAGGTGAAGTTGTGCCGTGTTTCAAACACTCTGGCAAACGATTTTCATGAGTAGCAAGGGACAGAACTAGTGTTGTATTTTAGAGGAATCCAAAAAGCATCCAAAAGGGATGCTTATGAATCAGTTACACAGTTGCTTCACATGAGGCCCAGCCATGGACAGTTGCCTTACTTATGATATGATGTGTATTGCGTATCTTTGAAGTTTTGAGGAACAAAAGCTGATGCTATCATTGATGTGTTGCAGCCAGGGCAGCTTGGTGTCCTGAACCAAGCAAAGTGACAGCATCAGAGTACTTGAGCTTGTTTAATTAATCTCCCACAGGACAAGTCTCTCCCGGGAATTTCACAAAATGGTCATCTTTGGAAAGGTGTGGAGGCAACTAATACTTGAGGAATTATCAATTTCTTGAGTCAAAAATATTTTTTCTGTTCCCAGTACGATCTAACATATGCAGTAATGAATGCTTGATGAATATAGGTTGATGTTATACAGTGAGCACAAAGTTGGGAAAAAGTGATGGATTAGAACAGATGTGAGTCTTGATCTCTATGGATAAATTTTTTTTGATAAGAATTCAGAAGCATTCCTTGAGAAAGCAAAAGTTTTTAGCTCTTTCAATCTTCCTAAATGATTTTGAATTGTAAATATAATTTTATATCTTTATTTCACTGCAGTGCATGGCTTGTTTCTTCTTAAAAGCCATGATAAAATATTTATGACTTTTACTATTTATATATTAGCCCAGAGATTGTAGGATGAGACTAGGGGCCACCTGCAAAATTTGATCACTGTCCATTTTTTAGAATTCTTAGTCTAATCAATAAATACACCTGTTATCCAATGTTCATTTGCCTTATTCTTATATTACCTTTGTTCCTTTTTTCCATCACAAATTTGAATCTTGCAGAGCTTTTATTTTAGTGACCAAAAGAATGTAGTTCATTGAATTTATGACTAACACCAAACATGCACCTCTACCTGAAACTGTTTTTAGTTTTCGACTGGCCTAAATTGTTATAATTTCTTTAAGCACATCTCTGAGTGGTTTGTTTCCTTATATACAAAGTAAGCTATCTACTTTCTGTGTCAAGCTAGTAGTAAAACTTACCCTCATGAGCTAAAGTCGTTTATAACTTCAGACGTATAACTTATCAAACTACCTGGTCTACTTTGGAACTATATATTCAATTAGATATTTCAGTGAATACAGGGGAATACAGTGAGTACAGGGGAGAGAGAAAGCCTAAAAAACTGGATTGTATGAACATTCCATAGGATTAATTTTTTCAGCTCTGACAGTCAAACTTGAAAGGTAAGAAAACCTTGTTTCTTTCATTTACTGCTGTTCTTAAAAATATTTTCAACTTAATTATATCATTGTCTATTATTTATCAGATAAATTAAAAATATAATATATCTTTTTTCTCACTTTTAAAATACGAAATACTTTCTTTTATGAGATGAACATATTGCTAATAGATTATAGAGTAGAGTCCATTTTACCAATGGAAAGCAATCAACATGTTAGTTCACAAATTGACTTAATATCCCATGTGTGTAAGTCTAATAAAATTGAGGCAAATAGAAGTGAATGCTCTGCTGTATCTGAAAAGAGTTTTCTATTAAAACTCCAAGTTCATAGTTAACTCTTCAGTGTGTAGTTATTGTCTCAAGGAAAGGTTGTTTTAACAAACATCCCATTGCCTAAATAAGAGAGATTCTTTGGCTCTTTTATGCCAGGGCTCAAGAATTTCTAATTAAAGTTCAAATTCAAGGAAAAGACTTTTCCAGTGACTTGCTGCCCTTTTATGTCTTAAAAAAGTGGCTCATTACAGGTCTGGGGACTTCCCTGGAAATAGAGATGACATCCTGCAGGAGGCAAGAAAAATTTTCAGGTAAAGAGTGAGGGGGCCCTGCTTCCTGTGTCTGCCAAATAATTGATACAATTTGGTTTGATAGTTCAGGGTACAGAAACACCTATTGCATCCTCAGAGAAACACAGAGTTCTCTGGGGAATATGTCAGTGGGCTGTCCTCTTCTGGCATCAAGTGTTTACCCAGCATTTCTCCTTTCAAACCCATCTAAGAAGAAGTCAACTTAGTTCTTAAGAACAAGAATTTAAGTCAAAGGGACTTATTTAGAAAGTGTAGAATGTGTCAACATCTATTTCTCTCTCTCTCTCTCCCCCTGCCCCGTGTGTGTGTGTGTGTGTGTGTGTGTGTGTATGTGTGTGTGTGTGTGTATGTGTGTGTGATAATGTAATATACATAAAACAATATTGGTGTGATGTCTTTGATAGCTGACTAGGCATAAAACGAGTTAGTTTCATATAACCTACTCAATATGTTAGGCGGTTTTCCTCATCTTTAAACCCCACCAACAAAGTCAACAAGCACAGAATGTTTGCTTATTGTGTAGCACAGGTATTAATTAAGTAACTCTCCTAAGTTTTCTAAAGTGTTCATCAGGCTCTCCATGTGCTCTGCATTTTTTTTATTTAACATTTTGTTTACATGCAAATGATATCCTCCATCCTGGTTACCCCTCCACAAACCCTTTATCTCATCTTCCCTTCCCTTTGCCTCTATGGAGATGCTCCTACACATACTCACCCACTCGTGCCTCACTGCTCTAGCATCCTCCTACGCTGGGGCATCAAGTCTCCACAGGACCATGGCCTCCGCTCTTATTGATGCCAGATAAAGCAATCCCCTGCTACATATGTATCTGAAGCCATGGATTCCTCTAGGTATACACTTTGGTTGGTGATTTAATGCCTGGAAGCTCTGGGTAGTCTGGATAGTTGATACTGTTTTTCCTGTGGGGTTGCAATCCCCTTCAGCTCCTTCAGTCCTTCCCCTACCTCTTCCATTGGGGTCCCCAGACCAAAGTATTGATGCTTCAATCCTACAAAGAAGGGGGAACAAAATAATCACAGGATGTAGAGGAAAAAAGGGAACTGGAATAGAGAGAGGAGGAAGATGGAAAAAGAGGGGGGATGATCAGGTATGGGAAAAGACAGAAGAAAAGTACAGAAGGTCAGGACATTGAATAGAAATATGTAGCAGTGGGGGATGGGGAACTACTGGAAGCCACTAGAAATTCCCAGAAGCCAGAAAATCGAGAGTCTCCCATAACCCAACTGGGATAACATTAGCTGAAATACTCAACAAAGGAGAGACCATCTCCAGTAGTCATGGTCCAGTATTGAGGGATGGGACGATTCACCCATCTCAAAATTTTTAACCCAGAATTGTTCCTGTGTAAAGGAAAGACAGGGACAAAAAATGGAGCAGAGACTAAAGGAAAGACCATCCGGAGACCACCCCACCTAGGGATCCATCCCATCTGCACACACCATACCCCAACACTAGCCATTGCTGATGCGAAAAAGTGCTTGCTGACAGGACCATGGTATGGCTGTCCCCTCAGAGGTTCTGCCAGCACCTGACTAATACAGAAGCAGCTACTCACAGCCAATCATCGGACTGTGCTCTGCATATTTTAAGCGGAAAAATCTCTACATTCTTCAGCAAATGTCTTCAACTTGTATTTTGGGAATATATTTTGTTCATTTGGTATATGCTCTCAAAGTCAGTTTATCATAGTAAGAAAGCCTCAGAAAGTCACTTGTAGGCAAGAATTAACCTACCAGTAAAGCAGTTCTTTGTTCCTTCGCAAATGTGTAATCTTCCAACTATTTTCTTTCTTTCTCAATTTAAAGACTTCAGTTTTATCTCTGAAGTCTGCATATCTTCTGCTTACACTATCTTTAAATGCTGACTTAATATTAAATATTTGAGGATTTGGTATCAAATTTGCTGATGATAGGAAATACTACAAAGTAAATCTGTTTCAATGTAAGAAAAAAAAAACACAGTGTATGCATTTTCTTTCGCCCCATTCTCTCCACAACAAAGAGGACCTGATAACCAGAAAAAAATCGTATTCATCTTTATTGTAAATACACAGATTTTTCACTTTGAATTTTGCATACAAAGTTATCATTTCATTTATTCAAATTCACTCATATGCTTGTAAAATGGAGCATGAATAATGCATGCTGGTTAAATTCAGACATTGAGGCTGAGATGTGGTATTATTTGACAAATGTTGAAATGTCTCTAGCCCAAACTAGAACTAGTCATCAGGAATAACATCTTGGTTAACACAACCTTACCAAGTTCTAAGTTTTAATTGCATATATACATATTTTAAATTATGTTCATTCATCTGTAACTATATTCAATGACAATTATAGTTGTTGTATTACATGTATTTCTATTAAATATGAAATGGGCCATACATTAGTATATATTATCACTGGACAGAAGAAAGCTGTTCATGAATTCAGGAGAAGAAATCTGTCCAAATTTAGCTAGAAAGGGAGGAATAATGGTATAGGATATTAATTTTAAGAGGAACAGAAATATTCCATGATTATAAAGGAATTGTGTTTCAGTGAAGTAACATTTATACAGGAACTACAAATATTTTATCTTTTTGACTCCTGAGGAGAGGACATTAAAAATTAGGTTATTTTGTGTGCATAGGTTATTTACCTACACATATGTCTTTGTACTATGTGATGTAGTACCAACAAAACCAGAAGTTGAAACTGGAGTTTTTGATAGCTGTACACTACCATATGAGTCCTGGGAATCAAGCCTAAGTCTTCTGGAACAGCAGCCAGTGCCCTTAGCCACTGAACCATCTCTCCAGCTCAAAGGCCAAGCATGTTTATTCACCAAATCAAACAGTACCATTGCTGAAACAGTGGGAATCCACAGCCTGTTTCAGGAATGTCATGCTTTAGTTACCTGTTGGCTTTTGCTTTGGGTCCTATTCCTATTCTTAGAAAACATAATTGAAGTTGCTATTTTTATGGTGATCATTTCTAAACGCTTTAGCCTTGGTTAAGGCTTATCTTGCTTAGAACTGAACTGAATGAATAACATTTTATTATAAAAAGCACAACTTTTACTTCCAGACTCTTTTATTCCATGGTGATATCAATGGCAACCTTTAGGGAAGGAACAGAGTAAAAACAGAGAAGATTAAATATTTTGTGTATCTCATTATCAGACACAGAGATACTGAAATAACTGCCAACTCTAAACCATTATCCCTATTCATCACATAGTTGTATTTATGAATCTAGTTGTATGAACACATCTTTACCACATATAAGCAACTCTGTGGATATGTACACCTGTACAAGCATGGGAATTTTATTACATGCTCAGTGGAAAAACACCACAGCCTAACAGTAGCAGATTACAGTTTGGAACAATATATTAATTTTCCTCTGTGACTCATTATTTACATGTATATTATCTCACTTAGGTTTATGTAGGAAATATCAAGACAGTGAAGAGAGTGTTTCCTTAAGTTCTTCAGAGGAGTGTGTGTGTGTGTGTGTGTGTGTGTGTGTGTGTGTGTGTTGACATAACTCATGAGTTATATCAGTAATAATTTAACCAAAGATGGTGTTTTGGCTTTGAATTTGGCTTTTATCTTGAAGTCCAGGCTTCCTGATTCTTCTGATATTGGAGTGTCTTATCAGTGAGAGTTAATATTCATTTATCTGATTTGATTGCTCATCAAGATGTATTAATGTACCCATGATCCATAATCTAGGTTAAGCAGAGTAAGAGGAACAAAGAAAGAAATGATTGTGTTGGAGAGAATAAGCACGTTAGGTGAAGGGAAAGGATTCTGTAAAAAAACAATGTCATATGCAGCTAAAGTAGATAATTTACAACTATATAACTATATAAACATATAAATACATATATAATGGCATATATAGCTAATATAAGTATATATGAAACTGTATAGCTATAAATCATATATATATATAATATAAAGCCATGTATATCATAAGCTTAATATATATAACTATATATAAGTATATGGTTATATAAAATATATAACTCTATATAGCTGTATAATTATATATTTTATATTTAATATGATATGGTAATACATATTTTATTTATATAAACATCTATACATAATATATAATATATGTACATGTAACTATATACACAATCATATATTATATAAATATTATAAAAGCATATATAAAAACATATATATTTGTACAGAATTCAGGTTATCACTTTAAACCTCATAATAGAAAATATTTTATTATTTTCTATAAGAGAACAAAGCCATTACCTTTAAATAAATGAACCACCTCAATATCCATTGACTGAATGGTTTACTAGCAAGTGGAGTAAAGCCTTGGCGAAATACTGTCTTTCCATATCCTACTTTGTTGTCTGTACTGGTGAAGATTTAGGTTAGCCAACACCCCGCTGAAAGTAATAGCAAAACAGGAGGAAAATAATTGTTCCACTTTTGACTCTTCTCTGAACTTACTGAACTTGACTGGCAAATACTTCCATCAGTCAGTACAAGAAAATCAAGATTAATACAAAATGCTGAGTTTAATACATGTAAGTGGAAAAGTTGTAGTTATATTATGACTGGTAATAAATGGCTACAAGAAAACAAAAATCAATAAAGCAGTTAGTAATGTACTTGGCTCAAGATCTATTGCTAGACTTTTGTTCTTGGGATAGCCAATGGTGCCCTAAATCATTGGGTTATTGTCTACATCCAAATACCAATCATAATGCCCTCTCTGAATCCTAGTATTGCATATCATTGTCTCTGCTTTTTAAGCCTCTGTGAATTCTCATTTACTGAGCACACTTAATAGTCTAAACAAAATATTCCATATTCTGTAATTAACAGAATTATCAGATGCAATATTCATAGTATCTACTTGAGGTTAGACAGATAAGTTGATGTTACTCACGCTGTTTAATATTGAAAATGTTTGTGATTCTAAATAGCAGAGACATTATAGAGCTAGAATTACAACTCAGATTTATCTTCTGTTAAGCTTATGGCTGAAAGGACTGACTCTTCATCAACATCTGACCCCCACATCTTTGTATTAATCAGTGTTTCATGGGGATAAATAGTTTGGCTGTGTTCTTTGCTGTAGGAAGAATACAAGTGAGTTTCTCTTTCATATACATAGTAGAACACTTCTGGCAAAAGACCATAAAGGTAATGAAGGTGTCCTCTACCTCTTTCTCTTGTCACAACAACTCGTAGCAACATGGCTATGGTAAAGGGAACAACCGTAATGCATTTGGACCTGAAAAATCAAAGCTGTGTTTTCAGAGAAGAAGAAGTCAAAGACAGGATCTGAGTACTACCACAAATACCAAGTACCATCAATGTCCTGTAAACAGTGAACTGCCTACACAGGTTTTTATTACAAGTATTCTTCCTTTGAGAATTTTATATATAAATACCATAATTTGATAAGATTCAGCACCCTCATTCCCTTTTCACCAACTTGTTCCATAACACTCTGTCATTTTGCCCTCCCAACCTCATGTACACATTTTATAAAAGCCTTGGATTACTGAATACCTTTGATAGTACCAGAAAGTGATGAGCATTCTAGTGGGTGGAAACATCATTACCTAGTGTACCCAGCTATGCACAGAGCACTTTAGACAGTGCTCATTTCAGAATAACCTGTCATTTATCCTGACCAACACAAGGATCAATACTTTAAACCTTAATAAGAAAGCAAGCCAAGGCAGTGATCACCTTTGGAAGTTTACAAAATTAATTTGAGCTTCATTTGGCAATTTCACTTAAGGAAAAGAAAGGGAGAAAATAGCATTCATGATTATTCAAAAAAAATAAATGTCATATAAGGCTAAGTGAACCAGTTCACCTCTGAGAAGTGAGAGGTTAAGATATAACATGAAGCATTCACAGTGATTTTCATATAAAAAATAGTAACAAGTATAGAGTATGGAAATGCTGGGTACAGTTAGCAGAGGAAATAGAAAAAGAATCTAGTAATAGGAGTAGAAGTGAAAGGTCAAGACAATTGTCTTTAAGTCTGTTTTTTTTCAGAGCTTGTTAAATTGTTTCTTGGCTTCTCACAGATATAGCTTATTTGTATCCAATTTACATCTGAAATACTTTTAGCAAATGTATTTTTTCACATTTTCTTATCTAATAATAATTTGATTCGCAATATCTGTGAATATTAGCAGCTGCATTATTTTAATACCTTAATAATTTAGTAAGTTATTTTGAAAGTAACTCATTCTTTACTCTCTACTATTTAGTTGTCATTAAAATGCAATTATCTTGCAGGCAAATTGATTGTATTTGGAGATTTATTTTTGAATGAAAAAATGCAATACCAGGAGGAGGACACAATGACTCCTAAAGTATAGAAAAGAAGTTTGTTGTAGATATAAGGAAGAAAGTTGGCAGAGGGAAGAGTCCAAGCTGAACTTATCAGGTTGACTAAACCTGGCTATGAGGGGAGGATACAGTCACCAACAGGCCAAGAGAGCCCTGTAGCCAAAATGCTGAGTTATATAGGGATCAGGTTGGGAGATGGGAAGCCCAGATCCAGAGAGGGAGAGGTTTAGGGTAGGGGTGGGTGAGAAGTGCTAGAAGGAGACAGAGGTAATGAATGAGAGCTGCCCTGGGTTTCTCTGAGATCTAATAATTGTCACTTTAAATATTCAGTAGGAAAACTTAGAATCAAGGCAATCATATTTAGTATCAATTATAGCCATTAAGGATCATAACATGAATTCTATGTTACTGTGTCTTTATATCTACTTTAGAACAGGTCTAATATCAATCATTTCATAGGTATGAATATATATGTACATATATATATATATATGTGTGTGTGTGTGTGTGTGTGTGTTTGTATGTGTGTGCATATGTCTATATTCTTTGTGTGTGTTAATGTGTGTTTGTGGGTGTCTGTCTGTCTGTCTCTTTCTGTCTTTCTCTGTCTCTGTCTCTCTGTCTCTCTGTCTCTCTGTCTCTCTCTCTCTCTCTCTCTCTCTCTGTGTGTGTGTGTGTGTGTGTGTGTGTGTGTGTGTGCGTGCATGTGTACAATAGAAACCTGGATCTGTATTCCTTGAGAGTTTTTTTTTTTAATGTTCAGAAAATCCTATAGACAAGTAGAAAATGATTTGTCAAAGTGACTACAAATCATATTTGGAAGTATGGGTAAATTTGCTTCCCTTAAATGAAGATTGTTTTGGTTATTGCAAATTTATACGACATAATCTTATTTTCAATGTCTTTGATGGTTATTATATTTATCATATATGAACTAATAATTATCAATAAGTTTGGTTTTCTAATAATCTTAAATGGAAAAGGAAGTATTATTAGAAATAACATAATGTAGCACAGTGTTTTTTTAACCTTCCTAATGTTGTGACCCTTTAATCCAATTCCTCATATTGTGATGACCCCAATCATAAAATTACTTTCATTGCTCCTACATAATTGGAAATTTGCTAATGTTATGAATTATAAGATAATCATCTGTGTTTTCTAATGGTCTTAGGCAACCCCGGTGAAAGGGTTCTTTGACACCCCAAAGGGGTCATAACCCACAGCTGATTTAGAAAGAAAATATGGTTAAATGCATGAGTTAATTAAAATTCCACTGTCTTCATGTTTGTTGTCTTGTTACTTTTCATTCACAGTTCTTTAGGAAAAGTCCATTCCAAAACCCTCTTTAAAATATCCCAACTCATTCAGAATAGTATCCAGTCTTAGGAAAGCATCAATGCTAGGTGTTGTCTGTCCAAGAGGGTAACTTTCTAGTGTGAGGTCAGTGAATCATACACTTTGGGGTGACAAATTGCACTTTCCAAAAATTTGTGCATATTTTGGATTCTGTTCCACTTCCTATTCTTTCACCATGACCTAGATTCTCTCTTGATAAGTAAACCTTTTGATGTGCAGTACCTTTAACTGTGAGAGACTTTTGTAATCTCTTCTTCAATCAGTAACAAACAGCAGAGGTGCTACTGCATGACTTCCCAGGCTGATCTTAAAATGCGACATAGCTTGCTTCAGCCTTTGCTTCTTTTTCTCTCTTATATCTGCATGATACTCTAATCCAGGTCAAATGGAGAGATCGCATTTAGCAGTCGTCACGTCACTGAAATTACCAACTAGGCCTTGGACAGAGTCATCATCATCTGGAAAGAGAATGAATGAAATTCTTTGCATATTACCAGTGTCTAGTTTTTAAACCTGTGGGAGACATCATGATCAACACTTCCTCTTACCTGAATCATCAGTGAGGATAACTAATTACTCATGTTTGAGCCACATAACTTTTAATATTGTAAGTTCTAATTTCTAAGGTATAAATATGCTAACTGGGCATCTGGGTTCCCAACAATGTTAAGCAATAGATTTTAATTTATCCACTGGGTGTGGAATTCAGTGACAGCACTATTCTAAGAACACCCAAACAATGAATTGTTTGCTTTTTCTCTTTTTTCAGTTTTAGTTTCTTGAAAACTAAAGTAAATGTGAAAAGAAACTATTTTTTCATTAAATTATTTGACACAAGTAATGATTATGAACTGTAAATTAATTATAGAAGCTGTTGTTATTATTATCAAAAATGAAATGTAAATTAATTTTAAAAAACTGCTGTTATTATTATCAAAAAATATAGTGTATCATTTATTTGACTAAAATTACAGATATTGTATTTTTAACATGGAACTTTTTTCAAGTTTAGAAATTCTATGGACAGTTATCTAATCATTGACTACATTATCTCACCATATATAAAATTTCTCAAACATCTGAACATGGTAAAGAAAGTGATATTTTACTAATAAGTTTTAAAAATTTGTTCCCATAATATAGCTGTGCATGTTTAATTTGGGGGATGAATTAAGCCTTGTTGCGGGTGCCAGATGGACAGATGGGGTACTGTGGCTCTGTTTTTAGGCTCTGAGCAGATGCTGCACTGGGAGTGTGAATTATTCTCCCCCACGCCATGCTGATTCTTAGCATCCTATGCAACTGTTCTGTGGTGGGGGATTTCCCCACTGTAGGATGTCCAGTGGGCCTTCCAAGAATAGGCATTTATTTTTGCATTTAAAGACTTCTGATCTAGGAATTGGAGTTAGGACCCCAAGTCACTTTTACATATACTTGTACACTTTATGGCAATATTCTTTACATGTGTCTTGTATAATGAGCTGTAATGGGGAATTTGTGTCTCTGTGATCCATTAACAACCTCATTTCCTTTCCTGGAGGGGAGGAAGCATGGTATATTCTGTTTTCTAATGGGTTGCATTTTCATTTCATTGAATAGTAAAAACATTTTGGAAAAAAACGTATCTCTTCTGTGTGATAGTGCCATAATATGCCCCTGGTAGTGTTGTAGATATTTTAGACTTTAGCTTTAGATTTAAATCCTAGTATGTGACTTTGATTTGTTAGTAGATACATAGATAATTGAAATAGTATAGAGAATCCAGAAACAAGTCTATGTATTTATATCAAACTAATTTTTGCCAAGGAAACAAGGAATTACAGTGAAGAAGATAAACATTTAAATAGCTGATTAGTGGAAAATATGGAAACAATGCACAGAACAAAGAAACTAGACTCTGTGTAGAAATCAAACTTAGTCAAAGAATTGAAAAAGTCCAGTCTCTATGTACTAGAAACAAATCCGGAGGCAATGCTTATAGACATTAGTCTGGGTGAGGTGTTCTAGACATGATTGTAAAAGTTACACAATAAAATTAAAAGTTAGTATGCAGGATTTTGTTATACTAAAAGAACACACAACAAAGGAACCATCGACAGAATGAAGAAAGTCTGTGGTCTACAATTATTTGCACAATATTCATTCAACAAGTTAGTGATTTGTAAAATATGTAAGGAACTCAAACAGTGATTGAAAGGCAAATAGTCTAACTTCAAAATGAACAAGTTAAATGAATGCATACTTAAAAGAATATGTAGATAATTATCATAGATATGAAATTAATGTTCAATGTCACTACCCTTTGAGGAAAATTCAAATTAGGACCACAACAAGATAGAATCTTACTCAATGTCTTATTTAGGGTTTCTATATCTGTAATGAAAGACTGTGACCAAAAGTAACTTGGGGAAAAAAAAGGTTTATTTGGCTTATATTTCCATAGTATTGTTCAGTTTGGTGCAGGAACTCAAACAAAGCATTAACCTGGAAGCAGGAGCTGATGCAGAGGTCATAGAGGGGTGCTGCCTTCTGACTTGATTCCCATCACTTAATCAGTCTTCTTTCCAATAGAACCAAGGACTGTCAACCCAGGGGTGAAACCACAATGGACTGGGCCCTCCCCAATCAATCACTAATTAAGCAAGGCCTTATAGCAGGATCTTCTAGAAGCATTTTCTCAATCGAGAGTCTCTCCTTTCAGATAACTAGTGGTAAGTTAACCTAAGACTAGTCAGAACACTGACCCTTTGTCAATTGACACACAAACACATCACTAGTAAGCCACATCTTTCCTTTCTTATTCATCCCCAAAATCTCACATTAAAACTGTAACTTTAAAAGTTCCGCAGTCTTTACAAATTCAAGCACATTAACATTTCAGTCTCTTTAAAATATCCAGTTTCTCTAAAAATTCAAAATATCTTCTACAAATTCAAGGTCTTTCATCTGTGGGCTCCTTTAAAAATCAAAATTAAATTAAATACATGTTTTCAAGAGCAAACAGTGCTGGCATAGTCATAATTGAACTAAGAAAAAACAAAATACTCCAATAGTATAAATACGTGGACTTTATATCTGAAATATTAATTATAATATTTATTTTCAATAGTTATCTGTGATTCACTCACCTTCTGTCGTCCTGTAAGGAACTTTGAGTCTCTTCTCCAACTTGCTGTCTGTAGCACACATAGCCTGTCTTCTATGTTCAGATAGACTCCACTCTAAAGCTGCTGCTTTTCATAGTAGCCATCCCATTTTATTGGCTTCTTGAAAATGCTGGGGTCTTTTGCTATAACTGCATAGCACTTCTGCCAATTGACTCTCATAGGCTCTCTTCATAGTGTCAAGCCTCAACTTCTTGGCATGATCCCCTCAGTTTGGGGCTGTCAAATAACACTGAGGTTCTGCCTTCACCAATGCCTCTCCTGACGTCTCACAGTGTCAAGGCTCAGCTCTTCTCCATGATGTTTTCATGCCTTCAGAACCACTTGGGTGACTCCTATCGTACCAAGTCTGGCTGCCAGCTTGAGGTACATCCTTGGTCATGTCTGGAACACGGCTTCTGTGTGCTGACTTACAGGAAGCCTTTCTCAGAAGATTTCAACTCAAGGATGCTGTTCTCATTTTAAACACTGCCAAATTCTCAGCCCCAGCCAGTCAGCATCAAGTATCCCCGCAAAGCAGAGGTTTCACTTCAGTAGTACCGGTAGCTCATTAATCATTGATGATTCTCAGCCCTTGCTAACCAGAACCAAAGAACCTTGAATCAAAATATTGTGATAGCATCTTTAAGTTTCCATCTGAATTTTCATAAACAATCCCTGAAGAGTCAACAGTGGTCTCAACATTATCTTGCAAGCACCCAAAGAAATATCACTGACCTTTCAAGACTCAATGGTTTCTCTAGTATAAAGTTCCAAAACCCTTCTGTACAATGTGAAGGGGCCTCAAAAAGCAAGAAGCAGAGGAACGATATAATACAGCAATTCCACTACTAGTTACAAATTCAAAGGATGAAATGCTAAATGCATGATAGACTATTGTTCAGTCATTAGAATAGCAAAATTATACCATCTACTGAAGCCAGGATGGAACTATAGAAGAATACCTTATGTGAGGTAAGTCAACAAAATTGTCACATTTTTTTTTGTTCATATATAAAAGCAAAAGAAGCTGATTTTAAAGAAGGAGAGAACAGAGCAGTGGTTTCCTGAATCCAGCAGTGGGTGTAAGAGAGAAGCATGGCAGGAGGATGATTTGTCAATACAATATCTTGGTCTGTTAGGAGAAATGTCTTTTTATATTCTAGAGCAAAATAGTATAAATGTTGGTGATAATAACTAATTTCCTATTTCAAAACATCTAATAAGCAATATTTTTAATCTTCCTGTCACTAAGAAATTATATTTCTGAAGGGATAAATATGCCTATTACTCAGATCTAATCCTTACACATTGCATACCTGCACTGAATATCACACGGTACCCATGGTCACATTGTGGTACAATAAAATGATAGTATTTTTCAAAAGTAAAATAAAGCTTTCACAATGTCTGGAAAGATTTATTTGTATCTCAATTCTGTGTTTACTGAGACTCTGTAGAAGTTGTATTTAGTGTTCAACTAGTATCATACTTCTCACTGTTTCAGCAGGCAACATTGGTGTATCT
Organism: Tokudaia tokunoshimensis; assembly: GCA_036184795.1. NCBI lineage: Eukaryota > Metazoa > Chordata > Mammalia > Rodentia > Muridae > Tokudaia > Tokudaia tokunoshimensis. The sequence goes on from BTHU01000003.1 coordinate 19,182,897, forward strand.
ATCTGTATTGTTTCCCATGTGCATGCTCAAAACAGCCATAGCCCTCAACCAACGTCCAGTTAGAGTAGATAAGCAATTGCCCTTTTTTCTGTCTCCTTGCAGAGCTTGCCTCTGATTGTATGAGTTTTTCAAGTCTCCCTTTGAAGAGTGAACTTTGGCAGCCTTCAATGTTGAGCTGAAAGATACTGTAGTTCTTTATAGGTGATTCAGTTCTTGTACCCCAATTATTTCACCCGCAAATAAATTAATTCCCTTGACTTGTGGGCTGCCTAACTCTGTTAAGAGAAAAGAAATTATATATCATTTCTTGTCATAATATTTAGTTGATTTCATTTGTTCAATTTTTCTAGTTTCTTTCAAAATGCACATCTTGTTCTATTAAACATTTCTCCTGATGAAAAACTTCTTAACGTGTACTATATTCTTTTAAGATTGTAGGCAAGATCAAGCCAGACAACAGTCAGGTAAGCAATGGGTTGTGGTTCATAAGCCATGACCTTTGACAGTTTAGCTGAGGACAGTTGATGGCTTCTATGCAAGAAAGTGTCAGCTTTCTTTAATAGTTATCTCCTTGTAGGTCAATTACACTCCGGTGAAAGACCCTACCCTAAGTAGCACGTGGGCAACCCACACTAGAGTAGATGGGTCATTTAAGAAAAAAGAAAAAGACAGGACATAGTGTTGTATGAGTAGGGAAGGAAACAAGGTGAAATTAAGGAGAAATATTGGAATGAATGTTATCAAAATATATTATATAAAATACAGTATATGTTCAACAAATTCATTCAAAAATTTATTAAAATTTTGAATGAGTGATCAATTATTTTGTTTACCAGTATAATAATTTATAGTTTTAATGGTTCTTTTCTTTCTGGATTTTGTGCTTTTGTGGCAACATTTTACCTACCATCATATGCAATCTATTCTGACACAAGTACCCTTCCTTGAATATGCTTTGCTTTGTAAGAGCATCAGAGTTATATTCTGGCTGCGACATTCCTAAAAGAACCTCTCACCTGAAAAAGAATAAAGCAGAACAGGTTGAGAAATGAGTATCTTTCTGTCTTGGCCTTTTCTGCTGCTCAGACTAATGTTCTCTGGAAAGAAATTCTATTATTTTTCCTTTCTAACACCTGCCAACAGACCCATGTTCCTGTTAAGTGTTTGTTTGGGGAGTGTGGTGGGAGTTCTCATATAGACGCATTACTGTATTATCACGTCTAACCTTAGGACTTACTATTTCCTAGAGACTGTTTTTCCCGAATGAACCCTATAGGGGCATTGGGTATCAAATAGAATTCATTAAAGAGTGAAAATATTAGTTAATATTTTGCTCTGTAATATTTTGAAGCTTAGCAGTCACAGGATGGTGAAGGCAAGAAAATGTAAGCTTTCTTTACATTGGGTTCATGGACGAGAGACCCATATCAAAAGATATATGAGTAATAATTAAGCCTACAGATTTGCTTAATAAGTTTCATCTGACATTGGTGCTTATAAGATTGAAGATATTCCAAATGGGAAAACTGTAATTTATGTTTGGTTTGGTAAGGAGAAGTCACAGAGAAATATGTCAGGTAGTTCTAGTTCTAAAAAGCAAGGGAACTTAGCAAGGCCAGTTTGTTCAGCTTCTCTGTGTTGTTTCTTCTTTTCATAGGAAAGAAGACTCTGTGTAAAATAAAACTATGTGATCTGTCTTAGAATGTCAGAGAATGATTTCTTCTCACTGAATGTTGGAAAGATGGGGAAGAGTGGAAACTAATATAGAGATGTTCTTTCTCTACTGTTTCTGTGGTAAGGACATATAGACTAACGTATGGAAATAATGCTGCTCAGTAAGAGATGATCAAGCGCAATTCTTCAGAAGGTAATTAAGTTATAAAGACTACACTCTTATTAACTCATTAATCTAGTGATGCACTTATAATTTAATGGACTATCAGGAGATTGCAAAATTTAGGAGCTTGAAAACTCTTGAAAGTAGAAGTTCCTATGGAATGTTTCCTTAGAAATTATAATGACCTCTCTCTCTCTCTCTCTCTCTCTCTCTCTCTCTCTCTCTCCTTTCTGGCCACCACAAGGTGAGCTTCTGTTTTCCTCTGCATCGTCCCATCCTTATTTTACTTCAATGTAGCACCCAAAAAAGAGTAAAGTGACTATGAACTGAAATCTTTAAAATCATGTGATAAGTTTTAAATATTTTCCAGGTGTTTTGTCATAGCAAGATCTGACTCACAGATATTTTCTCAAACATAAAAGTGCTATGGTTGGGGTGAACCTCATCAAAAGTCAGTTCTGAGGTTTGGAACTCAGAACTACCTGAAAGAAGCCAATACTTTCATTGCCTAGATCTACAATCTGGATATTGCCAAATGTAAGCTATTTGAAAACAAATTAATGATTCCAATAACACTAAAATTGATTAAAAATACAAACAATGTTAAGAAATAAGATGTTTGGAGTTTGTGGAAAAGTAATATACCCAAGGAAAATTTTCAAGTTAGTAATAGATGGTCTATAGTGTTTTAAGATATATGGGTACAGTTAAATGCTAGTCTTCCATTTTGATTAATGTGGATATGAGTCTAAAAATTAAAGGAAAATAATAAAAGGTGATAATGCTGTAAGAAATGAGTCTGAAACCATTATTAAACAAAATATTCAACCATTTTTCTTAATAAAGATTTAGTAATTCATTAAATAACAAATGATGCCAAGTATATACAACATATCTTCTTCTTGCATAAACCACCACTTATATTACTGTTGGAGCCATTAACTATAAATTAATATAATTATCCATGCATCATATCTTTTTCAATTTGTAAGAAATATAATGTCATTAATAAAAACCAAGCAACACTTCTTACATCAAGACATTCAAAAGTTATTCAGAGTGTGACTAAAATTAATATTTAAAATTAAGAGATAATTATTAACAAATTAAAAAAGCATTAGAGAGTCATTTTATTAGTCTATCTCTTTTCTGATGCACCTGGAACTTTGTTTAAATACTTAAATTCTTAATGTTCCTTCGAGTTTTTAAAAATAGTACTTGTTAGATTCTGAATGCTAAGTGTCAGTGGACTCTATAGCTGAACGTGCACAAGGGAAATTATCTTTCTTGGAGAGCTCAAGATCATATGCAGTTGGAATAGTTGTCATATTGGATGTGAAATTCCAGTAAAACCATAGACTAACCTCCTCCTGATATGAGTGCTGCGAATTGCTAATCAGTTAGATGTCAGTGAGCCTTTGGTTGCCCAGACTATTCAGATCAGGACCAAAGAAGATGGTTGGGATCATTAAAGACAGTCTAAAATAAGAACTTGTTAATGGGAGCTGTCAAGAAAACACTGCTAGCATGTTATACTACATGATGAAGTGCCTAAATACATCAGAGTTGCCTCTGACTTTGTCCATAATGTAACTAGTACTTAGAGAGATCCACTCCCTATTGTCATATGAAATGTTTGGTGAAGCATGTTTTGTATTTCATCTTTCTCGCCCACTTTCCATTTTAGCCTTTGATGCACATTCTGTCCTATGTAATTTTGCTTCTTTTTCATTTAAATTGGCTGGAGAAGAGGAGGCCATTAAGACACACTGTGTAGCTGTCAATCAGTAGACTCAGAAAGTCTGCAGATGATAATGGTTGATTCTTCACAGGAGCTTGTTGGAATATCTGCATGGCTGAGATGTCAGCATTTTGTTTCCAGGCTCCCCTTCCACATGCAAAGTGTAACAGAGCATGTCCCTGCTTCCTTTATCCTTCTCAGGAGAGCAACCGAGTAACATAATCAGTTCTTCCAGCCCGTGTCTTGCACCTGATCCTTGGTTTACATATTGCTTTGTGACTCATCCTTATTTTACTCTTCAAACCCTGTCTTCTACTACTTTTATATCTTTTAAGGAAATTATATCATCTTACTGGAAGACAGTGGATCATTGCATTATGGACTCATACTATCTGTCTCTTCAAGCATTCACAATTGAGTACAAAGTTGTCTTAATTACTGAAAGCTTTTCAGGCTCTAGATATTAAAATTACAAACTTTTCTATCTTGGGTGCTGAGGGAACAGGGTCCGTGCAGATGGTTTTGATGCAGTAACTTTCCTGGTTGCTGACATATATAATTGTACCTAAGAGAGATCAAGTGGAGCCTTGACTTCATTTATTCTATGAATATCAAAATCATGGACGTATGGTTCTGGCAGTTTGTAGATGAAAAGAACTCTTTGTACTGTTTAGAGAATTCAAATACATAGGATTTCTCAATGTTTTGCAGATGGTCAATCTAGAAATTTTGTTGGTTAGTTTCTTATCTTTCTTAAGTCACTTGGTTAGCTAGAATACGATAACATTCCTGCAATAAAAGGAATATTAGGAAAACCTAGGAATTTTCTTTGTGTTGATACTTTATAGCACTCAATATTAGTCACCCATAGGAATGTTATGGCTTGATAAGGGCTTCCTTTGCAGTGACATTTGCTCAATATACCTTTTCATGGCAATAATTGAAAAAAGTCAAAATGGTGTGAGGTGGTAAATGTCATATCCCCACAAAGCAATATAAATGGAATTCATAAGGGCTCAGTGACTCACAAGACAGGTTAATTAAAGCCACTAGGTGGCAAGTAGAAGTTAGCACAAAATTTGCTTGACTGTATTTTTGTAACTGCACAGAATGAATCCTTTATTAGAATATCTACTAGAGGCTGTGCTATAGTATTATTCTGCTGCTGCCATTTCAGGCTGCTTAATATTCTTCTGATTCTGAGAAAGGAATGTTTTATGGGATAGTTTTTAATATGTTTGGTGAAGTCTTATAAAATTCAATGCAATCTATATGGCACAGATGTATCCCTATGTGTATCAGGACTGCCCTGTGATTCTCATAGCCTAAAAGAAAATGAAAAGCAACATTTTCCAATATAGAGATTGGCATCCTAATATTGTAATCTCATTATAGAAGCACGTTTAGAAACCGTGAGTCCTAGTGGTAAAGCACTATAGTTGATTCTTCTCTCCACTGAATATGTTTCCTCTATTTTTAGTTTTCTGTTGTATTTTTAAAATTTTTAGGCTTTTTTGGACTGACCTATGCCTTTATCAGTCTATCACATTGCTGTCTTTGATATCCTTTGAATTCCTTGAAACCATATACAATCCATACAGCTTCATTGTGTTCTTATGACCAATTCTGATATATGAAGAGTTTATGATGCCTATCCATTCAAGGATCATTTATTGTTCAGGATATTAAATCCTTTTTTCATTATATACTCATCAGGATTTCCGATGAGTTGGACACAGAGCTTAGTGAAAATACTGGCATTGAAGAATCACACAGAACCTGTGTTTATGTTACTGTGGATGTATATTTTCTTCTATGACAATTACATTTCCATGTATTTATTTGCTGAGTATGCATAGAGTACCCCTGTGTGCCATAGGACTCAGTTCTAGAAACACAATGATAAACTACTCAAAATGAAGAGACTCTTGAGGACTCAGACACACATGTATTTACTTATTCATTCAAAAGTACAATTTATAAAAAAGGTGATATATCAAAAACTCATTTACCTATGGCAAAGAACATTGGTGAAAAGAAAAACGACTCAGTTTTCATGCAATTTGTATTCTGGTAAAAGAAATTAATAATAAAATAAATATCACTGTGTCATAAATATCATTCAGATCATTGAGATTATTAAATCATGGTCAAGTTAGGAGGACATAGATGATATATATATATATATATATATATATATATATATATATATATACACACAAATATATGTGAGTGTGTTTCTAAGCACAGATATTGGTGTGTGTGTGTGTGTGTGTGTGTGTGTGTGTGTGCATGTGCATGTGCTTGTGCGTGTGTGTTCATGTGTGAAAGACACAGAGAAGAGATAGACAGAGACAGACACAGAGACAGAGACAGAGAAATCAAGAATTCCTGCATGTTTGGGCTGTATCTTGAGATCTTGATGGAAGTAGGAGAGTGAATATGTAGATATCTATGGGAGATTGTGTATACCAGGTTGGTTTTGAAGCATGGAATGTTGAGGTAAGACTATGCTATGCATGTGTTATGTAGAAGAGATCAAGGAAATTCAAAAGAGAGTAAAAAAGGAAAAAAATGTAATTGGAAGATGTGGTTTATTGAGCTAGCTGAAGTAACAGTTTGCAATTTATTTTTCAAATGCATCAGCTAGTCACAGGAGAATTTTAAGGATTCTTTAAATATAATGCAGAAAATAAATCATGGGGCAAAGGAGTGTAAGAAAGTGTAGAGAGAAAATCTTGTGAGCTGTATGGATGCATCATCTGTCAATTAAAATAAAACTATGGACATAGGAAAGGATAGGATAGAGGGTGGAACAGCAGGGAGGCAGAAGTTATTCTGGAATAGTCACCTGTAAGATGTGAGGAAAAGAGAGGCATGGTACCTTAACAGAGGTAATCAGTCATGTGGCAGAATGTGCATTAGTATAATGGGTTATTTCAACTTATTAGCTAGTCAGGCAATGAGGTTGGCTATACAGGCTAGGTACTTGTAAACATATATTTTAAGTCTGAGTTTTTATTTTGAGACCTTGCGGCAGGAGGAAAACAATCTTTCATACAAAAGGAAAGAATACAGTGATTAGAATTTGGAAGATGAGAAGACAGTGGCTTAACCAAGGCACTATCAGCGGTATAATAAAATATATTCAGCACATGTGCAAAGGGTAGATATTATGTAATTTATGTAAATAACGTTAGGTAAGAACTATAGAACACAATTTAACTTTTACACAAGAAAAGTAGGAAATGTCACAGAACATCTGGTTTACTTAGTCTGCTTGGTAAAGTGAGAAAGGCTGAGAATAAACAGGTTTAAGGAAGGAAATCAAGATGTAAAATTTGTTTATATTGAACTTGTAGGAGATTCTACACCTGAGCACAAATCTCAAACAGATCGTTGGGTACAATGATCTGGATCTCAGGAGAGAACAGAGTGCTAAAGAACCACACTTTAGAGTTTTCATTCATGGGTCTACCTAGATCACTGAAAGAGTAATGATGATAAATATAAGGTCACATTAACTCTCAGGCAGCACTATCAGGAAGGATAAAACAACATAAATTAAGATATGTAAGTAAATTCAAATACACTAGTGTGTGCTGTAGATGAAGAATCATTCTTCTATGTCTAATGGAGTCAGTGAGTTCAAGAAAAGATGTTCTGAGCATTGTCCATTGGATTTGGAACACAGAGTATGTAGACTGTGGTACTGTTTAACTCTAGTGAAGCCAGATTAAACAAGATCTAACTTGTGCTGGGTCACACCCCTTTTCTTTCTGCCACTGAGTCCTTCAGTGTTCTAGATAGTGGTTGGAATGTTGGCCTCCATCACAGAGCATCTAGGTGGACAATGCAGAGCAGAGCCCAGCCAGTGAGGACACTTCAAAAGCAACACACAAATCTTCCATTCATTAAGCTACTAAGATTTGGCAGTAGTTTTTAATCTTCCATCACGTGATTTTTAAACTATCTTTAAGAAACACATTCTATTTATGGTTTTGGGATGAATTTGGGAAGCCAACAACAAGAGAAAAAGTGCCTTGTGCAAAGCCTACTGTTTTTATAGAGGATTTTGTGAAGTGAGCACTAATGAGATTTATTTGACTACAGAAGTTTCCATGTCACTTCTCTTTGCCTACATTCAGATACTTTCACCCACTCCATACATCTTTAGAGAAACTGGAGTGGGAGTTACCTTCTAGTAACTTCCCAGTAATCCAGTTTGTATGGGGCAGAACAAGGGATTACTCTGAAATGCTTGTTGGAGAACAAAGATGATTAGAAGTGAATATTCTCTAATTATAGGAATTGCAATTTAGACAACAGTAAAATCTTAAGGGTCTGGTGGTTGGAATAGAAAGTGCTGCTTCCACAGGATCCTTAGGTTAAAACTGGCATTCTTGGAAAGTGGTGCATTTGTTTTGAGAGATACTAAATACACTGGGAAGAAAGGAGTTTTGAGGAAAGGACACACATGGCTTTTTCCACATACACACCTGCATGATGAGTCAAGAAAAGAGTAGCAGAAAAAGGTCTGAGAGTTTTCACCATCTAACTGAAGATTGGAATATATCTGCCTACCTGCAGAGAGCTTCAGAGAAGAGAACTCAATGTATCAAGAATCTATAAGATCCTTAAAATGAATATTACTTGATGAAGAGTCTACTTTTCTAATACAGCACCCCATGGCATTATACTATATAAGAGAAAAAAATGACACATTTCTCCTTTGTTTTCTTCCTCTACCTTTTTTGACAATGTAAGGTTAAACTAGCTTGTGGTGGAGGAAGTTAGTTAAAGAGGAACTGATCTTGAAGAGATTGAAAAACAGTCAGTTGCATCTCTTCCCTCCTGCAAAGCTTGCGAGGGAGTTTGTGAAGTGATCACATGAATGAGCTGGTATGCGTTTGGCATTATGGCATTATTTATCATATTCTCTGAATCCACTGGATTGGTGGGATGTGGCTACAATTCAGTTGTGTTCTACTGGCCTGATGGAATTTCTTCTGTTGGTTTTATGGTCTACTCAGAAAGTGTTGCATTCTTTCTTAGTTTTCAGAGAGAATATACTGGCTAACAGAGACCCCTAAGAACAAAATAATGGTGAAGAAGAGTCAGGTTTTTATTCATATATGAAATCATATTACCTGATGGAGACTGTTCCGGACTTTCCAGGACTGTGGTCTGATCCGTAAATAGACTATAAGACCGCTTAAGACCCTGAAGTAAACACCTACATTTCTGAACAAAATAACACATGTGACTATTACCTATATTTTATACTTCTTTAATGTGTTTACACATAAATTCCAAGAGAAAGAATGCAAGACAGAGAAGGAGGGGAGTGTAAGAGAACATATCCAGTAAGACAGAATCTTTGGCTTATTCATTTCACATCCTTACCAGTCTGACAAAGAGAGCCTTTAGAAGAATCACTTATCAAGGCAATGCAATACTGTTGGAGTCAGGAGATCAGTATGAACTAAGGAGATGTTTCTTTTGTTACAGCTTCAGAGGATGTTTTGTTTTCTTCTCATTCTTTTATTTTAATATATTAGTGTTATGGTTTTTTTTCAATCTGAAGAATGTAAGAATACATTATTATTGTATCCGGATATAGTCATGAATTTATTGCTCTGCCTTGATCTCAAAATATTTCAGCATGATGGAATTATGACACAGAGGTCAGAGCTGAGAAGGAGCCAAAGGAAGAGGAAGGAAGACCAAGGGAGGAGTTGCTTCTAGGCACTCAGTCAAGTTGGATTCTATAAAGAATGAAATTTGACCTTCTGGGATGGCCAACTAATTACTTTCTACTATCTTCTAGATTCTGGATTTGGCTATGATTACTGACTACTAAGACTGCTATTTATAATAATGTACAGTAATGAAAGTTCTAATTGTATTTGAACTTTCTATAATAGCTATAAATGTAGAGTGTAGATAGATAAATATAGATGCAAACATAGATAACATAGATAGTATCTATAAATACTTGCATAGCACCTATTTGTGTCTATTTTATTAATAAGTTAAATACCATATAAACAAGAGTTTTCTTGTAGTATGCTCATCTCTCAGTTAGGAAAAAAGTTTGCCTGTAAAAAGTAATAAAACTTAAAAGGAGTTTTGACAGGGGTGTGGGATACAAAAGATTAAATGAATGAATCAGTTTCTTTAGACTCACATTAATTTCCCAAAGAAACTTAATCTATTATAATTAGAATACTTCAAATTTAGAGATAGTTTAAAATAGGTACTATCAGGACATAACATCATACACTGTTAATCTCAGAACTGTTGGGTAAGATAGGAAGATTGCTGTGAGTTTGAGGTAAGACTGGGATAGCTAGTGAATTCCAGGCCAGTTTGAGATAGAGTAAGACCATATATCAAGGGACTGTGGGTATCAGTGAGTATGCTAGGCTTTGTCATGTGTGTTGCTCTAAAAAGCAGAAATATGTGACAGGAGAGCAGTATCACAGTATATCTACTAGATAAGTAAATGTGTGAGATTGCTTCAGGTTTACAATGGAGAGATAACTTGAGAAAATCTCTCGTACTGAAAAAGACTGTTATACCACTCCTGGGCATATACCCAAAGGCTTCCCCTGCATGCAATAAGGACACATGCTCCACTATGTTCATAGCAGCCTTATTTATAATAGCCAGAAGCTGGAAAGAACCCAGATGTCCCTCAACGGAGGAATGGTTTCAGAAGATGTGGTATATTTACACAATGAAATACTACTCTGCAATTAAAAACTATGAATTCATGAAATTCTTAGGTCAGAACTGGAAAATATCATCATTAGTGAGGTAACCCAATCACAAAAGAACACACATGGTATGCAGTCATTGATAAGGGGATATTAACCCAGAAACTCAGAATACCCAAGACACAATTCACATATCAAATAGATTTCCAAGAAGATGGAAGGAGAGACCCCTGGCTCTGGAAAGACTGGATGTAGGGGAATACCAGGACAGAGAAGCAAGAGGGGGTTGAATGGGGAACAGGGGGAGGGAAGAGAGCTTATGGGACTTTTGGGGAGGGAGGAACCGGGAAAGGGGAAATCATTCGGAATGCAAATAAAAAAATATAGAAAAAAATTTCAAAAGGATTTCCTAATTTAACACACATGTCTAAGGGCATCTTTATGGTTCCAGGAATGTTACACAAGATATTTCTATACATTTCTCTTGAACAGAGACTCATGTATTTTGGGAGCATACACATGTACTCTCCTTGTCCTATAAGTGATTACTCATCAGTTATTAAGAAGTTGGAGTGAAGCCTCAGCAATCAATAGACTGGCAAGCTGCTGTTAGTGGTAAGTGGATTGTAGCTGGGGATACATGTGGGTTAATGATGGGAAGGTTACCACACCTGCAGGTAGGGTGAGATTAGGTGTGACCCATTAAATTGGGGCTGACAAGAAAGCACGTTTGTAACCAACTAATACTACTAGGGAATAACCATGCTGTCTAGGGATGGAGCTTAGATTTTGTGAGAATATTCCACTAGCAACACTATTTTTCATACTTAAAAGTTTATTAGAAAACATAAATATTATTGTTCTAGAAATTCTTGTCCTACTAGAAGCAGACATGGAGCTACTGCTGATAGTAAAATAAGGCATCCTCAGAAACAAGGGATATAGGACAAATTAGCATAGGAATTATACTACCATAATGGAGAAGGGGGAAAGAGAGGAAGAGAAAGACAGACAGAGGGGCAAAGAGGAAGACAGAGAGAGAGAGAGAGAGAGAAAGAGAGAGAGAGAGAGAGAGAGAGAGAGAGAGAGAGAGAGAGAGAGAGAGAGAGAGAGAGAGAGAGAGAGAGACAGAGAGAGAGAGAGAGAGAGAGAGAGAGAGAGAGAGAGAGAGATAATGAGATGAGGGACATGAGACTCTGATCCCATCTAGCACAGAAATTATATCACAAAATCACATGTCAGGGGTGGGAACAGAGCCATTCCCCTGACAAGTCATCACCATGGCTGGGAGAAATAGATAGTAGAGAGTAGATTTAAAAAAATGCCCATACTAGATTTAGTCAGCTTTTTCTCTGACATTGATTCACTCTTTAAATTCCTAGGTAGAAATCATATCATTTATGTATTTTCCCATGTCTGAAAATTGAAGCCAGAGGTTCACATTTCACAAGTTTGAAAGAATATATATATATACATACATATATAAATTTATATTATATATATATATAACATAAATTGGTGTTTACTTTTGATCAGTTCTATGAAAGGCAAGAAGATGTAAGATACATCAAGTGGTGACCCAAGGAAGGGATGGATGTATCCAAGGACACATTTCTTGTCTTTATACTTCAATGCTCAGACTACAAATCCTAAAGCCTAGCCCCTACCACTGAATAACAAGCTGGACTTGATAAATACAGTACAAACTTTTCCTAGGGAAGCTTGACCCCCCCCCAGTCTTTTAATTCCAGTCTTGAAAATGAACATGAATGGGGAGAAATGCTCTCTGTGACATCTTTCTCTTCCACAGAAATCAATTGAAGTTGCAGATCTTTCTCATTCTGAAGATGAGCTTCAGCAGGAGAAAGGAGGGAGGAGTGATTTGCCTTTCCCTCTTTGCCTTTTTACCAATAAGCTGAGAGAAGCTTGCAGGGAAAACCAACCCATCTTCTGGCAAGCACAAGGCATTCTGAAGTCAGTTCTGAGTGTCTAGAGATGATCCTGTCTTCCTACTTATAATTCTAGATACTAAAATATGGAGAGCTCATACTTTTTCCTATTTTTTTGCTAATGAAGTTTGTTTGGTCCTTTCAAAATTATATAAACAGGTCAAGTAGAACAGGAAGGGTCTTGTCCAGACTTGCATATCCAACATATGAGAACAATGTGCCTTCATGCTTGGGAAGTATGTTCCTAAGTTTAAGTATTTAACCTAAATGTCGCTATAATTATAACCATCTCAAGATTATTCCTATAATTCTTTCTATGAGATGTGTAATTAAAGTAGTAATCTAAACAATGAAAGTAAATGGAACTCTGCAATTATGTAGCCTGGTTTCTCTCATGTTACAAGAGAATGAGGAAATGCATTATTTAATCAAAATTCCAAGACCAACACCATATTTAGTACTGGAAATTATGTACAAATGTGGGTTATATACTCATTAAATATTTCTATTTCCAAGGAAATCATGAATGACTGTTTTCCATCTACAAAATTTTCAAAAAATTGCATGGGGGAAAAACTCTTGCCTTCAGCCAAATAATAACATTATTTAACTGGTATAAACTCTTTAGTATACTGGACAAACTAAATCCACAGTCTTGAGCATTTGAGATTATGAACCCTACCTAGAACACAAACTTAAAAAAGATTTAGAATCTTCTTTACCCAAACCATTGACTATGAAGAATAAAATATGTCCAAAAATTTAGCAGTCAATTTAAATTCTTTGCAATGGTTTTCTGAGCAAAAAAACTTGCAAGTTTTAATACTAGATAATGAATAATAGCACTACTTAAAAAATGCTGGTCCAGTTTTATTAAACTCATTTGCTATCATTCTATTTAAATATTCTTAAATTTTTATTATAAATAAATTTGATATGCCATCACTTCTTGATTATCTGCAAAGGAGCCTCATTAAGTCATTGATAGTTTATAGTTAATTTTAATGATTATTTATCAGAAAATAGGTTAATTCAATTTATAAATTAGGATATATATACCATAAAAATAATTCATATATATTTAAGTATAACGAGGCAAGATGGCTACCATAGGCATGATATAATTATTAAGACTAATGACAAATAGAAATACCATGATTATTTTGATAAATTTATTTTACCTTCTCCACAATATATTTTTGTATTTAAAGAAAATAAAAGTAATACAAACATGAAAATATATCCCGTTAAACATTAAAACTATTTGCCTTGAAATGATTCAGATTTGGGCTAAAAATATACCCCAGTGATAGAGAGCTTGCATAGGGCATGTGAAGTCCTAAATTGAATCAACATCATAAAATAAAGATCTGGATTATATTATAGTGTTCACTAAATATCTGTAAATATACACATACACATACACATGTATGACACTTGATACCCTGTAGAGTAAAACAATACTACAAAATATTGTTAGATCCAGAACCACAGGATTTAGCTGTGAATACAATATTTTGAACAAAATAAAATAAAATATTGCTTCTACCCAACTTGTCTGCCCACAGTGAGTGATGATGGTAACTCTCTTCTTTCTTATTGAATCTTTCTTTTAATTTTAGAGTTTTGTCTCCTGTTTCTTTTCAAGCCTATTATGCTTCTCTTCAGGACATTTTTTTTTCTTTTCAAGTTCTTTACAACTAATGACCCTAAATCTCAAGTGTTTTATTTTTTCTTGTTTTACATATCATACATTTTCAGTATTTAATCTCATCTTCCTTAACGTATCACTATATGTGCTGCTAACCTCATGTCTGCAGATCCAGGTATGAGTTTTCAAAAGAGGCATGCTGTCTTCCAGGAGGTCATACTGCTTTATAGTCCTGCTTCATAGTGCTTTACATGTCTTAACATAGATGTAACATGTCTAAAGCAAAATCTTGAGGTTTATCAATCTTATATCATAAAAGATATCTCCTCTGTACATTAGATATCTTTGGTTGAATAATCTAGAAATATCTTTCTTTGATACCGTGGCCTGTATCTAATCTAGAAGCATCTCTCTGCAGTTTTTCATCTTTCAAGATCATCAACAGTATACTTGAGTTTTCATGTTCTTTGCTATACCACCTTAATTGATGATTTTATGATGCTTTTGTTGGCTGGTTGGATATTCTTCTAACTGTTGTTCATTATTAAGACTCTCTACTTCTGAATAAAAGTGAGGTAAAAATGACCTCTGTAACATCATTACAGCATGTCCTTTGATGGTTGGGTTGTATGGGTCATTCCACTTTTAAAGACAAATTTTTAATTTATAAATTTGTGATCAAATAACCTCATATCTAATATACATTACCTTAAATTATTATTTCTAACTCTACTGCTATAATAAATTAAATATATCAAACTAGTCTGGAATTTACTAGTCTGTGTATTGACACAAGCACACACACACACACACACACACACACACACACGCACAAACACACTTTATGGTATAGACAATTACTAAATAAAATGATTTCTTCCATTTCTTCAGAATCAGCCCAAAGTCTTAGAGAAGATGTTCAAATACAAATCTCCTGTCTGCACAGTCAAAAGACATATGTTTTATACAGTATTAGTAAAGTAATTTCTAATTCTATCTAACTTCCTACAACAAACTTCTACTTCAAACAGTTCTTAACCATATAGAAAGAACTCAGATCAGTACCTCTAATGCATAACAAATGTGGAAGAACTTGGAAAAATTTCAGTCAGGTTTAAAACAGAGGTCAAGGCTATGATTGTTATTTTTCTTTATTATAGAAAGTGCCAATTTGAGAAATTATATTTGCTTTCCTCTAAATTCAGGGAGTAACAAAGTATAACTTTATAGCATATTTTCAGCTCAGATCTATAATAACTGGAATTCTTTTGCAAATGACATTAATTTACCTGCTATATCTAAAGTTTATTACAAAAACGTCTTAAGTGTACTCCTTTAGGTTTTGAATTGCCAATCTTTTAAAATTTTCTATGCGTCCGGATTATTAAAAATAATATCCAAAGGCTTTCCAAGCTATAGTGCCTACATGAGTCACCTTTGCTGCTTCTCTGATAGCATTTGCTTCCCCATAAAGATCTCTCACTAAAGATCACTGAATGAATAAAATGCAGACTATACTGTATTTTACTTTCTTTCTATTTTTCTTTTGCTGAAAGTGGACTTATTTTTATACACTATATCCTTATTTTTGTTTCTCCCCCTCAAATTCCTCTGATATCCTACCTCTCACTCCATCTAAACTACAACCTTTCTCTCTTTTTTTACAAAACAGTCAATCAAAAATAATACAACATATATGAAATAAAAATTACAAAAAGAATCCAACTAAAATAGGACAAAACAAAGAAATATAAAAATAGGCAAAGAAAAAGCACAAGAAACAATAAACAGAGAAACACACAGAAATCCCATTAAATCAGAGAACCAGAAACCATACTGTAGATGCAAAGGATCTAGAAGAAAAAACAAAAATAAGCCACCACAAAAAATTATGAACAAAGAAGCTTCAAACATGCCATTGTGCTAATCTTGTGTTGATACATTATTTATTATTAAGCATGAGACCTGCCTTAAAAGTGATTTGTAGGCCTGAGTTTGTTATAAACATCTTTTTTTATTAGATATATTCTTTATTTACATTTCAAATGGCTTCCGCTTTCCTGGTTCCCCCCACCGAAACTCCCATAAGCTATCTCCCCACCTCCTCTGCCTCAATCAATCCCCTCCCAATTCCCTGTCCTGGTATTCCCCGACACTGCTGCATCCAGTCTTTCCAGGACCAGAGGTCTCTCCTCAATTTGATGTCCAACAAGGCCATCCTCTACAGCCTATTACTCTGGAGTCATGGGTAACACCATGTGTACTATCTGGTTGATGTTTTTCTCTGTGCGAACTCTGGGAGTACTGGGCAGCTCATATCATTGTTCCTCCTATGGTGCTGCAAAACCCTTCAGCTCCTTGGGTCCTTTTTCTAGCTACCCCATTGGGGACCCTGTGCTCAGTTCAATGGTCCTCTGTATTTGTCATGCACTAGCAGAGCCTCCCAGGTGACAGCTATATCCATCTCCAGTAGCAAGTACTTGTGGAAATCAATAATAGTGTCAGGGTTTTGTAACTGTATATGGGATGGATCACTAGGTGAGGTAGTCTCTGAATGGTCTTTCCCTCAGTCTTTTCTCCACATTTTGTCTCTATATCTTTCTGTGGGTATTTTGTTCCCCCTTCTAAGAAGGACCAGAGTATCCATACTTTGTTCTTCCTTCTTCTTGGGCATCGTTTGATATGTGAATAGTGTCTTGCAATCTTGTCTAGTCCCTGATTTTAGTGTGATTGCTTCAAGTTTCTCTTCATTTAGTTTGATTTTGGCTTCTGGTTTGCTGTATATTGCTTTTACTATGTTTAGGTATGGGCCTTGAATTCCTGTTCTTTCCAAGACTTTTAGCATGAAAGGTTGCTGAATTTGTGAAACGCTTTTTCAGCATTAAATTAAATGACCATATGTTTTTTATTTCTCTCAGCTTCTTTATGTAGTGGATTACATTGATGGATTTCCTTATATTAAACCATCCCTGCATCCCTGGGATGAAGCCTACTTGATTGGGGTTAATGATCGTTTTGATGTGTTCTTGGATTCGGTTGGCAAGAATTTTTTTTTTTTTTTTTTTTGGTTTTTCGAGACAGGGTTTCTCTGTATAGCCCTGGCTGTCCTGGAACTCACTCTGTAGACCAGGCTGGCCTCGAACTCAGAAATCCGCCTGCCTCTGCCTCCCAAGTGCTAGGATTAAAGGCGTGCACCACCACCGCCCCAGGTTGGCAAGAATTTTATTGAGTATTTTTGCATCGATAATCATAAGAAAAATGGTCTGAAGTTCTCTTTCTTTGTTGGATCTTTGTGTGGTTTTGGTATCAGTGTAGTTGTGGCTTCATAGAACGAGTTGGGTAGTGTTCCTTCTTTTTCTATTTTGTGGAATAGTTTGAAGAGTATTGGTGTTAGGTCTTCTTTGAAGGTCTGATAGAATTCAGCACTAAAACCATTTGGTTCTGTGCTTTTTTTTTTGATTGGAAGACTTTCAATGACCACTTCTATTTCTTTAGGGGTTATGGGACTGTTTAGATGGTCTATCTGTTCCTGATTTAACTTTGGTATTTGGTATCTGTCTAGGAAATTGTCCATTTCCTCCAGATTTTCCAGTTGTGTTGAGTATAGGCTTTTGTAGTAGGATCTGATGACTTTTTGAATTTCCTCAGTTTTTGTTGTTATATCTTCCTTTTCATTTCTGATTTTGTTAATTTGGATACTGTCTCTGTGCCCTGTGGCTAGTCTGGCTAAGGGCTTATCTATCTTGTTGATTTTCTCAAAGAACCAACTCCTCATTTTGTTGATTCTTTGTATGGTTTTATTTGTTTCTACTTGATTGATTTCAGCCCTGAGTTTGATGATTTCCTGCCTTCTACTCCTCTTGGATGTATTTGCTTCTTTCTGTTCCAGAGCTTTCAGGTGTGCCATTAAGCTGCTAGTGTATGCTCTCTCCCATTTCTTTTTGGAGACACTCAGGGCTATGAATTTTCCTCTTAGCACTGCTTTCATTGTGTCCCATAAATTAGGATATGTTGTGCCTTCCTTTTCATTAAATTTTAAAATGTCTTTGATTTCTTTCTTTATTTCCTCCTTGATCAAGTTATCATTGAGTAGAGCATTGTTCAGCCTCCATGTGTATGTGGGCTTTCTGTTGTTTTTGTTGCTATTGAAGACCACCCTTATTCCATAGTGATCTGATAGGAGGCATGGGATTAGTTCGATCTTCTTATATCTGTTGAGGTCTGTTTTGTGACTAATTCTATGGTGAATTTTGGAGAAGGTACCATGAGGTTCTGAGAAGAAGGTATATTCTTTTGCTTTAGGATGAAATGTTCTATATATATATATTAGTTCCATTTGGTCCAAAGCTTCAATTAGATTCACTGTGTCTCTCTTTAGTTTGTGTTTCCCTGATCTGTCTATTGAGGAGAGTGGGGTATTGAAGTCACCCACAATTAAGTGTGCTTTAAGCTTTAGTAAAGGTTAAGTGAGGTACGAATGAGGGTGCTCTTGTGTTTGGAGCATAGATGTTCAGAATTGTGAGATCTTCTTGGTAGATTTTTTCCTTTAATGTGTATAAAGTGTCCTTCTGTGTCTTTTTTGATGACTTTTGGTTAAAAGTCTATTTTATTGGATATTAGAATGGCTACTCCAGCTTGTTTCCTGGGAACATTTTCTTGGAAAATTGTTTTCTAACCTTTCACTCTGAGGTAGTATTTGTCTTTGACACTGAGATGCAGTTCCTGTATGCAGAAAAATATTGGATCTTGTTTATATATCCATTCTGTTAGTATATGTCTTTTATTGGAGAATTGATTCCATTGATGTTGAGATATTAAGGAATAGTAATTGTTGCTTCCTGTTATTTTTGATGTAATTTTTATGTTTGTGTGGTTATCCTCATTTGGGTTTGTTGAACGAAGATTAATTTAATTTCTTGCATTTTCTAGTGTTTAGTTTCCTTCCTTTTGTTGGTGTTTTCCAATCATTATCCTTTGAAAGGCTGAATTTGTGAAAAGATAATGTGTAAATTTGATTTTGTCAAGGAATACCTTGGTTTCTCCATCTATGGTAATTGAGAGATTTGCTGGGTATCGCAGCCTGGGTTGGCATTTGTGTTCCCTTAGTGTCTGTATGACATCTGCCCAGGCTCTTCTGTCTTTCATAGTCTATGGTAAGAAGTCTGGTGTAATTCTAATAGGCCTACCTTTATATGTTATTTGACCTTATTCCCTTACTGCTTTTAATATTCTTTCTTTGTTTAGTGCATTTAGCGTTTTAATTATTATGTGACAAGAGGAACTTCTTTTCTGGTCAAATCTGTTAGGAGGAGTTCTGTAGGCTTCTTGTACATTCCTGGGCATCTCTTTCTTTAGGTTAGGGAAGTTTTCTACAATTTTGTTGAAGACATTTACTGGCCCTTTAAGTTGGAAATCTTCATTCTCTTCTATACCTATAATCCTTAGGTTTTATTTTCTCATTTTGTCTTGAATTTCCTGGATGTTTTGGGTCAAGAAATTTTTGCATTTTGCATTTTCTTTGACTGTTGTGTCAATGCTCTGTGGTATCTTCTGCATATGAGATTCTCTTGTCTATCTCTTGTATTCTGTTGTTGACACTTGCATTCATGACTCCTGACCTCTTTCCTAGATTTTCTATGTCCAGAGTTGTTTCCCTTTGTGATTTCTTTATTGTTTCTACCTCCATTTTCATATCCTGGATAGTTTCGCTCAATTCCTTCACCTGTTTTCTAGTGTTTTCCTATAGTTCTTTAAGGGCTTTTCCCTGGTTACATGTTTTCTCCTGTATTTCTTTAAGGGAGTTATTTATGTCCTTCTTGAAGCCCATTATCAGCATCATGAGTTGAGATTTTAAATCCAACTCTTGCTTTTCTGGTGTGTTGGGGTATCCAGGACTTGCTGTTGTGGGAGAATTGGGTTCGGATGGTGCCATGTTGCTTTGGTCTCTGTTAGTAACATTCCTACATTTGCCTTTTGCCATCTGTTTATGTCTGATGTTAGTTGGTCCTGCTGTCTCTGACTGGTGCTTGTCCTTCCTGTGTGCCTTCAAGCCTGTCTCAGCACCCCTGGGTGACTGACTCTCTCTTGGCACAGAGTGGTGTGGTACTACCCAGCCCCTGGGTGCAGGTGGGACCCTGGCAGACCATGTCTTAAGTGATCTTACACTTTGGTGCTCCCTGTGTTTCTGGATGCACTTGTCTGCTCAGTCACAGGAGCAAAGATGGAGGACTCTCCTTTAAATGCAGGACTCCCTGCAGGGCAGATGTCCCCTGGCAGGATCGGTGCACAGATGCTGTGGCACTGCCCAGCTCCTGGGTGCAGGTGAGGCCCTGGTCGTCTGTTTCCCAAGTGATCTTACACTCAGGTGTTCCCTGCATTCCTGGCTGCTCCAGTCTGCTCAGTCACAGGAGCAAAGATCTGCTATAAACATCCTTAATCCCTACATTTGTGAGACAAAGGTAGGAGAATCTTTGTGAGTTTTAGTTCAGCCAAGGCTACATAGAGTGTTTGCGGTCAGCCAAGACTATGTAGAGAGAACTTATATCACTCCTTCCCTCCACCAAAGGATGAGTGGTTTGTATATCCCTCCCAAGAGACTCCTCTGGAGAAAACTTTTTTTCTGTTTGTGAGTGATTATTAGTTGGAGGTAACTTCTAGGTTACAGATGGTGGCTTTTGTTCATTTTCCCTTTCAGCACTGGGGTCCCATCTGGCCCAGATCATTGCAGACCTTATGCATGCTACTACAATCTCCTTGGGTTCATGTTTGCTGGTCTTGCTGTGATTAGAAGGCTTTGTTTCCCTGTTGTCCTCACCCCTTCTGGCTCTTAAAATTATCTTTCATCTTATTCCCTGCCTCCTCCTGCTATTCAATCTCCTATTCTTTTTCCCACTTTCTTCTCCTCCTCTTCCTTCTCTTCCTCCTCTTCCTCCTCCTCCTTTTCCTCCACTTTCTTCTTTTCCTCCTCCTCCACAGGACCCCTAAGGGGAGGAATTTGATTGAAACTCTCATTTAAAACTCAGTATCCAAAGGCCTCTCATGCTTTGGATTTCCCCATGTTGTTAGTTTCTGATTATCCTGTATTTTCAACATTCCTCTAAAGGCAATATATAAAGTTGAACATTTTCAAGTGATCCTCAGATAAAACAATAATTGCTCATGTTCTGCACCTCATTTGTTGGCATATGTTCTGCTTAGAGTTTGTCAACTTCTTTTAAAAAAAAAAAGTCACCTAAGGTTAAGGAACCTCAATTGCTTAACTGCCTCCATTGGAATGGTTTTGAGGGTATGTCCAGCAATGTAATCTTGATTGACAATTGAGGTAGGAAGGCCCAACACACTTTGGAGAGTGCTATCTTTGATCAGTTGGTTTTGAGTTGTATAAGAAAGCTGTCTGAACAAGACTTGGAGAACAAGTCAGTAAACAGTGTTGCTCCACGCTCTCTGCTTTTGTTTCTGCTAGCTTCTCTTGATGATTGACTCTAGCCTGTAAGTCAACTAACCCCTTTCTCTCCATGTTGCTTTTTAGCCGTGTTTTATTACAGCAACAAAAAAGCAGTCTAGGACAGACGGCTTGAAGCATCTGTCTAGTATATATCTTCTTTACAAAGTAAAAGCCTCCTAAGAAAGGGCTGAAGAAAGTTCTCAGTGGTTGCAAGAACTTCTTGCTCTTGCAGAGGCTTGAGTTCACAAAATATATGTCTAGTTCCAGCAGATCTAACAGAGATTTTCTGGTCTCTGCAGGTACCTGTGAGCCCATGGTGCACAGAGAGATAGGCAGACACATACACATAAAATAAAATAAATAACTCTTAAAAAAAAAAAACTTCCCAGAAGAATTCCAAAATATGTGCTCTGTAAAGTTTCCATGTAGTATATAATTATACTGGAGGAAGCATATGGTGAAAATTAAAATATTTTAGCTTAAGTTTAGACTCCAAATTTACTGTATAATTACATGTTTGGCTTCCTAGATACCAATTTAATGAACACTGAAGGTCATGGTATTTATTTTAAAATATCTTTGTACACTTTGGGAGATACTTTATTGTAGCTAATCAGCAGAAGGATGGATTCTGAAACTCTGAAAGTAGTATTACAGACTATTAGAATGCATTTAGTTAAATTGGGGAAAAGAAATTAACCTTGAACATGCTTTGGTACACCAGATATATTGAAATTATAGTCCCTTCATTGAACATAATGACTTCATTCTACAAGCAGCATTAACTAGAATTTCACTGTACATATTGTATGAAGGCAAATATCGTTACCTGGTTAATTGTTATCTTGTCTTAACAGTAAAAAAGACTCGGCATTTCCACTCACTGTAATAAATAAAGGGATACACAATGTCTGGTCTGGGTCTCTAAATTTCTTCTGGAGTAGTTAGGGTTTCTTTGTGATCAGCCCCACCCCTTTGGAAAGCACCAAACTTGTATTATAGAAGGGCCTGTCCTCAGGGGAGGAAATGTGGAAGTGAGTACTTAAGTGTTTCTTACTTTACTATTTGTTAATTAACTGAACACCCTCATCAGCAATTCCTTGAGCTTTCTTTCCTTAAAATTTAAAGAGTAAGCAATGTGAGAGCAAGACTCGTGTGCAGTGTGTGTGCTATGGAACAATTGGATTTATTTTCATCTAATATGCAATTACATGGTGTGGAAATCAATGGGAAGCAAAGGCATGGGTAATTAAAATATGCTCTGTTTTCATTTTATATGAAATGCTTACATTCTATTTATAAAAAAAATTCCCCTCCAAATAACAAACAAGCAAAACCTTAAACACACACACACACACACACACACACACACACACACACACACACACACGTACGTATGTATGTATGTATGATTTATGAGGATACTCAGATTTTTTTCCATTTTTACTATCTGACCATAAACTTATTCCAGTGAGAATCACACAATGAGATCACGCACTGTTAACTGAATGTTATATGCTGTTTCCTCTGTTAAATCACTGAGTAGTTTACGCTAATGTCACCTGGGTCCTTAGCCTTTTCTGCACACCCCAACCTCCTCCACTGTTTTTGCTCTAGGTACAAGTGTCTTGTGTGTGAGCTGTTAACATGCTATGTACTTCCTTGTTGACATTATTTAAACATATTAGTTTCTATGGCCAGAATTTTTTTCTCTTTCAATTATTCTAACTTTTTCTCACATATCAAATTGCAGAGTAGACTGTGAGAACTTTCCTGGGTTACCTGGAACACTTTAACAAGTGAAAATATTTAAGAAATCATACAAGTAAGTACTTTTTTATTTCTTGGTATTCCTACAACACATATAGGAGGTTCATTCCAGGACTCTCCAAATATTTGACATAACCAGAATATATTTTCACTGAATGTACCTAGTTACAATGAAATTTAATTTGTTAATTATACATAAGAGACTTAAATCTACAAAGATTAAAATAAAGATGATAGTATAGTGCACTAAAGTTATTTGAAATTTGTGAACTGTTATGGTCATTTTCTCTTGGTAACCACACTACAGTTGAGCATAGAGAGCAAAATCAGTGACAACAGCTGAATATCTCATATGGATGGGGGGAAGAACACACTACAGCTCTTTAGAACCCAATGGTGTGGGTACTAACACAATCCAGAACATGGCTTAATGTTTTGTTTTCAAGTATTTTCTCTTTTAAAATGAAAATAGTACATTAAGAAAAACTGCCAAGTGATAAATACTGCCGAAATAGAATGTTGCTCAAAGAGAAATACTGCTTAATGAGAAGCACTATCTTTTGGCAAATACTTCCCATTGACATCAAATCAAGAGATTAGATCAAGTTTTTACTTAAAAGTTAAGCTAACCCCTGAACTTTATTTTATTACAAATTTACAGAAATAATTCTACTGAATACTGTCAAGCCAAATAAAGTTAGTGAACTGGGGACGGGGTCTTTATTTCTACTGCTTTATACATTGGGACATCTCTATGTTTCTCTTCCTTCACTCACTTTGCTCTACAGGAAAATCATTTGATTTGTAAATTTGATAAATACAACCTTGAAAACCTGGGTAGTGTATTAAGACACTGAAATTCCCACAGTTCTTCACTCCTTGCTGATTTTGCTCAGATCACATTGGGTCTCCTTGCCTAATAGGAAGAACAATCTTCAGGAGCAATAGATTCTCCCACTAAACTTCAACTTCTAGCTTTAACAAATGTGATACGTGGGAGAGAGCTATGTAATAAAATACTTGCCCTGAAAGTATAATGATTGGAGTTCAGATTATTTGAACCTGTGGTTGTTTCATTTGGAGTATAAAAACAATTTAGCTTTCAAGGTATTACTTGTCAATTGTTAGGAGCCATTCATAAGCAATGAAGTTCTACTTGGAACTCACTCGTTCGTTTGTCTGCCTTTATCTTCTATGGTATCATCTATGTTTTCTTCCTAGCAATTTCATTCTTTCAGATCTTGCATTGAGGTTTCTGATCCTTCTGGAGGTTTTGTTGTTGCTGTTGTTTTGTTTGTCGTTGTTGGTGGTGGTGGTATTTTTTTTCCTGGTTGGGTGACCGACATGGGTCTGATTTTATTGTTCTACATGTAGACACTGAGTTTTCCAAGGACCATTCATTTAAAATGCTTCTAGTGTGTAGTATTGGCATATTTATCAAACATTAAGGGACTGTTGTTACATGAACTTAGAAAAGTTTGGGCAACGTATTCTGTTCCATTGGTATACATGTCTATTTTTTTTTTGTGTGTCATTACAATGCTCTTTTTACTTCTATGGTGATAAAGTTTAAAGTCTTGTGTGATAAACCTTCAAAGATTGTTCTTTTGTCTCAGCATCATTTTAGTTATTCTTAGTTCTTTATGGTTTTGTATGCATTTTAAGGCTTTTTTCTGCTTCTCTTAAAAAAATGTCATGGGGATTTTAAAGAGGACTTCACTGACTGTAAAATATTTTTGGTTGAATGAACAATTTCCACAAAATTAACTTTACTGATCCACAAGTCAGAGGAATTTTCATCTTCTAGCATTTTCATAGTCTCTTCAGAGATTTAAAGTTTTCACTGTAGAGACCTTTCACCTCCTTAGTTTTATTCAGTGGAACTGCATTGAAATCACCAACATGAGTATATAATCTTAGCCATCTGATATTTGACAAAGATTTCAAAATGCACAATGGGGACATTTTCTTGAAAAATAATACATCTTTAGTTTCCAGAAGGCCTCACTGTACCAAGAGAAATAAATAGGAATCAAGTAGTTAGTTATATAAGAGATTTCCTTTGAATAGAATGAGTAGTGCTCAAAGACAGGCCAGGGATGTTGAATTTGTGAGTATCTAATACATGGAAATGGTGTCAAAAGGAAAAAGCATTCTCAAGTAGGTTTCTTTGGTTGCTATGTTGTGTACGTGTGTGTGTGTGTGTGTGTGTGTGCATGTGTGTGTTAGTGTAAGTGTGTGTGTTAGTGTGAGTATGAGTGTGTATGTGTATTACCATGAATGTGTGAGTGTGTGTGTATGTTAGTTTAAGTGTGCATGCATGTGTGTTAGTGTCAGTGTGTGAGTGAATGTGTTGTGTGTTAGTGTTTGTGTGAGTGTGTTTGTGTGTTGCTTTAAATGAATAGTGATTAACACGCTTAACTTTATAATCAATCTCATCAACAGTGAAATTTTGCTTAGAAAAAGAAGAGAAAAATGTATTAGGATAGCTCGTATCACACTTCTCCTAGAACATTTTTTAACTTGTCTTCTTTTTTTGGATATATTTCAGATTTTGTCCTCTTAAGTTTTGAAGTAACTAGGGTTATATACACTGTTAGATCATGTCCATTTCCACTTAACAGTTGGCACTCTAAGAAGTCAGATCCTGTAGCCTGGAGAAATCAGGCCATGCCTCTCTCTAGCTTTCTGCATGGAAGAGAGAGTTAAGAAGCTATTCTGTGTGTTGATCTTTTACAGCTAACATTTGTGGACCTATCTAGTACCAAGTTGCCCATGTTCCTTGTCTCATAGGTAATCATAGACTAAATCACATTGTGAAGAACTTTTCACCATGACAGGCCTCTATTTTGCTCATACTATTTTTCTGAAATCTGCCCTATGGATTTCTTCCTGTCTCCCTGTTCATGTTGCCTCTTACTTTTATGCTATCTTTAAGCTTATCCTCTTAATAAGGGTTGTCTCTAAACGTTAAGGGAGAGTAGCTCCTTTAAGGAATGAAAAACCCCAAGAATAAGCCATTATCATAGAAGTGTGAAAATTCCCGTGATACTGGTTTTGATATATTCTACTGTTTCTTTTGAATGCTCTTGTGTGTAAAAGTAACTTTTATTTGCCTGATATAAATTTTTTTTTATTTTTTACATTTTTATTTACATTCCAAATCATTTCCCCTTTTCCGTTTCCTCCCTCCCCGAAAGTCCCATAAGACCCCTTCCCTCCCTCTTTTCCCCGTTCAACCCCCTCTCGCCTCTCTGTCTAGGCATTCCCCTACATCCAGTCTTTCCATGACGAGGGGTCTCTCCTTCCATCTTCTTGGAAATCTATTGATATGCGAATTGTGTCTAGGATATTCCGAGATTCTGGGTTAATATCCCCTTATCAGTGACTGCATACTATGTGTGTTCTTTTGTGATTGGGATACCTCACTAAGGATGATATTTTCAAGTTCTGATCATTTGCCTAGGAATTTCGTGAATTCATTGTTTTTAATTGCAGAGTAGTATTCCATTGTGTAAATATACCACATCTTCTGAATCCATTCCTCCGTTGAGGGACATTTGGGTTCTTTCCAGCTTCTGACTATTATAAATAAGGCTGCTATGAACATAGTGGAGCATGTGTCCTTATTGCATGCAGGTAAAGCCTCTGGGTATATGCCCAGGAGTGGTATAGCAGGATCCTCCAGGAGTGTCATGCCCAGTTTTCTGAGGAACCGCCAGACTGCTTTCCAGAGTGGTTGTACCAGCTTGCAATTGTTATCTTGGAGGCTTACAACTGAATGATATCACTCCTTCATGCTCGTTCTGAACTCTGGCGAGATGCTTCAACTCAGCTGTTCTGGCTCCAACTCCTTTCCAATCTGACTGATTCAAACTGGCTTCTCTCAGTTCCTCATTGATTTGCTCTGCTTGGCATCCAACTGACTCTGTCAATTTGTTCTAATATGGCTCATTCTTATTTTCTGGCTTTAGCTGCCTCTGCTGACCTGCACTGAAACATGAGTTCTATATGAATGCACAAACAACTCAACTCCACCACACTGCATTCACTACAGGGATTCCCAGTTACCTGACTGGAACTGACTAAACTCTCTCTGAGCTCCCCTTAAATAGCTTCTCTTTCCTGTGGTGATCTTCTGACAATTGGGTGTATCCTATACTGCCAAATATTTCTCTTATTCATTACTTTTTCTGCTGCTCTACTAAACAGACATCATTTTCAAACATGGCCGCTTCCTTCTACAATCTAATTTCTTTTATAAAGGTGTATACAATGGGTATGTCTGTATTTCAGTCAGAGAGATTAAAGGCATGTGGAATGTCTGCATTCCAACTGTATCATACCTTTGGATGTGATATCTTGCCAGAATTAAAATTTCTTTACACTCATGCCTTATCATCTAGAGTAATTATGTACTAGATCCACTCTAATATGTGTTCATAGAAACATCTATTTTATCTTTTATTCTTTTATCCTTTATATATTGGTAATTATATCTTTTTAATTGGAAGCTCTTTCCAGCTCTATAACTTTTATTTAGTTTACCAAGACATAGAATTAAATATGACTAATCTTTATATGGGAAATATAGATCCATATTTTTTAAATATATGTAGAACAAATTATTAATAAGTCTTCTACAAATGTATTAAAATAATTTAAATTACAATAAATGAGTTTAATCTATTGTCAAGCAATAAGCTAAAACACAAAGTGTATATATATATATATAGATATAGATATAGATATATACACATAATTTGGTGTGTTTTTGATATGTGAAAACATATATCAGAAAGGAAATATAGATGCATCATCATAGATGCTGCATCATAGCATTAAGAGAAATTCCCCTTATTCACTGTATAACATTTAATGATTTATTTCCAACTTCCTTTCCCAGAATTACTCCAAAATGTTGTATTATTTTCTTGAAAGAAACAATGATTATTGTTTAAAAAAAAACACCAAAGAGTCAAACTGATCAATCAACCAAGAAACAATGTCTCACACACATTCAACATACATACAATGTCTTCCTACCTACAATCCAATGTACCAATGAAAAATCTGTTTTTCATAATTATAGAGTGTTGCTAAAGTTTTAGATTTCTTTTATAGGAGCAAGTTTTCATAATTATTTCTAAAAAATATTTAAATCAAGTATGAAAGCAGTCCTTTTCTAAATTTCTAATGATTATTTTCGTTTAATAATTTATGTTCTCTGTACTCATTTTCCATGTTTGAATTCATTTAAAGAAATCATTTTTATGTTTTCTGGCTACAAATTTTAGAAAAATATTTTCAAGTATTAAGTTGTTTTCTGGTTCCA
The DNA here is from genome assembly GCA_036184795.1 of Tokudaia tokunoshimensis. Lineage (NCBI taxonomy): Eukaryota > Metazoa > Chordata > Mammalia > Rodentia > Muridae > Tokudaia > Tokudaia tokunoshimensis. Next base: position 19,211,346 of record BTHU01000003.1, read on the forward strand.
AATATAAAAATATCACAGAAATCACCACCCACATGAGAAGTGAGTCACCACTAAGAAGACAAAACAAAATCCAGGAACAATGACAGCAATCGGTGTGTATGTTCCTGGAGCAGAGAACAGACTGGCAGACAACTGTGGGATGCCCAGGAAGGACAAGAGGGAGGAAGGAACTGGGCCACAGGCAGGAGAGATACAGAGGAGTTCTGCAATTGCCTGGATCTCTCTATTTGAATTCTAGATTTTAAGTCAACCCTACAGGTAAAGACAAAGTGAAGCTTTAAATGACAAATTTAGGAAATAAAATCTGAGTCCCAGGCTAGATTTGTCTCCTTCCTGAATGAGTATATAACATAGGTGAGACCATCTTCTCAGGTCCCCTCCCTCAATGGTCCTAATCTTTCAAGATGAGCACAGCCCCTGACAGAGTATGTGGGCCGGCCTAACTGTGGCAAGGAGTTTGCTTTCATACTGAGATATTCTGCAATGAACTTTTATGAAAAGGTTCAGGTTGGTACTTTTTCCTCCATTAGTTAATCATTTATCATATATGCCAAATTATGTGGAGCTCAGTCAGGAATGAAGTAGAATTTAATTAGGCCTCTCAAGGACCTGCACAAGAATTTAAGGTCCCTGAAGGCATAAAACCTGACTTTTTCATTCTTTCTTTAGTGCATGACAGTTGAACTAAAACTAAAGTCAAACTAAACCATTTCAAAATATGGCTACAGAACTCCTAAGGTTTAAGGCTGTGGAGGGGAAAGCAGTAGGGGTGATATGCTTTAGTAAAACTAACTTAACTATGAAGAAGCATGATGAACATTGCCCTAAAAGATGTGCTTGTGAAAATTATATCAATCGATGTTAAAGTTGAATGGTTTATGCTGAACACTCAATAAAAGTTAGTGGTTTAATATGTACACTCTGCATTTTCTTTAAAAATAGGACACCAAGTTGGAGAGTAGGGAAAGAGGGCTAGATCTGAGAAGAGTTGGGGGAAAGAGGTAAGTAAGATAAAAATACAATGTATCAAATCCTCAAACTACTGTAGATAAATGAGTAAGACCCAGCTATACCACTCCTGAGAATATACCCAGAAGATGCTCCAACATGTAATAAGGACACATGCTCCACTATGTTCATCACAGCCATATTATAATAGCCAGAAGCTGGAAACAACCCATATGTCCTTCAACAGAGGAATGGATAAAAAAAATGTGATACATTTACACAATGGAATACTACTCAGCTATTAAAACAATTACATCATGAACTTCACAGGCAAATGGATGGAACTTGAAAATATCATCCTGAATGAGGTAACTCAATCATGAAAGAACAAACATGGTATGCACTCACTGAAAAGTGGATATTGGCCCAAAAGTTCGGAATGCCCAAGATTCAATTCACAGACTATGAAATCTAGGAAGAAGGAAGACCAAAATGTGAATGCTTCAGTACTTTTTAGAAGGGCGAACAAAATATTCATAGGAGGAAATACGGAGACAAAGTGTGGAGCAGAGACTGAAGGAAAGGCCATCATCCAGAGAGTGCCCCACCTGGGGATCCATCCCATATATAGTCACCAAACCTGGACATTATTGTGGATACTGGGAAGTAACTTCCTGATGGAAATCTGATATGACTGTCTCCTGAGAGGCTCTGCCAGAGTCTGACAGAGACAGAGGCAGAAGTTCGCAGTCAACAATTGGACTGAACTTAGGGGTCCCTCATGGATGAGTTGGAGAAGGGACTGAGGAAGATGACCTTTCAGCCCCAAGATGGAGCAACAGACTTGCCAGGAGCTCCCAGGGACTGGACCATCAAGTAAAAAATACACATGGAGCAATCCATGGTGCTGGCCACATATGTGTCAGAGGATGGCCTTGTTGGACATCAGTGGGAGGAGAGTCCCTTGGGCCTGAGGGTGTTCGATTCCCCAGTGTAAGGGAATGCCAGGGCAGGAGGATGGGAGTGGGTGGGTGGGGGAGTCAGGGGAGGGGGGATGGAATAGAGGATTTCCGTAGGGGAGACCTGGAAAGGGGAAAACATTTGAAATGTAAATAAAGAAAATATCCAATCAAAAAACATGAAATAAAACATTTTCATGTTATCAAAATGTGTGTGTGTGTGTGTGTGTGTGTGTGTGTGTGTGTGTGTGTATACCAAAAGTGAATAGAACCTGTTGAAAATGACAGTGGGTGGTTCTTACAGAACTCTTGACAGGGAAACAGAAAATATAAACAGGAGAATCGGCCAGAAGCTAATGGGCCAGCTACCCTTGACCTGAACCAGCAGGAGCAACGTTGCTAAAGTCAAGTGAGAAGAGAACTGATTCCCCTAAACGTTGTCCTTGGACTCCACACATGTACTGTGGGGAATGCTTGCTTTCTATCTTCATGAGCATGTGTGTGCATAAACACAAACACACACACACACACACACACACACACTCACACATTAAGGTTTTAAAAATATATAATGTGAATGTTAATGGATATCTAAAAAGATGTTTGAGGTATGACAGGTAAGGTGGAATGAGTGGAAAGAGGGGAAACTGTGGTTCAAATGTATTGTTTGAGAGCATAATCTATTTTCAATAAAAAGAAATTTAAGATAATGATGACTGATAAATTTTTTACACATTTACTCAACATGTAATAAGAATTAAATTTGGAACATTTTCTATGCCAAGTAAATACTTTTATCTCAATGCTAAATTCATAATTGTTGGCGAAACATTGGAAGCTTTGGCATTAGATAGGGATTAGAATTTTGTTTTTATAACGTGCTGGTTTTTCATCTCTGAAAAATAGCTACATATATATCCTTAATTTTCTTATCATGAACAAGAGTAATGTGATCTTATCTCTGTGATAGGAATGTTGACAGCTAAGTAAAGCATGGCTAGCCAGAGGCCTAAAAAGTGCCTGGAGCACAGCAAGATTCAGTAAATAATGGTATATTAAAACTGTCATCATCCAGTCAGAGAAACAACTTTTCAATGTCATCAGGAAGATCACATAATTTCAGCGTATACTATTCTGATAACATAGTAGTCATATTCTTAGGTGGAGAAGTAATTTTATTGAAGATGGAATCGTTTTTGGATTTTATTTTAATGTATTTAAACATAAACTACCTTAATAAAATATTAACTTGATAATTATATGAAATATATTATATATAGGCCATCAAATCCTAGAAGGTCTATTAAATGAAACCTAATGGGAAAAGGTTTACTCTGTTAACCATATAATTACATAATGTTGAGAGAACCAAAAGGAGTGATTGCATAAGATTCAACTGTCAGATTATAGAAATAAAAAGCCCTGAAAAATAAAAACAGAGTTTGTGAAAAAGATGTAGCAATAGTTCTGTAAATACATTAAAAAACCACTCATAAAAGGATATTGACTACTTCCTACACAAAAGAAGAAAGACCTAAATAGATAAAATCACAATGTCACCTCCTGTCATAATGCAACAGTAACTTCTGATATCTCAAAAAACAAAAGCTATTTATAATGTGATCACATGACTATACAAGTAGAAATGAAAAGAGTCACACTGAACAACTGATAACTTTTAATATTTTATGGTTTTTGTCTTTGTGTTTTTCTATGTTGGTAGTATAAAAAATTTAAGAGTCACTATAGTTAAGGATACAGTGAATTTATAAGCTGATATTTTGTCTCAGTTGACAACACTAAATTTGAAAAGTTAATTTTATTTAGATGGGAAGAAAGACAGAAACCCTTCCTTTTAGTTGTTTTCAAGCTTAAATAGGCACTGAGTTTACAATACATCTTTCTGGTGATATAGAGAATGAAGGGAAACTAATGTTGAAAATAGAACTGGCATTTCGTTGCTGGTGGGAATTCAAGCATTAAGGCATCTGAGTCCTTGTGGGAAACTGTTTAAGTTGGCAAGAGCAGAACACATATCATTAAGCTGTAGATCCACATTCACTTTTGGGTCCTGGTTTATACATTAGGAAATTAAGATTGCTTATAAGCGGTGTAAACTCAAAATATGTCATCTTGCTTTTGAGTCAGGGTAAGAATATATCTGCAGAGAAATTTATGTTATGTGATAGAGAGTTCCAGAGACTGATAATACGATAGTTGTCATTAAATTTAACCAAGTCCTCAATGTGAGAAATTTCAGTTCATTGTTGATGACACAGATTGCAGAAGCATATGGAAGCAATTAGAGGAAAGTAAATGGAGACAGTGGGTGCTGGCTACATATTTGTGGAGCCTGACTAGATAAAAGGAATAATATGGGATGAAATCTCAAGGAGGCAGTGAGGTCTCTGGTATCTCCTTACAGATGAGGAAATCTGAGCATGAAAGCAATCCAAAGAATACAAAATCAATGATTCTCTGGTGGGGATGTGGGAGTGTGGAGTATCATTATGATAAATTAGATGGTTATGTTGCAAAGGCTAGGATTAGATTTCCAGATAAGGTTCTTCCTCTGCTGAGATGGGCAGGAAGTTCTGATTGAAGTAAACTTTTATCAGGAGACTGGCAGCTGTGTCTGAGAAGCAGTGGACTTCACGTGTACAGAAAGCAAGCACAGGATCAGAAGATAAGAATGGCTCTCTCAGAAGGAATGAAGGACCCGGAGGCATGTCCCGTGTTTACTGATTTGCTAGCCCCTGTGCATTTTCTTCCCATCTCTCAGAGTTGTTGCAATCTGCTCCTATGAATTGTAATTTTTCAGAGGGAGTAAGATAGGAAAAAGGGTTATATAGGATTTCAAACAGTATATCGGCTACTGGAGGAATGCAGCACATTATCTTCAGAAACCAAGTGGGTAGAGGAGCCTGCCCAGCCTGTGGTAGTTTAACAAAACCTAATGATCTGGCTGACTCAATATGCTCCTTTTGATCAATGCCTTCCGTATCTGAGCCGAAAATCTTCCACCCCCCTCCACCCAATACCTTCTCACATTACCAATGTGGGTGATATCTTCTGTGCTTCTAAGTTAAAATTGTCTTTGACACTCCCCCTTTGTGTCCTTTCAGGTTCTCAGTACCGGATGCATTTCAACTATCTTAGAGCACAGATACACAGTGGGTCCATAGGAACAGAGCGATTCTCACGCAAGAAAGAGTCCATAAAACATATACTGACTGCACTGTCTGAGGTTGCTTGGAGATACTGCATTCATATTCATAATAGACTGCATAATTATGAGATCCTGATTTTCCTATTTCCCAGAATGCTTTTCAACACAGCCATATTACCAAATTAAAGGAGACAATGCAACTTTACAAGATAAGTGTTTTAGTTTGTGTGTTGCTGTTGGACACTGCTCTATTTTTAATTTGTTCATCATCGATTCTAATAAAGACAAACTGTCGTTCTAACTATTACATGGAATGGGGCACTTTGATTTCCTTGCCTCTGTAACAGCTGTTCCTGTGTCATTCAAAGATGATGTATCTTTTTCTCTAAACCATGCTAGAGAAGCTGAGAGAGATAATAGCACACCAAAGTATGGACTAGAATAAGGAAAAGTTCTGTGTGTCCCCATTGCACTTCTATTGCTTAGTAAGAGAGGGTGCACAGAAGAAAGCATTTCTAGAAGATGGAATAAGAATAGACACTTTATTTTCTTCAGCTATGTTTGTAATTTCCTCCTCTCAGCTAATCTACATAGTCCTTAGTTCTCTAACATGGGAATCAGAAACAAGACAAATTGACTTTCTGAACTCAGAGACTCAAATAAGCAAATGTGATTTGTCTGTTTCTCTAGCAACTAGGTGTGAGCTTCATGAGTAGATAATATTTACCACTGTACTTTAAATCTCAAATTAATAGATATAATATCACAATCCTGTGTATTCCCTGTTGAAAAACATTAACAATAAATATATTTAGTATGTCTGTACACATCAATGGGGTAAGGATGAATTCTATCAGTATCTCAGTTTAGGATATGACAGGTTACTCTTCTCCACAACTTAGACACAGGATATGGCAAAGGAAACCGAAGAAGCAGTAAGCCACAGGTAGTAATTAAAGTGGCAAGCATGGTATACCTTTTTTCCTCAGTCTCTTTTTTGGTATGATTGCAATGGTCAAGTGTGCTGCTCAGAGTTCCTTCTAGGGGGCAGCAGCGCCCTGGAATTTTGCCAACAACTATTTAAACCTTCCTCGTTGCTTCTTAGGTCTTCTTCAAAGAAGCAAACTGTAAGAATATAAATGTGTTAACCATGCTATTGAGAGGCACAGCGATGTCAGAAAAAGTAATATCCTACTTAACATTATTGAGTGGAAGGATGGTAGAGAACATTTAAAAAAGAAATCATAGGAATACAAACCAGATGAGACAAACATCATTAAAAAACTATTTAAAGCACCCCTTTCATTACTCAATGTATGGAGTTCATGTTTTACTTTCCAATTTAATAGTTATTAAAATCAACATTATAGGTATAAATATGTTTGTTTGCAAAATAAAAACTTAAGACATTTTAAATATGTGAGAGTTAAAAACTCTTGGAGGAGGTAGAAATAGACTTAGTTCTAACCTGTAGCTTTCATGATTACCTTGATTTTCAAGAATGTTTACTTTATTTGTGAATTTTAATTTGAAAGAAGATTCTGGGTTTGCAAAATAACTGCAAAAACAAATCAAATGTTAGTTCAAAATTCCCAATTCCTCTATAGATTCCCTTCTAATAGAGATGCTGGGCAAGTAAATTGTGTTATCACATTATAAAGCAGAACTTTTACTTCTTATCTCACTTTGACAGATTCAGTTACAGGCCCCAAGTCTATGGTTAGGAGACTCAGGAGAGTAAAGTCATATTATTCTGGTCATCAACACAGGACTAACAATGATGGCTTAACTAGTGACTTCTAAAGTAAATTGACATTATTATTATTTTCTTTTCTCTCATTGTCATCGTGTAGTAGAAGGAAGAAGCTTCCCCTTTACTTTCTCTTCATGATACTTAATCTGCATTATTGAGTTAATGGTGTTTCAGAAATATAGTAGAACTAAATAGAAGACAAAAATGCTATCCAGAATCTCAATGTTCTAAAATAGCCTCTTTTATAACATTGAAAAGGGGCCCTGCTTAATTGTCAGGATTTTGTAAAATATATGATTCTGATATTTTCTCTTTTCTCCAAGGAGGATAAAATAACAGACCAAATGGGAGAAATTATCATTGAGTTATATATAACTTCTAATTTGTGCACTGAGTTCTTACTCATCACTCCTGATTGCCAAACCTTAAAGCTTAGAAAAAAATATATTTCCACTAATCATAAGGATGAGAGTCTGATATTATTTATCAAGAACATATTCATTCTTTAACAGCTTTCTTCAATTAACATTTGGTGGAAAAGTGCAATTATTACCAGAGACATGTAAACATTCATACTGTTCTTTTCTCATACAGCCTTGTCTGTTACTGTAAAGTTTATCATTTGCTATTGATCTAAGGAGAGTTGCTCTTTTAAGACAAATTCAGAACTGCCTTCTTCAGATCACCCACTGGTCATGAAACGAACACTTGTCACAAAGGCATGGATGACTGCTCCCATAATCACTGTCTTCTCTTTTATTGGTAATTTTCTTAATTAGCCAAAATATCTGCCACTGGCCTTATGAAAGTGTTCATCTGCTTTCCTTTAATTTGAAGTTGATTAAAAGTGAGATTTTGCATTGATTAAACACATAGAATTTATGGGGATTTTAATTGCAAAAAACACTTCAGGAGGACATGCAAAATGCTCCTTAGATTTGTTTCACAATGAAGATAGTATTAAACAATGAGAAGAAGAAGAAGGAAAAAAACATTAAGAACAACAAGACATCAGTGGTCTTGAAGTGCATGAATAATTTGCATAGAGCCTAGCTGGGAACACTTAAGGAGTGGGCTGAAGATCAATCACTGCCTAGGGCAGTTTTATCTGTTACAGTGATGTCTGAAATTTCTATTTGTCTTTGAAAACATAGATGAACTTGGGAAGACAGTAATATAAGTCTGAAAACTTGTCATTGAGATTCACCAATTCAATTAATAGCCCTGCCCATTGTATTCTGCACACATATTGTCCAACTTTAAGGTGACTATGGGAAACACAGCTGATGTCTAAGTGGTCTTTGTAAGTTTCACATTTTTATGACTAATTATCCTGCTTAGATCTTGATGCCAAAAGGGGCCATTGTACATGGTCTCCTCTGCCATGATTCCTGTTCAGCCTTGTCACACTGAGCTTTTAAAGGAAACTCTATCTTTGCAGCCCAGGCTACATTCGACAAGATTAAATTGGCACACTTTCACTGGATAGCTCTTGTGTTCCTGGCAGCACCTGCCTGGCAGAGCCTTCTGAGAGAAGCCTCAGCTGTCACTCAGTGACCCATTAACACAACTGTTCCATCCTGCAGTGTCATTTTTTTTCATTCGTATGGATATAATGTTCCCAGGAGACTGCAGATACCTGCAGGAATGAGAGAGAACAGCAGATTCAGGCTAACTATCAAAGACAGCGCAAACAGCACTGTCAGAGCGCAAATTCCAACAGATGAATTCTAAATGCAGCAAAAGAGGCCTGTTATGATGGCAGGCTTTGGAATGTGTAAGGGAATCCAGCTTTAATTGCAGGCTGGTACAACCACTCTGGAAAGCAGTCTGGCGGCTCCTCAGAAAACTGGGCATGACACTCCCGGAGGATCCGGCTATACCACTCCTGGGCATATACCCAGAGACTTTACCTGCATGCAATAAGGACACATGCTCCACTATATTCATAGCAGCCTTATTTATAATAGCCAGAAGCTGGAAAGAACCCAGATGTCCCTCAACGGAGGAATGGATTCAGAAGATGTGGTATATTTACACAATGGAATACTACTCTGCAATTAAAAACAATGAATTCACGAAATTCCTAGGCAAATGGTCAGAACTTGAAAATATCATCCTTAGTGAGGTAACCCAATCACAAAAGATCACACATGGTATGAAGTCACTGATAAGGGGATATTGACCCAGAATCTCGGAATACCCTAGACACAATCAGCATATCAATAGATTTCTAAAAAGATGGAAGGAGAGACCCCTGGTCCTGGAAAGACTGGATGTAGGGGAACGCCAGGACAGAGTAATGAGAGGGGGTTGAACGGAGAAAAGAGGGAGGGAAGGGGGCTTATGGGACTTTCGGGGAGGGAGGAAACGGGAAAGGGGAAGTGATTTGGAATGTAAATTAAAAAAATAAAATTAAATTAAATTTAAAAAAAAAAAGAACTATGGTAACTTTTTAACACACTAGTTTCTTTGCTCTGTCTGAATATCAAAAGTATACAAAATGAGACGCAATGAAGAAGGAAGATGCTTTGAACCTGTAATAGGGTGTTATGGGCAAGAATTTAAAACTGCATAGCAGGCAATGGATACAGAACAGAGCACACATCAAGGAGAATTGCTTACTAATTTAAGCACAACAGGATCTTTGAATAGGGGTGACTTATTGGTGTACAAAGAAAATGATAATTGCCAAGTATCCTTATAGCCCTGTGATAATTAAGGCTTCTTCTATGTTAAGATTGAACTGGTATCAGAGACTTAGGCAAATACAACTGCTCTCTAGATGCTCAAACTAGCATATTGTTTCATGGGCAAGTCTTAGAAACTATGTTTATAGTTAACATATGAAGAAGAATTGTGAGAACTTGACTCTAGGGTTGGTGAGATCACGCATTAGGTCAAAGCCTAGTGGCCACAGTTCAATATTCAGAGCTCAAAGTTAAGGTGGGAGGAGACAAGTGGTTCCCTGGCTTTGTAAACCAGGCTTTGTAAACCAGGCCATAGTAAAGCCTATAAACTAGAATGTTCCGTGCATAGGTTGAAAAGCTTATTGGGGACCAAATTGCCAACAACATATCTGGGGGTGGAAGGAGAGCAAAATGACAGAAAAGTAAAGTTTATGTGCAGGATGAGGACACTGGAGCTGATACACAATTGCAGACTGACTAGAAACTGGGTGCCTTGGCTGAAGATAGTTGACCTTTTTGGAAAGAGTAAGGGTGTGGTTCCTGTTAGATAGAAACCCTGCCTTAGGGATCTGCTTTTATGGTGAACAGAAAATTGTCTTTAGGCTTCTCTTTACCCAGTCAAAGTCCTTATGTTTAGGATGCTATCTCCTATATCCCTGATTTTTGTCTGTTTGTTTTGTTTTAGTTTTTTTTTGGGGGGGGGGTCAGCAATGCTTTGGACCTAACTAAGTTTTTCTCTTACCTTTATGCATGAGCTGTGGCAAACCTCTACCCCTCACAATAACACACACACACACACACACACAAAGAGACACATATGCACACATACAGTTCTATATTTCCCTTACTAAGATCAATTAATTTTTTATTAATTTCAAGTCAAATACACAAGCAAATAAGAATCAATGGAAGCCATTTGCAGATATCTTTCAGTACAAGAAAAACCATGCTCACCTTAGTGATAACAGAAGAAATGTAAACAAAATTAAAAAAAAATTCCCCCAAACAAATTGTTGTGCCAGGGAAATGTTAGTGATCCCCAAGAAACAGACAGGAGCTGATCTGATGCAACTCACAGCAGGGTCTTTATTCTATCAGAGCTAGTTCACTCCCCGCCCCCCATGTACCACCGTCACACAAGATGGTTTTGATGGTAGAGGAGCCCCAAATATCTACCAGAGCAAGGCTTTATAGTAAGCAGCAAGCAGGAAGTACGTGTGCAAGCATCTAATTGGAAAGATACTTTGGCCTTTATCATAAGTGGCTGGTGCTGGGGATCATGTCATAAACTTAACTTTTGCTCCTCTGCATTGGTGGCTATTAGGAAAGGGGTGGGCTTGTAACCTGGGGGTGCAGGGTTGTTGGGAAAATAACCTGGAGACACTGGTCTTGTTGAGGGTGTAACCTGGAAACTCTGGTCTTGTTGGAGCTTAGCCCAGAGACTGGAGCTAGGCTCAGGTTTTGTTGGGGGGCAACTTGGAAACTATTGTTAGGTACCAGTCTGTTAGTTTGCCTGAGTTCAAACTTAGATCAGGTTCTCTCAAATGGAATCTGAACTTAAAAGATTTGGCCTCTCAAAACAAACAAACAAACAGGCATAATTCAGAACTGTCACAAAGGGTAAATAAGTCTGAACAGCTGAAAATTCAAAGTGCCCATATGAGATAAAGCCTTAGTGCCCTCAGACTGAGGGTCTGCTTCCTCCGGATGATGACAGAGTAGGAGGATAAAAGTTGCACTGTCTTAAGGAATACTAGCTATTGTTTTCAATATTTTAGCAAAGTTATCTTAAAAAGTTAGCCTTTAAACTACAGATAATTTGGAAATTTGTTTTAAAAATAGTATAGGATGGAATAAGCTTACCAAACGCATTTTAAAGATCAAAAACAAAACCAGAGGAATGGAAGCTGTGAGAAAAACCTATCTACTAGGAAATTAAAGAAAAAAATCACAAATTATTCAAACTTTTTCCTCATTAGGAAACAGTAAGACCTCTAACTGTGCTAGGACAATATATGAACATGTAGAAGTCCATGATCTGGTTGTCTGTGAGTGTTTCTGTATTTGCACACACTTTTCAATAAATGTTAAGATGTTGGTATGCTTTTTCTCTTAAAATCGAAAAGGTAGAAGAATGATGTCATTTTGCTCCCTTCCTCTCTCCTGTCTGCCCTTCCTCTTCCTCTCTCCCTCCTCACCACTGCCCCTCATTTTGAGGCCAAAGAGACCACAAATTGGCTGAGAATGGGATTAAACTCCGGCTCCTACAAACCTCCATACCTAGTGTCTGAGATTATAGTACGTGTGACACCGTTACTGTCCAAGTTTAGAGGTGCTCGGATGGAACCCAACGGCTATGTCCTCACCCTGCCAGCACTTTTACGGAGTTGGAAAGGGAAAAGACACTCAGTTGCTGTGGGTGGCAATTATGATGGTGTTAAATAAGATGAGAGTGTCAGAGATCTTCTTTACTACAGTTGGAAGGATCAGAGGAGCAGGCCGCGCGGGCGTGGCTTCCGGCTTGCTGACATAGGCAACGTCTTTGTGTCGCGCTATTGTTGCATCAGAGGAGCTGGGCCGCCATCTTAAAAGCCGCTGAGTGGTCGTTGGGAGCCGCTACCGTTGTGCCTCGCGTTTCTCCATGAGGAAAATGCTGGCCGCTGTGCTGTCTCACGTATTTTCGGGAATGGTCCAGAAGCCAGCTCTCAGAGGACTGCTGTCATCTCTTAAGTTCTCCAATGACGCCACGTGTGACATTAAGAAATGTGACCTGTACCGGTTGGAAGAAGGCCCCCCTACCTCGACCGTGCTCACCAGAGCCGAGGCCCTCAAATACTACCGGACCATGCAGGTAATCCGGCGCATGGAGTTGAAGGCCGACCAGCTGTATAAGCAGAAATTCATTCGTGGTTTCTGTCACCTGTGTGATGGGCAGGAAGCCTGCTGCGTGGGGCTGGAGGCAGGGATAAATCCCACGGATCATATCATCACGTCCTACAGGGCTCATGGCTTGTGCTACACGCGGGGACTGTCGGTGAAGTCCATTCTCGCAGAGCTGACTGGACGCAAAGGAGGCTGTGCAAAAGGCAAGGGAGGCTCTATGCACATGTACGGCAAGAACTTCTATGGAGGCAATGGCATTGTTGGGGCGCAGGTACCCCTGGGAGCTGGCGTGGCTTTCGCCTGTAAATACTTGAAGAATGGTCAGGTCTGCTTGGCTCTGTATGGCGATGGTGCCGCTAACCAAGGGCAGGTATTCGAAGCATACAATATGTCAGCCTTGTGGAAATTGCCCTGTATTTTCATCTGTGAGAATAACCTCTATGGGATGGGAACATCTATTGAGAGATCAGCAGCCAGTACTGAATACCACAAGAAAGGCTTTATTATCCCTGGACTGAGGGTGAATGGGATGGATATTCTCAGTGTTCGTGAAGCGACCAAGTTTGCAGCTGATCACTGCAGATCCGGAAAGGGGCCCATCTTGATGGAGCTGCAGACCTACCGTTATCATGGACACAGTATGAGCGATCCAGGGATCAGTTACCGTACCCGAGAAGAAGTTCAAAACGTGAGAAGTAAGAGTGATCCTATAATGCTCCTCCGAGAGAGAATGATAAACAACAACCTCAGCAATATTGAAGAATTGAAAGAAATTGATGCAGATGTGAAGAAAGAAGTCGAGGAAGCAGCTCAGTTTGCTACAACTGATCCAGAACCACCTGTTGAAGATATAGCCAATTACCTCTACCACCAAAATCCACCTTTTGATGTCCGTGGTACACATAAGTGGCTCAAGTATAAGTCCCACAGTTAGATATTTCCTATAGATTTGTTAAAAAATTTTCACTGGGACATTTATGGTGAACTTTAGGAAACATTTTAGCTTTGTTAAGGAGGAATAAATAAAATGGCATTACAGACAAAAGTCTTATAAGCCTTAATAAAGATAGATTCTTGGGTTATTAAGGGGATTAGAAGATACAAATTTGTTTAAAGGAGATTTTCCACTTTCTGTTTTAACATTAAAAGCACTGTATTGCAAATTGTATGAATATCTTTTAGAATATTTTAATTTATAAAATTATAGTAGGAAAAATGTGGTAAATTCCCAATTTGTCATAGTAGTTTCATTTTATTTTAGTTTTAAAATAAATACTGTTATTTAAAATAGACTTTTGATTCTTCTTGTTCTGAGTTTGTCTAAAATTCTATCAAAAGTTAGGAGGATGACTTCAATCCTGACCCTCTCCCAAATACCTGATCCTGTTACCCTTTTCCCCTCCCTGTTTCATCTTCCACCCAGAACCTTCCCTTCCTCTGCCCCCAGTGATTGCTTCTTCCTCCTAAGTAGGATTCAGGCATTCTCACTTAGACCCTTCAGCTTACCTTCTTGAGTTCTGGTCATTATATCCTGCGTATTCTGTATTTTTTGGGTTAATATCCACTTATTAGTGAGTACATACCACGCATATCCTTTTGGGTCTGAGTTACCTCACTCAGGATATTTTCTGTTTCCATCCTTTTGCCTGAAAAAGGAGTGAAGCCCTGACTGAGGGCCAGCAGAAAGAATGGAAACAAGCAACTTTGGGAAGTAGGAGGTGGAGAGATGCTCTAGAAAGTACCAGAGACCTGGGAGGTTAGAAACTCTCAGGATTCAAAGGGAGTCACCTTAGATGAAATGCCCAACAGTAGGAAGAGGGAACTCCCTTGAAGGGATGGGATTGGCATCCCCCAGTCAAAAATCCTGACCCAGTATTGTTCCTATTCTAAAAGAACTTCAGGGACAAAAATGGAGAAAAGAGTGAGGGAAAGTGATTCAGTAACTGGTCCAATTGGGGATCCATGTCAAGGGCGGCCTTCAAGGTCTGACACTATTACTGATTCTATGGTGTGCTTACAGAGAGGAACCTAGCATGGCTGTCCTGAGAGGCCTGACAAGCAACTTACTAAGATTGTTGCAAATATTCAACCCCACCCATTGGACTGAAGTTGGGGACCTCTATGGTTGAATTAGGGAAAGGCTGGAAGAAGCTGAGGAGGAGGGCAACCCCAGCAGTCTCAACCCACCTGGACCCCTGAGCTCTCTCAGACACTGAGCCACCAACCAGGCAGCATACACTAGCTGATATGAGGCCCCTGACATACAGCAGAGGACTTCCTGGTCTGGCCTCAGTGAAAGAAGATGTACCTAACCCTGGAAAGACTTGAAACCTCAGGAAGTGGGGAGGCCTAGTAGGGTGGGAGGGTGAGGTGGAGACATCTTGGAGATCTGGGGGGAGGAATGGGAAGAGGAAGTGTTAGAGAGTAGACCAGGAGGGGGGTTAATGACTGGAATGTTAAAGTTATACATACATATATATATATAATAATTATAATGTTATACATGTATATATATATATATATATATATATATATATATATATATATATAATTTGTATATACTTTTTTAAAAAAAGGATTAGTTCAATTCACTCAGAACCTCTCCTGCTAAGCCACTTGCCACAGGTGCTATACACTAACCAATAATGAACACCGTGGTATTGTAGAAGGCTTGCATATCTGGTATTGGTTCTGAAGTGTGTTAACACTGATGACTTTTCCAGAAAATCTTAACAGGGTAGAGGCAGATGCAGGGGAAGGGAATACAAGGACAATGTTTTCTTAATGGTGGTTTTAATAGTAGTTTATTTTGTTTACAATATTCATAGTGTATTGACTGGCATAAATATAAACAAAAATTATCTAGGAGCCACTTTTATTTCCATTAGTCTTCATGATGATATGACTCTTGCTTTGCAATCTTTTGTGCTATTTGTGTTCTAGATTTGAGAAAGCAGCCCTGGGGAATTTTTGATTGACAAATAAACACTACGACCTCTCAAAGCCAAGAAAGTAAAATCAATGAGATGACATGACATTAATGCACTTAATTCAACTCTACTTTGTTGAGCTGAATTAAAATATAAAGAGATGAGATGACAATACACTTAATTCAAATCTACTTTCTCTTAAAGACAAAGTACATATTGCAAATTGCTATGTTGTTGAATAGCATCTTATAACTCATCTAAGTATAAATGGTTTGAAATTTACTGAAGAAAGACCTGACAAATCATACAGACTCAGTTCTTCATAATTCAATTAGTATTCCAAAACATGCCGAAAAAAATGCTTTGGGTCATATTTGACCAAAGCTTAGATCTGCTTGAACGATGTTTGGTATATGCTGTTCTTTGGAGAGAGATTTATTTGAAACCCCAAAAGAGAATTTGCTCAGAGATTTCAGAACCAGTTTCTGGAACATATGAAAGCCTTTTATTTTACATCATCATCTTTTATAAATGAAATATTGGTTTGTTTTCTGTTACTGTGATAAAATACTCCAACAAAAGCAACATAAAGAGGAAAAGGTTCATGTTTGCTTACAGTTCCAGTAAGAGTTCCTGTTAAGAAGGAAGGTAAAGTGGTCATGCTCAAAGGATTTGGTCACTTTGTATTCATAATCTGAAACAAACAGAAGACCTGCTAATGCTCAGCTCACTTTCTCTACTCTTTCAACAGTCTAAGATCTGTTGCCTACATAATGGTGCCACCAATAGTGTGGCTTTATTATTTGTGAGTATGTGCATCTGTGTGTGTGTGTGTGTGTGTGTGTGTGTGTGTGTGTGTGTGTGTGTGTGTGTTTGTGTGTGTGTATGTCAGAGTTATGTATCCCAGGATGACTTCACTCACTGATAAGTGGATGTTAGCCCAAAAGCTCAAACAAGTTACAACTCACAGACTACAGGAAGCTCAAGGAGAACGGATGTGGGGGTGCTTTGGTTCCTCTGAGAAAGGGAACAAAATACCCATAGGAGCAATAAAGGAGACAAACTGTGGAGCAGAGACTGAAGTAAAGGCCACCCAGAGACTGCCCTGCCTAGGGATTCTTCCTATAAACAGTCACTAAACCCTGACACTATTATAGACGACAAGAAGTGCATACCAAAAGGAGCATATCATGGTTGGGGGTGGGGAAGTGGCCCTGCCAGAGCCTTACACATTCAGAGGCAGATGCTAGCAGTCAACCATTGGGTTGGGTGTGGGGTCCCCAATGGAGGAGTTGGAGGGAAGTCCAGAGGAGCTGAAGGGGTTTACAGCCCCATGGCAAGAACAAAGATGTCGGCCACCCAGATGCCCCAGGACTCGCAGGGACTAAACCACCAACAAAGGGGTGCACATGGTTCCAACTAAAAATGTGGCAGAGGATTGCCTTATCGGGCATCAGTGGGAGGAGTGGTTCTTGGTCCTGTGAAGGCTCAATAGATGCCCCAACAAAGGGAAATCGAGGCGGGGGAGGAGGGGGGAGGGCGTTGGGTGGAGGGTCATATACTTGGAAGCTGGGGTTGGGAGGAGGGGTTGGGGGTTTTTGGGGAGGAGGGAAACCGGGAAAGGTTTTAGCATTTGAAAAAATTAAAAATAAAAAAAATAAGTTAAAAATTTTATTGAGCGTTCCATATGATTATACAATACTATTAATAATATCTGCCTATTGCTATCTCCTTTGTAATTTCCTTATTGCCTGACTCACCCACCTACCCCCCCCAGCTTCACACTATAGCTATATTTTTGTTATTAATAACTCTGAGTCTAATTAGTACTGCTCATATGCAGATAGGTATGTGGCCATTGACTTGGACATCAGTAACCTGCTAATAATCATGACCCCAAAGGAGAGTGACCATCCTCTGGAAGATGACAACTGCTAGTAGCATCTCTAATAGGGGTGGGGCCTCAGGAGCCACTACCCCATTGATGCTGGAATTTTGACTGACTTAATCTCCCGTAGGTATTGGGCAGGTGCTGTTTCCTTGAGCCTCGGATAGTTAGATATGCAGAGAAGGACGTTCTTACTACACCTTAGCACTCACAGCTTTTTCAGGTTTGGCACTATGATCAATTATGGGTCCCTTAATTAACCTCTACTCACTGCTGAAGTTTTCTCTGACCAAAGTTAAAAGAATTGTAGATCTTTTGGTATAAATACAAATCTTTACAATGCGTGTTTTTATACACTTCATTTTTTTTCTAACAGTGCCAAACATAGAAAATTCAGTGTGAGGTATAGGGCTTTCTATGATCTGCACTGAAATTTTCAAATAATGCCTGACATTATTAATATTTAGTAAGAAAAGGATGACCTGAGCATGCTTGGTTTGCTCAAAACCTACAAATTTCATGTAAAGAATTCTCAATGCTTTTAAGATAATCTTTGATAACTTCGACATTTCTTCCTGATACAAATGATTTTTAAAAACCACAAGGTCCTGGTAAATGCTGACTCAAATAAAAGATGAATTTGTTTGCTTTATTTTCACTTAAGATTATTGTTTGTATCTGTTTATGTTAAGGTATACTATGTTTGTGCTGGTGCTCATAGAGGCCAGAAGAAAACATTGCATTTCCTGGGAACATAGCTGGTTGTGAACCACCAGATTTCAGTCTTTTGAAATTGAATAAATAAATAAATTGGGTCCTCTGGATGAACAGTAGGTACTCTTAATCACTAAGCTATTATTCTAGATTCTAGAACTTTTTTTGAGACTGAGTATCATGTAGGCCTGGGATTAGGGGTTGGTGGGGCAGGGAATAGAGTTTGATAGTCAAAGCTTCTTTTGAGCTCTTGCTCTTCCTTTGGCCATTTCTAAAGTGTTGGGATTATAGGCTACAAGTCAGATATTGCCTTATTAATTCTCTGCTAAGCTATGGAAAATATATAAGTGTAACCTTTTGCTTAGACTCTCCTTTATACTTTTTCCTGAGTCTCTTCCTGTGTGGTTTTTCACGTTTTCCTTCCCTGAAAAAAACAGAACAATTATAGAAAATACCATTCAATTTTCTACCTATATAGCAACCACAGCTCTGCCTGTACCTAGGAGTGGGTTTGTAGAAACTTGACTAGTTCAGATTCACACAAAGGTAATAGTGACTGTAGATAGTTTCTATTCTAAATTTAGCCTCACTAAAACTATCAGAATATGTTAGTGCAAAAAAATGATGATTCACATGATAACTATATGCATCATGTCTATTTTTTTAAATGCAAACTTGAAGCTCAAAAAGGTTTAAGATACAACAATTTATATGTAATAGAGGTTCAAAGTCAGATAAAAAAATTCTATATATTGAACATTAGCTTTTATATTGCATTCTAATTTCCCCTTCCAGTAATACTCAAGTTTGTAATAGGTAAAAAACTGGACATTAATAAAATTAAATTGAATTGGAATTTAGGGATTATCTTTCTAAATATTTTTTTCCTTTTATTTTCTTGGATATTTTCTTTATTTACATTTCAAATATTATCCCTTTCTCAGTTTCCCCCATGGAATCCCCCATCATATCTCCCCTCCCCCTGCCTTTATGAGGGTGTTCCCCCACCCAACCACCCACTCCCCCATCTCTTGCCCTGGCATTCCCTTATGGGGCATAGAGCCTTCATAGGACCAAGGGACTCTCCTCCCATTGATGCCCAACAAGGCTATCCTCTGCTACATAAGCAGTTGGAGCCATGGGTCACTCCATGTGTACTCTTTGGTTGGTCGTTTAGTCCCTGGGAGCTCTGGGGCATCTGGTTGGTTGATAGTGTTGTTCTTCCTATGGGATTGCAAACACTTTCAGCTCCTTCAGTCCTTTCTCTAAGTCCTCCATTGGGAATCCCACGCTCAGTCTGATAGTTGACTGAGAGCATCCCCCTCTGTATTTGTCAGGCACTGGCAGAGCCTCTCAGGAGGCAGCTATAACAGGCTCCTGTCAGCATGTACTTCTTGGCATCCACAATAGTGTCAGAGTTTGTTGACTGTATATGGGATGGATCCCCAGGTTGGGCAGTCTCTGGATGGCCTTTCCTTCACTTTCTGCTCCACACTTTGTCTCTATATTTCCTCCCATGAGTATTTTGTTCCCCTCTCTAAGAAGGACCGAAGTATCTGTACTTTGGTCTTCCTTCTTGAGATTCACGTGGTCTGAATTGTATCTTGGTTATTTTGAGTTTTTGGACTTATATTCACTTATCAGTGAGTGCACACCATGTGTGTTCTTTTGTGATTGGGTTACCTCACTCAGGATGATATTTTCTAGTTTCATCCATTAGCCTAAGAATTTCAGGAAGTCATTGTTTGGTATTTTCTTAATTACTTCCAACTCAGAAGAAATGAGAGGAACACAGAGAATAAGGCACATTAAAGATAACTGTAAAACTTGAATCATTGATCCAGTAAGAAATAGATGCTGTTTTTCCCTTCTTGAATCTGTATCGACTTATAATTCTATTGACCAAGGAAAAGTAGTAAACATGATGGCATACAGTTTTTTTGGGGGGGGGGCATAATATGAGAAATGAGAAGCTTATACTTAATATCTTTATGGAACATTTTATATGCTGTAATTATCTTTTAGAAGCACAAATCATCAGGAAGTTCATGCTTGAAGTGTCATGACTGAACAATCTTGTCAGCATCCTTAAATGTTCTCTACTTTACTGTTGCCTAGAAAGGTAACAGACACATGATAGAGGTATTGTTGAATCCTCGGGCGGGATATCTGCTACCAGGAAGTCAGCCATTGACCTCAGTGCTCTGTAAAATGACAGCATCGCCTACCAGATGCTCTGTGTGTTCAATCTCAATGAAAAGCATTTTCCTCTAAAATTTCAATTGTTGAGATAATTTTTGGCAATATATGGCCAAAATACAAGACTCATATGAGCGAAAACTTGAATTACGTTGCTCAGTCAAAGATAGGTATGTTACAAAAACAGTTAAAATAAGACAACTCAAATTCAGGCATATGACAGGATATGACAGTCTTGAGGTTTATAATGCAAGAGTAGCAAGAGGCACCAAGAAGTTCTCTCAGACCACATGAGAACAAAATACAGCTAGTTGCTCATTAATAGAGACTCATAACTGGACAATGTATAAGGTGAAAGACTTTGAAACTACCATTCCTTAATGGGGCATCTCATCAAACCCCTCCCCTTCAGCTCTGAGATCTGTGCAGAGGATGAAGCAGAAAGATTGTAAGAGCTGCAGGGAATGAATACCACCAAGGAAGCAGTGCCTTCCAGATCTAACAGGATCCATACTTGTATGAACTCACAAAGTCACAGAGACTGTGGCAGCATACACAGGATTTCAACAGGTCCAACCAGATAGGATCCAAGGGCTATCAGAAGGAAGTAGACATGAATTCCCATCTCTAAACAATAAGCTATCTCCACTTAACATCTAGTCGCAAAGAAAATGTGTTTTCTCCATTGGACACTCACTGGGTGTATTAACTACATTTTAGGTTAGGTCCCATGAAAAGCAGTACATGGCCAACAAAAAAATGAATTCAATAGTACTTTTGTAGACTATTTGTCTTATAATTCATTGTTTGGATACAAGCATACATATTACACAAACATACATTTTATATGTCTTACTTGGCTTTTTAAATTCTGTATTATGGTTTCTGGCTTTGTGTTTTTATGAGTTTTAGTTTTTTGTTTGAATTTAGATTTTTATTTTGGTGTATATATGTTCCTTGTGCTTTTTGTTTTTAAATTCTAGTTTGTTTGTTATTGTGTATTTGTTTTTGAAAAAAGAAAGAATGCAAGAAAAAGATAGGACAAAGAAAGAAAGAATGAGTGAAAGAAAGAAAGGAAAAGAGAAAGAAAGAAAAAATGAAAGAAAGGAAGAAAAAAAAGAAAATAACAGAAAAATAAATAAATAAATAAATAAATAAATAAATGAATAAATAATCAAGTTGGATTGGTGGGGATCCAGTGAATCTGGATGAATTTGGCAAAGGGAAAATTGTGATCAGAATATATTAAGAAATCTATTGTCAATAAAAATCTCTAAAAATTTATAAAACATGAAAGAAAAATGAGCAATAGAAAAACGAGGGGGAGAAAGGACAATCATTCAGTTTATTTTTTCACCATTTTAGGCTGGTTTTAGATTATCAAGAATTCAGTGTTGAAGTTCATGTATTTATAGTAAAATAGGGGAAAGTATAGGTTAAGATGTGTGCTATGGAAAATATTTTAAACTTCAGAGACTGAGGCCAATCATACATCACAAATCATATTCCTTTTTGTATATAATATTGCATCTAGAATTGAAACAAGCATTTGGAATTGCGAGGACGTATGCTCAGATTGAGAGTTCACAGTCTTTATGATCATTCTATCCAAATAGAAAAGGAAAATAGCAACCAAGTGACTATGAATAAAGAATACGAGAAATGAAGCTAGAATAGCATTAGAAGTAAGAGATCAATTTCCTTTAGCAAAGATACAAAAATAAATGAATAAGACAAGTGAAGATAAACATATTCTAAATCAGAGCATTAGAGAATTTGGTAAACAAATGGTTTAAAAAAAAAAGAGAGAGCAAGGACCCAAAGATGAAACTGACATTGTGGTCTTTGTGTAATCACAGAAGCCAGTTTCTGCTGCATGACATGGATTGGTAACATCTCACAGCATATCTGCTCTTTGAACACAGTGAGTCTTCTCTAGATCTGTTAGGTCACACCTATGGATGGAGAATATAGACTGATTGTACTTTAATATCCATTTTTATCATGACCTTTGTATCAGAGAAAGATGATATCATTGAAGTTGACTTCACCGTGCCTATCTCCATTTCTTCCTCTGTAAGAAAGTTAACCCAAATAGCTATTGCAAATCTTAAGTAAAAGAAATTAAGTATAACTTGTAGCATAGCATAATGAACTAATATCAATTTCTGGTTTACTTTTACAGAGCTCGTTACTAAGAAACAAAATTTGAAAGAAAATTAAGTCTTAATCCTCAAGCAGTAGAATAAAGTTCTTAACTTGCAGTAGGTAGATCAGTGCAAGCCTTATAATTTGACAAAGATAAAAGCAGCATATAAAATTTATTTTCCCAACTTAAGCAATCTTTTAAACTTAGTCTTTGCTGGATATTAAAGTTGGCATAGAAGCGTTTGTATGGAAGATGTCTGAGTAGCAAAATTAGGTGCTCTAATTTGCACCCAGAATTTTTTAGAACTGTGACTCCTCAATCTGTTATCTATCATATATCACTTAGATACTATACACACACTGATCTGATGGGGATAGAGAATACACATTTTGCCCTTTTATTCTAATAAAGATGACCATTGATAATCTAATAACTAGTAATGCCTTCAAAATTTGCTTTACTCCTCCTATTGAAGATTCCCTTTATGCAATGCCCTCAAATACTTAAAAAAAATTGAATCACGCTTGAAAGGAAAATCAAGGTCTCCATTCAATCAGTATTATAATTTTCCCATTGAATAAATTCATGTCTCTGTGACTCATGAAGCTGATACACAGAGTATGATGAGTACAGAGCAAACATAAGAGGTCCCTGTACTGGAATTAGAGGAGAGAAGATGGAGATTTTCGGGTTGGGTTACACAAAGAAAAAAATACAATCAAATTAGGAAATGCTGAAGAGTAACAGAGTTCACACAATACTTTCATTTTTGACAGACCAATAAATACTTAAGCTGAATAATTTACCCAAAGGAAAGACCACAGTCAAGCTGCATGACCTTTTGAACAATGAGCAAGAGTTCAATTATCCACCAATGTTCTATTAAAAGTCAGCTTTCCGGGCGGAAGTGTTATTTCAGCAGTCCTAATTTAGAATTATTAAACAGAGAGAGTTGTGCCTGTGTAGTTGCCGGGCTGGGCTGTACTTGGTAACTTCATTTTAAGAACTCAGTGTTACATGAACTACCACTTTCTCACAAAAAGAAAGAAAAAAGATGGAGGAGGAAGCAGTTATTTTCACATCCTTTCTGGAGGGTAAGAGCTATTAGATTTCATTGACATACTCTGTCTAAATGTGACTATAGCCGCCATGCTATAACTTCAGAAAGAATATAATTTGCTTCGATTGAAGACTGAAAGAAACATGCAAAATGGGCACAGAAAATCCCGCCACACCCGTGTAATCCACAAAATCTGCAGTGTTGCTGAAAGAGTAACTTATCAGTTCCTTGTTTCTGTATTCGTTGCTGGTACTGACTGTGCTGGCTAGTCTTCTATCAACTTGACACATGAACTAAAGTTCTGTAAGTGCCGGCTTCTGTAAGAAAACAAGCTGATCAAGTCAAGAGTAAATCGACAGTAAACAGCACTCCTCCGTGGCCTGTGTATCAGCTTCTGCCTTCAGATTCCTGGCCAGTTTGAGTTTGTGTCCTGACTTGTGTCAGTTATGAACAGCAGTGTGGAACTGCTAGCCAAGTCCCCCAGCCCCAACTTGCAGATTGACCATGGTGCTTCATCTCAGCAACAGAAACCCTACCTAAGACAAGTTGGTACCAGGAGTCAGGTATTTCTGTGAGAGCCTTGACCATGTTTATGGGAAGATTGTAGAAGGACTTGGAAACATTGGGCTAGAAAAGCCATTGAGTATAGTGAGCTTAGTGTAACGCTCTGTAGGAGATTGAAAGACAATGTTTAGAGCAGTGCAGAAAATAAAGGCCTGGCTTGTAAAGTCTTATAGGGAATTTTAAAGACTCTCTCAAAGCTGTTTTCTATTTTGAATTGAGATTACGTTCTGGTTCACTGGGACTGAAGAGACTGGGGGCAATAAGGTGACACCTTTCCATTACTGGGACAATTGATGCTGGTTACCTGGGGCTAAGGAATTAGCAGTGATTATAAGAGATCAACAACCTTGAGGTGAACTTAATTTGTAAGTGTTCCGTCATGGTCAGCACGCAAACTGTGTTTCAGAAGCAGCTGAGGTTGCACTTTGTCCTAGCACCTAAACTTGGTTGTCGTGTAAGAGTCACCAAGGTGTGGCACTGCTTTTGAAGGTATGAAGGAGTCATGAAGAACAGCTGAGGTTTGGCACTGTGAGAGGTTAGAAGGCCCAGGAGTGAAGGAGTCATGCAAAGAAACTGAAGCTTGCCAACATGAGGAGAGCTTATGAGAGGCTATTGGTGAAAGTGCAGTCCAGTCGCAGCAGAACACCCCAGTACTTTGGAGATGCCAGTACCAAGGGACTGACTACCAGGAACAGCAGCAGCCTTGGGGTTGAGCCAGCTGGAACCTAGAAGAAAAGCTGTGTGTACTGCAGAGGGCAGAGTTGAAGAAGTGACTCAAACTCTTTAGAGAGGACCAGAAGCTCAGGAGTAAATTCCAGATAATTGGACATTGAGTTATTTATACTGTTGGAGTTGGCCTTTGCTAATTTCTGAATGTAACTGTGCCTGGTTCTTCCCCCTTGAAGAAATTAATTTAATTTAATTTTGATTTTTAAAGGACCCCACCACTGAAAGATTTTTAAAAAGATTTTGGAGTTTTAGAAAGATTGGATATATATTTTTAAATTAATTAATTAATTTTTTACACTCCATATTTTATTCTCCCCCACACCCCCCCAACACCCCCCTTGTCTACTCTCAGATTATTCCATACCCCATACCTTCTCCCCACTCCCCTGTCTCCAGGTGGATATCCCCACCCCCCCACCCACCTGACCTCTAAACACCCTGGGGCTCCAGTCTCTTCAGGATTAGGTGCATCATCTCTGAATGAACACAGACGGGGCAGTCTTCTGCTGTATGTGTGTTGGGGGCCTCATATCAGCTGGTGTATGCTGACTGTTTGGTGGTCCAGTGTTTGAGAGATCTTGAGGATCCTGATTAAATGAGACTGCTGGTCCTCCTACCGGAGTACCCTTCTCTTCAGCTTCTTTCAGCCTTTCCTAATTCACCAACAGGGGTCAGCAGCTTCTGTCCGTGGGTTGGGTGTAAATATCTCCATCCTACTCCTGAGCTGCTTGGTAGGTCTTCTTTAGTGAGGACTTGCTCAGTCCCTTTTTGTGAGCGCTCCATAGCCTCAGTAATAGTGTCAGGACTTGGGACCTCCCCTTGAGCTGTATCCCACTTTGGGTCTGTCCCACGATATTCATTTCCTCAGGCTCCTCTCCATTTCCATCCCTGTAATCCTTTCAGAGAGGCACATTTATGGGTCAGATTTGTGACTGTGGGATGGCCCCCTTCTCCCTCACTTGATGCCATGTCTTCCTGCTGGAGGTGGGCTCTATAAGTTCCCTCTCCCTACTGACTGGCATTTCATCTAAGGTCCCTATCTTTGAGTCCTGAGAGTCTCTCACCACTCGGGTCTCTGGTGCATTCTGGAGGGTCCCCACAACCTCCTACCTCAGTCATTTTCCCTCATCCAATACCAGATCAGGTTTCCCTCTCCCCACACCAGTCTCTATCCCTATCTACTTTCCCTTCCAGGTCCCTCCCTCCCTTCCTCCCCACTGTGATTGCTTTCTTCTCCCTCTCAAGTGGGACTAAGGAGTCCTCATTTGGGTACTTCAGCTTGTTGACCGTTTTGAGTTCTGTGGACTGAATCTTGGATATTCTGTACTCTTTTTTTTTTGTTTGTTTGTTTTTGGCTAATATCCACTTATTAGTGAGTATATACCATGCATGTCCTTTTGGGTCTGAGTTACCTCACACAGGGTGTTATTTTCTAGTTCTCTCCATTTGCTTGTGAAACTCAGGATGGATATTTTAAGCTGAAATTTTAGTGTGTTTGAATTCGTAGAGACTGTGGAACTTTTATAGTTATTTATGTTTTAAATGTGAACTCTTGGGGATGGATACTAAAGAAAAGGTATAGCTTAATATTGATCTGTTTATATTCTAAGCTGACAGTGAGTCAGTTGCACTAGCAAGTCTTATGTCAACTTGACACACACAAACAGGGTTATCTGAAAGGAGGGAAACTGTATTGAGAAAACCATCCATAAAAATCCAGCTGTAAATTATTTTCATAATTAGTGATTGTTGGGGACGGACCCAGCCCATTGTGGGCAGTGTCATCCCTGGTTGTATGATCCTGGGTTCTTTAAGAAAGCAGGTTAATATGTAGCAGAGGATGGCCTTGTCGGAAATCAAATGGGAAGAGAGGCCCTTGGTCCTATGAAGGCTTGATGCCCCAGAGTAGGGGAATGCCAGGGTGGTGAGGCAGGAGTCGATAGGGGAGCACCCTTATAGAAGCAGGGGAAGGGGAATGGGATAGGGTGTTTCCAGTAGGGGGGTGACTGGGAATGGGGATAAAATTTGAAATATAAATAAAGAAAATATCCAAAAAATAAAAAAATAATAAATAAATAAAGCAGGTTGAGCAAGCAGGGCTAGTAAGTCAGTAAATAGCATTCCTTCAAGGCCTCTGTGTCAATCAGCTCCTGCCTTCAAGTCCCTTTCCTGTTTGAGTTCATGTCCTGACTTCCTTGGATGATGATAGCCGTATGAAAGTATAAGCCAGATAAGTTCCTCCCCAACTTTCTTTTTGGTCATGGTGTTTCACTGCAGCAATAGAGTCCCTAAGTCACTGATAATACCTGAAATTTTTAAGATGACCAAGTTTCTGGTATTCTCAGGTGTTTGAGTTCCTGGCCACATGGTTATTCTATTTTGAACCTGTGCAGGCACACTACACCCTAATGGTGAAGTTGATCACTTTGTAATAAATAGTCTATCACTAAAGAGATAGATTGGGAGGGGAAATTCTCAGTTTCCTTTCAAAAGCATGTTTTCAGTAACCTAACTCCATTCTTTCTCCTAAATGTTCTGTCTCCTCCCAGAGTTGCAATATGACAAGAATCAGATCTTCAACACATTCAGAGATACAAACTCTTAGATCTTCCCTGAAAAAAAATGCCTATGGAAATCATGCATTGGTTATCATTAATATGAGAGCACACTCTGAAGTCAATTTGCTAAGATCTTTCATTTCTTCTATATTCTTCTTAATGCTTTATGCATTTTCTTATATCTTTCTGCCTTGAGAGCAGAATTCAAAGCAGAATCAAACTCTGAGAACTAAATCCATAGACAGTTCGCTGTTTTAATATTGAACATTTCCTATTTTTTCGCTTATGAGCCCAAAGGAAAAAGAAAAAAGGAACTCTGACCAGAAGATCAAGAATTAAACTCAATTACACCTGAGTTCAGACCCAAATGTGACTGAGACTGTTCTTGTGTGGTGATTTCTCTGAAGCACTGTGCAGAATATCATGCTTTCCTTGGAATGCTGCCGTGCAGATTGGAAGTAACCCAACTGAAAGCCTTTTCACTTAGCATACAGTAAAGACCTCAAATACTAGCTGTAGCTTTCCATTTTCTATCCATTTCTGCCAATATCTAAAATGTGATGAAGACTTTCTTTTTCTCAGGGATCTTTCCCAAAGAGCTTTCCATTTGGGCCTCTCGTCTCACCAATCTCACTTAGATTGTGAATCAGGTGTCATAAATACTTCATGATTTTCCATTAAATTGATGCCATAAAACTTCTGATTGCTGTAGTTACTTTGCTACATAGATTATCAATGGAAAAATTTTAATGACACCTGGTCTAAAGAGGTCACCATATATGGAATATAGGTGATATGTTAGCAGTGTGCTTTCCCTCTTATCATCCACACTTATTGTCTAATTTGGACAGTATGTTTCCTAATAACTCTATTGTGTTCCATTTTGTCACAAATGTAGTATGTAACATCATAGTTATGATAACCGTCTGAGTAGTGTGAAATCTTCCAAATCCCCATCAGGCTATGAGCCTAAGCTTTGGTAGCTAATTTACTTGACATAAGCACAAGAGGATTTACATGTGCATAAGACATTCCTTTGAGAATACATTTCCTAGTTGTATTCACTTACATGGATTTTATCTCAATCTTAAAAATATTCAGGAACAATTGTCAACAATTTTATCAAGTTAAAGGAGTAACCATGCAGATGCTCAATGCATTAACATTATTCATAGTGTCTATTGTAAACAGCATCAAACAACTTGCTATTCACCGCATGGGTGCGAAAAGTGAATTGGAACCTCAAAATCAATGACATGTTGCCCTCTATCCGTTGCTGCTCTTTGGCAACAGAAAAGGGGTCCCACTCCTCAAACACAGCATGCCATTTTTTAATTCACACTTAAATTTCCACTTGAGGTGGCAAGCGAAAACAAACTGGCCCTCCCAGAGAAGAACCCTGGGAATAAGTGCCCTCCCAACTTTTGTAATTATCTCAGAAGAGCCTTTCTCTCACTCGCCTTTGCCGTCTGAATAGGGCTTGCTTATTAAGACCTTGTTATTTTCTCCTACCTTATTTGCATAATTTGCAGATGTCAACTTGGTGGCTTCCTTCTCTCCCATAGAATATTAGTCTTTGTTGAGTAAATTGTTCTGTCTTTACAGCTGTAATTAAGGATACACTATACAATATTGTAAAACGAAACAACTCAGCATTTCGATAGGAAGGTTTTATATTTTGAGGGGGTATAATCAGATTCATGATTCAAATTTGCCTCTCCTTCTTTTGGAAATTAACCTATGTGTGTGGCTTCAAATCAGTGTCTGTTCCCTGGAAATCTTCATTGAAACATCAACAATATTCAGGATAAATGAACAGCTGTTATTGTCACTTGGCTCATTATATACAGTCTCTAAAATCATGCCACTATAAACAGGAAGTACATCATTATTGAGTTACCAGTTTGGCAATAAAATTTTAAATTGCTTTGTTATTCATCCATGATGTCTTAATGATTTCATGGCTATCTGGGTAATTGTTCATTTGCCAGCCTTTATGTACAGAATTAAATGTAATTTTATATAATTTTCAAATATTAAATGCTTTTCATATCACTACTAATTTTTACATTTTCTTTGGTAGAAACTCCAAAAGGTTATTTTTTTTTCAAGAAAGTGATATTCTGGGCCATCATACTACATGATACACATTTGCAACACATAGGATTTAAAAAACATTCAAATTTGATTTTATGGTATAGATCTAGCAGACTAGCAGAAAAAATTTTTCCAATATTCACCTATACTATATTTTAGGAAACTACAGTAGTATTTTAGGAAACAAAATATTCAAAGCAACATGTAAAGACATTTGATTTGGAAAAATTTTGTTCAATGATCTTTCTACAGAATTATTACATTTGGATTTTGCTCTGTTTTTTCAATTGAAGTAAGTTTGTTGTAGATTTGTTTCCTCAGAGGGTGGTGACTAGTTTTTGAATTACACTGTATGCAAGTAAACTGCACTGCATTTTTTCATCTTTATAAAAACTGTGCATGAGTATTCTTGGAAGTGTGATTCTATATTATCTTTTTTGTCATACCATTATTTATCATAAAGTCAGTTAAAAACAGCGAACATAGTCCTTTAAGATAGGATCAATTTTTTTTGGCTTGAATATCACATGAATCTCCATTCATTGCTTAAAACAATTCTTTGAGAACACATCTGTATACATAAAGAACTGAATTGCTACCTATAACAGTTTTTATAATCATATGCAATCATTACCATAGTCACTGCCATTATAAAGGTGGAAATATTTGTAAGATTCAAGCAGAGACATATGGGTTTGCACTGTCTACTTCCATGTCAATTTAATGGGGACAAGTCATGCTGAAGTCTGTGTTTACACAATGTCATTCTACTGTGACTGAAGCATACTAGAGTGCCTGCAAGATAGCAGAAAATTTCTTGATTTCTACCATTACTTGCCAGTTATGATTTTATTGATAATAAGAGTTGAGAACTAAATATTTAATGGTCCCCTGGATAACGTATAGTATTTGATCAAGGATATCTGACAAAATTGTAAAACGAATTGAGCAGGAGATGTATTTTTAGTGACCACATAATTTAAAATATGCAATGACTGTATCTAATCTCAGATTTCCTCAATTTAACTGCAAATGGACCAAAGTTAAATATAGTTACCATGATGTGAGAACTATACATAGCACACTTGCTCATTACCCTCAGAAATGAACGCATGGCAAGGACTTCATAAATAAAGAGTAAATTAAAAAGAATACAATTTTACTGAGTAGGGAGAAAATGAATATGTAGGTCACAATCGGAGCATGAGAAATTACATGAGGTAAAATTAGTTTTTTGGGTTTTTTTTTCCAAAATCTGTGTTTTCCTGAAGAATCTAAAGAGCAACTATGGACAGATTTTTCGCTTTACTTGTGAAGACGCATAGTATTCAAAAACACAAGAGAAAATCAAAGAAAGAAGAACATAGATTTTTTTTATGTATATATACAGAACTATCATTACTATGTAATAGTGCCAGAGACAACTTGGTAAGTCATAGGGTAGAATTGGAAACTCAAATTGCCTTCTTAGAAACAAGTGTTTTGAATGATTCTTCCATTTTCTGTAATTGTTAGTGGAACTTTATGATATTGAGTTGGAGTAGATATTTTCTTGGACTGCTATAAATGAACAATAAACACATATACAGGTAGGGGGAATTGATAAGTATTTCATGGAAAAAATTTCTATGAGTGTTCTCTAGGACTCTTTGTTAGGGATGTGGCATTACAAGTCTGGATGATGTGCACTATGACATCATTTCAAGAACTGTTGCATGCAATTTGGAATCAATACCCTTTATAAATAAGAAATTGGTAAACATCATATAAGCCAATATGACAATGAGAAACGAGGAGTGATGAGAAATCATGTTGATAACATCAGTCTTTGAGGTGTTAAAATAGCACTCTTTTCTTCATTGCAAAGCATTTACCTGTAGTCGGACTGTGAGGAAAACATACTAATTCCCCTGGGAGGGACAGTATACCTTATTTTCTGACCAACATTCCTCAGACCACAAAGGTCATACAAAACTAGTGTCTTAAAAACTGCTAACTGGAGTTTATTAAGATGAGTAATATTGTAACTTGGATGAGATCCTGGAAGGGAAGAGAGACATTAGTTATAAATTAAGGGGATATGAGAAAAATGTGGACATGAGTTAATGGTAACGTTTAAGTATCCATTTAGTAATTGTAACTATGTTCATAATAGATACCAACAAGGGAAGAAACTGAGTGGGGATACTCTATTATCTTTGCAACTTATCTGTAAATCTAAAACTGTCCTAGTGTACAGTGGTTTTTAAGTCAGCATCATGATTCCAGTTAATAAAGAATAAAGCAAACAAAAACCAAAAATAAAAAAAAAAAACCCACAAAAAACAAACTTCTACATGAAATGGGCTTTTTCATAGAACTTTAAATATAAAAATATATTTCTAGTATTTAATAATATATCTTATAATCAATTAAACCAAATATTTATTCCATTTATAAAACATAGTGTTCATATAAGGAAAATGTCATTAAAAGTGTAAAGTGAAAATGTTGGAAAATCAAGTGTCAGCTAATTTTAAGACATTAAGATTGTTTACTATTATAATGTTAATTAAAATGGGCATTTTTACCATTTATCAACATCCCAAGTATTTCCAGTACTTTATCTATAGGTGAAAAGAATTAAGCTTTTTTTGTCATAATGCTATGTCCAAACATCTTTAGATATTAGTAATTGATTTAAACTAGCATGACTCATTACTTAAATTAATTTCTGTTTCCAATTGTTCAGGCACACACTAGTATGCATTTGAATAAACCAAATACTAATCAAAAATATTTATTCACGTTATAAAATATTTAAGCTTAGATTTATTAAGAAATATAAAATGTTACTGTTTCAACAGTGTGTGAACTTGCTTTTCCTTACTAAACACAAGTTAATTATCTTAATTACTCTGGCCCAGTTGCAGCTCCATCACAGAGCATCCATGTTGCTACATTGATAAATACCTTCAGGCACCTAATCATAGCTAATGTATCCTCAGATGATGACTTAGTGGAATAGAGTACTTTATTTGTATAAGAATTTTACATTGATTATTTTCACATGGAAACTCTCATAGTTATTATAATATTTTGAAAATATTCTCAGGAAAAAAAGTGAAGTGAAATTAACATGTAAAAGCCGAATAAATTAGAGTCAAAAATGAGCAGAATTGATATCGACAGGTAACTTATTAGTAATTAGACGGAGAGCACAGAACAGCATTAGATGCTTGACATGGGCACATTAGAAAAATTCAAAAGGAATAACTATAGGTTATTAATCAAATAGTTTGCACAAAGCATTTATCGTTTTTGTCTTACTAAAAATGTAAATTTCTGACTTCAGACACAGGTCAAAATATCTCTGAGTCATTTGTTCTGAATACATATTTTGATAATGAAAATTATATGAGTTAGACCATCTTCTTTCCAGTCATGGCCTGGGAGAGGACCAGAGTGGCCTGACATTTACAGTCCTTCAATGGCAATTACAGCACAGCTAATATATCAATTTAATTAAATTCCTATAGTGATTCATGACATAAAATATCAGAATAAGTTAACTTGCACAGAAATAGACAAAAGATCAATGCACAAGGCAGAGACAAAATGAATTAAAGAAGAGCTGCCATCCCTTGGAAAGATGGTATGCATAATGAGGTTTTTCCTCTTTTTCTTTTTAAATGCAAAGCTTGTGTTTCAGACATCCTTCATGGAAGTTAAGTGAGGGAGATTGTGGTCATGTACAAAGATGCCTAAGGTAATCACTAAAGCAAACAAAAATGATTGTTTTCATGTTGCTGAGGAATAAAAAAAATCGTACCTGATTAAATAAAACAAATACAACTGGCCCATCTATTTCCTTAAGTATCGTTTGAGTTGTACAGGTTTAGATGTTTTGCTGTTAGCTTTTTATCCACTAACAAATGCATGCCTCTGAAATCCTCTTGACAGAGAAACTATGAAGGAATGTGTGCTGAGGAGGGAGGCTTCTGGAAAGAGGGAATTCGTAGGTTCCCTTATCTGTCTCCACAACTTTGAATTGGTATGGTCATGGAGGACCCCAACCATTCCAAAGCTATGCTGCAGGCCATTCTCCTTATAAAGGCAGCCTAGGCTCTAGTAGTTTTTAAAGAAGGAAAGGGAATGCCTTTCCTTCCATAGTCTGTGCTGATGGAGTGGATCTTAATGGCTGCATTGAATGCAATGGAGATTTAGTCATTGTGCTTTTATATCTGTGTCATTGCTCTCTAAATACATTTGTGATGTTGTGGTTTTTTCCTTATGGCTCCAAGCATCTTCATCTATAAAGAAGAATCATGCTAATTGTTTTTTACTAAGATATTTTCCAAACAAACTTATTGTAATTCTATGGTAAGACATAATTTCTAGCTTGTTGGACATAACCCTGTGGCCATCAGTCACTAGGGCCAGTCCCCTAGTGTTCTGGCTGGACTCTACCCCCACAGTCACCTGACTATAGCCAGGTTTTACCCGCCCCACAGTTACCTGGCAATAGCCAAGTAGCTTGTCCCACTATAAAAGGGGCTGCATGACCCCTCCTCTCTCTCTTGCCTCTCTCTTGCCCCCCTCTTCCCCCTCTCTCCCCATTCTATTTCCCCCTCTCCACATGGTCATGGCTGCTTCTAACCTCTCTACCTCTTCTTTCCCTCTTTACTCTTTTTCTTTTCCCCTACTTTTCTATAATAAAGCTTTAAAATCATGGACTGTCTCTTCTTATCTAAACCTGTCATGTTGGAGAAATGGAA
Source organism: Tokudaia tokunoshimensis (assembly GCA_036184795.1). NCBI lineage: Eukaryota > Metazoa > Chordata > Mammalia > Rodentia > Muridae > Tokudaia > Tokudaia tokunoshimensis. Next base: position 19,245,393 of record BTHU01000003.1, read on the forward strand.
CAGGCCTCACAGCATCTCCAGCTGCCAGAAAGAACGGAGGACTTCCCTGCCCAGCCAGACTTCCTCTGCAGGTATTCAGTATTAGGGCCTCAACCACACAGGTTCAAGTCTAGATCTCCCCTAGCCGGGTAGCCTCCCTCTACAGATACAAGGGCACTCACCATCGCTATACAGGTACTCGATCCCCTTAGCCTTCCCTACACTAGCTCATATTTGCGTTGAGGAAATAAATAATCATTAAACTATAAAGAAATATTATATTTCTTCATGAATTTATGTAAAATAATGCTTATTTTTCTGTGTGTGTGTGTGTGTGTGTGTCTGTGTGTGTAAGCACATGTGTGTGATTTACATTTTAAATTAGTTCTTAAATCATCCTGCTATATAAAAGTGATCAATTTCTTTGCATGGACATCTACTTTGTAGAATTACCCCAAAATACTCAAAACTTTGAGTGATACACAAACTTTAAAATAACCAGAAGAATTCCATTGGCAATGCTAATGGGTACCCCTAATGAACACTGAAAAGAAGCAGTAAGTAAAAAAAAAAATAATAAATAAAACAATTAAGAATAAAGGTGTAAATAAAATAGTCTCAATTCACTTGTGCTACCAAATTACTTCTTAATTAAAATTATGATCAATCAACTGTAACACAAAACTCAAGGTTGTAACCTTGAGTTTATTCAAGAGAAATTTGTTTCACTTTGACCACAGTATTGACAGACTGCTAAATTTACTCTGAGCATGCCCCTTCATTTTGAATGTATAAAACGAGACTATGACTAGCGGAATATTGGCCAATCACAGCAGCTTACCCTTTCTGAATCACAGCTGATAGGCCAATGTTCAAATGGGGCAAAACAGCAAGCTGTATTTCATCCCCTGTGTTTTTCACTTCCCTTTACTGTCTAAAAATGCTACCTCCTATGGAAGCAAAAAGAGATGGGATCCTTGTTTAGAGGGCTGCCTGATTCACAGATTATTCACAGACCGTTGCTCAATTAGAATATGCTCCATTTAATTATTTTATGTGCATGTTTGTGTGTGCACATGCTTGCTTGTATGCATGTGTGTATATAAGAGCACATGTATGTTTGTGTGCCAATGGATGGAAGCAAGAAGTCAACTCTTTGTGTCTTCTGTAACCATATTCTTCATTTTTCTGGAGACAGTCACACTAAATCTGGAGCTCACTGGTTCTGATAGAATGACTGGTCAGAAATGCCCAGGAATCTGCCCACATCCTTCTCCCCAGCCCTGAGAATACAATCCTGTTTGTTGCTGTTGTTGGTTTTTTTTGTTTGTTTGTTTTTTAATTTATCTTGTCGGATGACAATAATGATCTTGGCAATGATCAAAAGAAATAAAAAATAAAAATGGCCAAGAAGTACCATTAAAATTTTCAGCATCTTTAGGAATTTGGGAAAAGGAAATTAAAATGACTTCAGATTTGTAGCTTACCCCCATCTTAGTGCCCAAGATCAAGGAAGCAACTGACTATAGCATTTGTTGTGATTGCAAACAGGCACATCCATTATGAAAATATTTGTGGAGAATTCTCAAAGATATATAATTAGATCTCTATGACCAAGCAACTCTACTCGAAAGGGCTCCATATCTCCTTCTAGTTATTGTCACTCTATTTACAATAGCTGGGACATGGCAGCAACCTAATTGTTCTTCAATTGATGAATGAATAATGAGAAGGTAACAATAGGTATGATGGGATTCTATTCAACTACAAAGAAAAATGCAAGCACAAAATTTGCAAGGTAGTGAATGGAGCTGGACAATATTATACCGAGTAAGGTAACTCAGACGCAAAACATGAACATGAAATGTTTTCTCTTATTTGCAAATCCTATGTCTGAATATTTATATTTGAATACACAAGCAGGGCTAACAACAGAAAATAAGAAGGTAGAAATGGATAACTATTGGTGGAAGGAGAGCTCTAAAGAGGTGAACAGTACTGCACAGGCTCTATGACGACACTGGCTGGTTTCAAGACCTCTATGAGACCTGTCCTTCCTACTGCTTTCATTGCCTATTATATATTTATTTTCAACCTATTTCTGTTCTTCAAAAACTCTCAAAACCCAAACCCAGAAGAAATTTATGCAGTATTTTCATGAATCATCCATGCATACTAATTTGAGACCTGTCTATTCTGAACGGATCACTGGTGGCTCATCTCAGTGGCTAGAAACTCAGGACTGAGCTCAGACAGAAAATGACTCTGAAGCTAAAAATCCTTTCATTGTTCAGTGTTCCTTCTGTTTGTCCTTTATGGTCTTTAACTCAATCAAATTGTCAAAGAGACATATTCCATCACAAGGATAATGGAGGTAGGAATATCTGCTGATTTACTTCTGAAAGCAAAGGTCTATGGAAGTGAAGATTTCAGTATGCAGCATTTTTTCATCTTTTGATACAGAAAAGCAATCATAGTTTTCTTGCACAAAATTCTTCTCTGGAAATGTCAATCCCCAAATCTACTTTCTCCTTCAGTCAACTTTGCTATCCTTGGGCCCAGTGACAACCTTTCTAAGGACCACTCTTTAATTAACCATTGAATGATATCATTTGGTATAGCAAACTAATGAATAATCAAATAATATTTTATGCTGAAGCATACTTTAAGATATTCTTTATTGAGTTATTCCATTTATCATGCATACATAGATTATTTTTATTTTATATCTGAGTTTCTAAATAATATTTTTATTTTAAAAGAGGGCTGATATGTCATTTTTAAAACAATTATTGATATACAATTTATGTTATGTAAATAGCCAATCTGACATGTATGTTTCACTGATTTTTAATATATTGAGTTGTGCAATGCTATCAATTAAACTTAATACAGAATGTAAACCCTCCATTTACTAGTTTCCTCTTTCATTCCTACGTTTCTTTCAAACTCCATTCCTGTAATAACAAATTGCTTACTCTCTGTGCCCGTGACTTTGCTTGTCCTGAATATTTCACCTGTGTAGTGTCACAGAATAAGTGGCTTGTCACAATTTGATTATTTCAGCTGGGCTATGTCAAGGTTTACATCTTTTGGTAGCATGCATTGGTACTCCAGTTTTTAATACTGAATATTTTTCCTTTAGTGATCCATTTAATCCCATATCCCTGATGATTTCCATTTCACTATATTTCAGCCAACCCTCGCTATCTATGCCATTTCCAACTTTGCCCATTATGGACACTATTAACTATTAACTAATTTTAGTGCAAACATATGTTTTAATATTAAGGTATAGGATTGCAATATTCCATGTACTTTCTAGGTGGTGCTATTGAGGAACTACTCATCTATACCTCAAAACAAGGCTGATTTTTCAACCCAGCAACCTCCTACAAGGGAATTTTTTTTTAATTCCAGCAACAGCCTACTTGAGTTCCATTTCTCTATAATGCTTTCTATTTTCTGTACCTGTGACTATATCCATCCTACTGTATATGACTTCAAGCAACTAATAATTGGGTTTTTTTTTCATGATCATATAGGCATAGTGATTCTGAAAAAAATCGTTAAATGTTTTTGTTTTTGTTTCACAGTTTTACTTTTCGGTTGAATTATCTCTGTCTCCCTAAGGAGTTGCATTAATTCTTCAAATATTCTGGATGTACATTTTTTGTCTGCCATGATTAGGAAATACTCTCACCCATTCTGTAAATTTCTTACTCATTTTCTTAGCGGTGTCCTTTAAAGCATTGGGGATTTCAAGTTTTGATAATCTATCTGTGTATTCAGTTGTGCATATGTTCATGAACCTGCATGCACATATTTGCACTTGTGTGGAAACCAGAGGTCAATGTTGGGTATTACTTCTTAGGAACTATGCACCCCTATTTTGGAACCATGGTCTCTCATTGACCTGGACTATGCTAAATAGGCTAGACTGATTGCCCCATTGTGACTGAACAATGGGTCTTATATTACACAGCAAATACTGGTAAAATAAAAGATGTAAACCTTGACATAATTTTAACTGAAAAAAATGTGCTCAGCCCTTTTTTTTTAAATTTCAGTGATCAATTCATTTTCCCCCCTTTCCCTTTTAATTTGCTCTTGATATCATAGCCAATAATTATTTACTTTACTGGATTTCCCTGTTTTATTTTTCCTGAGGAATTCTATAAATTTAGCCTCCATATTAACATTTATGAGGAGTCTTTATTTTATTTACTTCTGTGTGGTATGTGATATTAGCCAAGCATATTAGTTCACAGAGTAGATAATCATTTCTTCTATATTAATTTGTTTAAAATAATATTTATGATAAAGACGGACATTTTTAAAAATATATAAGCACCATCATCTTGATATTCCACACAATGGTAATTCTCCAAATATTTATAGTAAATGATTTATTTATTCAGAGTCCTTGTATGTCTCCAATCTGGAATCTCTTGAGGGACATTTTCTGCCTTCACTCAGAGGAAAACCACCTTTCAGTTTCTTTGTATGTTTCATAATTTTTATTTACAAGTTGTATAATTTAAATAAAATATTATAGCTACTCTGGTATCTAAGCTCATTACCCTTAAATATTCTGTGTTTAGGTTTTCATTATTACTAATGTAGTTCTTGTTTCTCTTGCTTCTACTTAATTAGGATTATTGATTCTTTACTTTTTTTATTTATATGTGTTTATGTGTGCTTATAGGAGTTTTGTGTGCAGCTGCTTTGCAGAGATCAGAGGTTGTTGTATTCCCTAAAACTAAGATTAGCAGGGAAATATAAAACACTTGATGTGGGTCCTGAAAACCAAACCTGGATCCCCCTGAAAAGCAATAAGCACTGTGAACTACTGAGCAATATTTCCAGTCCCTAGGATTTAGATATATTACAAGATGTATGTTACACTCGGCCTGGAATCCATCTGTCCATTCAGCCACCTGTCCACCTACCCACTTAGCACCCAATGATATAGATATAGATGTATATATTTTAAAAGATTTACCAACCTATTTTTAGAGCCTGATTTCCTAATGGCCATCTCTTCAATAGTATAATTTAGTGTGCAGCAAATGATTCGTTGGGTCTCCTTAAACATATTTTTGTTTGTTTGTTTGTTTGTTTACTAGTTTCTCTGAAGGTTTGTGTAATAAGCATTCAACCTTCTGGAAGCTTCTAAGATATACTTGTTTGTTACTTTTTCTCTCTATCAGCTTGCATATTAGTGTGATAACAGTTTTTGATGCCACCTTTCCTTGTGTTTTCTTGTTTGGACTCAATTTTTCAGATATCACAGGAAGCTGGAAAGATCAAAGTTGTCTGTAGTTATCTGGATCTCTAGGATTTGTATTTAACATCCTTTAGGGGTTGTTGTTGTTGTTTTTTGTTGTTTTTAATTCCAGATCAACTTTTTGCTTGGGAGGCTGAAAGCTTCTGTGTAGTTGCTTTATCCTGGTGATGATCCTGAAGGCAGGCATGGAGGTGAGGATGGAGATCCTTCCTACCCAACTGTGTTGAAATCTAAGTCACATGAAGTCGTCATAATGTGCTTGGCAATAGAGACTTACAGAGAGGTGTAACTGCAGATAATATACTTAATGTTGTTTATAGATTATGTTTAGTGGTGAGACCCCACAGGAACCTAAACTTCCCCTTTCACAAAAAAGGCTAATGGCTTTTGCTGCTCTATCCCAGATATAGAGAAATACAAGGAACTAAAATGCCAAAATTGGATAGTCAGTTGCTGTCTTCTTCCCTGCGGATAAATAGTTCTTCCAGTCACACTCTTCCTTCTCTTCTCTAGGGCTGAAGCCATAGAGATTTCCACATTCATTTTAGCATCTCTTTTTCTTTTCCTTATCTGCTTCATGCTTAGGCAGTTATGTTAGTAAGACTATATGGGTGTAGCATCTGACATCCTTAGAAGACAGAGTCCTACAGCAAACTTCTTGCTCCTCTGGGTTATGATCCTTCTGTCCTCTCTTTACAGTGATCCCTAAACCTTTTGTACCTGTATCCGTTGATTAAGATCCACATCTCTGCATTTTTATTGACTAGTTTTCTGTATTGTACAGAGAAGTTTCCCTTATGATAGGTTAGGACTACCCTTATCATTGAGTATAAGGATAAATTTAGAATATAATCAGGGATTATTATGGTTTAGTAAATGGCATTGTAGATTCTCTTCCAAAATCCATGAGTCCAACTACCTTGGGTAGTAGCCTAGGTTTCCAGGATCTCTCTCTTTTGTGGGTCTAAAGTCCAGTTAGAGAGTTGTTTTTTGTTTTTGTGGGATTTTTGTTTGTTTATTTGTTTGTAAAATTAGTAGTTGGACTGATTGTGGCATATACCTTTAATCTTAGCACTCTGGAGTCAAAGGCAGGTGAATATTTGTGAATTTAAGACGAGCCTTGTTTATATAAAAAGTTCCAGGTTAGACATACTAAGACCATGTCTTGAAAAAAAACCAATTATCATTAGGATTTTATTTGTAAAATTAACATCATATATTTTATAAATTGTAGTATTTGAGTTCCATTATTTTCAGCTTCTTGGAATTGTGTTGCTTTTCTCTATACTTGTGTCATTTAATTGCTACCTACTTCAATAAATAGTTTTCTGAAAAGAAATTTTATGGAAATATACTCTTGCTAGTCTTTGCAACTTTGAATTCCAGATGGAGTAAGAACTACATCTATTAAATTTTAACAAATACATTTATTTAAGTACTTTTACATATGACATGATGATTCAATTTTATTGAATTAAATTTAGAGCAATAAATTTACATTATATGTTTTATTTACATTATGCATTTGCATAAAATCAGTCAGTGAATCATAGCTTGAGAACACATCTTCAATTAATTATGCAGCAATAAAGTCCTCAATATGCATTATCATTTACAATTGTAATTTGCTACATGATACAGATGAGATGTCGCAATGAGGAACATAATTGCCTTTTTAATGCTGTGGTAGGTATGCTATGGTCATTAATTATCAACTCGGCTAATCATTATTGGTGGCAATTAATCTTTACTCTAATAATTATTGCTGATGAATATACATGTTTTGCCCTCATTACCTTTTCCATTGCATGAAGATGATGTATGAAATTACTAAACTACACATAGCCTAAAACAGAGCTAGATAATTTCATATGGTAAAGGTGTCCCTGAGCACAGATAAATTTTCATTAAGATATTGGAATGGCAAAAGTGCATCTGATATAGTGATCTTTTGAGATGGTAAGGTTGTTCTGTACTCTGCCCTGATACTTTTTTCAATTCATTATTCACAAGTGCAAAGTTATTTACAAAGCATGCTTTTAGGGATAAATATAATATTATAATTGATTAAAATGATGAAAAACAATTATCAAATGATGACTTAAAAATTATTCAGTGAGTAAAAAAAAAATCGCAGACAGGACAGTGCTGCCCACTCTCTTAGTATCAATTCAATATTACTATATTATATTATATTATATTACTATTACTATTACTAGAACTCAAAGTTCTAGCTAGGGCAATATGACAACAAAGTGAGATAAGGGATACAAATTGGCAAAGAAGTCAAGATATCACTATTTGCAGATGATATGGTGACCCCAAAAGTTCTATCAGAGAACTTCCACAGCTGATAAACAACTTTAGCAAAGTGACTTGATATAAAATTAACTCAAACCAATCAGTAGCCTTCTTTTATACAAATGATACATGGACTGAGGAAGAAAATAGGGAAGCAACACCCTTCACAATAGTCACAAATAATATAAAATATAAATATAAAAAATCGTGACTCTAACCAAACAAGTCAAAGATCTTTATGACAAGAACTTCATGTCTCTCAAGAATGAAATTGAAGAAGACCTCAGAAAATGAAAAGATCTTCAATGTTTGTCGATTTGTAGAATTACTACAGTAAAAATGGATAATCCTACCAAAAACAATCTACAGATTCATTTCAATACCCATCAACATTCCAACACAATTCTTCACAGTCACAGAAAGAGCAATTCTCAGTTTCATATGGAAAAACAAATAACCCAGAATACGAAAAACAATTCTTAATAATAAAAGAATTAAAAATCTTCACTAACCCCACATCTGATAGGAGGCTAATATCCAAAACCTACCAAGAAGCTAATTTCCAAACAAACAAACAAACAAACCAGACAAGGAAAAATGGGGTATAGACCTAAACAGAGAATTCACAACAGGAGAATCTTGAGTTGACAAGAAGCACTAAAATGATCAAAATCCTTGGTCATCAGGGAAATGTAAATCAAAACCACACTGAGATTCAACCTTTCACCAATTAGAATAGCTAAGATCAAAACTTCAGGTGACAACACCTGTTGATGAGGATGTGGAGAATGAGGAACACTCCTCCATTGCTTGTCCAGTATAATTCTACAAATCGACAAACATTGAAACTGGTACAACCACTCTGGAAATCATTCTGGAGGTTCCTCAGAAAATTGGAAATAGATCTGCCTGAAGACCCAGCTATACCACTCTTGGGAATATATCCAAAAGATGCCCCACCATACCACAGAGGCATATGCTCCACTGTGTTTATGGTGGCCTTATCATGGTAGGCAGAAGCTGGAAACGACCCAGATGTCCCACAAATGAAGAATGTATACAGAAAATGTGTTTCATTTACAGAATGGAATACTATTCAGCTAAGAACAAGGACATCATGAGATTTTAAGGCCAATGGATAGAGCTAGAAAAAATTATTCTGAGTGAGGTAACTGAGACCATAAAGTACATGCATGGTATGTACTCACTAATAAGTGAATATTAGCAAATAAAGTACAGAATACCTAGGATACAATCCACAGAACTCAAGAAGTTTAATAATCAGAAGGGCCCAAGTGAAGATATTTCAATCCCACTTGGAAGGGAGAAGAAAATAATCACAGGAGGCAGAGGGGGGAAAGGCCCTGGGTGGGAGTGAAAGGAAGGGGAGCATAAGCAGATATTGTGGGGAGACATGAAAGAAGCCCTGAGGGCCAGCAGTATGAATGGCAATATGCTACCTCTGGGGGTAGAAGTTGGGGGGATCCTCTAGAAAGTATCAGAGACCTGGGAGATGAGAGACTCTCAGGACTCAAAGGGAGTCTCGTTAATTGAAATTCCCAACAGTGTGGAAAGGGAACTTGTAAAAACCACCTCCAAAAGAAAGACAGGGAATCCGTTGGAGGGATGTCATTACCGTCCCACAATCAAACATTCTGATCCAGTATTGGTTCTATCTAAGAGAACTACAGGGACAAAAATGGAGAAGAGACTGAGGGAAAGGTGATCCAGTAACTGGTCCAACTTGGGATCCATCTAAAGGCGAGGCTTCAAGGCCTGACTCTATTATTGATGCTATGGTGTACTTACAGACAGTAACCTAGCATGGCTGTCCTCTAAGACCCTTGAAAAGCAGCTGACTGAGACAGATGCAGACACACCCACCCTTTGGACTGAATTCAGGAACCTCTGTGGTTGAATTAGGGAAAGGCTTTAGAAGAAGCTGAGGAAGAGGGCAACCCCATAGGAGGACCAGCAGTCTCAATGAACCTGGACCCCTGAGCTCTCTCAGACACTGAGCCAGCATACCCTATCTGATATGAGGCCCCTGATATACAGCAGAGGACTGCCTGGTCTGGCCTCATTGAAAGAAGAAGCACCTAACCTTCAAATGACTTGAGGTCCCAGGGAGAGGGGACATTGGTTGGGGTAGGGGGTGGGGACATCCTCTTGGAGAGATGAGGGAGAAGGAATGGGATGAGGAACTGTCTGTGGTTGGGATAACGACTGTAGTGTAAAAAATATTTAATAATAATAATAACAATAATAATAATAATAATAAGTCAGTACAGATGTTGGCCCCCTAAATATTTTATGCAAAATATAAAATCAGTAACCACCAACAAAAAGGTCTTCCTAATGACTAGCTTGAGATTGGACTTGGTAAGTGGCAAAAGTGAGACACTTCTATATGCAAAAAATATCATAGATCATTTAAATACTGTTTGAGAATCCACCAAGTGAGAATAACATGAAAAGGTATTTACACAGTTGCTGTGGTATTTTTCAAATAGAAATTGTGTCGTCATAAAAGGACTTAAGTTGTCTTCTAATTTAAACATTCTTTAGCAATCCAATTTACACAAATCATAATTATTTGTCCAACATATTTTTAAAAGGAGGTAGTAAGTGCTATTTTAGTCAATTATTTTGAAAGGTGGTGTAAATATATTTTGTGTTTCAAATGTATTTCCAGTTTTGCATCAAAATAATATATTATAGTAACTGTGGGGAGTGAGGATTGTATGTGAATTTCTTATCTTATGACTGAGTATGTATAAAGGAATACTTAAATCATGTATTAGGGTACTTTGGAAAAAGAATATAAGTTGTGCCTGACTTACACAACTTAGAGAACCCAGAGTTCCTATGATGATCACATTTTGCATTTGGAGGGTTACTATTTACAGATAAGTTACAGAACATGCTATATTTCAAAGCAGGACTTCTGGGTCTGAGGGATCCTGGGTTGGATTTATGCCTTACCACTTACTATGACTCTTCCTATCATCTGATTATTCAGAACCTAGTTAGTTCATCTGTGTAAATCATACCAAAAACAACTCTTATGTCACCAGATTTTGATAATCCAAATTTATCAAGAAGATTAAAGATGGGGAATATATAACTGCTATATATTATTATTCTTATTACTAAATACAATTTCAAATACAATAGGAAAATTGAAATGATATATTAAGAAAAACATAAATTCTAATAGAATATTTAAGATAAGTTATCAAAAACAACAATTTCAAATTTATTGAATAATTCACCTCTACTTATCTGTGAGTAATGACCCCTGGAGTTCTCTTCTCTTTTCTCTGATAAATTTGTTTTTAGTCTAATTGTCATTCTTTTGCATGAGGAAAAGTGTGAGCAGAAGAACATCTCAGAGCCAGTCATCTTAGATGTTGAGGTCACTTTAGAAATGATGCCATTCTGGGTTTCACCCTGCTTTTATTAGAATTGGTGGATTATTTGTTTTGACACTTTGTAGATGAATATATACCAACAACTTATTCCAATTGGAGTATCTGTCAACCTTGACCAAGAAAAACTCATTGGATCACACTAACTTTTATACTGGTGACAACTTTAAAAATTTCTCTTCTGTTCCTCCCTTCAGCTTCACATTCTTCCTTTAGTTCTTCTGAACACAAGCTCATGACTTGGCAAGTGTTAAAGATTTATCTATTTATTAACATTTTACTCACAAGGATAAAACTCTTGAAATATTACAGCTCATTTTCAAGAATGTCCTTGGGATGGAAAGCAGATATATTCTTTGTCACATTACATTTTCAGACCATGTAGGTCACTGTCATAAAGCAGTCACCAGAAAAGTTAAATGAAGCTGCATTATGCAATCGACTTTTTTCATTTTTAGATACATATACATTTATATAATACAGGACTATAAATTGTAATGTTAGGTCTAAGGATTTTGTAGAGTAATGAGTAAAGTTCCTTTAAGTCAATTATTTGGAGTTGACAGTATTTTATGGTGGTATCGCTATGTGTATGTATGTGTGTTTGTATGTTGATATAAGAAATACTTCATCTTTATTGATGGGCAAATTTATTTAATTTATTATGTTTAATAGGTAAAAGATAAATCAATCCATCTTCTTTGTCTGGCTTCCATTATGGATGTAGTTGAATAAGGTCAAGGATATTAGTGCTTTGGACTGATGATACAGGGAAATTGACATCATTCTTAGGGTCTTAGTTTCATTAATACAATGATTTTAGCATGGACTCAAATGGAAATACAAGGATAGCACTAGTAGAATTTAAAAGGAAAATCCTAGAGCAGGCAAGCTGTAAATTTAGATGCTGTCAAGAGAATGCAGGAGAGAAAAGAAAGGGCATGCCATTTAAATTGGCATGGAGGGCAGACACGTGGATTTAGATGAAGAGAAAGGAAGCCCAAAATATTGGGACAAAAGCCAAACAATTTAAGAAAAGTGAGGCTAAAAGAACTAGAAAGAAGAAAAGAAAAAGTAATGATTTTCTGAATAAGTCAAAATAGGCAGATCTATGAATTTTAGCTGTGGCCCTTAAGCTGTCACACTGGGGACAAGGATTCTGGGGAGTAATAGTGTCTCATTAAAGAGTAACTCTACTGCTCCTCTCTGATTTCTGCCTTGCTACAGGAGGTGGCCCCTTCAGGTTGTAAATCCCCAATGCTGTGAGTCACAGTTAAGGTCACACCCAATGATTCTTGGGCACTCACCTTTTCACAGTTCTCTGTCTCTCCTGAAGATACCACCCACCTCCCATCCCCTGTCAGTTGCAGATTTCCATTTGATCTCATGCCCATCAGTCAGAAAGATGTGCCTAGCCTCACTGAGTTCAAGTGCCAGGGTTGGGGAGATAACCCGGGAACCCCACCTCCACTCAGAAAAGAAGGGGGTATGGAGAAGAATTGTGAGAGGGGATCATGGGGGGGGGTAGTGAGTAGGATGTAAAGTAAATAAGTAAAAGAAATACATAGTGGCTTTGTCCCTCTTTTTAGACTAGCCCTCTTCCATAGGGATGGGTCCCTAAGGGAGTGGAATTGAACTGTACCACCGGAATGTCCATAGTCAGTCTTTACCCAGCCCAGAATCTTATTGTCTTGACTGAGTGTTTTAACTTCTTGTTCATTTTCCCCTTGCTTTAACACTACAATAAGTATCAGTTGGCTTCAGAATATTTGCTGCAAGTCCCAGTGTGAGGAAATATATATTAGTATATGTTAGAATGATGATTAATCAAGGCGAGATTTGCATCTAAGTCACATTATTTATTTTTCTTTATATCTTTATCTCTAAAAGTCAGATAATAATAGTGCAAATGTTAATGTATGATTGTATAAAAATAACTGTACTTAGCATAAATAAATATAAAATTAAACTTCTCAACTGATAGAATTCCTTCAAAGAGTTTGTATGCTTATATATGATGTTATCTGCTTTTCTAGTCTGTGTTTACATTTATGCTAAGCTGTTTCTTACCTAAAAGCAATCATTAAGTGAACACTGTTTCCAGGACTATATTGCTATTCCTTTGTATATTATATCTCACTTTTTAGATTTATTGGTCCGTTAGTGTTTTTTTTTTCTTTAGTGTGACAGGATAGATTTACTCTTCAATTCACACTGAATATACCTGACTTCCCAGTTATTGTATTGGGAGCTGAAATAAACAATGTAAGAAGAGAAGATGTCTGTCTTCTTAGTGGTTGCAGTTGAGTGAAGGAGGTAGACCTGTAATTCCATATCTGACTTGTTATATGTTACTAATTCTAACAAGAGGAGAATACATCACTATGGGATTCAAAGTCAGTGGAGAGACATTCTTTTTATCAATAAGAATGGAGTTAGACAGATGGTTCAATGGTAAAGAACATTTACTACTCTTGCAGAGGACCCAGGCTCATTTGCACCACTTGCCTCAAGCAGCATACAAATACCTATAACTCTGGTTCCAGGGGATTTGACACCCTCCCTTAGCTTTTGTGGGCACCTACATACACACACGGTCTACATATTTATTATTAGGTCCACACACATACACATAAAATAATAATAAATTAAATGTTAAAAAGAATAATGATGGTTAAGAAGGAGCTATTTTATAAATAGATATGTAAGACAAGAAATACCCAACATGTATGAGCCAGAATGGTAAATCCTTTTAATGGAATCTCAACATGGTATGTTTAAGATATGCAAACTATATTCCTGTTTTGAGTAAGAATGCACAGTAGACCGTTAGATGTACTAGAAATGAATCTGGAGAGGTACAGAAAGTAAGCTTGAGTGGGTTTATAGAAGATTTGAAATAATTTAACTTTATTCGAGAAAAATGAAGTCAGCTAAGAATATCAGTAGAGTAAGAGATAATGTTTGCTTATTAGGACGGATAATAAAGAACAAAGGGAACTGGTGGACAAAGGTCAAGACTTACAGCCAACAGAAGAATAAACGAGGCTAGCATAGTAACATAAGTAGAAAAGGCGTGAAATGGAATCTCAGGGTTGTTTTGATTTGCATTTTCTTGATGACTAAGGATGGTGAACATTTCTTTAGATGCTTCTCAGCTTCTACTACCCCCTTAACTCCCTTCGCCCAAACCCTGCATATCCTGCCCTTAAAAGACAGACTGACAGCCCAAGCTGCTGTGGAGACCACAGAAAACTTCTGGCTGCTGGAAAAAGAGAGAGGAGAGAGAATACATTCTGTGGAGGTGTGGGAGTAGGGGGTGTCTCATCGGGCCCATGCTGAGGCATCCCTTTCCCCTGAGGGACCAGACACACACCGGTATAGTATAGAATAGAGTCTATTCAGGGCAAGGAGATGGAAGTTAAGGGTGTAGTAGAGGCAGAGAAAGGCAGAGAGAGGGAGAGAGTAGAGAAGCAGAGGCTGGCCATGACCACGTGGAGAGAAGGGGGAAGGGGAGGAGAGCCCAAGAGGGGGCAAGAGAGAAGCTGAGAGTGAGAGAATAAGAGCTGAGAGAGAGGAGAGGAGAGGAGAGGAGAGGAGAGAGAGAGAGAGAGAGAGAGAGAGAGAGAGAGAGAGAGAGAGAGAGAGAGAGAGAGGAGGGGACTAGCAGCCCCTTTTATAGCAGGCCAGGACTACCTGACTGTTGCCAGGTACCTTTGGGGAGGGACATACCTGGCTGTTGCCAGGTAACTATGGGGTGGAGCTTAGATAGAATCCTAACAGTATGCACTCACTGAGAAGTGGATATTAGCCCAGAATCTCAGAGTACCCAAGATACAATTCACAGGCCACATGCAACTCAAGAAGAAGGAAGACCAAAGTGTGGATACTTCACTCCTTCTTAGAAAGGGGAACAAAATACCAATGGGAAGAGATACAGAGACAAAGTGTGGAGAAGAGACAGAAGGAAAGGCCATCCAGAGACTGTTCCACCTGGGGATCCATCCCACATACAGTCACCAAACCCGGCACTAGTGTGGATGCCAACCAGAGCCTGACAAATACAGAGGTGAATGCTTTCAGCCAGCCATTGGAGTGAGCATAGGGTCCCTAGTGGAAGAGCTAGATAAAGGACCAAAGGAGCTGAAGGGGTTTGCAGCCCCATAGGAGGAACAATATGAACCAACCAGTATCTCCAGACCTCCCAGGGACTAAACTACCAACCATGGAGGGATCTATGGAGAGACCTATGGCTCCAGTAACATACGTAGCAGAGGATGGCCTTGTTGGACATCAAAGGGAGTAGAGGCCCTTGGTCCTGTGAAGGCTAGATGCCCCAGTGTAGGGGAATCCTAGTACAGGGAAGCAGGAGTGGGTAAGTTGTTGAGCAAGGGGAAGGGGGATGGGATGGGGGGTTTAGGAGTGGAAACCAGAAAAACGGATAACATTTGAAATACAAATAAAGAAAATATCTAATAAAAAATGAAAAAAAAAAGAAAAAGCATGAGAATGTATACCAAAATGGTGATGGCAACAGATTTGACGTCTATCTTGTATTAGCAGAAACAGTCATCACATGAACATTAGCATGTTCCACTCCTCTACTTTGTATGTGTTCTGTTTATGTATAGGCCATTGAGGACACAATGCTGTCGTAGTTATGTACTATGAGAGTCTTTCTGTTTGATGCACCAAGTAGGCAATAGGACATTTACAGTATGGACCAAATTCATCTCACCACTGCATGGAAGAGCCAAGTTTCAAACTGAAACGTTCTAAATCTAGACTTAAACATACGTAGCATAAAGCTACTTTGCAGATCCAAATGCTAGCTACTAAGATGGATTTTGCAGTTGTGTTTCCAAAACGGTGTCAGATACACTATGCTTTGTCATTTTGTTTAAATGGTTGCAGTTGGTCAAAGCATAGAAAGAAAGGAAGGAAGGAAGGTGAGAGAGAGCTGACAGAATTGCTTAGTTACCAACAGAGGAAGCCCAGCAACCCTGGACCAGTTGGAGATTATGAATGTAATTTAGTCAAATCTATGTGCTGATGTTATTAATCCAACAAAATAGAGGGCTCACATAACAATTGGTTGTGTGTCTAAGGCTTTGGATGGAAGGTTTTCGAACTGGACATTATATATATATATTCATCAGCTTATGGATAACAACTCGAGACAAAAAGTTTTAAACAAGATTTGAGAGAAATATAGGATTGAAAAACATAGATTATACAGAGAGGCTAAAGAATAATCCGGGAAGGAAAGACCACCCAAGACCTCCCCGCAGTGTGATCCATTCCATCTATAGACACCAAGCCCCGACACTATTGCTGATGCTAAGATGTTCTTGCAGACAGAAGCCT
Organism: Tokudaia tokunoshimensis; assembly: GCA_036184795.1. Taxonomy (NCBI): domain Eukaryota; kingdom Metazoa; phylum Chordata; class Mammalia; order Rodentia; family Muridae; genus Tokudaia; species Tokudaia tokunoshimensis. Next base: position 19,261,761 of record BTHU01000003.1, read on the forward strand.
GGTATGGTTGTTCTCTGAGAGAGGCTCTGCCAGCATCTAAGGTAGATGCAGATATCCACAGCCAACATTGGACTGAATCTGGGACCCCAGTGTAAGAGTTAGGGGAAGGAATGAAGGAGCTGAAAGGGCTTGCCACCCCATAGGAAGAATGACAATATTAATTAACCAGACCCGTCAGATCTCCCAGGGACAAAACCACTAACCAAAAATGCTAGTCCATGGCTCTAGCTACATATGTAGCAGAGAACAGCCTCATCTGGCATTAGTTGAAGGGGGGCGGGGGGCGGCTACTTGGCCCTGTGGAGACTTGAAGCCCCAGAGAAAGGGGATGCTAGAGGTGTGAGACAGGAGTGGGTGGGTAGGTGAGTGAGCACCCTCTTAGAGTCAAGGGGGAGGGTGATGGGATGAGGGTTCATGGAGGGAAGACAAAATAACATTTGAAATGTAAACAAATATAGTGATTAAAGAAAAAGAATAATTAGGGAGTTGAAAGATGCAAAAGTGCAAAGTTGCAGCAGACAAGAAAACTTTTCAAGCATAGGATGCATTTATGTATTTCTTATTAATTTTTCTTTTTAGGAGGCGAAAAATTCTTGACACAGGTCCAGAGTCAACAGTATGCTTATGTTTTGTCCTCTTTCAGGGTTTATACACTGACACTAGTGCCTTTGGACAGATCCATGGCTAATCACTCTGGCTGGAAGCTTTTTGCCTGTTTGCCCACTTGATAAGGCTTTTCCTAACAGGTACATGGTATGGAGGTTTGCGACTTCATGTACACAGATGACTGTTATGACTGAGTTTCTCTCTTATTAGTTTTATTCATCTCTCTTGACTCTCAGAGGGATGGTGGACTCAAGTGTGGTGTGAAAGTAAACTCTTCCCTGACCACTTCTTTATGGTGTAGTTACTTTCTGATTCACATTTCTGTAGCACCAGAGTCTCTTGAACCTCCAAAAGAGAATCGTATTTTATTTCAGAAGTATGAGCCTATATTGGTTGATTTCTATCTTTAGAGCATGCCCTCCATGTTCCGTTTTTATTCCACTTGTGTTGCCCCAAACCAGTTTGCTGACTTAGTTCCAGGGTCAGCATTGATGTTACCAGGGAGAAGAAAAAACCGGGCCTTTATACTTGGTGAGTCAAGTCTCATTAAGATTTTAGTATCATTTACTTTTAATATTTATTTAAGGACTACATTTAATATTTTCCAACATGCAAACATTTGGGTTTCCACTTACCATTTTCTACATCAAAATTTGAGTCCATATTTCATTTCTATTAAAATGTAATATTGTTCCTGTAGAATTAATTTTCTAAGATTTATGTTTACAATTCAAACCTCTAAATGATGACCTGAACTTGTACTTGTCATTAGAGGTTTTTTTCTGATAGGGCATCCAACTAAGGTTTGATGGCACTTCCTGTTTATTGGGACTTGACATTAAAATTAAACTTAGCAGCAAGGGTGAAAGTTAGGGTTATGGTTAGAGCTAGGGTCTTGGTTAGGGTTAGTGTCAGATTAGGAGTCTAGCCAAGAATGAGTTACCCACAAGTAGGTACTGGCCTAGCTAGGACCATGGAAAATGTCTGTGGGGACAAAGACAACTTACTTTTTAAATAACAAACTTGATCTTACTACTTCCACTGACAATCCTCTTTAGGAGTAGAATTCCAAACCAGATAACGCTTCAGAAGGGGATCCCATGAGGAAGCTCTTCCACATAGAGAAACTCCAGTTTTGATTTCAACACAACGTATGGCACCTTCACAACCCTGGAAAAAATGGATATGAAGGTATAATTTTTATATTTGAAATTGTATTTAGATGGAGAAATGTTATATTTGACAAGAACATTTATAGATGCCTTTAGGCTGCTAGAAATATTGTAAATGCCTTAAAAGAAAAAGCCACAAACACAGGTTGGGAGCAAAGAACTTTACTTGGAGAAGGATATTTCTAATGAGTAATTCCCCAGGATAAATTTTGTAAGTTATATAATGACAAGTAGAAGTATTAAATCAATGTTTCATGCTACTTATTAGGAGTTTAATATGTTGTGGCTACCTTCCTAGCATAGTGAAATTGACATTACAACCTAATACTGAAGTTTAATTTTGGAAGCATTGAATAATTTCAACCTGGCTCTATTTACAAATATTTGATACATAGTTTATTAAGACTTTCATACTTCCAAAACCATTGATTTCTTGACATTGCTTGAGATATTCTATCTTCTATCTATCTACCTATCTATCTATCTATCTATCTATCTATCTATCTATCTATCTATCTATCTTTCTTTCTTTCTTTCTTTCTTTCTTTCTTTCTTTCTTTCTTTCTTTCTTTCTTTCTTTCTTTCTTTCTTTCTCTTTCTTTCTTTCTTTCTTTCTTTCTTTCTTTCTTTCTTTCTTTCTTTCTTTCTTTCTTTCTTTCTTTCTATTTTTCTATCTATCTACAATCATTTTGGATGCCAGTCTTACATTAAAAAGTAATAACTAACTGTAACTTTTGAAGAAGTATCAGTTTTATTTATATGCATGGTTTTCACTAGTAAATTATAGAGAAAAATGGACTGTTAATAATCATAATCATCATATCTGCTCATATATATAATTATGTAAAATATAGTAATATGTGTATTACATAATATATTATCATATAATATAGGATATATTCGTCCCCATTTATGAATCATAAGCATTTCATCCAAAATTTTTTCAGCATGGACTTTGATATATTTAGTTTTTCAAACAGATTTTGTAGGTTTTGTTCCTTATGGTATCTAGAGCTAAAAGGATTTTAATCTGTGCATTTGTTCTGAGAAAATCTACTTTACTCTTCCAGTTGCTCAGGATGAGTCTACTGGCAGCCATGGAAGCCCTTGAGGAACCATTTACTTTTGCAGTTTAGTGTGCGGAACAAATTAGTACTTCCCAAAATAATACCAATTAAACCAATGTAAAAAGTTAGTGTCTATGCTTATCTCTTGAGACTAGTTACAACATCCCTCTATAGGACTGCCACTCAAGAACAATGCTTTTCTGTTGGCATAGTTGTGAGACATTTATTCTGTGCAACTAATCCTTCCTCTGCTAGATGCCTTCTGTTATCACTACTTCTTAAAAATACTTCACTATTGTTTGACAGTTTCATACATTTGAATAATGCATTTTAGTCATTTAACTCTCTATATTCCCACTCCCTCATCATCTCCTTATCCTATAGAAATGCTTCTTCCCATTGACAGTTTCTCTTTGTACCTTCTTTCTTGTCTGGTGTGTAATCCAATTCCCTGAATGCAGATGGGAATCTATTTACTGAAGCAGAATATTTTACAGTGGATACACCACTGACAAAAGTGACACCACCCTCTCCCAACAACCCTAATTTGCCACTAGTTCCACTACATGTATTTGTGCTTCTGCTACTGGACACATGTTTGTAGACATATACACATATTTTATTCTATGACAAGTAGAAATTAGATATTTGGCATGCTGCCAAAAGATTGTTTATATATTAATTTATTAATATTTCATACATAATATTTGTACACACAGTTTTAACACCACATATGGGAAAATTAGAATGACATGGAGAAGAGTAATGTGTGAGCTTCTTAACCATTCGATACTTTCAAATTAAATAAACAGCATTGTGGTGTAACTACTGGATGAGATAGGGTTCTACTTTATGGCAGAAAAATCAGACAATTTAATAAGAATTTCTGAGTTTTACAAAAGAAATAAATAATTCAGGTTATCATAAAGAGTGGTAGTGGTCATAGAAGACTTTACTGAATTTGGATTTTCTTACTGCACTGTCACGAAGAATGCAAAAGCTATATTTGCCTACTTTTGGTATTCTTCACTCCTTTATGTACATTCAAACTATTAGTAGTCAATTTTTCTGTCTAAAGTGTTTCTTTGAACCTTTCCTTTAGAGAGAATCTGCTAGTAGCAAATCCTCTCAATTCATCTTTCAAAATGTCTGTATTTTGCTTTGATGTTTAAAACATATTTTTGCTGGGTATAAAATTCTAATAGCTCCTTTTTGTGCTTTAAGGACATTTTCCATTGAATTCTATAATGCAGCAATTCTTATCTTTGCTCTTTGTATGATTAATATTCTTTTAATGTCTCACTTACCTAAGATTTCTATCTTCATTACTGATTATCAGGAGTTAAGAGAATAGCCCAGGTCCCATATCTTTATCTTGCAGATAAAGTTGTTTGAACCTCTTAGATCTCTTTATCTTTTCTCATATGAGGAAAACCTTGGCAATTATTTCTTTGAATAATTTTTATGTTTATAAGTATAATTTTCTTCAGGGTTCAAGGTGATGCTGATCTGTCTTTAGTCTTTGGGGTTCCTGTGTAACTCACTTTGGGTAATTTTTTTTCTGCTGTATTTATACTGTCTGATTTTTTTCTGCAGAGTCTAATTTACAGTTAATTTCATCCAGTGATGATGCTTTCATTTATATTTTTCATCCCTACAAGTTCCATCTGGCATTTATTTTATCTTCCAGCTTTCTTTTCTCATTATGTTTGTTTTCCTTTTCACCCATGAACATATTGAGCATAGTTATTTTAACATCCAGCTTGCTAATTTAATCATCACTGTCATTTCTGGATGTATTTTTATTAATAGAGGATTCTCTGGGTTGTAGCTCACATTTACATCTGGTCATGAAGAAATGAAAGTCTTTTAGAATTAACACTGATTACCCAGGAAAGAGAATATATGCTGGATTTAGGAAATGCATTATTAGACTAAAGGAATTTATAGCATCAAAGCTGTTAATCCTGCTCTATTTACAATTATAAAATAATTGAAATTATAAAATATTTGAGAAAATTAAAGAAATATTAAAATTCGAAGTTAGAATTGAAAGTACAAAATCCAAGTGCTACAAGTATACAAGAAAGTGAAAACAAAAACATTAAATATATAAAATGAAACCTTTAAAAACTTATTTATGAAATACAAAATGGCTAATCAATAATATGAAACACATCTCAGTACATTTGGAGAGATGCAATTTAGCTGATGTTGTAATTTTAAAATACTGTTATTTAATGTCTATACAAGTCTGCAAGTCTCTCTATATACCTATCACTTTCAAACCATACGGCTACAGGTGCTGGAAGTGGGCATCGACGTCCAGAATTGAAGTGACAGGTGTTTGTGAGACCCACATAGGATCTAGAAACTAAGCCAAGGTCCTCTGCATGTACAGGGCATGCTCTTAACCATAGAGCCATCTCTCCAGTACTGATTCAGTTTATTTCAAATATTAGGCCCTAGGAGATGGCTTATTGGGTAAAGGTGCTTGCTAACTGAATCTGTCCAGCTGTGTTTTATTCCCAAACCAAAATGGTAGGAGAGAAAAGATTGTTCTTTGAGTGTTCTTTCACAAGTGTGTTGTATTGTGCCTTCTTGAATACACATATACATTCAAATAAACATATACATCATATGAAAATAAAAACTTGAGTATTACTGAATAAACATCTCTTGATACATACATGGAAATATATAGTAATATAAAATTATGTAGAAGTGAAGATTAAATGAGAGGTTTGTATATTTTAATTGTATATTTCATCACTGAAAAGGGGATATTAGCCCAGAAACTTGGAATACCCAAGACACAATTCACAGACCAAACAAAGCTCTAGAAGAAGGAAGACCAAAGTATGGATACTCTGGTCCTTCTTAGAAGGGAAAAGAAAACCCCTACAGGAGGAGATACAGAGACAAAGCATGGATCAGAGACTGAAGGAAAAACCATCCAGAGACTGCCCCACCTGGGAATCTAGACGATATTCGGTTACCAAACCACTTTGTGGATGCCACCATGTTCTCGCTGGCAGGAGCCTGATATAGCTATCTCCTAAGAGGCTCTGCCAGAGTCAGACAAATTCAGAGGTGGATGCTCTCAGTGAACCATTGAACTGAACACAGGGTCCTCAATGGAGGAGTTACAGAAAGGACCCAAGGAACTGAAGGGCTTTGCAGCCCCATGGGAGGAACAACAATATCAACCAACCAGTACGCCCAGAGCTCCCAGGGACTAAACCACCAACCAAAGAGTACACATGGAGGGACCATGGCTCCAGATGCATATGGAGCAGAGGATGACATTGTTCAACATCAAAGGGAGGAAAGGCCCTTTGTCCTGAGAAGACTCTATGCCTCATTATAGGGGAAGGCTAGGACAGGGAAGAGGGAGTGGGTAGGTTGGTGAGCAGGGAGAGAGGGGATGGGTTAGGGGGGTTCCAGAGGGGAAACCAGAAAATGGGATATCATTTGAAATGTAAATAAAAAATAATAAAAAAAGAAGATGAAAATGAATGCTAACATGTCTAGAAAATATCTGAGATTTTTAATAAGTATTTACTTAGAACTAAAAACACAAAGATGAAGGAAAATGGAAGGCATGCAATAAATAATGATAGAGAAATATATCTTCTTCCTGGAAAGCTATACAATTAATAAGAATAATATTAGGAGAACTATTTAAGAAGGAATATCTCAGAATTTGGAAGGATCAATCATGGTTAAAATTTTGAGTAAGCATTATTATTTATTTATTTATTTATTTATTTTTATTTTCTGTTTTTTTATTTACATTCCAAATGATATCCCCTTTCCTGTTTCCTCCCTCCCCCAAAGTCCCATAAGCCCCCTTCCCTCCCTCTTTTCCCCATTCAACCCCCTCTCACTTCTCTGTACTGGCATTCCCCTACATCCAGTCTTTCCAGGACCAGGGGTCTCTCCTTCCATCTTCTTGGAAATCTATTGATAAGCAAATTGTGTCTAGAGTATTCCAAGATTCTGGGTTAATATCCCCTTATCAGAGACTGCATACCATGTTTGTTCTTTTGTGATTGGGTTACCTCACAAAGGATGATATTTTCAAGTTCTGACCATTTGCCTAGGAATTTCGTGAGTTCATTTGATTTTAATTGCAGAGTAGTATTCCATTGCGTAAATATACCACATTATATTTAATTAAAAAATAAATACTAAATATTTTATATTACTTTTCATAGTACTGAAAAATTTCTAACATACTGCAAAATTTACTTACTTATAGAATTAAATGGTTATCCTATATCTTTCTTCTTTAGAATACAAGATTTATGAATTTTTTAATTGCTTACTTATATACTCATGCCACATAATTCTTATGGTATTGTTTAAAACAGGGTTATTGATGCTTGTTGTATATTTATTTTTCCAAACACTTATTTGCATAGACTGTGTGTTTAACTCTCTCTCTCTCTCTCTCTCTCTCTCTCTCTCTCCTCTCTCTCTCTCTCTCTCTCTTTCTCTCTCTCTCTCTCGTGTGTGTGTGTGTATGTATGTGTGTGTGTGTGTGTGTGTGTGTGTGTGTGTGTGTGTGTGTAAGAGAGGAGGGAAGGAGAAGGGAGGAGAATGAGTATGTGTATGTGTATATAGATGCAAGTATGTATAGTGAATGCATATACATACATATATAGAGGCTACAGAACAATTTTGAGTGTCATTTTCCTTAGCTGATGTTCATCTTGTTTTATGCAACAGTCACTTATGGGAGCTAGAGTTCATCAGTTTGGAGAGGATGGCTCAGCAGATAGTCCCAGAAATTCACTGTCTACTTTCTCAGTGATAGGCTTATAAGTGGGTGGCTCAGTGCTTAGCTCTTTATGTGGATGCTGGGATCAAACTCAGCTTCCTGTGAGTTTGCAGCAACCACTTTACTGAATAAAGTCAATTCCCCTGCCATGTTTATTCTCTTGTTTTGGAACTAAGTGTTAGAAACAAGAGGAAAGGAAGAGAAATCAGCAAAGATCATGCCATTTGAAAGGAAAAAAATATGAACTATGTAGAATATGGAAAAAATTAAATGAGTTGTCAAAACATAGATTTAAGATAGTTCTTTTCAGTTGTGTGACTTAATAATATTGTTATTCAAGTTTAGTGGTACAGTATTAAAATGATATTAAAAAGCCAGAGTTGTGATCTGATGCACATACAACACTGACAGCATAGAAACAAGAACAAGAAGAAAGACCTAGAAGAAGGAACAAACATAGCAATCCAGTTGAAGAACTGGTTCGTGTGTGTAGTGTGATGGGAAGCAGTACTTTTACTTATCAAGAATCTACTTCATGCCTCTGCCGGTAATTCTTCCTTCCTTCCTTCATTCCATTTCTCTTATACTTCATTCCTTTTTCTCATCTCCTCTCGTTCCTTTGTCTTTTCCTCCTTTCCTTCCTCTCTCATTTTCAGTCTCCCTCTTTCTTCTTTGTCTTTGAATCATGAGAGTATCATTGCTGTGATGGCTGAATAGAAGAAATATCTTCAGAAGCTTTCATCTCATAGAATCGACTCCAGATATACCACAGTACTATCAATGCTACTAACTGTTACAGACAGTAGCATTGAAAATAGGCATGGACCATAGGAGTGTGGATTCATTTCTGGGTCTTCAATTCTGTTCCATTGATCTACATGTCTGTTACTGTACCAATACCATGCGGTTTTTAACACTATTGCTCTGTAGTACAGCTTGAGGTCCGGGATACTGATTCCCCCAGAGGTTCTTTTACTCTTGAGAATAGTTTTAGCTATTCTGGGTTTTCTGTTATTCCAGATGAATTTTTGAATTGCTCTTTCTAACTCTATGAAGAATTGAGTTGGGATTTTGATGGGGATTGCATTGAATCTGTATATTACTTTTGGTAAGATGCTCATTTTTACTATATTAATCCTGCCAATCCATGAGAATGGCAGATTTTTCCATCTTCTGAGGTCTTCTTCAATTTCTTTCTTCAGAGACTTGAAGTTCTTGTCATACAGATCTTTCACTTGTTTGGTTAGAGTCACGACAAGATACTTAATATGGTTTTTGGCTATCGTGAAGGGTATTATTTCTCTTACTTCTTTCTCAGCCTGCTTATCCTTTGAGTATAGGAAGGCTTCTGACTTGCTTGAGTTGATTTTATATCCGGCCACTTTGCTGAAGTTGTTTATCAGCTGTAGGAGTTCTCTGGTGGAGTTCTTTGGGTCGCTTAAGTATACTATCATATCGTCTGCAAATAGTGATAGTTTGACTTCTTCCTTTCCAATTTGTATCCCTTTGACCTCTTTTTGTTGTCTAATTGCTCTAGCTAGAATTTCAAGTACTATATTGAAAAGATATGGAGAGAGAGGGCAGCCTTGTCTAGTCCCTGATTTTAGTGGGATTGCTTCAAGTTTCTCTCCATTTAGATTGATGCTGGCTACCGGTTTGCTGTAAATTGATTTTACTATGTTTAGATATGGGCCTTGAATTCCTGATCTTTCCAAGACCTTTAGCATGAAAGGATGCTGAATTTTGTCAAATGCTTTCTCAGCATCTAATGAGATGACCATGTGGTTTTTTTCTTTGAGATTGTTTATGTAGTGGATTACATTGATGGATTTCCTTATATTGAACCATCCCTGCATCCCTGGGATGAAGCCTACTTGATTGTGGTGAATGATCGTTTTGATGTGTTCTTGGATTCGGTTGGCAAGAATTTTACTGAGTATTTTTGCATCGATATTCATAAGAGAGATTGGCCTGAGATTCTCTTTCTTCGTCGGATCTTTGTGTGCTTTTGGTATTAGTGTAATTGTGGCTTCATAGAACGAGTTGGGTAGTGTTCCTTCTGTTTCTATTTTGTGGAACAGTTTGAAGAGTATTGGTGTTAGGTCTTCTTTGAAGGTCTGATAGAATTCTGCACTAAAACCATCTGGACCTGTGCTTTTTTTGGTTGGAAGACTTCCAATGACAACTTCTATTTCTTCAGGGGTTATAGGATGGTTTAGATGGTCTATTTGATCCTAAAAAAAAAAAACAAAATAGGGATGGATTTATTTCATCCAGTTTCTACCATATTTGGACATATTTTGATTTTTAATGGAGTGGTACCTTCTTTGTAAGTTATCATTCATAATTGATCATGTGAGCTTTAGTGGCAAAAAATGTCTGCATTAGTTTTATGTTCAATGGCTTGTCAAAAAGATCTGACCTAAGATACATGCCCAACTTTTTAAAAAAACATTTGATGTTTTTAATTGCAGAGTAGTATTCTATTGTGGAAATATAGCACATCTTCTGAATCCATTCCTCTGTTGAGGGACATCTGGGTTCTTTTCAGCTTCTGGCTATTATAAATTCCTAGGCAAATGGTCAGAACTTAAAAATATCATCCTTAGTGAGGTAACCCAATCACAAAAGAACACACATGGTATGCAGTCACTGATAAGGGGATATTAACCCAGAATCTCAGAATACCCTAGACACAATTCGCATATCAATAGATTTCCAAGAAGATGGAAGGAGAGACCCCTGGTCCTGGAAAGACTGGATGTAGGGGAATGCCAGGGCAGAGAAGTGAGAGGGGGTTGAATGGGGAAAAGAGGGAGGGAAGAGGGCTTATGGAACTTTCGGAGAGGGAGAAAACAGGAAAGGGGATATCATTTGGAATGTAAATAAAAAACTTAGAAAATAAAAAAATAATAAAAAAAGCATTTGATGTACCTAACTTAAAGTGATTACTAATAATAGTTTTCAGGCTCTGTTTTGGAAATCTACTGAAATAGTTCAAAACCTGCAGAGATTTTGCTATTTCTATCTTAGGAAATAGTTGTTTTATATATAGTCACAAATTTGAGAATAAATATTTGATTTTTAAAAGGAAACTACAAAATTGATCTGTTAACTTCCAAAAAGGAAACATCCCAAGATAACAAACAGAAGCCTGTGATGTAAATCTTAAAATAATTTATCTTTGTAGGAGAAACCCACTCCCTGTAAAACTGTTAGAGGAATACATAAGTTATGGTTTGCGAATGGATTTATCAGTTAAATACATCATTTTCTTGTCTTGCATGACATTTGAGGGAACATCACACTTTCAAGAGTGTATTTGACCTACCCATGTAAGATCAAGGTGCCAAAATGGCTAACAGCTTTGGAGGGATGTACAGAAACACAGTACTGCTATCTGTAACTCTAATTCTTCAATCGGTTTATGTATGATGCATTTCTTCATGCAGGAGTACTGTATGCATTGCATAGATGGATATTAGCAGTAACTTAGAGCTGCTGGCATGATAGTACTAATGTAAAAGACAGTAAATTGCATATATCACACTCATTTGAGAAACTCGCCACATTAAAAAATAATGACACTTACTTATGATGGCTCCAAGAGTAACTTGACCAGGAAATTCTTGTTTTCTAAGTTACCTAGAACCAAGTGAAGAACACTTACAGTTGTTTTATTCTCAGATCTTCTCTTGAGTGAGCAATTTGAAATATATGTCCAATTGTTCTAGGCTTTGTATTACTTACTCAAATTGCTTTAAAAATAATACTTTCAGAAGAACAAAATGGCAATTATGAACTCTGGGTAAAGAAACTTTATTTATATAAGCTTTAGTGCCATACTACTCTTAGCATTTTTTCCTCTCCAAAATGATCCACTTTTGATGAAATATAATATTGTCATCCTAGCTCTGAGTCCTTCATGTTGGCTTTGTCTAGCATCTATTATCTCTGACTCAGAAGATGAGGATTTAATATCCATTTCCAGACATGGGCCCTACTGTGCCTTATTCAATAGTTGCTTCAAATCCATGTCATGTCTTACTTAGTCAGCTACTAGAATTCTCCTGGGATCTTTTCATCTTAAGGCCTGTCATATACTTGAAATTGTGTCATCTCTGTTATCATCAGAGAAACTTCTTCTTGCAAGAGATGAGAACAAATGCAGAGATACATGCCTGAAAAAAGTGAAGAGAGTAAGATGCCTTGGAACACTCAGTCTTAAATAGAATGTCTTAATCAAGTATCTCACTGCAGATAGATTGTAAGAGCTCATAGGGATGGTAGACACCATGAAAACAAGGCCTTCTAGTCACAACAGTACTGATGCACATATCAACTCACAGAGATTGTAGCAGGATATAACATTGTAGTAGCCAACAGGGGTATGTGTCAGATGGAATCTCAGTGCTGAGAGGGGAACTGGACACAAATCCCCATCTGTAACCCAGAAGCTCTCTACATTTGATGACCACTCATAAATGAAAAATTAGTTTTCTCTGAGAGTCTTACTGGGTCCACAAATTATACCCTTCCCAGCAAATAGATGGCCATTACAGGGTGAGCTTCATAGTACTTTTGGAGATATTTTTACCTCATAATTCTTTTCTTGGGACATTAAATTTTTTCCTTTACAAATTATTTCATCTGTATTACAGGTTTTGATTTGGTATCTTTATGGAATTCTAATATGTGTGTGTCTCTGTTTCTATATGCATTTCTTTTGCTTTTTGTTTGTATATTTTGTTTTGTTGCATTCAGGTTTGTGTTTATTTCATATTTGTTATTAGTAGTAGTAGTATTAAATTATTATTATTATTATTGTTATTTAGAGGATTGTTTGTTTTCTAATGAGAGAACAAGAAATGGTCTGGATTAGAATGGGTGGAAAAGTAGGAATATATGGGAAGTCTTGAAGGGACAACAATTAAATATATTGTATGAAAATTTCTATTTTTAATAATTGGAAAAAGTTAAAATTAAATATTTAATGTCTGATAAAGGGAGAAAGCTTTTTTTCTTCTACAAACTTACAGAGAGATTTTGGTTCAATGGCTAGTGCAATAATCTTGCAACCATAAGGGTAGATAACCCCGAGGGCAAAGCTGACACAGAAAGGCAAAGAAAAAATATCTGGTGCTCTGTTCCTGGGATGACAGGAGACAGTCTACTTCATATGTCCAGCTCCTGAATATAATTAGCACCATTGACTTTCTGTTGGTTTAATTCAGAATGGCCCTATAGGCTCAAATGATGGATACTTGGTTCCCCTTGCCAAACTATTTAGAATGATTTGGAATTTATGGCCTTGGTGAAAGTTTAGTACAGGAGTGGGCTCTTAGGTTTCAAAGGACTGGTGTCCTTCCCAATACCACCTCTCTGTCTCCTACATGTGGGTCAAGATGTGAGTTCCTAACTCTTCCTGTCACTGTCCCTTTGCTTCTCCATCTTTTTTTTTTTTTTTTGCATGCAACGTGACCCATGAGCATGGGTACTTTCTTTTTTTTTTTTTTAATTTAATTTAATTTTATTTTTTTAATTTACATTCCAAATCACTTCCCCTTTCCCGTTTCCTCCCTCCCCGAAAGTCCCATAAGCCCCCTTCCCTCCCTCTTTTCTCCGTTCAACCCCCTCTCATTACTCTGTCCTGGCGTTCCCCTACATCCAGTCTTTCCAGGACCAGGGGTCTCTCCTTCCATCTTTTTAGAAATCTATTGATATGCTGATTGTGTCTAGGGTATTCTGAGATTCTGGGTCAATATCCCCTATGGGTCAACAGACGGATGCCCATAAGGAGGCAACACAAAAATTGCTTAAAGAAATGAATCAACGGTTAGATGCCCTTACAAAGGAAACACGAGAACTGCTTAAAGAAATGCAGGAGACGATGGATCAACAGATGGAATCCCATGAGGAGGAAACACAAAAATCGCTCAGAGAAATGCAGGAGAACGTGGGTCATCAGGAAGAAATCCTGAAAGAGGTAATGCAAAAATACCTTAAAGAAATACAGGAAAATACAAACAAACAAGTGAAGGATCTCAGCAAATCCATCCAGGAACTAAAAAAGGAAGTAGAAACAACTAAGAAATCACAAAGGGAGACAACTTTGGAGATAGAAAACCTTGGGAAGAAATCAGGAGTCATAGATGCAAACATCAACAATAGAATACAAGAGATGGAAGAAAGAATCTCAGGTGCTGAAGATTCCATAGAAAGCATCGACTCAACAGTTAAAGAAAATGCAAAATGCAAAAAACGCGTAACCCAAAACATCCAGGAAATCCAGGACACAATGAGAAGACCAAACCTAAGGATTATAGGTATAGATGAGAGTGAAGATTTGCAACTTAAAGGGCCAGTAAACATCTTCAACAAAATTATGGAGGAAAACTTCCCTAACTTAAAGAGAGAGATGCCGATGAACATACAAGAAGCCTACAGAACTCCAAACAGACTGGACCAGAACAGAAATACCTCCCGTCACATAATAATCAAAACACCGAATGTTCTAAACAAAGAAAGAATACTAAATGCAGTAAGAGAAAAGGGCCAAGTAACATACAAAGGAAGACCTATCCGAATCACATCAGACTTCTCACCAGAGACTATGAAAGCCAGAAGATCCTGGGCAGATCTCATGCAGACACTAAGACAGCACAAATGCCAGCCTAGACTACTATACCCAGCAAAACTCTCAATCACCATAGATGGAGAGACCAAGATATTCCATGATAAAACCAAATTTTCACAATATCTTTCCACAAATCCAGCCCTGCAACGGATAATAGGTGGAAACCTCCAATACAGGGAGAGAAACAACACCCTGGAAAAAATGAGATAATAACCTTCTTGCTTCTCCATCTTGTAGGCCAACCTCTGATACTGTAGGCCCAATTAAAAGTTTTTTAAGATAAGTTTCCCTAATTAGTTTATTTTTGTCACAAAAATAGAAAAATAACTAATAGAGACATCTTTGCAAATTTGCATATTTTAAAAATGTGTGGCTAAAATATATAAAAATATAAAGTCTTAATGATTTTATCTAATAATTAAATAAAGTTGTTTATATACATTTCTCATGTTAGTGTTAGGAACAGTTAAAACTTCAGAATATACTTACTTATACTTTATGTATCTGAGTTAATTCTGTCATGTGGAATCTTCGTACAAATGTATAAGACTATAGAATCTTTAGCTTTACATTGATAACATTGATCTCAAAAATCAAAGTTTTTTTTTTAAATTTTAGATAGGATATAATCATTGCTTCTCGTCCTTTTGGCTGAAATCAAGTGCAGATAAGACAGATTCTATACTCATAGTATAGGTATATCACTCTTGATCATATACACAAAGGATGCCCTACCATACCACAGGGGCATGTGGTCCATTATATTTATAGCTGCTTATTGGTTGTAGCCAGAAGTTGGAAACAATCCAGTTGTCCAGCAACAGAGGAATGGATACAGAAACTGTGGTTCCATTATACAATGGAATACTACTCAGCTGTTAAAAACAAGGACACTATGAGTTTGCAGGCAAATGGATGGAACTAGAAAATATCATCCTAAGTGAGGCAACTCAGACCCAAGAGATGCATGGTATGTACTCACTAATAAGTGGATATTAGCCAAGAAAGTACCGAATACCCAGGATACATTCCACAGAACTCAAGAAGGTTAGCAAGCTGAAGGACCTAAGAGAGGTGGTCAAGAATGAACAGATGAGTCTAGTATATAAAGAAGAATTATCATCTCTGGAATGCCACTGCTGTGATAAAAACTGTGACCAAAAATGGGGATATATTTTTAATTTTCAGCTCATAGCTCCACATCACAGTCCATAATTGAAGAAATCAATGCAGAAACTCATGGCAAGAGCCTGAAGGCAGAAACTAATGCCAAGGCTATGGAAGACTTTTTCATTTGCTCAGTCTATTTTTGATAGCACAGATGACTGCTATCCCAGAGTGGTACCTCTCACAGTAAGCTGAGCTCTCCTACATCAATCATCAACCAAGGAAAAACACCATAGCTTTGTCCAAAGGCCACATTTTCTCAGATGAGGGTACTTCTTTCCATATAACTCTGGATTGGGTCAAGTTGACACAAAACTAGTCAGCCATTCACTTAGAACTGGAATCACAAGGTGTCTGATGAATGGTCACGTAGTTACAGATACAACTATTATACTGGAGTCTACACTTCTTGCATTTATTTAGCTTTCATCATCAAGAACATCTGTCCTATATACCTCACTGTAACACCAAGGTTCAGGACTTTATAATTCTTCTAAATATATAATATACTAATATTATAAATAAATATATATTGCTTTGTGAAACTCTCATGAATGGTTTGCAAGGCATGTGTAAGGAAATAATAAAGCATAAAACAATGGTCTCTGAATACTTGCATTTTGAAGTTTTCAAATATTAATCCCTCCATCTATGTTTCTCTTTTTACGACATTACTACAGAGAGATAAAATTCTTAAAAAAAGATTATAAATTTGATAATCAAAGATTCATTGAAATCTAGTATTGAATTCATAGCCTCTCCTTCAGTTTGGTGCATAGAATACTTAGCACAGAACAAAGTAGGATATTTCAAGGTTTCAAGTGCAAATGAAACTCAAGCTAAAGCCTTCCATAAGACAAAGGAATGTGTCCGTAGACAGGAGAGGGTTTGTGAGCATCTTCTTACCTCATACTCTAGAGGAGTCTGGGATCTAGCAGGGGACCAGCAGCATTAGATTCATGAAGACACCAACATTTACCTAAAGACAGAATTTCTGAACTATCACAACTTTTACAGCTATAAATTGATCACAATAACAAAAGAACCCAAGACTCCTTGTTTAGTAACTCAATTCCTTGTATATTGGGTTAATATCCCCTTATCAGTGACTGCATACCATATGTGTTCTTTTGTGATTGGGTTACCTCACTAAGGATGATATTTTCAAGATCTGACCATTTGCCTAGGAATTTCATGAATTCATTTTTTTAATTGCATAATAGTATTCCATTGTGTAATATATACCACATCTTCTGAATCCATTCCTCCGTTGAGGGACATCTGTGTTCTTTCCAGCTTCTGGCTATTATAAATAAGGCTGCTATGAACATAGTGGAGCATATGTCCTTATTGCATGCAGGGGAAGCCTCTGGGTATATGCCCAGGAGTGGTATAGAAGGATCCTCCGGGAGTGTCATGCCCAGTTCTTAAATATAATGAATATTTGCTAGATTGTTCATGCCTTTCACATTATGATATGATGTTATCTATATGTGTTTTTGGGTAGCATTCAGAATTATCTAGGGATACAGCTATCTGGCAGACTGCAGATTGAGCACAGCTAAAAGGAATAATATTACTTCCAAAACTTATTCTCAATCCAAGATACATTACAAAAAGAAAAAATGGAAGCCATAGTAAGACTATATCAATTTTATTCTTTAATTTTGTGAGAGGTTTTTAATTGTTTTTCTTTGTTTTGGAATTTCTAGAAAACATGTGAGTATTTAATCTGTTTTCCATCCCTAAACTAAATGCTTGTTTCCAGTTCCTAACTGTAGTTGAAAAATAGACGTTCACTATTGAAGTTTGACAGTATGAATTAATTTTCACATCACTGGCTACATAATTCTTATGACTGCCAAACATTCAGTTTTAGTTGCTGTCTATAATTGGCACAGGATTCGGCATATCAAAAATTAACAAAAGCACCAGATAAACAAAGCAAAACAGAATTCAGACACACTCTACGCACAAAACAATCGTGTTGAAAATAGGGCCAATTCTGCTTGCTGCCAAAACTAACAATTATCTGTGGTTGGTACAAAGTGTGATCTGCAAGCCTGGGGCAGTAGGACCACAGCAAACAGATTAGGAATAGAGATGATCATGGCTCTCCACAAGTGGATATTTTGATAATCTGGTTAGCAAGTTCTTAGGGAATTCCTGTGTCCCTTAAGTTTTGAAGACCAAACTGCTCTTTTTTTCTTAAGACCATTTTATCAGTAAGCCTTAAGTTAAATCCATTGACTTAAATATTAAAATATCATAAGTTTCTTCACTTCAAGAGAATGTATACTTATTCATAAGTGAAAACACAATGTTTATGCATATATAGGACTAACATGATCCTCACATATTCTTTTATTTATTTTATTTTTTTTTAATTTACATTCTAAATCATTTCCCCTTTCCCGTTTCCTCCCTCCCCGAAAGTCCCATAAGCCCCCTTCCCTCCCTCTTTTCTCCATTCAGCCCCCTCTCATTACTCTGTCCTGGCGTTCCCCAACATCCAGTCTTTCCAGGGGTCTCTCCTTCCATCTTTTTAGAAATCTATTGATATGCGGATTGTGTCTAGGGTATTCCGAGATTCTGGGTCAATATCCCCTTATCAGTGACTGCATACCATGTGTGTTCTTTTGTGATTGGGTTACCTCACTAAGGATGATATTTTCAAGATCTGACCATTTGCCTAGGAATTTCTTGAATTCATTGTTTTTAATTGCAGTGTAGTATTCCATTGTGTAGATATACCATATCTTCTGAATCCATTCCTCTGTTGAGGGACATCTGGGTTCTTTCAAGCTTCTGGCTATTATAAATAAGGCTGCTATGAACATAGTGGAGCATGTGTCCTTATTGCATGCAGGTAAAGCCTCTGGGTATATGCCCAGGAGTGGTATAGCCAGATCCTCCGGGAGTGTCATGCCCAGTTTTCTGAGGAACCGCCAGACTGCTTTCCAGAGTGGTTGTACCAGCCTGCAATTCTACCAGCAGTGGAGGAGTGTTCCTCTTTCTCCACATCCTCGCCAACAACTGCTGTCTCCTGTGTTTTTGATCTTAGCCATCCTGACTGGTGTGAGATGGAATCTCAGGGTTGTTTTGATATTCTTATTAGCTGTGTAAAATAAATAACCAGAGTGTGGATGCTTTGGTCCTTCTTAGAAGGGGGAACAAAACACTCACAGGAGAAAATACAAAGTGTGGAACAGAGACTGAAGGAAAGGCCATCCAGAGACTGCCCCACCTGGGGATCCATCCCATATACAATCACCAAACCCAGACACTATTGTGGATGCCAAGAAGGGCTTGTTTACAGGAGTCTGCTACAGCTATTTCCTGAGAGAGCCTCCCAGATTCTGACAAATACAGAGGCAGCTGCTCGCAGCCAACCATTGGACTAAGCTTGAGGCTCCCGATGGAGGGTTTAGAGAAAGGACTGAAGGACCTTAAGGGGTTTGTAACTCCATAGGAAGAACAACAATATCAACCAACCAGATGCCCCCAGAGCTTCCAGAGACTAAACCACCAACAAACCATAGGAGAGACCCATGGCTCCTGCCACATATGGGGTAGAGGATGGCCTTGTTGAGAGGCCCTTGGTCCTGTGAAGGCTCGATGCCCCAGTGTAGGGGAATGCCAGGGTGGGGAGGCGGGAGTGGGTGGGTGCGAAGGTGGGAGACCATCCTCATAGAAGCAGGGGGAGGGAGAAAGGGAATAGGGTTTTTCCAGAAAGGGAGGGGGAAACCAGGAAAGGTGATAGCATTTGAAATGTAAATAAGTAAGATAACCAATAAAAATATAAGCAGCAAAGTGAATAATTTCCTCATCAAAAAAAAATTAAGAGCCAGGCGGTGGTGGCGCATGCCTTTAATCCCAGCACATGGGAGGCAGAGGCAGGAAGATTTCTGAGTTCGGGGCCAGCCTGGTCTACAAAGTGAGTTCCAGGACAGCCAGGGCTACACAGAGAAACCCTGTCTCAGATAAACTAAAAAACAAACAAACAAAAAAAAAATTAAGATGTAATCTGATCAGTTGCTTAATTTGTTTATCATTCCAAGATCAGAACACTATAAGAGTTATGGTGTAGATTAATGTTTGTTTTTTTTTCTTCTCTAATAGCCATCGCCTTTATTTTTTTTTATTTTATTTTTTTATTTACATTCCAAATCACTTCCCCTTTCCCGTTTCCTCCCTCCCCGAAAGTCCCATAAGCCCCCTTCCCTCCCTCTTTTCTCCATTCAACCCCCTCTCGTTACTCTGTCCTGGCGTTCCCCTACATCCAGTCTTTCCAGGACCAGGGGTCTCTCCTTCCATCTTCTTAGAAATCTATTGATATGCGGATTGTGTCTAGGGTATTCCGAGATTCTGGGTCAATATCCCCTTATCAGTGACTGCATACCATGTGTGTTCTTTTGTGATTGGGTTACCTCACTAAGGATGATATTTTCAAGATCTGACCATTTGCCTAGGAATTTCTTGAATTCATTGTTTTTAATTGCAGTGTAGTATTCCATTGTGTAGATATACCATATCTTCTGAATCCATTCCTCTGTTGAGGGACATCTGGGTTCTTTCAAGCTTCTGGCTATTATAAATAAGGCTGCTATGAACATAGTGGAGCATGTGTCCTTATTGCATGCAGGTAAAGTCTCTGGGTATATGCCCAGGAGTGGTATAGCCGGATCCTCCGGGAGTGTCATGCCCAGTTTTCTGAGGAACCGCCAGACTGCTTTCCAGAGTGGTTGTACCAGCTTGCAATTCCACCAGCAGTGGAGGAGTGTTCCTCTTTCTCCACATCCTCGCCAACAACTGCTGTCTCCTGTGTTTTTGATCTTAGCCATCCTGACTGGTGTGAGATGGAATCTCAGGGTTGTTTTGATTTGCATTTCCCTAATGACTAAGGATGATGAACATCTCTTTAAGTGCTTCTCAGCCATTAGATATTCTTCAGGTGAGAACTCTTTGTGTAGCTCTGCACCCCATTTTTTAATAGGGTTACTTGCCTCTCTGGAGTTTAACTTCTTGAGTTCTTTGTATATATTGGATATTAGCCCTCTGTCGGATGTAAGGTTGGTAAAGATCATTTCCCAGTTAGTTGGTTGCCGCTTTGTCTTTTTGACAGTGTCTTTTGCCTTGCAAAAACTTTGTAATTTAATGAGGTCCCATTTGTCTATTCTTGATCTTAGAGCATAAGCTATTGGAATTCTGTTCAGGAAATTCTCCCCTGTGCCCATATGTTCAAGGTTCTTCCCTAGTTTTCCTTCTATTAGTTTCAGTGTGTCTGGTTTTATGTGAAGATCTTTGATCCACTTAGAATTGAGCTTAGAGCAAGGAGATAAGGATGGGTCAATTTGCATTCTTCTGCATGTTGACCTCCAGCTGAGCCAGCACCATTTGTTGAAAAGGCTATCTTTTTTCCACTGGATGGTTTTAGCTCCTTTGTCAAAGATCAAGTGACCATAGGAGTGTGGATTCATTTCTGGGTCTTCAATTCTGTTCCATTGATCTACATGTCTGTTACTGTACCAATACCATGCAGTTTTTAACACTATTGCTCTGTAGTACAGCTTGAGGTCCGGGATACTGATTCCCCCAGAGGTTCTTTTACTCTTGAGAAATAGTTTTCTCATATTCCAGATGAATTTTTGAATTACTCTTTCTAACTCTATGAAGAATTGAGTTGGGATTTTGGTGGGGATTGCATTGAATCTGTGTATTACTTTTGGTAAGATGCTCATTTTTACTATATTAATCCTGCCAATCCATGAGCATGGCAGATTTTTCCATCTTCTGAGGTCTTCTTCAATTTCTTTCTTCAGAGACTTGAAGTTCTTGTCATACAGATCTTTCACTTGTTTGGTTAGAGTCACACCAAGATACTTAATATGGTTTGTGGCTATCGTGAAGGGTATTATTTCTCTTACTTCTTTCTCAGCCTGCTTATCCTTTGAGTATAGGAAGGCTTCTGACTTGCTTGAGTTGATTTTATATCCGGCCACTTTGCTGAATTCATTTATCAGCTGTAGGAGTTCTCTGGTGGAGTTCTTGCCAACCGAATCCAAGAACACATCAAAACGATCATCCACCACGATCAAGTAGGTTTCATCCCAGGGATGCAGGGATGGTTCAATATAAGGAAATCCATCAATGTAATCCACTACATAAACAATCTCAAAGAAAAAAACCACATGGTCATCTCATTAGATGCTGAGAAAGCATTTGACAAAATTCAGCATCCTTTCATGCTAAAGGTCTTGGAAAGATCAGGAATTCAAGGCCCATATCTAAACATAGTAAAATCAATTTACAGCAAACCGGTAGCCAGCATCAATCTAAATGGAGAGAAACTTGAAGCAATCCCACTAAAATCAGGGACTAGACAAGGCTGCCCTCTTTCTCCATATCTTTTCAATATAGTACTTGAAGTTCTAGCTAGAGCAATTAGACAACAAAAAGATCAAAGGGATACAATTTGGAAAGGAAGAAGTCAAACTATCACTATTTGCAGACGATATGATAGTATACTTAAGCGACCCAAAGAACTCCACCAGAGAACTCCTACAGCTGATAGATTAATGTTTTTAAAAGGCTAAAATATGTGAGCATTAGGTTAAAAGAGATTTCAATAAAAATACTGAGCCTGTATGAAGCGAGGATATCATCTGGTCTTTGGAGTGTTTGTTTTGCAAAAAGAGGCACACTTAGCTTGCTGTTCCATCTTCCTGGACTTTCCTATTTTGTTTTGCTTGTTTCATTCTGGTTTGCATAAGCAGCTGAGACTTGAAACATGCAGAAAGAGGAATGAAATCCTGAGGGTACCGGTGGATGCATTAATAGAACCGAAACAAACGACAGATGTCAACAAGTCATACTGCTTATGAGGAACATTCAGCAGGTGACCATATTGTTTTCAAATATAGAACAAGTTTATAAGCATAAAAAAATAAGTTTACCTTTAAGTAATCAAACTACCCCAATGCTAATTTCAATATTAGTTGGAAGAGTGAAAACTATAAACAAAACAAAACAACAACAATAACACAGGACAGGACAGATACATTCATTAAGTCACAGAAGCTTTGGCTGTATAAGATCAAATCAATCAAAATTTTAACATGATTGGAGGGGCTTATCAGGCTAAGAAACTGTTAATAGTTGGTGAATGCCATAAGACACGTACAGATTTTCTTCATAGATTAAAACCCTGTTAGGATTCCCATGCTCCAGCAGGTGAGCCCTCATTCATGCAACTATCATCAGCAACAATTTGACCGTGGTTTAAAAAAACAAGAGAGAGCACATGAAGATGAGAAGGTCATATGTGATGTGAAGATAGATCTGGAAATAGCTGGAAGAGAAAGACTAGAGGGTGGTTTAATCGAAATATATTACCTTTGTGTATAAAATTCATAAATGATAAATAAAATGTTTTCATAAAGTTAATATATGGTATCAAGACCTGAAATGATATACATTCAAATTTAGCTATAGTTGGTTCATTGTTACAGTATAATTGGACGATATGTATAAAAACCTTTATTAAAAATATGAATATATATATATATATATATATATATATATATATATATATATATATATCCTCCTGAATTTGATTTCTAAAATTAATTCTATGAAAATGACTATGGTTTGTGGAAATTTTATGAGTATTTATGAATGTAGAATTTATAGTATGCAACTAAACAAAACTATAGTTGTGTAACAATCAGATTTGTTGAACATATTATATTATATTAATCTGTAGAATAACAAAAAATATTTACAGTAATAGAGTTATTATTTCCTAATAATAATCAGAGAATGCAATGAAAATATAAGTGTTTATGTTAAAATATTTTTAACGTCATTACATCCTTATTTCTGCTTCACAGTTTTGAAATTAATAGGTTTGCCTCAGTAATAAGTAAAAGCACTTGCCAAGAGAACACTTAGTTCACATCCTCAGAACCCACCTAAAAGCTGAGAAGGCATGGTAAGCTCCATATAATCCCCAAACTCACAGTGTGGAGAAAGGAGTACTCCAGAGCAAACTGGATAGCTATTTTAGCCGAAGTGGCAAGCTCTAGATCATTGTTTCTCAACCTGTGGGACATGACCATTTAAGGGTTTGCCTGCCAGATATCATGCATATCAGATATTATATTGCATCCATAACAGTAACAAATTATAGTTATGAAGTGACAACATAATAATTTTACAGTTGGGGGGGTCACCACAACATGAGGAACTGTATTAAAGGGTCTCAGGTTCAGAAAAGTTGAGAACAGCTGCCTTAGATTCTAGTGAGAGCTCCTGAGTGCTTATATAAAGAAAAGAGCAATTGAGTAAGGTACTCAGCATCAGCTTCTGACAATACATGCTCACATACTTATATATGTGTACATGCACACAGTTGGGAACTGTGTGCATATACATATAAATTTCTGTGTGCATAATACACACAGAAAAACAAATTTAATGGACATACAGTTTTTCCAATAGAAAAGTGGTTAATTTATTTAGATGCTGTCTCACCTAAGGATACATTTTATTTATTCCATATTATCAATATTTTAAATAGAGAAAAGAGAGGTATGTATTTCATTTCATGGAAGTATGGGAAATGAGTCTATTGACTTCCAAGGCAACATCTCTGTATTTGGAATCTAATATTATATCAAATCTCATCAATTCTTTGAAAAATTTGGACCACTTGTGTGCTCGTAGACAAAAACTTATCACCTTCCAAATGGCATACTCCTTTAGGAAGACTTGTAAGCTTCCTTCATTCAAAATTTTTAGCTCTCATACTTGTCCTATGTGCACAACAAAATTTATAACATCACTAAGCAAACACGTGCTTCTATCTAACTACCTATCTACCTTTTGCCTATCCACTATGTGTATTTACCTACTATCTCTTATATGTCCACTCATCAAACTACCATTTTTATATCTATTTGTTTTAACTTCTCAATTCACCATTTTGTATTTTCTTCATTGTCTCTAAATTAGTTCTTAAAGATGTCAGGTGGGTCATAAAATGTGTATATATTCCAGAGTGGAGATCCAGATGTATCAGTATGGTACTAAAAGGAATTGCCTATCTTTATTCTATTAACAGTTAGACAATCCCTATTTTAGTGAGGATTTGGGAGATGAGGTTTTCTAGCAGAGCAGCTTCTAAGGCAGTTTGTGGGGTTGTGGGTGTGAGTATTTTTAGACAACTGGGAGAAGAAAGGGCATCTTACAGCTGGACTTAATGCTTACAGAACCATAGAAACTTTCTGCTGTGGGCAGTGTGCATACATATGCAAAATATTCTGCAGATAACTTGACATGAGAATGGAGTAGATTATGAAAGTTGATAAAAGAGTACTAATAAAGAGATCTATGCAGAAATGACTCTATGTAAACATTAATTAATACATTAGAGAAAGATAAATGAGGAATGAAAGTCAATGTGCTAAATGCCAAATAAATATTTTAGAGGCCTTATATTCCATCCAGTTTTATAAGAGAATGTGTGTGTGTGTGTGTGTGTGTGTGTGTGTGTGTGTGTGTGTGTGTGTGTGTGTGTGTGATGGATTACTTTTCCACATGGTTCTGAAGAACTTTCTAGTTTTGGACACCTGGGAAGTCTGAGGGTGATTCATTTCCAACAATGTGTATGAGTACTCAAACAAAACAAGTCTATAACTCCCTGAGACCATTCTAGTCTTTTCTTCTCTTACCTGACCTATAGAAGGTGAAGTGTGGAATGACATTCAGGTAATGTGCTGCACTCTTTTTTACTTCTGGCCAAAAGTCACTGGTTATTCAAAGAGGAAAGGCAGTGGAAATCTCTAATTTAAATTAAAAAAAATTTAATTTTTTTGTCGTTTTTTTAATGTAGATCAGGGTGAATTCATGAAAATTGAAAATAAACCATATCATAACATTCTTTTCAATTGAAAAATTACTGAAGTCTGTAGGATAAGCTAAAACTGTATCCACTGCAAGTAAACATCTAATAAATCCTATAACAATTTGGTTGTAGTAAAAACTGATGTGCTTGTTGGTTTTTATTCCTAATTGAAAATTCATACGATATGTGAGTATATATGTATTTATACATACATATTTTCTACACACGCACATTCATGCAAACACATGTAATATATTGCATTATATATAGTATATTACATTACACTGCATTATATTAAATTAAATATATAATGTTCTTAAATACTTAATACAACCAAATTGGTCTGTATATTGTTACTTTTATGGATATTTTCAGGACTGACCATTTGGTTTGGAGAGCTGACTGGCATGCTCTTTTCTGGAGAAGACTATTCTTTCACCCTTAGCATTACTTAGTTGCCTGTATTCTTTGTCTAAGGTTATGCCTCCTGGCTTTTCCTACATTGATCTTATCAAGTCTATTGACATCATTCTTGCTCATATACTATTTGGCAGCCAATATATTTTAAGTTATTCCCTTTCAATATTGAAGGAAGTTTTTTATTTTCCCATTGCATAAAATGTTTTCCCAATAGTTCTCCTTCAGAAGAAAAATTCATTTAATTAACCAACGGCTTTAAAGATTCTTAGTATCTTTTTCCTACAAATGAAAACTAATCTTGATAAAGCATGCTGAAATGTCTTTACAAATTCAGAAACCAAGTGCAAATGGCATACAGAGTAATCTTAATCTATTTATCACATAAGAAAAGCCACCTCTGCTGAAAACTATGACATATACACTCTTATTTTCCAGTTAATAGAATTACTGTTTTACCTCAAAGATTATTTTTATGTTTTGTTTGACTGAAACAAATTCATCATAGAACTTGACTTTAGAATTTCCTCACTCATGGGCATTTGAACTAGTGACCAGCTTCTCTTGCTTTACATCTTCCTCTTATATAAATGGATGCGATTATTTAATACAAGCTTGATATAGTGAAACTGGCTCTTTACGTGCATTTAAATTTCAGGCTAAATTATTAATTAATGTGGGAAAAGAAACTATAGTTATAGGAAGCCTATGCACGCATTTCAAACTACACTATTTTTATTCCTGTTTAAATGACATGTATAATCAAAACCCTAAAAATATAACACATAGAACAGAAATCAAAATAACTTATTTTCTGTTGCATATGACTTTATGAAACATCAAACACATTAGTCCATAAATCAGTTTGCATTGGACAATTATTCATTCTTTCAAATATATATTGAGCTTTGCAAATAGACAATAGAATAATGAGAACGAATTTGTGCAACTCAAATGACATGTTTCACATAAACCTTTATGCATACTGTGAACATGGTTTGAGTCCTTCATGGTTACCAAGAATTGCATTGTTCCTAGAATAGAGATGAACATGCCCATGCTAACCTCATCCTCACAGTAGGGTTAGCAAATATGCCAAACTTATCAAAAAGTGTAGAATGACTGATTTGCCAAAAGAAATCCAGATGTAGTGATATGGACTCCACCAGATGAATTATATGAAAATGGGAGCTATTTCAGACACAGGAAATAGACAGAGATGGGGCATTAGAATATTATCCAGACACTGAAAACTCTGTTGTTCAACTATCTCCCTCCACCCTCTGGATACTCAATAGGAAATCAGTATTTAGTGACAGAATTTTTCAGATATGCAGCTCCCACACATGATAAAAAGGATGCTTCCATACCTCAGGTCTGTACAGGAGTTTTGTACAAATCTTTATCATTAGTTCAACTACTCCCATATTCCAACACAGTGTCTCTTTTGTAGAGAAGAGAGTATAAAACTATATATCCTTTCCATTACCCATCTGCATGAGCTTTGATCTAATATTCTTTTTACTGTCTTTTCAACAGTAATTCTCATCCTTTTTCAACGTAAAAATCAGATTCTACCATAGAGAAATAGAATCCAAAGTCAGGAGTTAGATATTTACATCTTGGGTCAGCTCTGTGCTGCTATGTGTGAAAAATTTCTGAAACCATATTTAACCATTTGTTTTTTTTTAAAAAAAAAACAAATCACCCATTAATTTGTATAAATATTACCAAATGCTCAGAGTTATATCTATTGTTTCTCTACTTTATACACCATTTGACATCTACAAGTATTGGATATCTCATAACTTTATTGTTAGTGTAGTCTCCTTTCTTCACCAATTAGATTGTGACATTTATAGAGAAAGACTTGTGGCACCTTTGTAGACCATTTAACAGTGTTGTTCACAGTGAATGCAAGGTGATTAGAAAGAAGACTTCATCTTCATTGGATAATTAAGATCATTTCAAAGGTTTTTACTAATTATAAATTATACATCAATAATAAATTTGATTATAAAATGTAAGAATAATTTGTAAGTTGTAGTGATGAAAGACTTGCACTAACTTGTTTAAGTGAATGGTAAGAGGCTTAGAAGCTGGGCATGGTGGTATATACTAATGAGCCCAGCATTTGGGGGCGAGAGGCAGGAGGATTAGAAATTATAGGCTATGTGGTGAATTCAAGGCTACATGAAGCCCCATATCAAAGCAATAACACAATAGGCTTAGGAAAAATGGGAAAACATAAAATAAATATCATATATCATTAAGATTTAGATGATACTGAATGTCTTTATTAAAAAGGGAAAGATAATTAGATGTTCACTCAAGTGGTAGAAGACTAAATTTCTAACCAGAAAATGAAGTACTGACTAAAAATTTAGCTACACTGTGGTACATTTTTCTTTTTAATTTACATATTTGTTTATTTAACATGGGGATAAAATCCATTGATCTATTCTCTAGGTTGTCAAAGATAAAGATGTCCCCATAAAAGCTTAGATATTATTCCAGAAAGGTCTTCTAATATCCAGGGCAATCCTATTTCCATGTTTATGATATGATGTTTGAGTTATTGCTTTAATTTGTGTTTCCTTGAGGGCACTGGCCCATGGGTAATCCTGACAGAGGACATTTGTTTTCTGTGCAGATCCTCTCACCTGTGCAGTTACTAAGCTGGGTGCCAGTGCCACATGGCCAAGCATCTGTCTCAGGGTAGGACAGCCTGCCCTTCTCTTGATATATATGTCACCAGCTGCTATTTCTAGGAGCAATTTGCTTTTTGAAACATTTTTTTCAGAAGGTGCTGTCCTTATTCCTTTCTTCTCCACCACCATGGCTTCTCTTTCCAATGTCCAAATTTCCCTGAAATGTTCCTGAACTAAGTACTCATGATTTTAAAAAAGAAAAGAAAAGAATAGAAAAAGAAAGAGGTCCTCTGCATTGACTGACACCTTGAAGCTTTAGTTCTTACCTTCCAGGCAATGTTGTGATGAGAAAGGTCAGGAATTTCCAGAAGAATTTGGTACATCTTCGGCATCTGATTTCTGTTGCTCCAACTGCATGTGAAGACAGCATTAGTCTCCTGTCCAATCACAGCCATCAAGCCTCCTAGTCTGTTGGTCTTGACCTTATTCTTTCTCTTCTCTCACTGCCTGGTTCAAAGGCAGTGGTGATCCAGAATTGTTCACGGTGTTTCTGGGATAAGCAGACTCTAGAGCTTTATAATTATAGTGAATTTAGTGGTTAGCCTAAAGAAATTCTGGGTACTTTGATGACTCTAAAAACTTGTTTAAATATTCTCCCACAGCTTTGCAGAAAATTTAAAAAACAAATGGCACAGTGTTTAAAGGTTTTGCCTAGACTTCCATCTCTTCCCAATAAACAAGTGTTGACATATGAAAACCTGAATAGTGTTGGACAAGGGAGACAGCTCAGCCAATAAAATTCTTGACTTCCAAACATGAGGGTATGATGACATATTTTTATGACAGCACTGTGGAGGCCCAGACAAGCACATCATTGTGACTAGCTGCACAGCCAGCTAATGGTGATCCCAAGGCCAGGGAGAGACTTTGTCTCAACAAAAATAAGATAGATGGCTCCTAAAGAATGACACTGCATTTGTGCTCTTGTTTTATGTGCAGAAACACAGAGAAAGAAGGAGGGGAGGTAGGGCAAGGGATGCAGTGGGAGAGGCAAGCGCAGGGAAGAGGTAGTTGGGGAGGGATGAAAGGAGAGAAATGTAAACATGTAACTTAAATATGTTCTGCATTCTATTCATTTTTGTTGTACTGAAAAAGACCATCTTTAATGGCATCTGCTTCCTTTGCATACTAATCATATTGAGATATCTGTCAAATGTTTTTCGGACTCCTTGGCGATGAGTGAAATCTTCCGTGTTTTTATTCAGAATTTCATCATCTCCTAGCATACAATTAGTGCTTGCATGTTGTGTGTGGTTTCTTCTCCATTCGTTGCCTGACTTGGATAGATAATTTTAGTTGTCAACTAGATAGAATCTAGAACCACATGGAGAAAGTCCTCTGAGTAGGTCTGTGAGAGATCCTCTTAATTACATTAATTAATGTGTGTGGACTACCCCCAGACCCCTCCAAAAGTACTGCTGTAATGCCCGAGTAGTGTTAGTAATCCCCCCAAAACAGACAGGAGCTGATTAGATTCAACTCACAGAAGAGTCTTTATTCAAGCTAGCTAAGGCCACTGCAGGATGGTTTTTGGCGGAGAGGAGCCCTAAAATCTATCAGGCAAGGCTTTATAGAAAGCAGCTAGTAGGGTAGGGGTGAGTGTGCAAGCGTCTTATTGACTTTTAGCATAATTGGCTGGTGCTGGAAGTCAAGTCATAAAATAAAATCTTAATTTGTGTTTCCTTCTGCATTGACGGTCATTAGGCAGGGCCAGGCTTGCAGTCTGGAAGGGGGGGTGCAGATTTGTTGGGTAATAACATGGAGATGCTGGTCTTGTTGAAGGGTTATCCTAGAGGCTGGAGTTAGGCTCGGGTTTTATTGGGGGTGTGAATTGGAAATTAATGCTAGGTACTGGCCTGTTAGTTTGCCCGGATTCAAGTTCTCTACAATCGAGTCTGAATTGAAAAGATTTTGCCTCTTACTACTCTCTGAGCTTTTGGGTCCTGCACTGAATTAGTCAATGAGCTAAAAGTCTTCCCTGATCATTCTTTGAGTTCTGATGTGTGATCAACTGCTTCAAGCACAGCTTGTTATGACTTCCCCATATGATAGACTGTAATCTGGTACCGTGAAATTAAGAAGTCATCTATCCTTTAGGTTGATTTTCTTGGTTTTTTATTTACAGTAACAGTAAAAGAAAAGAAAATATTCGACTAAAACTGTTAAATCTTTGTCAAAAGTTTTTGTGTTTACTCAACATAAGAAAGAACACTCTCTTCCGAGTTCTTGTTAATTCAAATCCCACACCAGAAATTAATGTTTTAAGTTGTTACAAATAGAAAGCAAGCTTAAAGAATAACTGTGAAGTTTTTCTATTTAATAATAAGAACTACCTGTGATAACTGTACACACAGTATTCTTGTGTGCATCTATGCTTTTTAAAAAAATAAATTCTCTTGGTCATTTCTACTTTTAGAATTAATAAGAAATGTTCAGGCAATTGCTTGTGTCCCTTCGAGAGGTGCTATGCCAATGTAAGTTAATAAGTAGATAAGGAGGCATACTATTAGTACCGGGTTACTATTTGAGGGTCTATGAAACTTTGACTTCTAGTGATTAAAACATTTGTTGAAACTGTGAAATGATTGATGTCCAGTTCTGAAGGCAAAGCATCATGGTTAACAGGCTTGGAAGGTGCCATCTAGCAACATTCCATATATATTTTTTTCATTTTTCAAGACAGGGTTTCTCTGTATAGCCCTAGCTGCCATGGAACTCACTCTCTAGAAGACCAGGCTGACCTTGAAATCAGAAATGTGCCTGCCTCTGCCTTCCAAGTGCTGGGATTAAAGGCACGTACCACCTCTGCCTGGCCAACATTCCTTATATTAACTTGAGCATTTATGAACCTAACAGGAGTCATTTTCCCATGGGAGAAAATATGTTTGCTTTGGTCAGTACTGGGGCATTTCTAAAGAGTTCTTTTCTTTTTCTTTACAACCTACAGCAGTATTTTACACACTATGAAGTCCACAGCTTACTTAACTAGCTTTCAGCATCATAACTACAAGGTTACCTTGGGTTAATTTTCCTTTGTGTCTCTGTGATCTGACCACTTTGCTACCACTTCTTAAAATGCACAGTGTGATGGCCAATTCCAGCCAAGGCACATGACCTTTCCTGGAATAAAGTTAGAAATGCAAGAGAACTGAAGAAATCACTGTCAGGTAATTCATGCAAAGCTTAAGACCCACTGACCATTTGAGCAAATGATCACCCCCTCCCTTGTTCCTAGAAATCATTTGCAATGGATATTCTTTCAATTACAGAGGAAAATTAACTACTTCCCAGGAACCAGATTAAGAAGTCCAGCGCAACGAGCTGGGAAGGTCTTTATGGATGCTGTGGCTACCCGATGAGCAGCAATTTCACATCTAATTACAACGGTGTATAATTTATAACTCTCCTTCCCTTCATTCACATTAAAGCACACTGGTAAGGTTTCCAGCTGAAGGCTGGGAGAAGGCTCTGTGTGACTCAGAATTGTCACATCCTTCTGCTGGGAACAGGGCATTATAATGAATAGCTCTGGCTTTTATGCTGTTCTGAGAAGCAACTTCAACAGCGGCCTTGTGGTTTTGACTACCAAGGTAGACTTTGGGTGAGACAATAAGAATGGAATAACTATGTCATATATTTATCCCCTTTTCATGTGCTCCAACTGGATAATAAAGTATCTTTCTTAATGCTCAAATACATTTGGAATATTGGAATTTTTTTAAAGGAGTCAGAAGACAAGGAAGGGAAAAATAAAACTATTTTTAAAGATAATAACTTTTACAACTACAAATATCTATGAATTTTCCAGTGCGAAAGTCAGTGTCACTCAAAGCACATGGTTGTATTTTACATTTGAGACTATTTTTACCATCTTGTGGGATGTGGGGGAGTCAATTGTGTCTTAGATTCTACAAGAGATTGACTACTTCTGACAGTTTGCTGAAACTGTTCTTTAACAAACATCAGTAACATTGGAACTGAGAGTTATAGATCATGGCTCTTCCCCTCTGATTATGGAATCTTTATACTCTTACATCCAAAATCCAGTCAGAGCCATTTGCTTCTTTATATGGAAGACTAGAACAATCTTTATTTTTCCTTTCATTGTAGGAGAAACATTTGTCAACAACTGAGTATGCATTGCTGCTTTAAAATAGGAGCATTTTAGATAAGTTATCATTCAACAAATTCATTTAATTCAATTGAAAAGGTGTTTTCATATTTAAGGAGATAATTCTTAGTCTGTTAAAAATAAAGTTAAGGTCCAATATCTTCACAGTATTTAGCATTGAACAGGAACTATCGAAATTATGCAACACTTAAATTTCAAAAAAATTTAAGGAAATAGATAAACTGCAAAGGAAAGCAAGCATCACTTGGAAGTCACCCTTCACGATGTTCAAGTCTTACCTCATAATTCTGAAGAGTTTAACCAAGTCCGCATTAAAGGTGTTGGTAGTGAATGACTGCTTAGACAAGGTCTTTGAACCCTCAAGAATGACCATGATTGGCACATTCCATTGACTATGGGAACTGAAATAGAACCTGATGAGGCAACAAGATGACATTGTGTGTCTGAAGGAATGCATCCCTTGGTGCTCATCATTATAAATACTTTGTGCAGTCCATATATGATGCCATGAGTTTTTTATTTTCCAATCATTACCCACCACTTAGTCTTTTCTTGGGGCAGGGGAGGTATGCGTTGTTGTGGTCTACTTTTCTTCTCTGATTTCTCTGTTTCCTGTACAGAATGTTTGCGTACAATTTTTAGTGCAAACTGAAGCATCAATCTCTCTTCGTGTATCTACAACTCAGTATCTCAACATTAAACTCTAGCTTTGAAAACACTTTTTATACACTCTTTCTTAATATTTTGATGCCTTTGTTAAAATATTCACAGCATTGAATGCCTTTCTTCCACAGCAAGACTATACCGTAATTCTGTCATTGTGAGATAAGATTTCCAGCATCTGTTTCCAATCTTATTCAATCAAGCCTCATAAGTACAGTATTTTTACTGAGCATAAGTAAATCTAGGCCTTGCCTATCATCAGATTCAGTGAGCACATACTTTATGAACCACAAGGAGAGGCAGAACTGTAACCTCAGTGTCAGGCTTGGGTACATAATGACACACACATTGTTTTCCTTTAACTTCATATACATGCATGCAAACATGTCTGCACACATACACACACTAAATCATCTCTTGAAAGGGTTTTTTTTTTTGTAATTCTTTCATTCCTTCAGATAAATCTGCTTTCTCTTTCATAAAATTGCTTTCTAATTTTTTCAAGATAGTTTTTGGGTCTTTTGTACCTTCTCTTTAGTGAGTTTCATCCATTCACTATAAAATACTTATGGGCTACCATCAGAGTTTGCTACAAACTCTAAGTTTGTTGATCCTTATAACACATTGATGATATGTATTTTTATGTCTTTCCCTCAATGCCATTTCTCAGTGCAACAGTTTTTCCTCCTTTTACTTAGTGTGACCGAAGTTCATCTACTTTCTGCAACAGGAGAAAGTCTATAAACTCCCACTGGGTAATTTGAACACTGATTCATATTTTTCAATAGATAGCTTATGTTCAATGGTGTGCTGACAGTGCCAGTAACAAAGGAAGTTCAATTGCCAATGAACCTTAAGTTGCGTGTGGAATGAAGTATTGAACAAGTTATTCATACTTGGAAAATTTTCCCCTCCAATACTTATGCCCCAGGAAAAGCAAACTAAACTACTGGAACTATAAAGCAGTCTCAAAATCAGAAAGTGGGGCTGTGATTTGAATATGTCCTCCTATATTCCTGTGATGAAAACTTACTCTGCAAACAGAAGGCTTCAGACATAGACCTCCTGAGAAGTGATGAGGTCTTAAAGATGGTATCATGATTGTGGGAAAGGTTTCCTGATGAAAAACTCATTACTAGAGCTAGTGAGATGGCTCAGTGGGTAAAAGCATTCGCCACTAAACCTGAAGACTTATATTCAATACCTAGGGTCTGTATGGTGAAAAAGAGAACTGGCTTTTGCAAGTTGTCCTCTGAGCTCCACCTATGCAATGCAGAATGCTGCCCCTCCCCCAAAAAGTAAGTAAATGTCAGTTTTGAAAAGTTATTTCCATCTTTCTCTTTCCTTCTCAGGTTTATTTACCTTTTTTTTTCTATTATGGCTCAGACTACTCTAGCAAGACAGTCCTTATGTTATGTGATTCTCTTCATCCAGATACTCCTAACTAGTGTAAAATAGAAATGTATTTCTATTCTTTATAAATTATCCTATATGTGCTATTCTGCAACTATAGTACACAGTAAGACAAAGATTTGTATCTTCTTTGAAAAGATATATTCTGAAGGAAGTAACTTTTGTTAAACTTTTTTTATTGGCTTGTGTGTTTGTGTGTGTGTGTGTGTGCGTGTGTTTCCCTCTGTGTGTGTGTCTGTGTGTGTGCACACATATGTATGCATGTACGCATGCATGTGACACATTTCAAGTGATCAAGGAGGCCAAAAAGGGGCAGCAGATCCCCTAGTGCTGGAGTTATAGGCCTTATAAGCTGTCTGATGTAACTATGGTAACATACTTTGGATTCTGTATAAGAGCAACAAATGTTTATAACTAGAAAGCCATCTAACAAGTCCTAGGAGAAAACTCAATGAAGAAATTTTGTGTACATATTCTAGACAAAACAAATGATTACCACAAATATTGGTAAAACTGATATTTTACATGAGAATTTTCAGTGGCCTAAATAAAAGTTTTAAATTTATGAATAAGGAAGCATTTTATGAAGTAAACATGCAAATGATACTTTGTCAACTCAAAAACTAAGATCTCATTTAATTGATAATAAGCAAATCCAAGACAGTTGCATTCAAGTTCTCCCAAATGTGATTCAACTTGATAAGAGTCCCATTACATTTTTATATTTACAGAAGAGAATAAATTAATAAATCAAGATATTTTCAAATACCTTGGTAGAACATATGGTATGGAACTATCAGGTAGGTATATTATAGCAAAGTGGAAAAATACCTGCTATAGGTTTTAGATACCAAATGACCATACTTGTAGCTTATATATTAATAGAACCCAGTGGCATGTTAAGTTTATATATCCCAAATGGTTTTACATAATAGTAACAAAGATCTTAAGACAGACATAAATGTGTGCAGTTAAAGGCTTTTAAAGATAGCATACAGCTCCTCAATGAACGGTGAAGAGTAAGCTTACATATGCATATCAAGACAACAGTTTAGAATGTACCTAAGGATTATGCAGATTTAGTAAAGGGTGATTATAGGTTCTTCTCCAAGATCCATGACTGATAGCTGGCTGGATTTTCAATTTGAGCTGTGATTTCCTCTTGCTGAGTATGACTTAAGTCCAATTAGAGAGCTATCAGCTACCACTAAGGTGTGAAGGCCACCGTTGCACTCTTGAGAATTACCATGCTATGCTTATAGTTATTGTAGTTTATAGACATCATAGCTGGGTAAGTTGCTCTGAAAGCTTACATGATACCTTCTGATACTATAAAAACTAGTCCTCAGGGAGGAAACATTCAAATTAGATTTACCTCAGAGGCATCTAGGTCCTGAATCTAAAATGCATGATATCTTCAGTGATTTTCAACAGATGGAGCCAATTAAATAAAACTATAGCCAATCAGAATGAAGATTTGTGGAGCCCAGTCCCAACAGATGTATCTACAAAACAATGACTGCACTTAAGCCTCCCTCAGGGAAAATTGAAGAGGAGGGTGGCAAAAGATTGTAAGACTAAGAGGATAATAATTTGCTGCAAGACTGTTTCTCCAAGAAATCTCAGAAGGTACACCAATAAATCCCACCAGCATGGCTACCTATATATGAGATCGACAAGGACAACAATAGACATGCTAATGTGCACAAAGGAAAGCTCAGGAGCCCTCTACACTCCATAAAGAAGTATAGGCAATTAAGGAATGCTAAAAGAGGGAGAGATGGTCTTTCTCAGGGGAGAGCGTATTGACTGGTTATTCAATACCAATAGCCCTGAAAACATACATACAAGTGACATTTATAAGGGCTAAGCAGGTTTTATTTATATATTTAAGAATATTGGGGCTAGACAGATGGCTCAGTGGTTAAAAGCACTGACTGCTCTTCTGAAGGTCCTGAGTTCCAATCCCAGCAACCACATGGTGGCTCACAACCATCCATAATGAGATCTGATGCCCTCTTCTGGGGTGTCTGAAGACAGCTACAGTGTACTTACATATATAATAAATATATAAATCTTTTTAAAAATAGACTCTGTTTAATAAAAAAAGAATATATATGTAGATGAGAGGAGAGGCCCTTGGTCCTGTGAAGGCTCAGCACCCCAGTGTAGGGGAATGCCAGGACAGGGAAGCAGGAGTGGGTGGGTTAGTGTGCAGGGGGAGGAGGGACACTGGATAGGGGGTTTTGGAAAAGGAAAAGAGGAACGGTGATAACATTTGAAATGTAAATAAAGAAAATATCTAATAAAAAAAGGAAAAAGAATATATGTATATAAATATACTGATATATATGTAATAATTAATAAAAAAGAGTATGTGAATTTGAAAGAGAGCATGGAAGGATATAAGGGAGGGTTTGGAAGAAAGAAAGAGAAAGGGGAATGACATTATATTATAATCTTTTTATTATATTAAATTATTTTATTTATTTACATTCCAAAAGTTGGTCCCCTTTGCGGTCCCCCATCCCTGAGTTCTTCACACACACACACAAACAAACTGCCTCTGAGAGGGTGCTTCTCCAACAGGCCACCCACCCCCACCTCACCCTCATCAGCATCCCTCTTCCCTGGGGCATCAAGTTTCCACAGGATTAAGTGCACCCTCTCTCACTAAGGCCATACAAGACAGTCCTAGGCTACACATGTGCCGTGGAACATAAACCAGCCCATGTATGCTCCTTGGTTTTGGGCTTAGTCTCTGGGAGTTCTGAGAGGCTTGGATTACTTCACACTGTGGTTCTTCCAATGAGGTTGCAATCCACCTCATCTTCTTCATTCCTTCCTCTAACTCTTCCATATTAGTCCCCCACCTCAGTCCAATGGTTGACTCTGAGTTTCTGCATTTGTCTCGGTTGGTTATTGGTGGAGCCTCTCAGAGGATAACCATGCCAGGTTACTGTCTGCAAGTACAATATGGCTTCAGTAATAGTGTCAGGATTTGGTGTGTGGACATGGGATGGATCCCAAGTTGGTCACTGGGTAGCCTTTCTTTCAGTCTCTTCTCCATTTTTGTCCCTGCATTTTCTTTAGACAGGAACAATTCTGGGTTAAAAATTTTGAAAATGGGTGGGTGGTCCCCTGCCTCAACTGGGAGCCATATCTATCTACTGGAGGCGATCTCTTCTAGTTCCATCTCCCAAATGTTGAACATTTCAGCTGATATCATCCCCATTGAGTCCTGGTAGTCTTTCACATCCCAAGTCTCTGGGACTTTCTAGAGGTTTCCCCTGCCCCCTAACCCCCACTGATGCATGTTTTCATTCATTCTCCTGGCCCTCTGGGCATCCCTGCTCTCTCTCCCCCTACCTAATCCTGCCCCTCCTTACCCCCTCCCTACCCAGTCTTCCACCCAGTTTTCTACCTCCCTCTGGTCTCCTATAATTATTTTGCTACACACCTAAGTGGGTTGCAGGTGTATGCACTTGGATCTTCCTTCTTGTTAAGCTTCCTTAGGTCTTTGAGTTGTATCATGGATATTCTGAACATTTTAGCTAGTACCCTCTCATCAGTGAGTACACACCATATATGTCCTTTTTGGGGCTGGGTTACCTCATTCAGGATGATATTTTTTAGTTCCATCCACTTGCCTGTATATCCTGCTTTTTAATAGTTTAATAGTATTCCATTATTTAAATGAATCACATTTTCTGAATCCATTCTTCAGCTGAGGGACATTGGGTTGTTTTCAGCTTCTGGCTATAAGACTGTTATGAACACAGTGGAGCATGTCTTTGTGGTATGGTGGAATATCTTTGGGGTATATTCCCAGGAGTAGTATAGTTGGGTCTTCAGATAGAACTATTTCTAATTTTCTGAGAAATACCAGATTGATTTTGATAGTGTTTGTACCAGTTTGCAATCTTGTCAGTAATGGGGGAGTGTTCCCCTTTCTCCACATCCTCTCCAGTATGTACTGTCACTTGAGTTTTTGATCTTAGCCACTCTGATTGATGCAAGGTAGAATCTCAGGGTCGTTTTGATTTGCGTTTCTCTGATGATTAAGGATGTTGAATATTTCTTTAAGTGATTCTTTGCCATTCGAGATTCTCTGTTTAGTTCCGTATCCCAGTTTTAGTAGAGTTACTTGGGTTTTTGGCATCTAACTTCTTGAGTTTGTTGTATATTTTGGATATTAGCCTTCTATTGGATGAAGGGTTAGTGGAGATCATTTCCCAATCTGTAGGTTGCTGTTTTGTCCTATTGACAATGTCCTTTGCCTTACAAAAGCTTTTCAGTTTCATGAGGTCCCATTTGTCAATTGTTGCTGTTAGAGCCTGAGCCATTGGTATTCTGTTGAGGAAATTTTTGCCTGTGCCAATGTGTTCAAGGCTCTTTCCCATTTTATCTTCTATTAGATTCAGTGCATCTGCCTTTATGTTGAGGTTATTGATCCACTTAGACTTGAGCTTTGTACAAGGAGATGTATATGAGTCAATTTTCATTCTTTTACATGCAAACCACCAGTTAGACCAGCATCATTTGTTGAAGATGCTTCCTTTTTTCACTGTATAGTTTTGGCTTTATTGTTAAAGATCAAGCATCCATTGGTGTGTGGGTTTATTTCTGGGTCTTCAATTCTATTCCATTGATCCTCTTATCTGTCTCTGTACCAATACCATGGTTTTGTTTGTTTGTTTGTTTGGGTTTTTTTTTTTTTTGGAATCACTATTGCTCTGTAGTACAGTTTAAAAAAGATAGCACAAGGTAATTTGGTTATGAATGAGCAACATTCAAATTCTCCAGATTCACCAAGTTTTAAGTACAACTAGATGTGTGTAGTTTTTAACAAAGGTGTGACTACTTTCCCCTGAGAAGTTCAGCTACTATGAAAGAAGCTAATGATTTAAAAACTTACGAACAGATCATTTCAACAGGCAGAACCTTCATTTTGGTCCACTCAGATAATAACAGATGTAGATGCAAAAGTTAGTTATCTCCAAAACCCTGTAGTGATTCTTCTTTATTTAGGTGATGACTGTGTTTACCTGTTCTTAACCTATCAAGAGAATCTGTAAAGATAAAACATGTGCTGGCTGTTTTGGAACAGCCCTTTGACATCCCCTGAGATGTCAAAACATTTTTACTTATAGTACCACATCTAAGCCATTAATTTTTGAGCAACAATTTTAGCAGAGATGAGATGAGCAGACCCGTTTAGGATATCAGCTTAGACAGTGGGGTGGCAAGATGGAAGGCTTACCTAGGGAAGGCTTCTCTTTTAATTTTTGTGCATTTTGGAGGACTCATGCAGGGAGAACTAAAACAGTGGATCTTGTCTCAGGGGATGTCAAAGGGCTGTTCCAAAACAGCCAGCACATGTTTTATCTTTAGCATGGAGCAAGAAGCAGGCACAGTGTGTGTGCTTTGTCAAGGGCAAGTTTCTGGACACATTTGTCTGAGCAGGGAAACTGGAGAGTAACCATTAGAGGTACAAGAACCCAGCCAGATCAAAGTCCCTTTGTATTTGTAAGCCAGTCTTGCTACCTGCCTGTTTACCTGCAGAGCAGTGGAAGACAGACTGTCTTGTTATTTCCTACTTTCTTTTCTGTTTCTTCTGCAGTAAATTTATTTATCCTCTTGCCTAAAATGAAGTTTTGCATAGTGTCATGGCTTTTCTGATGTATTTCAGTTAAAGGTCTTCTGTCAGTTCAGAAAATAAGTGATAAATCCTGTAATGACCTTCTCTTTCATCATATTGCTGTTGATTTATTTTGTAGTCCTATCACAAGAAAATCTCTACTGTGTTATATGTGTCAGCCAGGTAGTCTACCATCTACCCTTTAGATGTAAATCCCCTCGGTTCTTGTTTTGTCATATTAAATTTTGGGTTCTTAACCCAAGCTGAGGCCCAGCATCATATTCATCTTCATTTTTAATGAAGAGCTTGGTGCCTCTGAGAGGAAAATCAGGAGTTGAAAAGAAGGTTTTCCATAGAAGCATCGTACTATAGAAGGGATTCTTTGTGATTATATTAGCACTGCTGGTGGGATTTGAACATTAGTAACAAGAAGGCTGCAATTAAGGAAGAAAACCACAAATAAAATAGTTCTTAAATGTTAACTTTTCTACAAAACTCTTAAAATATGATTTTTTGACAGTTGAGTAGAAAATCAAGAGACAAGTTAATTGTAAAAGGAGAATAGGCTAGAAATCAAATACTACTAAGATTAAAGACGTAGATAAAAATAATAACATGCTACTTGGTGAAAAATCACTGAGAATAGAACAAAACCATCTTCCTTTCAAACGATATATTATTTGTAAATCATTTACAAATCATAGTGCTAATTAACATAACCAAAATTTACAAGAGTGAATAAAAGTCTTGGTAGGCCCCCCTGGGGTACATCCAGCACAGGTAAGCTGTATGCAGGCCCACTCTTTGCCTCCCTTCCTCAGGTGGCCCTTGGGACTACAGGTACATTCAGCTCCAGGTGGGGCACAGCCATCAGTGGTGTGGGGATTGCTGTTCCCAGAGACACACTGCTATTCCCCAGGTTCTATCTGCCTCCCTGAGGAGTCATGTCAGCAAAAGGAACATTCAGCAAATACCAGGGGTAACCAGAAGGCTAAGGCCAGCAAAAGGACTTCATCAACAAGAGGTAGGGAAGTTTGGCACCACCAGAGCCCAAATATCCTACTAAAATGAGCCCTGGATATCCTAACCCAGCCTAAGCACAAGAAGATGACCTTAAATTTCATCTTAGAGAGATGATAAAGGCATGAAGAGAAAAACTGAATAAATCCCTTAAAGAAGTACAGGAAAGTAAAATTAAACAGGTGGAGGAAATAAACAAAACTATTCAAGGCATGAAAATGGAAACAGAAGCAATAAAGAAAACAAATAGAGGAAATCCTGGAGATAGAAGTCCTAGATAAGAGAACAGGAATTACATATGTAAACATCACCAGTAGAGTACAAGAGAAGGGAAAGAGAACCTCAGGTGTAGAAGTCAAGATTGAAGAAATTACTATTTAAGTCCAAGAAAAACGAAAAATACACCCAAGAAAAAGCAAGAAAGCAATTTTCTTTCAACAAACTCAAAAGGAGAGAGCCACATAAACATAACTCCTCCTCTAACAACAAAAATAAGAGGAAGCAACAATCAGTTTTTCCTTGATATCTTTTAACATCAATGGAATCAATTCCCCAATAAAAAGACATAGACGAACAGACTGGATACATAAACAGGACCCAGCATTTTAATGCATGCAGGAAATGTACCTCAGTGACAAACACAGACACTACCTCAGAGTAAAAGACTGGAAAAAAATGTCTGAAGCAAATGGTCCCAAGAAACAAGCTGGAGTAGCCATTCTAATATCAGATAAACTCAACTTTCAATTGAAGTTATCAAAAAAAAGATAAGGAAGGACACTTCATACCCATCAAAGAAAAAAATCTTCCAAAATGAACTCTTAATTTTGAGCATCTATGCTCCAAATGCAAGGGCACCCACATTCATAAAAGAAATTTTATTATAGCTCAAAGCACACATTATACTTCACACAATAATAGTGGGGGACTTCAACACCCCACTCTCATCAATGGACAGATAATGGAAACAGAAACTAAACAGAGATGCAGTGAAACTAAAAGATGTTATGAGCCAAATGGATTTAACAAATATCTATAGAACATTTCATCCCAAAACAAAAGAATATATCTTCTTCTCAGCAACTCAAGTTACCTTCTCCAAAATTGAACACATGATTGGGCAGAAAACAGGCCTCAACAGATACAAGAAGATTGAAATAATCCCATGCATCCTATCAGATCACCATGGACTAAGGCTGGTCTTCAAAAACAACAAAAGCAAAAGAAAACCCACATATATATGGAAGCTGAAAAATGGTCTACTCAATGATAATTTGGCCAAGGGAGAAATAAAGGAAGAAATTGAAGACTTTTTAGAATGTTAAGAAAATGAAGGCACAACACACCAAAACATATGGAACACAATGAAAGCAGTGCTAAGAGGAAAAACTCATAGCTCTGAGTGCCTCCAAAAAGAAACTGGAGAGAACACACACTAGCAGCCTGACAGCACACCTGAAAGCTCTAGAACAAAATGAAGCAAATACACCCAAGAGGAGTAGACAACAGGAAATAATCATACTTAGGACTGAAATCAACCTGGTAGAAACTAAAAGAACTATACAAAGAATCAACCAAACCAGGAGCTGATTCTTGGAGAAAATCAACAAGATAGATAAACCCTTAGCCAGACTAACCAGAGGGCACAGAAACAGTATCCAAATTGACAAAATCGTAAATGAAAAGTGAGACACAATAAGAAAAATGGAGAAAATTAAAAAAAATCATCATATCCTGCTACAAAAGCCTATACTCAACAAACTGGAAAATCTTGATGAAATGGACAATTTTCTAGAAAGATACCAGATACCAAAGTTAAATCAGGATAAGATGAACCATCTACACAGTTATAAAATCCCTAAAGAAATAGAAGCAGTCTTTAAAAGTCTCCCAACCATAACAAGACTAGGACCAGATGGGTTTAGTGCAGAATTCTATCAGACCTTCAAAGAAGACCTAATACAAATATTCTTCAAACTATTTCACAAATAAGAAACAGAATGAGCACTACTCAATTCAAGTTCAAGTGGATCAAGGACTGCCACATAAAACCAGATACATTGAAACTAATAGAAGAGAAAGTGAGGAAGAGCCTTGAACAAATGAGCAAAGGAGAAAATTTCCTAAACAGAATACCAATGGCTTATGTTCTAAGATCAATAACAGACAAATAGGACCTCATAAAATTGCAAAGCTTTTGTAAGGCAAAGGACACTGTCAATAGGACAAAATGGCAACCAACAGATTAGAAAAAGATCTTTAGTAAACATCAGATAGAGGAGTAATATCCAGTATATGCAAAAAACTCAAGAAGTTAGACTCCAGAGAATCATATAACCCTATTAAAAAATGGGGTACAGGGTCAAATAAGGAATTCTCAACTAAGGAATATAGAATAGTTGAGAAACAACTAAAGAAATGTTCAACATTGTTAGTCATCAGGGAAATGCAAATCAAAACAACCTTGAGATTCTACTTCACACCAGTCAGAATGACTAAGATCAAAAACTCAATGACAGCAGATGCTGTCAAGGATGTGGAGGAAGAGAAACACTCCTCCATTGTTCCTGGGATGGCAAGCTGGTACGAACACTGTGGATATCATTCTGGCAATTCCTTGGAAAACTGGACATAGTACTTCCTGAGTATCCAGGTATAACACTCCTGGACATATACCCAAAAGATGATCCACCATAATGAGAGGACAAGTGCTCCATTCATGTTCATAGCAGCTTTATTTGTAGCAACCAGAAAGTGGAAACAACCCTGACTTCTCTCAACTGAATAATGGATAAATCATATGTATTACATTTACACAATAAAATACTACTCAGCTATTTAAAACAAGGACGTAATGAAATTTATAGGCAAATAGATGGAATTAGAAAGCATCCTACTGAGTTAGATAGGCCCAGAAAGACACACATGGTATATATTTACTTATAAGTGGATATTAGTCATAAAGTATAGGATACCTATACTATAATCCAAGGACCTAAAGAAACTAAGTAACAAGGAGGATCCAGTAGAGCATGCTTGACTCTCATTCAGAAGGGGAAACAAAGTAGACGTTGGAAGTGGG
The DNA here is from genome assembly GCA_036184795.1 of Tokudaia tokunoshimensis. Taxonomy (NCBI): domain Eukaryota; kingdom Metazoa; phylum Chordata; class Mammalia; order Rodentia; family Muridae; genus Tokudaia; species Tokudaia tokunoshimensis. Next base: position 19,306,182 of record BTHU01000003.1, read on the forward strand.
TAGAGAGAGTGAACTGAGTGGGAGAAGGGGTAGGCAGGTGGGGATCCGATGTGGGGAGAACAGGGGTTGAGGATGAGAGGGATGGGAGAGAGGAGGGAAATCATTGTGTTGGTAGGCATCTCTAGGACATGCCAATGACCTCAGATGGGGGAGGCTCCTGGGAAGATATACAGGTGACTCTAGGTAAGACTCCTAGAAGCAGGGGATATGGACCATTAAGTCACCTTCTATAGCAAAATAGTACTTCCAATGGAAGGAGGGGGGCAGCAACCTACCCTCAAAACCTTCATCCCCAAATTTGCCCTGTCTGCAAGATATACAGGAAGAATTACAGAGGAGAGATTGAGGGAATGGACAACTAATGAGTGGTCCAAATTGATATCCAACCAAATGGAGAATGCCGACCTCTGACATTGTTATTGATACTCTGCTGTGCTTACAGACAGGAGCCTAATGAAACTCTGATCTGAGAGGGTTTATCTAGCTGCTGATGGAAACCTACACGGAGACCCATAGCCAAACAGTAAGCAGAGCTCAGGGAGTCTCCTGTAAGTGTCAAGAATAGGATTGAGTAAGGCAGAGAGGTGAAGGACAACACAAGAAGACCTATAGAGCAAACTAACCTGGGCCTATGAGGGCTCAGAGAGACTGAACCACCAGCCAAAGCACATACATGGCCTGGACCTAGCCCTCTTGCATATGTAGCAGATGAAGCTTGGTCTTCATTGTTGGTCCCCTAATATTTTGAGCTGGAGCTGTCTCTGACTCAGACTCTTTTGCTTGCCTTGGATTCCCTGTCTAAGATGGGATGCCTTGTTTAGTCTCAATGGGAGAGGATGTGCTTAGTCCTGATGTGAGCTGATGTGACATGGAGAATTGGTAGTGGTGGTGGGAAATCCCCTTCTCTAAGGAGAAGGTGAGGGGGAGAGAGGAAAAGAGGTGACAGGAGAACTTGGAGGAGAGGTGAGAAGGGAGGTGCAATCAGAATGTAATGTGAGATAGACAGACAGACAGAGAGAGATAGATAGACAGACAGACAGATAGAGAGATAGACAGACAGACAGACAGACAATCAGACAGAGACAGACAGACAGACAGACAGACAGGCAGGCAGGCAGGCAGGCAGGCAGGCAGACAGACAGACAGACAGACAGATGAAAAAACCGGCCAAATAAATAGAATTATAAAAATGTAGTGGGCATCTTGTAAGAAGTTCACAGTGTTGTATGGATCCTCAAAATTATACATGTTAGCTTGGTGCAGTGACATATGCCTTTAGTCTCAGTACTCCAGAGTCAGAGAGACAAGCAGACCTTTGAGGCCAGTCTCATTCCTATGGAAAGTTCCTGGCCAGCCAGGGTATATAAAATGAGATCCTGTCCAGGAAAATGTAAAAATCCACATATGAAATTTCATAGATCAGAGGCAGGCAGTTATCCTAATAAATGTCTTGATCCTTCTTTACTTACTCACTGTGCCCCAAGTGACTTTTCTTTTGTATTGCAAAGATGATTATAAGAAATCAGACCATGATTATGACAACATCATTGTAATAGTTTTCTTACAACAATCTATTTCCTTCCTCAACTTTGGGCCTATTTTTGTTTAAAATCAATTTATGTTGAAAAGAGTAGGGCATCTTTTTCTTAATTATTAAAACATCTTTCCAAAATGAACCTGATATTTTGGCATATATTTAAAATTATGCAGCATAAATTATATGAAGGACTTCATGAACACAAACAGCTGCTGTGAGCCAACTTGTTAGAAAATTACTAAGGAAGGAGATAAAGAGATTTAGGGAGTGGTGATAACAGTAGATCCCACCCAGCTAAGTTTTGTTTGTTTGTTTACACTTATAAAGGCAGATAGATTCCTGAATTCAGGATCAGCCTGGTACAGAGCAAGATTAAGCCCTGGTGTGGTAGAAATGGTAATTTCAGGGCAGGGCACCACCCAACTATTTTATCATCTGTGCTTCATAAAGGCAAAGAAAGATCTCTGAATTCTCTTGCAATGTTAAGAAAAAAAAATGTATGCTTGCTGTCTCCTAATAATCAAAGGGCTAGGCTCATGTGATGCTGACTCATAAGATGATCAAAAGGAAAACCTAGAGTAAATGACTGGATTTATATGTCAAAGACTGGACCTGTGTTCTGCAGGAGATGAGCTATCCAGAGAATTTTTCAGGATAAAAAGAGAACTGCTTGGAGAACTCACACACACACACACACACACACACACACACACACACACACACACACACACACACATTCACATGCATAAGCACAAGCACAAAGACAGGACATGGACTGAGAGATCTCTTAGAATAGCATACAGGCAAATTATAGACAGAAATCTCCAGAAAGAAAGCAGAATATAGAGAGAAGAAGACAGGAAAAGTTGCATCAAGCAGAACACAGGTCATCAGCTTGGATCCAAGATTTGATTTTGAGTCATTCTTTTTGAGGTTTACACGCATGCTATCTCTCAGAACCCCTCTCCATGCCAAGGCTGGTTCTGCCAAGATGATTGGTTGCATGTGTAAGTTGAGGTAATATTGGCACATCAGTAATATGCTGGTACAAGGCTTTGATAAGGGTCGTATTAGGAAGACATGATAATTAGGATGGTACGACTCAACCTTAAATTGAATTTTCTGGTGTGCAAAACTAGAGTTACCTTTATAATAACTGTGACCTCTTGAATATTATTTACTTTCTTCACTTACAATTTCTTACAGGTAGAGCATGAACACTGATAAGATCTAACTCCAACTATGTGCAAGGATTAGAAATTATTATTTTGAAGTGTTTGAATCCATGGTTTGTTGATACTGTCTAGATGCAGTGTTATAAGAGGAGACACAACAATGAGGATGAGAAGTGTATGAACATTAAGGCAAATACTTGGGGTGAAAAACCAGAGTCACCATAAAATAACTGTGATCTCTTGAATATGATTTATGTTTTTCACTGATTTTTCCCACAGGTAGAACACAAATGCTGATAAGATTGGACTTCAAATATACAAAGATTAAAAATTAATACTTTACCGTATTTGAATTCATACTTGGCTCAGGCTATCTAAATGCAATTTACTTAAAGAAAAGAGTCTACACAAAAAAATTACAATGATATCTATCAGGAGTAACCTATTCTAAGATATGATATAAGGTTAAAAAAAAAACACTATACCAGTAATGTAATCGAGGTAAAATTATTTGTCTGGTTGCTGGAATTACTCCAAAGAGGTAATAATTTCCAGTGAGGAAAAAATTGGCTTTATTACAGAGGTGGCAGGGACATTAAGTGTCCCTAAAACTCACTTTTTTTGACATAAAATGTCCAATAGCAGGTGAAATTCCCTTTTCCTTTTTAGGGAAACTTAAATATTTTTCAGCCTCATAATGAGCTCTTGGGTAATGACATGATATTTTCTACTTATGTGTAACAGTGTGTATGAGTTTTCTTCAGTTAATCTGTCATTGTCAGTTTAGTTCAGGAAACTTTCAGAAGGTGGGGCAAGCTCTCCCTTTACCTGTCAATTATCTGAAAAATCTACTTTATATAGAAAGAATCAGATGAGATAAACGATCTATCATTCTGACCCCAATCAAAAGCAAGCCATCATAGATATATTCATTTCAGACAAAGCCAACTTAAAGGAGGAAAATTATCAGTTATGAAGGGGACATTACACAATGATAAGATGATCAGTTTCTCAGAAGACATAAAAATCTATAATGTATATGGATAAATTGTCCTTCATAGTTAGAGATTTCAACATTCCTTCATCAGTAATTGCTAGACCAGGTAAGCAGAAAATCAGTAAAAATAAAGTTTATCTAAACAGCATGATCAATCATCTGGATTAAATTAGCATTGGTAGACCAGTCTAACCAAAGAGAGCAGAATAAACATTTTTCTTAAGATTTCACAAGACATTCAGCAAGACAAACCACATTCTTGTAGACAGACAAACATCTTTAGAAGTTGGAGAACATAGAAACTGTATAAGGACATCTTGGAAGTGTGAGTTTCAGCTGTAATAGAAACATAGCTGAGCAATACATAAATGTTTGAAGGTTAAATTAATCTCACATCATATATGGACCAAATAAATCTCAAGAGAAGTTGAAAACAATTTGGAATTAAATGAAAATACAACTTAGAGTTTGTGGAATGCACTAAGCAATGCTTCAAAGGAAATTTTAAGTATTAAATACATGTTAGAAGAAATCTCAAGTCAACAATCTTCATTTTAATATGAGAAAAGAAAGAACAGCATGATTTGAATCTGAAGTAACAGAAAAAATTATGTACTCTAAACATAGAACAAAAATAACTTATGTTTGGAATAGATATTAAAATAATTCAAAGTAGGTATGACAGAACATTTTTTTAAAGTAAAGAGAATTAGAATGCCTTTTGTGAAGAGCTGGCTTACAAACCTGGTGCTTCCTCATGCACTTTACAAAAACTGTGAAGACACAGTGAAGAATATGAGGAAAAATAAAAGGGTTGTAAAGAATAAGTAATGCTATGAAAGATGGTAGGAGTATTATGCTACCACATCTGATGCATTACATGATATGCAATTTGTAAATAGAATCAAGTCATAAAACAGTCAAAGAGAAATAGACAACCCAGGGCCTGCAAGAAGACATTTTAGTCACTAAATATCTCTGAAAATCACTTATTTATTCCTCCTAAATATTCCAGTGGGTAAGAGAACTTACAAAGCCTGATGATTTCAGTATAATACCTTCAATTCATATAATGAAAAGAGGGAATTAACTAACCCAACTTGCTCACTAACCTCCACAAGTGAGCCATAGTATACACACACACACACACACACACACACACATACACACACATACACACATGCACACATACACACACATGCACACATACATGCACACATACACACACACACACACATACACACACATACACACATGCACACATACACACACATGCACACATACATGCACACATACACACACATATACACACACACCACCACCACCACCATCCACCACCACTACCACCACCACCACCATCACCACCATCACTAAACAAAGGTAATAAAAAATTTTAAAAAACCTATCTATTTCCTCATATATCAACTAAAAATGAGTTATTAATTAACATCCTTCTGAGAAGGACATTAGTTTTGGACTTCTCTGGAGAATCTATATATAAAGAATTAATTCTAATTTCCAATAATCTGCTTTTAGAAATAGAAACATAGAGAACAATTCATTGTTTCTTTAATGGTGTCACTAGAACTCTCAAATAAAAGGTAAAGATATTGAAATACAGTAAAACTAAAGACCATAATTTTTTTTCCAAATAGATTTGCAAACTCTCTTAATTCAATTTGGGAAAATGAATCGACAAATATAAAAAAATAATTGTAAAGCAAGGAGATATGGAATGTATTTCTGGTAAGCAAAGTTAGTTGAAGTTTTGAAAATGAAATATAACAGGTCTTCAGAAAAAGCTATAAGAAATGCAATCATATCCATTATCGTAGAAAATCACTGGACAAACTAAATGCCTTCTTAATGATAAAGATTCCATCAAACTGAGAAGAGAGGAGATTGTCTTCCAGTTAATTACACAGAGGACCTAGAATTAACTTAATGGTGAGTAATGGGAAGCATTCCTAAGATTGGGAAAGACAATGGCTCCTTCTCCTTTCTCTTTTTTTATAAATACTGTATTGGAAGTCTTTTTTAGTGAAATAAGAGAACACAAGGAAATAGCAAGCATCCAGATGAAGATTGAAAACACACAAATAAACACACAAACAAATTTGTTTACAGATAATAGGATTGTCTATATAGACACCCTCGGATGATTGAACGTTCTCCTAGAGATCATAATATTTCATAGAAAGGATTCAGGTGGCAAGGTTCATACAGAAGATAATTAAAACTGCAATGTGTGGTTTTAAAATGCCACTTTCATCAATCACTCACCATAAAATATTGGAGTAACCCACTTTATGGATTGGAATATGTACTGCTAAAATGCCAACTCTCTATAATCATATCTATAGATTCTATGCAACCCTTGCACAAATGCCAGCAACTGTTTTTACATATTGAAACTTAGTTAAATATTTTAAAGAAAGGCAGAGATCTAAAGTAATATTCACTTAAAACTGAAGAGGAAAATGTTGGGAGGTTGAGACTTTTCCCAATTCAAATTTACTATAACACAGTGATCTACACAGCACAGTACAGATGAGGAACTTGCAACCCTTCAATCTCAAATCTAAAAGGCTCCCACATTCATCATTAATTGAGTGCTGATGTAATAACATATTTGAAAATCTCTGTACACTTAAACTTACTTTTATGCACACAATTATGAAATGGTACTGCTTAAAAATTACTATCAGACTGTGCTTGGAAAGTATATAGTGCAAATATAGGTTTTAGGTTTGAGTCTCATCTATATGTCTTTACTAAAATATGATATAATTCCAATTCTGAAATATCTCATCTCATCTCAATTTATCTCATCTCAAACACTTCAAAATGTTCAACCAGTATCAGTGGTGAAAAGAAATTACTGGAACAGAACCTGGAACTCAATTAGTTTACCACAGATATGGCAAAGTACTCTTTTGAAAAAGAAAACGTCAATTCCAGGCAGACAGTATAAGTTTTAAACAAGTAATGCAAGAAAAATTGTACATCTTTACAAAGAAAGAATCCTACAAATTATTCTTTTATTTTTTATAGACCTTAACCCAAAACTTTTCACAATTGTAAATGTGAAATTGCAAATAAGAAACTCAAAACCGTGCTTTTTTCAAATGCATTAGTCATTGGTATTAGTCATTAGTTTTAGCTATCTGTCCCCATACTTCCATCTTCACCCCACCCTCCCAACCACCTCCTCATGTGATATTCCCATTCTAGTTGGTTTTATAACACTATATTGCATTATGTGTTCCTATTCTATATTGTTTTATCACACAATATTGTATTTCCCTTTCTTGAAAGATTCACACTACTCTCAAGTCTTTTACTAGCTATTTAACCTCTGTGGTTACTCAGGTTGAAGCACGCATAAAGCCTAGAAGCTTGGGGTGTTGTTGAATATATCATTCAAACTTCAGAGGTGTCCACAAGACCAGAAGCAATTGATTACCACAAAATAGGCTTCATGTTTTTGTTTATTTGCATGTATATTTTGTTTGGTGTGTAAGTGTGTGTGTGCCTTTTTATAGTGTTTTATATTGGTATTTTTATTTTAATATTTTCCTATTCCTTTTCTTTTAAGTAAAAATGAACAAAAAGTGTGTAGGTCGGGAGATTGGGAGAATTTGGATAGAGCTGTGGGACAAGATATTATATGATAAAAATCTATTCATAGATGACAAAATATTATACGTAAGTGACCCTCAAATTTCCATCACAAAACATCCAAGAATAATCCACAAGTAAAGTGCAAGATACAAAATGAACTTACAAAAAACATTAGCTTTTCTATATATCAACGCACAACCATTCTGCCAAAGAAATCATAGGAATATTTCCATTTACAATATCAAATACACAAGCATCTCTTTATTTCCCTTCAGGCAAAAACACATAGATGATCTGTAAGTTTTTGCTGCCTGTATGCCACTTTTGAAAAGACCTGCTGCTAATTTTTTTTTTTATAAAGAAATGTGTTCTTAAATATTTTCCTACCCTTCCTCTTCGGTCTTTTTTTTTGGCAGGACAGGGTCCTTTTCATATAAGCAAGTTATTCTAATTGCACTGCTAAAATACTTGAAAATATATGGATCTAGGCTTTTATTTGTAATTATTTTGAAGTCTAGGAACTCCAAGTTAAAGGTTCTGGTATGTGGCCAGTATTTTCTTGCATTCTTATACAGGATGCAGAAGAAAAAAAGTAAGATAAACTCTCTTATAAGATCCACTGGGAAAGGAGGAGCCTTACTGCTGGAGCAGTTGCTGTTGGCACTGCCTCTTACTACTGTCTAGAAGATAGATTTGGGAGGAACGTGGTTAAATCACAGAATTCTTCTTCCTTCCTGCTTAAACCATTGCTTTATTTCCAGATATTAGAAATCAAAAGGTGTTCCACATTTTTTTCAGTGAAAAGATATATAGAGAAGTTTATGTTTTCATAAAAGAACCCATAGTATCATTGAATCTCTTGAGACTTTTTTTAATTTGGTAACCCTGCAAATGCAATATCCTTCCATGTGTAACACTTGACATAGAAGTATAGGTAACTTATTGCAGACTTGTCTTCTCCCCTGATCTCATCTTTCCTAGGCCTTCCATTATGATTGTAGTTCCAAAAATTTTTGCCTTAATGAAAACCTATACCCTTATGGTCCTATAATTATAGCAACTTCAGACTCATACTGCAATACTTTACATATGGTTTTAATCATCCTTTGATGTCATTTCATTTGAAATATTGCTAGAACTTCTAAAACAACCTTTTATATTCTTCCCAGTTTACAGTAGGTGGTCTATGAATTTGCATTACTCCAATATCTTTGTCATATCCATATAAAGCTGTTCATGAGTACTTTCTATCACCCTAAGAACAGAGATCCTCCCAAGACTAGTGATAGGTATCTGGCAATAGCAATGGGAATTCATATATCATAGTCAAGAGCCTACCTCTGGAAGGAAGTCCTAGAAAGAAAATTACTTGAGAGGCAAAAGGTGGGATTCATATAAGTAACATGAACAAAGGGGCCACTGGTCTTGGAGACCTCAGTTGAAGTGGTGCTGAGGAAGCAATTTTGACCAGAGCATCCTGTTGGAATGACTGTAATCCGAAAAATGTTTAAAATAGACTTTGTTACCAGAACTGTGCATACATGTATGGTGTGTAAAGATGGGCCAAGGGTGTAGTGAGAAAGCCTTGAAGCCTAGAGAAAGTCCTTGAGAATGTCCTTCTCTCAAGCGGGCATGCCGCAGCCCTCCCTCTTCAAAGCTTCGCAGCTCTGAATTTTGTCTGGCAAGATTTCATCGTGGTATCAGTTTTTTTATTTCTTAGATCCTGGCACATTATGGAGATTATTTCAGATTTGGCTTTCCTTCTGTTGAATTTTTCTGGTTTTCTATTATTTCTACTGATTTACTATCAACTATATTCCCCCCACTCAGAGATACCTTATTTTAAAAGGAGCTAGAACAGAGCATATAATTTTTGTTCTATTTTTTCTATCTTGGCTTTCGTATACAATTCTGTACCCATATACATATTTCTAGATATTCTTGTAACCTTTATCACCAGTAAATATAATTCTTCAAACTCAGTTTAATATAATGTTATTTTTTATGTGAATCCCTCTACAGCTCTTCTTATGAAATCAAAGCTGATTTATACTTCCATTCTTTTCAACACCATATTATTAATGATATTTAAATTAGAAAATAGTTCTTCCACAGTGCAATACCTTCTTTCAATGCGTTCTATTTACTTTCTCTCTCAGTACTCTCTTAAATTCCTCTTAAAGTCATCCACCCTTACTTGTCCATTTCCCAAATTTATTGCTATTGTTTTTGGTTTTTGATTCATTTAGTTTAACCTAGGCCATCTAAGTGACCTCAAAATTTAAACTATCTAACAAAACCTTGCAGGATCTCCTGTAGTCATAAAACTCAAGTCAATGAATTCCTTCCCTGAAACTGAGGTAGGATGCCGTGCAGCAGTGAGTGGCAGCATTCCTCGAGCCCCTCCCTCATCCATGGCTGACTGTAGAAGTGCTTATTTTTGTACTGAGTGCAGTCATCTATCGTTGTTGAGAGTTCATGATTGTGATATCTTTGTATTGCTCTGAAAGTGGCATTTCTCTGCACTCTTACATTCCCTGAGTCTTAGAGGTAATGTTATAAAAGTCCATTCAAACCTTATCACGTAATTATCACATATTGTAAATGCTATCTACAGCCAAATGTCTTACATTCACTGGAGAAACCTGGAAAGAGAAATTTATGAGATTAAGGAACAGAGTGATGTTTCTCTACATGTGTAAACATGTATTTAGAGGGCAGTTCTATAGTATGTCACTTTCCTACACGATAGATTATTAACCTCTGAGCCAATGATTTCCTCTGTTATGGTCTCTTGATTATACTTACAATAATACATCATATGAATTTTTTCCTAACAAGTGAGCATCATAGAGTTTTTGACTAAACAGCAATAGCTATGCCGCTATTGCTATATGACTTGGAAAGTAGATATTGATTATCCTAAGGATTGTAAGCCAGCTAAGAACACTAAAGGTAATTCCCATTCCTAGTAGCCTGTATTTTTGTATGTATGTATGTATTATTGTTGTTGTTGCTTTATGATTTTATTATACAGAACTCCTGCTATGACATGCATATGGAACTCAGAGGATCATTTTCAAGAGTAAGTTCTTCCCTTTAGTGTGAAGTTCTAGGTTTGAACCCAGATTTTTAGACTCATGAGGCAAGTACGTTTGCTCAATAAGTTTTCTCACTAGTTCCAGTTATTAAAATTTAAATATTCAAATTTTAGCAAGATTTTAGTAACAGTTTTTAATTGCTTTATATCTGGAATAATTAACTGATCTTATTTCCACTCTAGGAAGGATTATGGTATATTATGTTTCTCATGTTCATTGTTTTTATTTATTTATTTTTATTAGTATACAAAATCTTTTTTTAATGGATGAATTAAGTAAAAATAATCCTTAGTTAAAAGAGACATTATCTAGACACAATTCGCATATCAATAGATTTCCAAGAAGATGGAAGGAGAGACCCCTGGTCCTGGAAAGACTGGATGTAGCAGAATGCCAGGACAGAGAGGCGAGAGGGGGTTGAATGGGGAAAAGAGGGAGGGAAGGGGGATTATAGGACTTTCGGGGAGGGAGAAAACAGGAAAGGGGAAATCATTTGCAATGTAAATAAAAAACCTTAGAAAATAAAAAAAAAAAGAGAGACATTATCTAAGTATATTGACCTATTGGATTTTTACATTCTCCCAAAGGTCATGTGTGGAAACCTTGTTCCATATCTCATAATGCTATATAGAAAGCTGTTAGGAATAAAAAGCTGGCTCATAGACGGTTCAAAGACATTGGACAAAGGGTCATAAAATGAAATGTTCTAAGTGATGAGTCAAATTAAACTTCCTTCTAGGTTTCTTATCTCAGATTTTTTACAGCAATAATATACTAGATACCAAATAAAGTGAGAAACATCAATGATAAGCAGGAAGAACATTTTATCACCTCTTGAGTAAAAAAATAATGTAGACTCATTTTAGGTTTTGCTTAATAATTAAATATAATTTGAGTATAGGAAGGCTACTGACTAGCTTGAGTTGATTTTATATCCGGCCACTTTGCTGAAGTTGTTTATCAGCTGTAGGAGTTCTCTGGTGGAGTTCTTTAGGTCGCTTAAGTATACTATCATATCGTCTGCAAATAGTGATAGTTTGACTTCTTCCTTTCCAATTTGTATCCTTTTGACCTCCTTTTGTTGTCTAATTGCTCTAGCTAGAATTTCAAGTACTATATTGAAAGGATATATAGAGAGAGGGCAGCCTTCTCTAGTCCCTGATTTTAATGGGATTGCTTCACGTTTCTCTCCATTTAGATTGATGTTAGCTACCAGTTTGCTGTAAATTGCTTTTACTATGTTTAGATATGGGCCTCGAATTCCTGATCTTTCCAAGACCTTTAGCATGAAAGGATGCTGAATTTTGTCAAATGCTTTCTCAGCATCTAATGAAATGACCATGTGGTTTTTTTTTTCCAGCGTATTTTTTTTTATTTTATTTTATTTTATTTTTTTTAATTTACATTCCAAATCATTTCCCCTTTCCCGTTTTCTCCCTCCCCGAAAGTCCCATAAGCCCCCTTCCCTCCCTCTTTTCTCCATTCAACCCCCTCTCCTTACTCTGTCCTGGCGTTCCCCTACATCCAGTCTTTCCAGGACCAGGGGTCTCTCCTTCCATCTTCTTAGAAATCTATTGATATGCGGATTGTGTCTAGGGTATTCCGAGATTCTGGGTCAATATCCCCTTATCAGTGACTGCATACCATGTGTGTTCTTTTGTGATTGGGTTACCTCACTAAGGATGATATTTTCAAGATCTGACCATTTGCCTAGGAATTTCGTGAATTCATTGTTTTTAATTGCAGAGTAGTATTCCATTGTGTAGATATACCACATCTTCTGAATCCATTCCTCCGTTGAGGGACATCTGGGTTCTTTCCAGCTTTTGGCTATTATAAATAAGGCTGCTATGAACATAGTGGAGCATGTGTCCTTATTGCATGCAGGTAAAGCCTCTGGGTATATGCCCAGGAGTGGTATAGCTGGATCCTCCGGGAGTGTCATGCACAGTTTTCTGAGGAACTGCCAGACTGCTTTCCAGAGTGGTTGTACCAGCCTGCAATTCCACCAGCAGTGGAGGAGTGTTCCTCTTTCTCCACATCCTCGCCAACAACTGCTGTCTCCTGTGTTTTTGATCTTAGCCATCCTGACTGGTGTGAGATGGAATCTCAGGGTTGTTTTGATTTGCATTTCCCTAATGACTAAGGATGATGAACATCTCTTTAGGTGCTTCTCAGCCATTAGATATTCTTCAGGTGAGAACACTTTGTTTAGCTCTGTACCCCATTTTTTAATAGGGTTACTTGCCTCTCTGGAGTTTAACTTCTTGAGTTCTTTGTATATATTGGATATTAGCCCTCTGTCAGATGTAAGGTTGGTAAAGATCGGTTTTTTTCTTTGAGATTGTTTATGTACTGGATTACATTGATAGACTTCCTTATATTGAACCATCCCTGCATCCCTGGGATGAAGCCTACTTGATCGTGGTGAATGATCGTTTTGATGTGTTCTTGGATTCGGTTGGCAAGAATTTTATTGAGTATTTTTGCATCGATATTCATAAGAGAGATTGGCCTGAGATTCTCTTTCTTTGTCGGATCTTGTGTGCTTTTGGTATTAGCGGAATTGTGGCATCATAGAACGAGTTGGGTAGTGTTCCTTCTGTTTCTATTTTTACGATAGCTACAAACAATATAAAGTATCTTGGTGTGACTCTAACCAAACAAGTGAAAGATCTGTATGACAAGAACTGCAAGTCTCTGAAGAAAGAAATTGAAGAAGATCTCAGAAGATGGAAAAATCTGCCATGCTCATGGAATGGCAGGATTAATATAGTAAAAATGACCATCTTGCCAAAAGCGAAATACAGATTCAATGCAATCAACATCAAAATCCCAACTCAATTCTTCATAGAGTTAGAAAGAGCAATTCAAAAATTCATCTGGAATAACAGAAAACCCAGGAGAGCTAAAACTATTCTCAAGAATAAAAGAACTTCTGGGGGAATCAATATCCTGGAACTCAAGCTGAACTACAGAGCAATAGTGTTAAAAACTACATGGTATTGGTACAGTGACAGGCATGTAGATCAATGGAAGAGAATTGAAGACCCAGAAATGAATCCACATTCCTATGGTCACTTGATCTTTGACAAAGGAGCTAAAACCATCCAGTGGAAAAAAGATACCCTTTTCAACAAATGGTGCTGGTTCAACTGGAGGTCAACATGCAGAAGTATGCAAATTGACCCATTCTTATCTCCTTGCACTTAGCTCAATTCCAAGTGGATCAAGGACCTCCACATAAAACCAGACACACTGAAACTAATAGAAAGGAAACTAGGGAAGAACCTTGAACATATGGGCACAGGGGAGAATTTCCTGAACAGAACTCCAATTGCTTATGCTCTAAGATCAAGAATTGACAAATGGGACCTCATTAAATTACAAAGTTTTTGCAAGGCAAAAGACACTGTCAAAAAGACTAAGCGGCATTCAACTAACTGGGAAATGATCTTTATCAACCCTACTTCCGACAGAGGGCTAATATCCAATATATACAAAGAACTCAAGAATTTAAACTCCAGAGAGTCAAGTAACCCTATTAAAAAATGGGGTATAGAGTTAAACAAAGAGTTCTCACCTGAAGAATATCAAATGGCTGAGAAGCACCTAAAGAGATGTTCATCATCCTTAGTCATTAGGGAAACGCAGATCAAAACAACCCTGAGATTCCATCTCACACCAGTCAGAATGGCTAAGATCAAAAACACAGGAGACAGCAGTTGTTGGCAAGGATGTGGAGAAAGAGGAACAGTCCTGCACTGCTGGTGGGATTGCAAGGTGGTACACCCACTCTGGAAAGCAGCCTGGCGGTTCTTCAGAAAACTGGGTATGACACTCCCGGAGGATCCTGCTATACAACTCCTAGGCATATACCCAGAGGCTTTACCTGCATGCAATAAGGGCACATGCTCCACTATGTTCATAGCAGCCTTATTTATAATAGCCAGAAGCTGGAAAGAACCCAGATGTCCCTCAGCGGAGGAATGGATTCAGAAGATGTGGTATATTTACACAATGGAATACTACTCTGCAATTAAAAACAATGAATTCACAAAATTCCTAGGCAAATGGTCAGAACTTGAAAATATCATCCTTAGCGAGGTAACCCAATCACAAAAGAACACACATGGTATGCAGTCACTGATAAGGGGATATTAACCCAGAATCTCGGAATACCCTAGACACAATTCGCTTATCAATAGATTTCCTAGAAGATGGAGGGAGAGACCCCTGGTCCTGGAAAGACTGGATGTAGGGGAATGCCAGGACAGAGAAGTGAGAGGGTGTTGAATGGGGAAAAGAGGGAGGGAAGGGGGCTTATAGGACTTTCGGGAGGGAGTAAATGTGAAAGGGGAAATGATTTTGAATGTAAATAAAAAAAAACTTAGAAAAGAAAAAAAATTTAAAAAAATAATTAAATATAATATCATTAGGACTACAATTGGGAACTGGTTCTACATGTTTCTGTTATTTCTTTTGAGAAGAAAAAGTTTTTATTTGCTAATCTAAACGGTCAGTGAAAGAAACAAGGAGTTGTTATCTTCAATCATTGCCCATACTGTCTTTGCCAATGCTGTTTTTATATCTATCAAGGAGAATATGGAGAGGTCATTATCTGACTATGGTCTTAATTTTAGTGACCATTCCTTGTAATAGTGGTGAGACCTATGATGGATGACTGTTCATCCTTCCAACCTTTGAGATGCATTGATATTTGCAAGGCTTGTTTGTGTTTGTGCAAGGTTAGCAAGCTCACTCAACCAAACCAACAGCTGTCTTGTGGACAAATCACATTTGTTTAAAACTTTCAGAGTACCTATAGCTTAAAATAATATTTCTAGGACCAAACACTTAGTACCAAGTTTAAATAGCTATAACTAGAAGGGAGGTATATAAAACTATCACAAGTAGATAAGGATTTTAAATTTTTCTTAGATACTGGGATTTTGGTCAACTTCAAAAGTTATACTTAAAAACAAATGAAACTAATGATAATTTTACTGTCAATGTCTCTCCAAAATCCTATTTCTTTAACAAATATCAGTTTAGGCCTGAAATATATCTAATGTTTTAATGTTCATAAAATAGTATAACTTTTGCCGTAGCTAGCTCATAATCTTACAGGGAGATGCCGACATGTTTCCAGTAAAAATACACAGCATCCAAACAGAATGTATGCTATTAGATTTCTTTTGCTTTTTGAGAGGAATAAGCAGAGGTTACTGGTTCAGCATGGATATCCTGTCTTCTGTTCTTATCTTTTCCTAAGAAGAAAATAAAATAAAGGAGTAACGATTGAATGTTGAGAACTTGTTCCTCATTGATGACATGCTGGACAACAGGAAGGTGTGGAGAGAGAGAGAGGGAGAGAGAGAGAGAGAGAGAGAGAGAGAGAGAGAGAGAGAGAGAGAGAGAGAGAGATTAGGTGCCCTACTATTCCCCCAGAAAGCTTCATGAAAGCAAGCTAATAAATGATGTTAATATTTCCTGAGAGTTTTGCTTTAGAAAGATACTGATTCCTAAGTTGATTCACACCTTTACAGAGAGCCTTTAACTCAAAAAGAAATTAATAAGAGTAAAGCAACAAATAATCCAATAATTATGAGAATTATTCTTATTTACAAATTTTTCCCTAGCAATAGTGTCCTTGTTTTATATAATATGAATATATTTTTTTATTGATCAGGAGTCACAGTGGGCCTAACAGGAATTACTTTTGTTCCTTGTCTATGTTTAACAAAGAATAATAGCGGAAAGATTATTAAAAATGTATATGTCTTAAACCTCTAATAACTAGACAGATATGTCCAAAAATATTTCATTTTCACTCATTGGAGGAAGATAGCATTGTTACTAGATTATCATTATTATAATAAAATATCTGACATCAACAACTTAAGTGGTACCCACATTCTGTTGTAGCAATTTCCATAGAGATGAAGGATTATCATGGCAGAAGGATGTAATGGAGTAAAAGCTCCTCTCTTCAAGAGAGTCAGGTTGTTGAGAGCATGAAGAAGGGCCTAGACATAAGAAAGACCTTCAAAATCAGGAGACCAGTATCTATTTCATCAAATCATCTCCACCTTCTACAAATATGGGTATCAAGTGGGTTACCCCAATGATGAAGTTAGCTCATGGTAGGTCATATGAGGAACTTTTATATTCATGTTAATAAGGTATTGTAGGTAGGCTGACTTCAAATTCACATTGGTTGAGGAAAACATAAGAGACACAATACCCATCCTGTGTGACTGGTAATGGGCACATGGATAGTTTTTCCATGATTTCTCATTAACTTTATCTCATATAATCCATACAGTTTGGAATTTGTTGGGGTTTTATTTTTTATATATTATCTTAGAGAAAGCAAAGGAAAAACTCATCTATGAAGATTTCCAAAGTCAGAAGAGATCAGACATTCTATTCAGACTGGGCTCTTTACACTGAGCTGGAAGAATAGAAAGCAAAATACAACAGCTGGCTCAGAAACTCAAGTTGAAGGTAAAATTCATATTGTTTTTCTCCTGCACATCTCTTTTGCCCCTTCTTATTGCCCATGTCTAAATCCACATCACAAGGCTGCTTAGCAAAATTCAAATTTCTTCTTCAGAACTAAAGTTGAGTACAAATGTGAGGAAGGACAAAGCTCTTCTTCTTAGACACAAACAGATTGGAAGCTTAAGTGTTTCTATTGATAGGAGAGGACACAGAACTCAAGGCTAGAATATTGGGCAGGACAACATTTTTTATTATTTAAGGATAAAGGATGCACACTGAGAAAAATCTATAGTCATAAAACTATGCAGCAAGAATAGTATCAGGAAAATCTATAAATGCCAAAGAACACATAAACTGTATAAAAATTTGCTTTATCGTAGCTGATAATATAAAACCTCCTTCAGAGTTGAGCCAATAGATTAACACAGCAAGTTAGTTGAAAAAACATACTCAATGTGTTTGTTTAAGTAGATAGACATAAATATTTAGGTTCTAGAGAGAGGAGTTGCTTTTGTTCTTATTTTTAAAAATTGACCAAATCATGTTTTCCAGAAAAAAAAACCAGAAAGAGATTTGTACAAGTCAGTAAAGTATATTTCTTGACATAGTAAATCACACAATTCTAGGAAATGAAGAGATATAAACTAATAAGAATTGTGGAAAGGCCCATAAAATTTCCCTATAGGGTTTTAGTGACTGGCAAAGGCACTAGACATTTTAGGGGTCCACTGGTTAAGAACATACCGGAATACCAATTTCAAGGTGACACATGACTCAATCTTGTATTTTTTTGCAAAGAGAGAGTAGCAAATAGATTGGTGGCCCAGTTTAGGTTAATGAAGCAATATTTTATTTGTATAGCAAATGTCATAAACAGTTGCCAGCCTTGAATCTGGACTGGGACAGAGAAGGGAACTTGAGGTTATTTTGACTAGTGCAGTTTTAGAAAGTTGAACCATATCTTCCATATGGTAGGCTTCAATAGATGTTGGATGACCTCACTGTGTACAGAAGACAGTATACTGTATGTGATTTCTGGAATGGTCCAATGAGAAAACCTTGATGCTGTGTCCTATCCTTTGGGTAACTGAAACACAGCCTCAGGAACACCGAGAAACAATTGTCATTTATGACACAGTAAGAGACATAATTCTTGTCTACAGGACATCTAACTATCCTATATCTAAAACCACCAATTTCATATTGGTTTATTTTTTCAGATAGGTTGAGCCATAAATTAGAACACAGTTTATGCTACTCTTCATTGCAATATTGTCCTTAACAAAATCCTTCTGTAATGAACCTCATTATGGAATATGCCACTCAGAGGAAAAGGACCAAGGTTTATGTTATTCATTTATTTCCCTGATGCAACTTTCTATAATGTAACCTCCACAAGAAGAGAGAATTCTGTTTGTTTGCCTGTTTCTAGAACACTACCAATGTGGGTTTCATATAGTACTATAACACAAGCATCTTAAACTCAAGTAGTGGGTCACAAAAGTGTTATACTCATGAATGAAATAGAGGGACTAAAAACTGATGATGGCATGTGAAATGTAAATGAATAAAATATCCAACAAAATTACATAATTAAAAAATAAAATATTTAGGTGATACTGTTTTAATGTTTTGCTGACCAATTGAAAGAAATATAGCAGCTAAATCTAGTTAGGATGCTGCAAGTTCTTTACTTCTGCATTATAGGAGATCAAAGTGGTTGAGTCCCTGTAGTAACAGAGTGCATGATGAACTTCCCACAGTTAATAACTAGAACAACTGACCAGCAAGAACAGAGAACCTGAGCGGCCAAGATATCAGAATGGACCTCATGATTACCTTATCTGTAAGGAGTTTAGAAAATAAAAATAAAAGAAGCCAGCATGAAAATAATTGCAGTGTTTAGATAAAAGCTGGATAGTGCAAGACAGGCTTAAATTCTGTGCGCTAGAGGCATTGGTACAGTAATCAGAAAACCGAATTCATAAAGATTTGGAAAAGAAAACTCTGCGGTCTAAAGACTCATAATATCTTAGGACTAAGCACATAAGAGATGACTTTCTAAGCCCTTAAAGTAAAGGTTGTTTTAGCAAGCTTAGGGAGGCATAAGTGGAAACACGGAATTTTAGAAGCATCTTAAGAATTTAAGAAGGTGGTTTTAAACCTCTGTTTCTCTTAAAAATCTGTTTATCATCAAACATTTATTCCATATTGTTCATTACCTCTCTGAACAAGTTAGTACTGGTTTCTATGTCCTCTCCAAACTATAAATTGCTTAAAGTGCTTATTCCTGTCTAATAAAGGAATCGTTGAGCAGTCATGAATTTAGCCAGATTTCACCCTAAAATTCAGTGGCACACCTAATTCTCATTGTTCACTTGATCAGGGTAGCTAGCATCTTTAAAAGAAAATGTCTAAAGGGAAGATGAAGAAAATGGGAGTGAATAAACATGCATTATAAACAGCATTTATAATGAAATTCATCCCATAATAGTACGTGAATGTTTGTCAGTCAATTGTGTGTTATGCCTCTAACATAAATTACAAATCCAGGCAGAGATAGAGAGTAAAAGCTGCCTGCAAGGGATTTCATTCAAACAGGAAAGAATACTGTAAAACTCAGCCAATGTGACTATCAAAAGAGGAACAATAGAACTAAAAGGTCCTTATGGATCTGCAATAGCAATAGGTGAAATTATTACTTTCACAAATGCTTGCAAAATAACTCATGAAAAATGAAACATTCTTTTGTTCCTTAAAGTGCATGACAAATGCTGATTAATTTCACCCTAGGAGCATGTCAGTTTGAAAGAGGGATTATAGATGTATATGCCACCAGGTGCTGTCCTTCCTGAGGGGAGGGGAGTGAATGAACCCATTTGAATCATTCCATTGTGGTGTTAGCACAGACACACTTAGAACAAGAACAAAACTGAATGAAAATTGGAATAACATTGGCCTTCTGCAGGGTTAGAGAGGCTGTTCCTTCAGCAGGTTGGCAATTTGTCACATCGGCCTCTTCATGAACTATCAACCTCATTACCGTGGTTCACTGCACAATTGGCCCTTGGGATTTTAATACTAATAGCATACAGAAGGGGATGACTCCTGTGGTCTCAGCTACTTCCTTATTGATTCACTTAAAATATAGCACCTAAATACTAACATAAAAAGGATGATCTATTACACAGAGAGAAACTACAAAAACATCTATAATCAACTGATTCAAAGAGAAAACCCAAGAAAGAAATCTTACTTGTAGAAACAGCAGAGAGCCAGTCTTCATGGAAGGAACAAGGGTGAATAATTTGGTGTGGCAGCTACCTTTTATTTATTTTATTGTGTGTGGCTATACATCAGCCAGTAATCGCTGTAACTGTTCATTAAGTAGGGCTACTAAATGAAACAGCACTCAGGGATATTTTAAAGTCATAGGCAAAGACTTAGAGCTAGGGTATTTGAAAGGCATATATTTACCTCTATACTGGATAATAAATGCATCATAAAAACTGGCTGAAAGATTTTCAACAATGTTAGTGTGACTAGATGACCCCTCTTCATTCTAAAGCTCCCAGGTAATAGAAACCCAGGAAAGGGTATTGATACATTATCAGACACAGGTTTTTTAGTATATAGAGATCCCTCAATTTAAACTTGTAATAAAGGTCTTTCTACGGGAGTCAGCTCACTTATGAGAAAATGCTTGGTCATTGAAGAACCCTTTCCTCATCCAGCCCAATGAATTCAGCTGCCCTGACTGGTTCTCACATCAAACAAATGAATACAGTGAATGTATCCATGCACATGTATAATTGAAAGACTATAATATTAGGATGTGATCACTGTGATTGTTATTTTATTCACTGAAGATCCAGAGAAAGGAATCTCTTGTTGAAAATGTTAACGTACCTTGATTTCTGTGAATCATATTGCATGAGTTAAATTTTTCTGTTTTAAAAAATAGTAACCAGCTTCTTCAGCGATTCAAACCTCAGCTAATCAAATTTAAATAAGATGTAAAAGTCCATTTCTCAGCTTTACTAGTCACAATTTGGAAGGTTAGTACCTGTGACCCAGGCATATTCTGTGACATGGGTTTCCAATATTTTCAACAAAAAGTTTTACTGGATAGTGACACTGTTAAGTCTAACTGCTTGCTCTCAATAAAACCTCAATATAGCTTAGAAAAAAAAATGAAGTGGGTTAAAATATGCACAAACTTTAAATTTTCATAAAGTTACACTTTTTTCCCTGGCATCAGTCACTCACTATATTTTTGACACTAACATCTAAAAATATTTTGCATTTAGCACATATTCAAATTACTCTTGGTGAACATTCGTAAAAAGCACTAAAACGTGGCTTTCAGATCTGATCATGCAAATGTCCCTGTTCACATGAAAATGTGGGTTGAGGTAGCTAAAACTTTTGGTAGAAGTCAGGCACTTTCTGTTGTCTCTGCAATTACAAATAGTTTTGTTAGCAGTCATTGTACATCTGAGCCCCGCTGATAAGGAAGGGTGGACTTTCTGCAGTGCTGGACTTTCAATAATTTAAATTATGTACATAATGTCTGACAATGGTTACAGATCTGGCTTCCTTTGATTCAGAAAGTAATTAAAATATGCCTCAGCATGAAGATTTATAACACAATTCTGATCCTGAGGTCAGTTCTATGGAAGAAAAAACTGATGAGATGACAGGTGAATAAGGGGATGGGGCACAGAATACCAAGCTAAGTTTTGCCGATAGTCTCAAAGACTTTTCTTTTACTTAAGCTGTTGGGATGAAGTTCATGTGCACACATGCATACATGTGCATTTTAAGATAAGCCAAATCCATATTTCAGTCACAAAAGAAATGAAAGGTTTGAAACCGTATATAAAAAGTGGCTCAGCCTAGCTGGAGGCTACCTGAAATCTTAGGAGGGTTTGGATAAAAATATTTCCAGCACAGTTTGACAGAATTTTGAAGATAGAAATTGCATCAGAACTTTTGAACCCAATCTTTGTTCTTCCTGACTGTTCGTTTGGAGACTGTCATAAGCTAAAGGGCAGATATATTATGCTAATATGGAAGAGTTAATTTTTAATATTATATTTTGTTGCTCTTGATTATTGTTGGTTGTAATTTTTGATGTCCCCATTCCTAGTATTTTTTTTAGATTATGATATTTTAACTTTCTATTTTTAGCCACATGATTGAGGACATCAAGACCTGATGTATGTGGGCTCCTGTTCTTAAGTTCATCCTCTCTGCGATTCTTAATTATTTCAAGAAAAATAAAAGAATAATTTTTGGGTTTAGCACTCAAGTTTCTTCCAATCTTTACCAAACTTTGACTCTACTTTATAAGCAGTGTGCTTTCATTAGATTAATCGAACTGTTGTGTCTCCTACATCCTAATATTGTCACACTGCGATCTCATTAGAGGGTCTTGTTTGGAATACTCTTCTCCCTGGAAATGACATTTCATCATTAAAAATGGCACAAAACTGTCACTCTCTGTTCTCAAGCAGTTGATGCTAGGTTCTGCATTCTCAGAGGGAGCTGCAGCCTAACATTTAAACAGATTCTAAATTAGACAGCTGATGTTTTAAAGCTACCTATGCTAGGGATTAGATAATCTCTATATAAACTAAAGCAAGACCTTTCAAGTTTTGGGGGCGCTTCTGATTCATTATCAATGCAATTTCAAACCCTACTTCAAAGGACAATTGTGGAAATTTTGTAATAATCTATGTAAAAGCATGAGACAGCTTATTGCCTGCTCAGCTGTAACAAAACTACTTGAAAACAAAAATTTTTTGGTATTAATGAGTTTACTTTTCCCTCACAGCATCTAGTGCAAATATTATGCATGGTTTAGCTACTGATAATATAATCTTAGTGCTTTTTCAGAGTGCATATTTCAAAACCTCATTTAAATTTGTGACTCTGAAGTAATATGAAGATTCGTTAGTAAAACATAATCTACCTTCAAATGTCAGCAGATTCCTTGCTGTCTGTGGAGTGCAAACCAGAGTCTGAGAAAGAATGTAAAAACTACAAATAAAAGAAGTAAACACAGCAGAGAGTAAAGACCCAGTGTCAGTCATCGTTTAGTAAGGGAAAGTAATAGTACAAGTTAAAGTCCTTTTAATCAAATACACAATAAGGCAGAAAACATTTATAAATTTGTTAAATATGGAGCAAGTGTCATTATTTATGGATAATATACATTTTCTAGCTGAAATACCAAAGAATGGAAAGAATTATTAAAAGTTCTGTACTAAGTGGAAATACCCACAATTCCATAGTTCTCTTGAGTTGAAGCAATTACCAATTTAAGAAGCTATAGAAGAGAAAATGGGAAAAATGCTACATATCTTATATATCAAAAGTTATTTTAATCTAATGAATTTTTGTTAGTTCAATTTTCTATATTTACTACACATATATTTATTTTCCTTTTAAATATTATGAACAGATATTTTATTAGTAGAAAATAAAGATAATATTCAAGCTGAAAGTTCATAGTGATAGATTATTCATAATGAAAATCGTAGTTGATTTTGTAACTTAGACATTTTCTTGATATGCAAGGTGTTTGATTATGCAAGCATACAATGCTCTACTTGATGAGGAGAGTCGCTAGTGCTTATAATAATGATTTAGAGGTTATACAATACATGCAGTACATTCATTTTTTATTGACAAAACTACCTGATACACTCACCTCTTATCTTCATAGTATTCAATAGTAATGGACTTTTCCCCCACATAAATGAACTCTTTTAATTGTCAGGCATTAGTTATGTCCATCTCACCTTCAATTCTCTTTCTATGATCCCAAGTCTTTTCTCTTGGTTTCCTTTCTCAGCTGGATTCCTCTTAGGCTCTGAAAATATGGGAAATGAGCTATGGATTGAGGGTAACAGAAGGAGAACAGTTGCTTTCTCTATATTCATGTCCCTGTCAATTGCTTTTCCCAAACAACGAGCAATTAGAAATTGGACCAGTTTCTTGGGCATTTTCAACTATGACAACACAGAGACAGAAGTAGTTAGTTAGGAACACTTATCTAAGTGACTAAAGTATTATATATATATATATATATATATATATATATATATATATATATATTTAAATATATATAAATGCTGTTTTCCTCTCTGCTTCCAGAAAACAAATCAAGACTTTGATATCTAAATAGATGAATATAGCTTCAAATAGCTGTAGCTTAACTATCAAGTTATGGAGTATGTGATTAGAAACCATCTCTTGCTACATATTTGAAATGTAAATTCCTTTAAACCATCCAAATAAATAATAATTATGAAAAACCATTAACAGGATTGCAGGTAACAGGTTCTCTTCCAGGTTTTCAGTTACAAGCTAATTCAGGATTTTTAGCATTTTTAACTATGAGTAGAGATGTCATCCATCTTCATTTCACTCATACTGTTTCATTCCTCACTGAAGTTCAACTCTTATAATCCCAGGTCTTTATTCACTACTTGTACAATTACTAGTAATGATAAATGAATACATCGAATTCAACAAATTTCATATTTTCTTTATTTATTTATGTATTTATTTATTTATATGTAAAAGTTGTATCCCACAAAAATATCCTTTATCAAAATAAGGCTGAAGGCTTTCCTCTAGATTGTGGTAGATAAAAAGTTTAAATAATTTAAGCACCATATAATTTCCCCAAATGTGTTTACCTTGATCTGATAGACAACCTTATATTTCTATTAAAGTGTTAAAACATCTTTTTTTCGTCATTCAAATAATGAGAGCAAAAATGAGAGTGACTAAACCTTTATAAGAAAGAGGAAGGTTGTCTCTGCTGTGGTTTAGTTCTTGTTTATTTTTATTGTACCATGCAAGTAGAGAAATGATGCTATATGCTTACCATGGAGACAAATATGATGCATGTAGCAAGTACACTTCCCTTTGTGTATAAATCATTTACTGATGTGCATAGGAAAAGGGGAAAGAAGAGGTCAACAGTGCTCCTATCTTTTCTTTCCTTTTTCTGCCTTCAAATATAGCAGACCTCAGTTATATGACTGTTAACATGAATGTTTAAGGAAATACAAATTGTTTTGTCTTTTAAGCAGTTTGCAGATGTGGTTGCCTTTATGAGTTAAAAATAAATTATGTATATGTAATTACAATTTCAATCTCACTGTACTTTAAAGTGCTGAAAACCAATTGTGCTAAAAAATATAACAAATATGTCCGATAGTGATATATTATTAGGCTCTCCCTTAGCACATCAAAACTCTGAAGCATTATATAATTTCTGGGGGTCTCTAATTTTTTAAAATCTTTTTTTTCAATTTTATGGTTCTTCCCTAATGAATAGTCTGTTGTTTAGTTACACCAAGGGGACTCCCCCATTTGAACCCTGAGGTGATCAAAGCCTCAAGTGGAAGAGTTCATTACCTGAAGCTTGGCATGAATAATGATGAATGCTATTAGTTATTACAAAAAATTTCAGCAGCCTTCAAAACTCAATCCACAATATTTGATGCAATGACCTCCCAAGACAGTGAGCCCCACAGGCTAATTGCATGCAGTGCAATGAAATATTTTTCATTTATTCTTTATTTTTTTCACCACTCTTTTTCATTTATTCTTTATTAATATGCCAATAATTTCACATACATCAGAGGACAATATGCATAAAACAAACAGCTGGTAGAAGACTGAGTGACGTCCTGAATCTATAATCTTGATTGAATATTAAAACTATTGTTCACTGAAGATATTTTAACAGGAAGATTGTTTAATTTCCTATGAGTTATACCAGGTTTCCCTAGAATAGATCTTTTATCAACACTATATTTATGATGCACCTGGACTTATGAAAGTTTACAGACTGCTATAGTTTGGGCATTTACTAGAGTCAGAATTTATTAGACAGATTTGTAATTATGCCTTGACAGTGTAGATCATGTAAGGTAAATATTGTGTCTAATATTCACTGAGGGTTATGCTGCTCCACTGATTTTGAACTTAGTCATGTGTCTACTTTAGCCAAAGGATTGATTAGTAGTGTTGAAAAAGGGAGCTATTTCAAATGTGCATTTTGCAATGTGGTTTAATTATTGGGTCAGTGATCTTTTCTGGAATGAAGAGCATCATCTCTCTAATAACCAACACTTGAGGCCACAGAACTAGTGTGGAACTGTAGTTCTGGAAATAAACTGAACTGTGCTAAGTCCTCAGGTCACACAGAACCTGAAGATCAGCAGGCAGCCCAACTACCTGTGTCTGTCAAGCTGCCCTCCCTCTATAGACCCCACACCAGTCATGTGGAAGTCACTGAGTTGCTGGGTGGCACGTTGTGTGATGAAGCTATAAAGTGACAGATAAGCCTCAGAGCACAGACCATTTTAGATTTATCAGTTTCTAAAATTGTTCAGAGTTTACCTGCCTGACCCATGTTAGAAAGAACATAATTGGGAACAGGGGTTTCAAGCTTTAGCTGCTAGCTCAAGTTTCAATCATATTTTCTTGAAACAGCAGGTTTGGAAATGAAATCTGATACATGATTTGTCCTTTAAAAGACGGTGCCTATTAAGAAAGGAGCTTTATGATAACTGGATAAGCGAAAATCAGGTGCATCTACATTTTGTGGGACATATTTGATAGTCTATATGTTTTCTTGATTGATTCCGCCTTTGAAATTTTTTTTCTTATCTGATTAGAATGACATTGTATTCCAAGTAGCATTCAGTTTATACAAATCAAAAGCTGCAACTCCTTGTATTGGTAAATTCTACTACACTGTGACACAACTTTTATTTTTGAAGAAAAATACACACATGCTTGAAATTTTCCCCAAAATGTTTTTTTTCTACACTATCTAAGCAGAAATTATCACAATGAGACAAAGACATTGGGAATCATTAGGAGAGGGAATTGATTCAAAAACACTAATTGTAACTGAACTTAAGATTCCAAGAGTTCATAAAATTTCATGATACTCTACCTCAGTCAGCTTTTATGATATTATTGTCAGGGTATTTAAATAGGTAAGTATAATAAAGCCGTGAGTTTTGGTTTTGTTAGTTTGTTTTGGTTTTGGACAAGATTAACAATTTGAGGTTGTGAAATTTGCTTATTGCAGATCTCTTATTTGAAGACCTTGGCACCTTTTATTTTTCACTCTCAAAGCAACTGTTAGTAATATAAATATGTATCTCTTAGCAGAACATAATTTTTATTCTATGTGCACTGGCTCATTCAATTCTCACCAATTAAGATCACAATTATTGTTTTTAATAGCTGAGTACTACTTAGGTATTAAAAACAATGACATCATGAAATTTGCAGGCAAATGGATGGAACTAGAAAATGTCATCCTGAATGAAGTAACCCAGTCACAAAAAACACACATAGTAAGTGGATATTAGGAAAAAATCTTGGTGCAGGCAAGGAGTAGATGGTAGACCTGAAGACCTCTTTTCAAGAGTATAGATAATTTCACAACTAAAATCCATGATGTAGAACTTTCTTGTCATCTCCAATAATTTACAGAGTGAATATGAAGACTCCTTTACAATGTTACATACCTCAAAATGGCTAAAATAGATTTTCCTTAAAGATGTAAATTATTTATATTTTTATAACTTTATTATTATTTTTTCTTACCTCAGATTCTACAGAAGATTGGGATGTAAAAGGAAAGAAAGAAGGAATATATATATATATATATATATATATATATATATATATATATATATATACACATATATATACACTATGTCAATATGTATACACATATATGTATGGGTATATGTATGTACATGTATATATTCAGGAACACACACACACACACATATATATATGTATATGTATATATATTTAAGAATATATTTTGTTTTAGGTAAAATTCTTTATTTAAATTTATTTATTTATTGTAAACTCGAGATTTTATTCCCCTCCAGGTCCACCCTCCGACTATTCCACATCCCATACCTCTTCCTCACCCCCTGTCTCCATTAAGATGTCCCCAGCCCCCATCCCTCTACCCCTCACCCAATCAGACCTCTAAGGTACTTGGTGCCTCCAGTCTCCTGAGGGTTAGGTGCATCTTCTCTGACTAAACCCAGACATGGCATTCCTCTTCTGTATATGTGTTGGGGACCTCATATCTGCTGGTGTAAACTGCCTGGTTGGTGGTCCTGTATCTGAGAGTTCTCATGGATCCAGGTTAATTGAGACAGTTTGTCCTCCTACAGGGTTGCCTTCCTCCTCAACTTCTTTCAGCTTTCCCCTAAATCGACCAAAGGAGTAGCAGCTTCTGTCCATTGGTTGAGTACAAATATCTGCATCTGACTTTTTCATCTGCTTGCTGTGTCCTTTGGAGGGCAGTCATGATAGGTTACTTTTTGTGAGTGCTCATAGCCTCTGTAATAGTATCAGTACTTGGGGCCTCCCCTTGAGCTGGATCCCATGTTGGGCCTGTCGCTGGACATTTCCTTAGTCTCCTCTCCATTTCCATCCCTGCAGTTCTCTTAGGCAGGAACACTTATGGATAAGAGTTTTGACTGTGGGATGGCAACTTAATGCCCTGTCTTTCTGCTGGAGGTGGACTCTTCAAGCTTCAAGTTCCCTTTCCCAATGCCCCCCATGTGAGTGTGTGTGTGTGTGTGTGTGTGTGTGTGTGTGTGTGTGTGTGTGTGTGTGTATATACTTTGTTTTTGGAAAATTTCTTTAATCCCATCTCTAACTCTTAAAATTACCATGGTTTATATTTTAGTATATACCTGCCTAGACCATGTAAGTCTGTAATGTTTTCTGTTGAATAAATAAGACATTTACACAGACATACACACACATACAAATAAATAATACAATATAATCAACTGTGCATTAAATGTAGTGAGACCAACCTGTGTAGAGATGGTCAGCCATAGGAAGGCAAACATTTGAGCCCCATCCCTGTGGGGAGTAGGAGTCACCTTGTGAACATTCCTGCAGGCCTCAGATTTACTATTTCCCCCTAAGGATTTATAAGGCAATGTATTATATAGCAGGTTGTTTCTCAGAATCTTAGACACAAACAAAATTATAATTTGTTTTATGTTATAGACATCCTAATGGTATGCTAGATATTGGGCAGATTGATTTTATTGAGGCTTTTAATAGTTTAATAACAAGAACATTCTGCCCTCTATTATTTGCTTGCAGTATAACTAAGACAGGAACCTGATATAGCTGTCTCCTGAGAGGCTCTGCCAGTACCTGACAAATACAGAGGTGGATGCTCTCAGCCAACCATTGGACTGAGCACAGGGTCCCCAATGGAGGAGTTAGAGAAAGGACCCAAGGAGCTGAAAGAGCTTGCAGCCCCATAGGAGGAACAACAATATGAACCAACCAGTACCTCCAGAGCTCCCAGGGACTAAACCACCAACCAGAGAGTACACATGGAGGGACCCATAGCTCCAGCTGCATGGGTATCAGAGGATGGCCTGGTAGGACAGACATCAAAGAGAGGAGAGACCCTTGGTCTTGAGAAGGCTGGACCAAGTATAGGGGACTGCCAGGACAGGGAAGGGGGAGTGGGTGTGTTGATGAGCAAGGGGAAAGATCAGGAATTTGAGGCCCATATCTAAACATAGTAAAAGCAATTTACAGCAAACCGGTAGTCAACATCAATCTAAACGGAGAGAAACTTGAAGCAATCTCACTAAAAGCAGGGACTAGACAAGGCTGCCCTCTCTCTCCATATCTTTTCAATATAGTACTTGAAGTTCTAGCTAGAGCAATTAGACAACAAAAGGAGGTCAAAGGGATACAAATTGGAAAGGAAGAAGTCAAGCTATCACTATTTGCAGATGATATGATAGTATACTTAAGCGACCCAAAGAACTCCACCAGAGAACTCCTACAGCTGATAAGCAACTTCAGCAAAGTGGCAGGATATAAAATCAACTCAAGCAAGTCAGTTGCCTTCCTATACTCAAAGGATAAGCAGGCTGAGAAAGAAGTAAGAGAAAAGATACCCTTCACGATAGCCACAAACAATATAAAGTATCTTGGTGTGACTCCAACCAAACAAGTGAAAGATCTGTATGACAAGAACTTCAAGTCTCTGAAGAAAGAAATTGAAGAAGACCCCAGAAGATGGAAAAATCTGCCATACTCATGGATTGGCAGGATTAATATAGTAAAAATGACCATCTTGCCAAAAGCAATATACAGATTCAATGCAATCCCCATCAAAATCCCAACTCAATTCTTCATAGAGTAAGAAAGAGCAATTCAAAAATTCATCTGGAATAACAGAAAACCCAGGATAGCTAAAATTATTCTCAAGAATAAAAGAACTTCTAGGGGAATCAGTATCCCGGACCTCAAACTGTACTTCAGAGCGATAGTGTTAAAAAGTGCATGGTATTGATACAGTGACAGGCTTGTAGATCAATGGAACAGAACTGAAGACCCAGAAATGAATCCACACTCCTATGGTCACTTGATCTTTGACAAAGGAACTAAAACCATCCAGTGGAAAAAAGATAGCCTTTTCAACAAATGGTGCTGGTTCAACTGGAGGTCAACATGTAGAAGAATGCAAATTGGTCCATTCTTATCTCCTTGTGCTAAGCTCAATTCCAAGTGGATCAAGGACCTCCACATAAAACCAGACACACTGAAACTAATAGAAAGGAAACTATGGAAGAACCTTGAACATATGGACACAGGGGAGAATTTCCTGAACAGAACTCGAATAGCTTATGCTCTAAGATCAAGAATTGACAAATGGGACTTCATAAAATTACAAATTTTCTGTAAGGCAAACGACACTGTTAAAAGGGCAAAGTGGCAACCAACTAACTGAGAAATGGTCTTTACCAACCCTACTTCCGACAGAAGGCTAATATCCAATATATACAAATAATTCAAGAAGTTAGACTCCAGAGGGGCAAGTAACCCTATTAAAAAATGGGGTACAGAGCTAAACAAAGAGTTCTCACCTGAAGAATATCTAATGGCTGAGAAGCACCTAAAGAGATGTTCATCATCCTTAATCATTAAGGAAATGCAAATCAAAACAATCCTGAGATTCTACCTCACACCAGTTAGAATGGCTAAGATCAAAAACACAGGAGACAGCAGTTGTTGTGGAAAAAGAGGAACACTCCTCCACTGCTGGTGGGATTGCAAGCTGATACAACCACTCTGGAAAGCAATCTGGCAGTTCCTCAGAAAACTGGACATGACACTCCTGGAGGATCTTGCTATACCACTCCTGGGCGTATACCCAGAGGCTTTACCTGCATGCAATAAGGACACATGCTCCACTATGTTCATAGCAGCCTTATTTATAATAGCCAGAAGCTGGAAAGAACCCAGATGTCCATCAACGGAGGAATGGATTCAGAAGATGTGGTATATTTACACAATTGAATACTACTCTGCAATTAAAAACAATGAATTCATCTTTGCTTTTCAAAGAAATGCTTGGTGGAATGTTCCATATCTTGCTTTTAAACACATTGCCACTGGTGGAGGTAACCAGGTCAGCTCACTAGGCACCATTTGATTTCTCTTTAAATTGATTTCAAAGTGATTTGAGATAGCGTGACTCATACTTGGATTGATCGATCAGCTTTAAGGAAAAGGAGTTCTGTCTTCCCTGAGTTTCTTTCATTCCTCTCTAAATCCCTATAAACTTATAATCTTTTGAAATGACCCCGCTCTTCCTGCTTAATAATCCATTCTAATGTTCTGTTCAATAACATTATCATAGAGGATTTTTTTGACATGCATTCTCTGCTTGTACCAAATCCCTTTGGGCAGCCTCTAGTTATGTCACAACAACATAATAGTCCAAATGCAAACATCTGTTACATGTTCCCAAGTGAGAATACCAGTTTCTTTTATTGCACACACTACATTAAAAAGTGCATTGTTGATGAGATACAATGAGTAAATGCTTTAAAGTTGAGCTAATGTTTCACAGAGCCTAACGTTTGCCTCAAGTAAGAATTTTATAGTGATGACTACAACTTATTCATACTTCATGACAAAAAGTTTAGAAGACATGATTACTCTCTGATTTCTTAGTTCTCTATTCTTTATTCTCCAAGGTAAGTGTTTCTCACACTTTCACTATTTCTACAACTGACATCCATCTAATTGAAATTCAAAGCTCTAAATACTTCATATAAGAATTGATGTCTAATCAGTACAAATGTTCCTCATCTTAACTGAGGGGGACAACATGTAATATTCAGGTCAGAAGCAGCATAGTTTTATTTTTTTTAACATCTTCTCTTTTAAGTGTTTATTTGTGATAAGTTACATAATAGTTGTTTGTGTGTTTGTAATTGGTGGAAAATATTCCTGAATTTTATGTCTTTCATCTGTGTCAAAAGAGGGTCAGAGAGTTCTTTGAAACACATCTTCATAAAAACCAATTTTGAAAAAAAATTAATATGCTACATTAAACTAAAATTTTCTCCACAGTTTTTATTAAAGAGGGAAGAACAGATGATTCATTCATAAATGAGCATAAATATGCATTTTTGTGCTGCCAAAGAGACTAATGATTCTTTGAAAGATCTGTATAGCAAATGATGAAAATCTGACAAAGACAAAGCCCTTGGTTCCTAACTTTATCTCTTATTGCAAAATCTTTCCTCCAACTGGGTGGCTACTTTGCTATGCTTACTCCGTTTGAAGATATTTGTTCCAGAAGGATGTTCCCAGGAAGCAGGCTTTGGGAGGAGCACTTATAAGTCTAAAGTTACTGTGCACTCTTTGAGGATGAGCATTAGGCAGTACATAGAGGAAGCTGAGTTGGGCAGGCAGTGGGACTGACGGTACATGACGAGCCATCCCTGCATCTCTGGACTGAGGCAACTTGACCACGGACAATGATTGTTCTACATCCATGTTCATCTGGCAAATTGACTCTTGCCTAATGACTTCTGAGAGGAAAGATAGAGTAGCTTATGATGAGATATTAAACTAAATAATAAATAAGTATATACATACTTACATGTACATGTGTATGAATGTGCATAATAGAAATGAAAGGAAATTCAGTAACACTCTTATATGAAAGTCATTCTGGTTAAAAATGTCATGATGCAAATATTTTATTCTTGTTTTATTTCATGGTTTTAAAATAACCTATTAATGTGTAATATGTTATTCTAGCTGGGCTGTCTTGGCCTCAGTGGAAGAGGAAGTGCATAGCCTCACAGAAAATTGAAGTACCAGGGTGGCAGGATATCCAAGGGAGCCACCATCTGCTCCCAGGAGATGGGGAGGCAGTGGGAAATTATTGTTGGATGGATGAATGCGAGGGTGACAGTGAGCAGGATGTAAAGCTCATAAGTAAAATATAAAATTAAATTAAAAGAATATTCTATTAAATAAAAATGTGTATGTGCATAATCTTTATCTGTTCCAATCACTTTAGGGATATATTTCATGTAGTGATAGTGTATAGCAAAGTAAAATATTCTACTCTATCTTTCTTGGGTTATGTATTTTGAGCATGAAGCATAAAGAGTTTGAAGAGTCTTATCACTTGAAAGGTATAAAAGGTAATAGAGTGTAGTGCTTTCTTTTTAATCACCTGTCACATTTTCTCTCCACCATGATGCTTAAATTATAAAGGAGAGTATCTAAATGTGGCTTTAAAAAGCTTATGGGACTTTTGGGGAGGGAGGAAACCGAAAAGGGAAAATGATTTGGAATGTAAATAAAAAAAAAACTTAGAAAATAAAAAAAAAAGGACTTGATCTATTCTTCATCCCAAATGAATAGCAATTTGGCAGTTTCTGATTTTCTAATCCATTACCAAATCCTTTCCTATTTTCCTTCCTTCCTTCCTTCCTTCCTTCCTTCCTTCCTCCCTCCCTCCCTCCTTCCTTCCCTTTTCCCTTCCTTCCTTCTTCCTTTCTTTCTTTCCTTTTTATTCTTCCTCTATTTCTTCCTTCCTTCCTTCCTTCCTTCCTTCCTTCCTTTCTTTCTTTCTTTCTTTCTTTCTTTCTTTCTTTCTTTCTTTCTTTCTTTCCTTCCTTCCTTCCTTCGTTCACTTTCTTTCTTCTTTCTTTCTTCTTTCTCTTTCTTTCCTTCTTTTTTCTTTTCTTTTTTCATTTTTTTCATTCTTTTTTATTTGCAAAGAAGGAATTCTTTACAGTCCTTAAGCCTTAAATCAAATGTTTCTATTTTTTCCATTAATATTTTATTTTCATGTGTAAATTATCGTTTGATTTGTATTTATTTGTTTCATTTTAAAAACATTTTTACGGTGGAGAGCTGTTTAATAATTCGCAACTATTCCAAATTCAACTAGTCTCTTCTTTTCATTATGTATCTTTGAATTGTTTCCTTGGAACACAGGAAGATTTTATATCCTTTGGTTATCTTCCCCTCCTGAAGTATAGCTTTACTTCTTTTATGATTATGTTTTATGCATTGACTTTTCACAGAGTGGGCAACAGTCAACAGTGATGCTTTTTCTGATCGATCAGACCAGCTTCCTGTGTTGCTCAGTGGCGACAGGATCAGTGATTTTGCCCACATAACTGTCAAACAAAATATTACTGAATTTTTAAAACTGTATAGGCTTTTCTGTTTTATACTAATTTGGAGCTTGAGAGGAAGCTATAAATATGCATTTTGTAATGCTTCCTGACCCAAGTATCATGTATAGACACAAGGTTTTATTAACTTCAGGAAGCTACTTGACAATTCTCATGCATTCCATGCAATCAAGGATGGTATTTGTAAAGCAAAGGGAAGTTGCTCGGTAAAAACTTGTCTGTGTTAGACTCCAACCTGGAGGTTTCCCACCCTTCAATCTACCATTCTGAAACTTTGGACAGGCAAAGATTCTTGTTGTCTGTATCATTGGAATTTCTGCTTAGATACACTACATTTAGAAGTGCTTCATGTGTAACTGCATCTGTATAATGAGTGTACACGTCTTAATTTACTAGGAGAATTTCATAATGTAGAATTGCTGCATACATACCTTCAACAAAAGTCTTTTGTGTCTAAAGAGTGCTGAGGAGCAGCAAAATGACTGGAGAAAACTAATGAGAAGTGTAGCTTTAACGATAGCTGTGCTATCAGTTCTCTAGACTCTCAGGCAATTTACCAACATGTGTGCCTTAAATAATACAGTTTAGATTTGTGTGTTCTTAGTAAATATTTCCTCACTCTACAGCTCTTAGGAAAGGATTACGTCATTGTTTAAATGCATTTTCTTCACCATTGGATCTTTTTCTAATATCTTTTTGCCTTTAATTCTATAGATACCATTGGATTCATCAAGGCAGGGATACATGTTGATAGCTTTGTGCCATGCTTTTATTTTAAGAATGCTGCTTCCTGCCTTATTTATCTTATTTTTCCCTGAGTATTTTAACTGTCACAGAGAGATGCTCAATCTTAACTCGCAATGTGATTTTATATTTATTTCTCTGTGACCAATTGGTAATAACCTGTTTTTATCTGCTAGTTTTATTCTTGTTTGTTTGCAGTGAGCATAAACATGAATTACTTGGAGAAATCTAAAAGACAAAGAAAAAAATAAAATACTGGAACATGCTCCATGCTAGCCAAATTCTAATCTCAAGGCAAATGGGAAAACCTGCTTTGAAATCTTGCACCAGTTTCTCTGGTGACCCAGCAATTTACTCTGATAAGTATAAACTTCCTGAATGGTTAAGAATAGATTCATAATATCTTAATGATTCATATGTTATTTGATGTATGCCTTTCCTGACTTGAGCTATTCTCACTTCTAAGACTTGAGAGTAATAGTATTACCATGATGTATTTGTACTTAATCTACACTGAATCCCTTAAAATACTCTGAAAAAGCACATCTGTAATTGTGCAAGATTCTTGTTGTTGGAAACATTCTAAAAGTTAAAAACAAGAACTAATCTTATTAAGGGTTACCACATGCCAAGTGTCATATCATTTATTCCAGTTATCTCTCTACTTTCTCTTCTAGCAACTCTAAATAGGATGCATAATTTTTTATCACAATTTTATAAGAATTACAGTTACAATATCAAAACAGTGAGGATATAGCTCAGCTGGAAAAGTGTTTGCCTAGTGTGACTATGGCATGTATTCAACACCCAACATCACACAAACAAAAGAAAGCAAGAGCAAATATACTTACAGTACATTTCCAAGTTGTATTTTTTGGAAAAAGAAATTTTTCTTTGCATTTTCACTCAAGGTGTGATGTAATCTAGTAATGCTGGAATTTACATTATTGTGCTTTGTGTAAATATTAAGGAAAGAACTGTTGGTCACATTAACATATTGTTGGAAGCAAATTTTCAGTTGAAGCACATTCAGAAACTACATCAAGAAGTTTAAAGATTCATTAGGTCTGTTATCGTAAACATAATGGAATGTTGAACATAGAGTCAAATGAGTATTTTTTCCCCCAATTGTGTGTGTTTGCATAAGAGTACCCCTTTATCTTTCAAAAGTCATAAAATTGGAAGGTTGAGAGAGCAAGGTCTCATGGTAGAACGTGAATTATTTTTAAATGTGCAGCCTGCACATGGTTATACTTTGGAAGATGCAAGAAGCAAAAGCAATTATGAAACAAAAATTTTTGTTGATTCTCATAAAAATACAGTGTAATATAAAATATAAGTCACTGTAAGAAAATTTATGATTATGTTCCTACTACATATAGAGTGATGAATAAGTAGTGATAAGTTAGATGTCAAAGTTCATCATGAGTAGCAACATTAGAAATAGGATTTTTGAATAAGAGAGAGGAAAATGTACTTCACTATGGAAGAAATTTCCAAAACAGGCAGGAAGTTGTACATAACTGGCTGACAAAAGGGAACAGATAAACCATCTTGGAGTTCTGGTGGTGACTTGAAGGGTAAGATGTTTGAAGACATGAAGTTGTACATAAGTGGTACATATAAAAGGGAACAGATAAACCATCTTGGAGTTCTGATGGTGACTTGCAGAGTAAGAAGTTTGACTATTACTTTATTAGAATTCAGTTTTCACTTTGATTGAAGAAATGTCCACTTAAGGTAATTAGGAAGGGCTCTTGACATTTGAATTTTAACGCTGAGTCTGCCAGTAAACACCCTCTGAGAGAGTAGCATGAAGGGAGTGCATTACTGAGTTCTTTAGAATCTGATGATGCAAGCAGCGGGACCTAGGGAGATACCTAACTACAGGATCTAACCCAGCAGACCTTCACTATCTCAAGCAGGGGCTGAGATGAGTTGCCTTCATCACAGTTTCTCATACAGAAACCCTGGACCTTTGTTCAGTGTAGACCTACCTCGTCCTCATCCTCGTCCTCGTCCTCCTCGTCCTCCTCGTCCTCCTCGTCCTCGTCCTCCTCCCTCTCCTCCTCGTCCTCCTCGTCCTCCTCGTCCACCTCCTCCTCCTCCTCGTCCTCCTCCTCCTCCTCCTCCTCCTCCTCCTCCTCCTCCTCCTCCTCCTCCTCTTCTTCTTCTTCTTCTTCTTCTTCTTCTTCTTCTTCTTCTTCTTCTTCTTCTTCTTCATCTTCTCATGGCAGCAATAGGGATAAATAAATCCTAAATTTCTGGAATGTGAGCTTGATGTTTTAGTGTTTTATTCCCCCCCCCCATCATATGACACTGAACACCAGTAATAATTCACATAAAAAGTAGATAAACTTGTGTTCACTAAAGCAGAGTCTCTCAGGATGGAGCACAGATGACTTACCAGTTTTAAAATGCTCCACAGTAATTGTGCTGATTATCCAGGTTTGCAAACCACTGATCTAAAGGGCATAAGCTACACTTATGGAGATTCAGAAGTAATTACACTTTTTTTTTCATAACTATGCAGTAATCTCACATAGAATACACTAGTCCTTAATGGGCAGAGCAGAGGGATGAACCAAGAAATCACATTACCAGAGCTCTGTACTCAACAGAAGGGCACATAGGCATTTTAAATGTGTTCCACATTACAGAAGAACAAAGGGATTAAGCACAATAGGAAGCCCATTAAATTACTAATGCATTCCGAAGAAATTAAAGGTTATGTTCAGACAATTACAGAATAGACTTGGAGATTCATAAAACTATGTTAATCTATAAAATCTTCATATAGGTACATAATGATCTATCTGAGTGGGCAGATGAAATAAATAAAATTAATGTATGATTTTGCAAAGCAGAGATGACTTTAACTGTGGAAATGGCTGGCTTATCTGTGGAACTTTCACTCCAACACTTGAAAACAGACATCTACATTTTTTTAATGTGTTAAGAAGATGTGTAATTGGATATTTTATTTGAATTTGGGGACTGTTGCACTGATAATGTTTGGTAGACAGCTTATATAACTGCTTGCTGAGGGGAATTTGTCTGTCTTTGGTGCTTGCTGCTGTGTGTTTTATGGTAGTGCGCTTACTCCTCAAATGGCTGTTTTAAATATCTGTATTTTCTCGGGAAATGTGTTTCCTCTTTTCTCATTTTCAGCGGTGTGTTAAGAACTTTTGACCAACTGGGGTTCATGTGAAGGAGGTTATTGCAGAATCAAAAAGGAGTCCCTAAATGTGGAAGTAGCTTGTGACTGACAGCCATCTTTCTCAGCCCTGGAATCACTGGGGCTCACACACAGACATAGTAGGCAATTCTGGAAAGTTGAACAAATTCTCTAATTCTAGCACTTGTGGCAGGCCAGTGGTTTTCATGGAATACCTCAAATGAGGTCTTGACTTAGTAGGAGGAAATAGCTCTTAAACATATGGAAAGTTTGCTGTCTGCAATAGGCAGGAGGTAAAGATGTAGTATTTTGACAAAAATCCCTGAAGACTTTCTAGCCTTTCTAATTTTTGAAGGCCTCAATTCCTCACCTGAAATCAGCCTCTCATTGAAAATTAAGTACCCCCTCCCTTTTCTTTAACACAGCTGGAAACGAGTGGGAGGTTTGGAAGTCATCAAATCTGAATAAAACTACAAAACCTCAGAACTTTCCAGTCTAACCTTGAGCAGCTGGTCTGAATTCCCAAGAAATAGGTGGAGAACATTAAAAAGATTTTGCATAAGTTCTGTAGGCTTCTCGTAAGCTCATCGGCATCTCTCTCTTTAGGTTAGGGAAGTTTTCCTCCATAATTTTGTTGAAGATGTTTACTGGCCCTTTAAGTTGCAAATCTTCACTCTCATCTATACCTATAATCCTTAGGTTTGGTCTTCTCATTGTGTCCTGGATTTCCTGGATGTTTTGGGTTACACGTTTTTTGCATTTTGCATTTTCTTTGACTGTTGAGTCGATGCTTTCTATGGAATCTTCAGCACCTGAGATTCTTTCTTCCATCTCTTGTATTCTATTGTTGATGTTTGCATCTATGACTCCTGATTTCTTCCCAAGGTTTTCTATCTCCAAAGTTGTCTCCCTTTGTGATTTCTTAGTTGTTTCTACTTCCTTTTTTAGTTCCTGGATGGATTTGCTGAGATCCTTCACTTGTTTGTTTGTATTTTCCTGTATTTCTTTAAGGTATTTTTGCATTACCTCTTTCAGGATTTCTGCCTGTTACAAATGGGACCTCATTAAATTACAAAGTTTTTGCAAGGCAAAAGACACTGTCAAAAAGACAAAGCGGCAACCAACTAACTGGGAAATGATCTTTACCAACTTTACATCCGATAGAGGGCTAATATCCAATATATACAAAGAACTCAAGAAGTTAAACTCCAGAGAGGCAAGTAACCCTATTAAAAAATGAGGTACAGAGCTAAACAAAGAGTTCTCACCTGAAGAATATCTAATGGCTGAGAAGCACCTAAAGAGATGTTCATCATCCTTAGTCATTAGGGAAATGCAAATCAAAACAACCCTGAGATTCCATCTCACACCAGTCAGGATGGCTAAGATCAAAAACACAGGAGACAGCAGTTGTTGGCGAGGATGTGGAGAAAGAGGAACACTCCTCCACTGCTGGTGGAATTGCAAGCTGGTACAACCACTCTGGAAAGCAGTCTGGCAGTTCCTCCGAAAACTGGGCATGACACTCCCGGAGGATCCGGCTATACCACTCCTGGGCGTATACCCAGAGGCTTCCCCTGCATGCAATAAGGACACATGCTCCACTATGTTCATAGCAGCCTTATTTATAATAGCCAGAAGCTGGAAAGAACCCAGATGTCCCTCAACGGAGGAATGGATTCAGAAGATGTGGTATATCTACACAATGGAATACTACTCTGCAATTAAAAACAATGAATTCACGAAATTCCTAGGCAAATGGTCAGATCTTGAAAATATCATCCTTAGTGAGGTAACCGAATCACAAAAGAACACACATGGTATGCAGTCACTGATAAGGGGATATTAACCCAGAATCTCGGAATACCCTAGACACAATCCGCATATCAATAGATTTCTAAGAAGATGGAAGGAGAGACCCCTGGTCCTGGAAAGACTGGATGTAGGGGAATGCCAGGACAGAGAAGCGAGAGGGGATTGAATGGAGAAAAGAGGGAGGGAAGGGGGCTTATGGGACTTTTGGGGAGGGAGGAAACGGGAAAGGAGAAATGATTTGGAATGTAAATTAAAAAAAATAAAATAAAAAAAAGATTTTGCAAAATTCTCTCTGATTTTCTTTCTCACACATGAAGAAAACATTTTGAAAAGACAGAATTTGATTAGTAATTACTGACATGTAGGCTACCAGCATAAAAATAATCTTATTTCTTAGAAAGGATAGTGAAGGTTCTCTGTGTTGTTTATATGAGTCATCATGGTGCTTGAGAAAGGAGTTTACATACTCTTTTGGAAAGGTATTAAGCTTACACAAGGCTGGTTGGTAAAATAAAGAATATATAAACAATATCTGTGAACTTAGAAATTCTCTAAAGATTATTTTTTTACTATATTTTAAAATCTAGTGTTAAGAATAATCAATGAAAATATTTAGAAGACTAGAACTTTTATGCAAATTGATGGCATTAGGACACAGGAAAGAAAATATAAAAATAACAGGATGAGTCTCAACATGTTTTCATTTTTTTTAATTTAGTTTTGTTTGGTTTTTACTTTATGACATTATAACGTCCAGTGATATTATAGTTTGAATTCTGAATTATGATCTCTTCCTGGGCTGATGATATGTGGTAAGAAATAGTCTATGAAAAGCAGTAAAAATGACCTACAATGCCTGGTCAGCCACATTGTGACAAGGGCAAGTAGCCCATGTTCTGCAGTGTAGTATTAGCTGTGCTATAATGTTCTGTCGGCTCAGAGCATTAAATACATTTTCAAGTCAAGGTGTGTTTACTGAGATGTAACCACATTGAAAGTTGAGGAGAAGCTACAGTCTTGGAATAACTATAGTCACTATCTTATCTATTTTAAGATGCTCTTGTATAGAATAAGCCTCATAGTGTCTTTCTAACTCACATTTCAATATCAGCTTATATAGCCTTCATATGGAAACATACAAATGAACAAAGACTCTGGGAAAAGAGTCCTTCCATTTCACCTTGGTTGGTCAAAATGACAGGGACCTTCTTAAGGTTAAACATGTTCTTAGTCTGAGCATCTGGGATTATATATTTTGGCAAAAATAAGATGTCTTGACCTCAGATTAACTGATACCAATAGAGATACATCCCAAAGGACGCTTTTTTTCTATCACATCTATTTCAGTCCCATTAGAATGATAAATCTACAAACAGGCTTCCCATAGTTCGTTCTCTCTCTCTCTCTCTCTCTCTCTCTCTCTCTCTCTCTCTCTCTCTCTCTCTCTCTGCTGATTTTTCCTTTTTCTATACAGCAGCACGTCTTTGGTAGTATCTTTAGAATCCCAGTGGATGTGAAATAACTACATTCATGTGAATTCCAGCAGACTCTTGGAAATGGTAGAGATTATCACTAAGAACTGGTAT
The DNA here is from genome assembly GCA_036184795.1 of Tokudaia tokunoshimensis. Taxonomy (NCBI): domain Eukaryota; kingdom Metazoa; phylum Chordata; class Mammalia; order Rodentia; family Muridae; genus Tokudaia; species Tokudaia tokunoshimensis. The sequence goes on from BTHU01000003.1 coordinate 19,348,019, forward strand.
TTTGAAAATAAGTTTCTCTCTTTGAGTGATTTGGGAACAAAAGAATTAAAAACATGGCTGTACCTGAGAAGTCACCTAGTGAATCACGTTTTCCCAGAGTGCATGGTGCTTCCAAGCTCCCAGAAAGTGGCCAGTGCTCATAGTATGTGGAGGCTGTGCTTCTATGCATGGTACTCTTTCCTGGAACTCTGATCTTACCAGGGAATCAAGAGAGGAACTTCCTTTGTTCATCCAGCTTTTTAAAGTATGAGAGAGCTGAAAGATCTTCAATAGGTTAATCATATGCTTAAGAGTCCCATCCCTACCTTACATAATGTGGTTTAGCTGAAAGTCATTTTATTTAGCCTTAGACTAAAATGTTCCCTTTCTTTTTGATGTAATCCAAATTTTCTCGGACTACAGCTAATTCCTTGAATTGGAAAATGGGCTCTAGAAATTTTTGTATTCAGAAAACTACTATTATCATCCACAAACATTAATCCAGGGTCTGATGAACATCCTGAGGCTTGATAGTTATTTTCTACTAAGCACTAACTAAAGTGGAAATTTCTAGCAAATTGCTAGTTTAAAAGTTGCAGAATGCCTGAGATGCAAGACCAATTCTTAGCTGGTAAGTATGATTGTAAGAGTCCCCATTCCCATTTTAATTTTGTTGTTGTTGTAGTCATTCAATTATGAGGCATAAATTTGGGAACAGGGAATTATCCATCTTTTAATGTTAATGGTTTGAGAAAACTAGTGTTCAGAGATGAGAGACAGCCATGAGATATGACAGTCTTATGCAGTGCCAAGTGTTTCTGATGGACTTTTATTATTAGATTATGATCTCTTTACTAATCTGGTACTTTCAGTTGATTGTATTAATAAGTATTCTCTTTCCTTGCAATTTATCTTGGTATTATTCTGTCCATGGTTTAAATAATTTCTTCTTTCCTTTTTCTTAATAATCCTACATGAGAGAATGAAACCTTGCATTATAGGTACATATAATAATTGAGGAGTATGACCATAATTAGTAAGATGAATAACTTGTAGAATGTGTAGAAGAAATCTGGAATGAGAATCTGGCTAGGTGGCACTTAGAAAATGGGAATGAAGCAGGGAAAAATCAAATATTTGGCAAATATGAAACATTTTTTTAAAAGTATTTGCATGTTCTCTAGTGAGGATTCAGATTGCACGTTTTTAGTTCGAAGAGACTTAATTAACTGGGTCCACAAAATAAGTACATTTCCATAACTCTTAAGAAAAAACCAAGAATTTGCTAGATAACTAATGGGAACAGCAAAGACCAAAATAAAAAGCATTTTATGTAATGTAAGGAGTCTGTAATTTTATTACACTGGTCTCTTTGTATGCATTCAGTAAGAAAAGTGAGCATGCCCACCCCACATTTTTATTGTATTCTCTGCTTTGAATTTCCAGGTGAATGTTTGTGAGCGTTAGAATGGAAGGCTAAGAACAGCTCTCTTGAGAAGAGCAAATTTTACTTTTTAATGCAAAGCCAATTTAGTCCTACACAATGCTGTGTGAAAGAAGGTGTTTCTATTTCAGTGAAGGTGTTGGGAAGGCAGAGAGTGTAAGAGACTTTGTGGTAAATAGCTTCAGTCACAGTAAGTCATAGCTGAAGGACAGCACACACATTTATATGGGATGGAAAGCACCATTACTCACACATCCATCTTTTCAGTGGCTGAGAGAACAATCCCCATTAGCGACATCAGTTTTGAATAATAAGGGGAAAATGTATGTATGTCCTTGGAGGTTCAATAATACTGAACACAATACATGGGAAATTTGTACGTTCTCAGGAAAATTAATTACCCCTTTCACACTCTACAATTTGATAGAATATTCCATTTCCTTCTAGCAAAGCATGTTAAACTATATTTTGATGACCACAAAATATAAATAAGAAAAGGGACTGAAAGACAAAGCATGTGGAAGCTAATTAATACTACCTATATAAGTGAATTGTTATAAATGAACAGATGGAGGAAGAAATGTTTTTCACTATATCTCTGGGTTGATGTGTCTAGTGTATGGTACAAAGGAGTCCTGTGGTACAACGGAAGGTTCTGTCTTTATTGTTGCTTACTGCTGTAGAATCCTGTTTGGAGGAGTTTGCATTCATCATTTGCTTGCAATGCAGTTCAAATTCATGCTGTTTGTGCAGTTAATATATATAATATAATATAATATAATATAATATGATATGATATGATATGATACAATATGTGCAATATATAATATAATATAATACAATATATGTAATATATAATATAATATAATATAATATAATATAATATAATATAATATAATAAATTCAAGCCATGCTGGTTTGTGCCCAGGCAGCTTCCATGGCTGTGGAAGTCCACTGACCCACCTGAGAAGCTCAGTTTAGAAGCAAGGGGAGATAGATTTGCATGACTGAGACCGAACTTCAGTGGACAGAGGGAGTGAGTGAAAAAAACTTGTCTGACCTTTAGGTTACCATATAGCAGACAGTTCTAAGAACTGATTGCAGCAAGTTTGTATTCCCCATCCTCATTGTTTCCTTCCTCTCCTCTCTCCCTCTTCCTGTTTCCCTTCATCCTTCCTCTCCCCTGCAAGCATCCTTCCAACACAATAATTATATAATGTTTCTTTTCTCTGGCCATTTACAAAAGACCCTCGATAAATAAATTGTGTCTTACATATTAATCTCACTGGTGTCTCATTGTAGATGTGAAGCCAAAATAAAAATTTGCAAGCTGAAGAAGAATTAGAAATGACTACAAAAACAAGAAATTTTAACTCATCTATAATAATGGCTTTATTTCATTTTGTATTTTATATTTATGTAAAATTATACCTCGCACAAGTATTGACAAATGGATCAGTCATTAAGAATTTTCTGAATCACAGAAAACCAATTACTCTTATCACTTTGTTTATATCATTCTTAAGTGTGTAATCATCACCTATGTAAATCAACACCATCACTCAATTAAATAGGCTAAATCAAAGAAATTGGTAGGATGAATGAGTTGATTCAAAATAAGGATAACAGTTTCTGAGGTCTGATTTCAATGCAATATATTCCTTAGTGTGAGAAGTTGTATTTATTTGTAAAACTCGCACATCATTCGAGCTTTCATTTTGGGGAAAATTTCTTAAAGAATATATGAAATAAATTCATGCCTGAAATGGACACAATAAAATTACTGGCCATGAAGGGCTGATCAGATTGCTTCCTAGACAAGCATGATTTGGAATCCCCTAGAACTCCACAAAGGTCAAGGGTTTTTGGATACACCTGTAATGCTCAACCCTGGGGATGAGGAAACAGAAAGATCCCTGGGCTTCCTCACCAGGCAGTTCTGGGGTTGAATGGGGAACAGAGGGAGGGAAGGGGGCTTATGGGACTTTCGGGGAGGGAGGAAACAGAAAAGGGGAAATCATTTGGAATGTAAATAAAAAATATGGAAAATAATAAAAAAAACGAAAAAAGAAAAAAAAAAGAAAAAGCGAGTTCCAAGATCAGTGAGAAGTCCAATCTCAATAAATAACATGAAGTATATCTGTGCACAACATTCGACTATGTACACTGCCCTCCACACACGTGTGCACACACATGAAGATGCACTCACACACAGGAAAGTAACTTCCATCATGATTTCAATGCTATCAAATTTTTGTTATATGACCTGAAAGTTTCAATTAGGAACAACAACAACAACAACAAAAAAATAATTTGAAAGTGAAGCCTGCTTAAGTCATATAAATATATGAAAATTTATAGAAAATATATAAATCATATTCAAAGGCTGAAAATAATTTTTTTCTGAAGTAAATAATGAAAGCTTTCATACAGGAGAAAAATTTTGAGATAAAATTGGAAAAATCTCTGACTGAAAAGCAATTACTGATATTAGTTGAAATTCATGTAACTTCAAAATTTGCCACTTAGGAGCAGAAAAGTGAGGGACAGCTGCTCCCTTCAGCATATGAGCAGTCCCCACCTCTGTGCTGCTCCCAAACATTTCATCATGGTGACAGGAAAGCTGCATGGATCCTCCCACGTGCCTCCGGCAACCAATTTGCACCTTTCCTTCACCAATTCTAGTTTCCTATGCAGTGCTTTGTCACTATTTCTTTAAAGAGGTAGAGTTGAAAGTTAAATGAAGTGTAATGTGCAAAGAAAAGTCTATAATTTCTTATCTTAGCCCCTGGGGAAAATGCATGTTAGGATTGAAGATTTTAAAGATAAATGTAACTTATGGAGGAATATATAAGAATTAATCTTCCAGTAATAGATCTACAGTTTTAATTTTAAAAATTATTTTAGTATAACATGACAACACCACAGGAGAACTTTCCTGTCTAAAAACTCTAGATGTATAATAAAGATTCATTGACTATGGTGGCAATGTTGCCTAGCAGATTTCTGGAGATTACTAACCTTATCTAAGTGAAGGAGATTTACTCTGCCTAGAATAGTACATCCCGATTTTAACCATGCTGCGACATACTGTATAATATCCTGCTCAGTTTCCAGTTTTCATTGTACACACTTCCATTTTACACCTTCTGCTGAGAACTAGAACACCGAGATGATTCCACATCTTGAATATTGTGATTAGTAGTGCTACAGTGAACCATTCTGAGATCTTGATTTCAACTTTTTGGATCAATTCCCACAAACACAATTGCAAATTAGAGGTAATTCTATTTTCATATGTTTAGAAACTCCAATTCTTTCTTTCCACAATAACTGTATTACTTCACACATCAAACAATAGTTCACAGAGATTTCAATTTTTAAAAATGTATTTTACTAACACTTTCTGTCATCTATCTTTTTCTGATAATAGCCACCCTGACTAGTGTGAGTACGAATCTTATTGTGGTTTTGATTTACATTTCCCCAGAAACAACTGATAATGAACATTTTTGCACATACCTGTTGGTCTTTTGTACAGCTTCCTTGGGGATAAAAACTTGTCCTTTTTAAAATCAGGTTGCTAGGTGTTTTATTTTTCTCGAGTTATAACAGTTTGTCATATATTTTAGAGATTAACTCCTTAATTGGTACAGAGTCTGAACATATTTCTTCCCCATATTGTACGTGTCATTTCATTGTGTTGTCTCCTTTGTTTTATAGAAAGTATTAGTTTAATATAATCTCACTTGTGTTTTTGTTGTTTGTGATTTTGTTCTCATACTATGAAATCATTATTAAAATCAAATTAGTAATATCAATAATAAAAATTTTTATTATGATATATATCCATGTAGACAAAAATCATACAACATACACTCCTTAACTTGTTACCACTAGAGCTAGCAAAAGAACAGTACTCAGATTTAGTAGAAAAAATATGTGAGGTAAAAAAAAAACATATTAAACTCACAGCTTGGAGTAGTATATTTCTAGTTCTTGGGAAGCTATGATAGGAGTATTTCCATGATTTTGATGCTAGGTAGGACATCATTTTATCAAGCTAGTCAGAAATATATAAAACAAATTTTAAAGGACAACAAAGAAAATCAATAAATGAATAGATGCTTATGTAATGATACAAGCACTGAAAATATATAAGTAGACTGAGTAAAAAGAACTAGCTAGAGAGAAGACATAAATTAATGTGAATGTGTTGCAAATTAATCTGCAGAAACAGAAAACATTGTTTGTGTGTTAGATAATTGTGATAGAAACAGGATAAATGTAGCATTTCACAAACCATACCCACATAGTACACAACTGTGCAAGGAAGTTTTGAGAGATCATATTATGGAAGTAGAAAATAACGAGCAGGCATCACAGAGAGCATACTTTCTACGTGAATGCTTTAACTGTACAGTAAGTGACTTCTACAGAAGGATAGCATCTCTTCTGCAGAAATTAAAATCCAACTAAAATTGAAGTTGTTTCTTCTCCCAGTGAGGAGCCCCCTACCATGCTAGAGTATGACCAGTGTCCATCTAGCTCAGGTATTTAATTATCACAGAAAAGTTAAGAGAGAAAAAAATATTTATCTGGAAATTTTACCACTTTATTTAAAGGAAAGATTTTGTAGTGAACAAAAACTTTCACTTAAATTCATAATCAACATTGAATTCAGCTATAAAGTATCAATAAAGAGTCAACAGGAACATGCAGTTGTATTCTTATTTGGAAGCAATGTATATTTTCAAATGTGAAGTGATCAGTTCAATTATATAAATTATGGTTTGTGCTAAGCAATTAGAGATGCGAGGCTTCAACTTGGGAACTATTCATATTTTTAAGGTAACTTGTTCTTACATTAGGTCTAAATGAAAACATTGGCTGGCTCAAGAAACTCAGTCCTCATCAGTGTACACTGCAATAAAAAAAATCACACTATCTTGATTCATAGCTTTTACTCAACTGATTGAATTATTTCTTTTATTTGGTCAACTTTGGTCAACCATTTATGACTTCTGGTAACACAGTATGGATTTTTCCATATTTCTATAGTGATGCTAAATATATTACCCTAAGCCAACTGTGAAGATGTTGCATCAATAGGATTGTAAAAACTAATTACACCTTTTTAAAATTCACAGGGAAAAGGCATTACTTTGACCATCCATTAGGCCCTCTACGTCATCTGACTTGTAGAAAAACAACCAATTATTTATTATTTATTCTACAGTTTACAGTGGCAGGTGTAACAGCTATATCTCTTTTATTTTCAGTTCCCATTTACAGTGTGACATCTTAAATAATTACTTAACAAATAATATGTCTGTATATATGCAGGTTGTATTTCAGCGAAACTAGTTCTTCCTGACGACATAAGATAAAAGGTATTCAGCTTATATGTAATATAACAAAGCTACTTATAGTTTTTATACTACTACAAGTAAATAAAAAGTATTTGTAATACTACAAATCGCTACAAAGTAATACTTAGAGTCCCGAGAAAGTAAAGAAGCAGAGTTCCATATTGAATGTGTGCAATAAAAGGATGCATTATTTGGAGAATTAAAATAAAATTCTAAAAATTATTGAATTAATACTTTTCTTTCAAAATATTCCTGAGGTTTTTAATAATGTCTCTTGAAAATAAATTCTTGTCCTCTCAGTACTTCTATTTCCTAGATCATTACAATTAAATTGTTTGCTGTGCTGTGTATCGTTTATCAACAATTTATCTATCTATCTATCTATCTATCTATCTATCTATCTATCTATCTATCTATCTATCTATCATCTATCTATCTATCCATTCATGTTCCTATAAAGAGTCAACAGGAACATGCAGTTGTATGCTTATTTGGAAGCAATGTATATTTTCAAATGTGAAGTGATCAGTTCAATTATATAAATCATGGTTTGTGCTAAGCCATTAGAGATGTGAGGCTTCAACTTGGGAACTATTCATATTTTTAAGGTAACTTGTTCTTACATTAGGTCTAAGTGACAACATTGGCTGGCTCAAGAAACTTATCATTTACCTGATTCACTATCTGCCTAAATTATATGCTAACATAAGGCAAAGTAATATTGTTTATTATCTTTCTTCATTGTGTCCTACACTGAAGTTAATTTGAAAAATCATTTATTTTTTTTATTTTTTTATTGAATATAATCTTCATGTACATTTCAAGTGGTAAAACCTTTCCCAGTTTCCCCCCAATTCCTCCTCCCACTCCCTGCCTCCAAGTATAGGCCCCTCCACCCAACCCACTCCCACCTCCCCCCCCCCAATTTCCCCTTGTTGGGGCATCTATTTAGCCTTCACCTGACCAAGGACCACTCCTCCCACTGATGCCCGACAAGGCATTCCTCTGCCACATCGTTGGCTGGAACCATGTGTACCCCTTGGTTGCTGGCTTAGTCCCTGGGAGTCCTGGAGCGTCTAGGTTGTCAACATCGTTGTTCTTCCTGTGGGGCTGTAAACCCATTCAGCTCCTCCGAACTGCCCTCCAACTCCTCCATTGGGGACTCCACTCCCAGACCAATGGTTGGTTACTAGCATCTGCCTCTGTATGTATAAGGCTCTGGCAGGGCCCCACTGAAGACAACCTTGGCATGCTCCTTTTGATATGCGCTTCTTGTTTTAAGTGAAAACAAACAAACAAAACTTAGCTGGGTGGGATCTACTGTTATCACCACTCCCTACATCTCTTTATCTCCTTCCTTAGTAATTTTCTTTTTCTTTTTTTTTATTTTTTTTATTATTTTCTATATTTTTGTATATTTTTTATATTTTTATTATTTTTTATATTTTTTATATTTTATGATTTCCCCTTTCCCATTTCCTCCCTCCCCAAAAGTCCCATAAGCCCCCTTCCCTCCCTCTGTTCCCAATTCAACTCCCTCTTGCTTCTCTGTCCTGGCATCCCCCTACATCCATTCTTTCCAGGACCAGGGGTCTCTCCTTCCATCTTCTTGGAAATCTATTGATATGCGAATTGTGTCTAGGGTATTCCGAGATTCTGGGTTAATATCCCCTTATCAGTGACTGCATACCATGTGTGTTCTTTTGTGATTGGGTTACCTCACTAAGGAAGATATTTTCCAGTTCTGACCATTTGCCTAGGAAGTTTGTGAATTCATTGCTTTTAATTGTAGAGTAGTATTCCATTGTGTAAATATACCACATCTTCTGAATCCATTCCTCCGTTGAGGGACATCTGGGTTCTTTCCAGCTTCTGGCTGGTTGGTTCACAGCAGCTGTTTGTGTTCATGAAGTCCTTTATATAATTCATGTTGCATAATTTTAAATATATGTCAAAATATCAGGTTCATTTTGGAAAGATGTTTTAATAATTAAGTAAAAAATGCCCGCCCTCCCTCTGGATCACCATACCCCTTCTGTCTCCTCTACCCCTCCCTCCTTTGATGCCCATCCTGTTCATTCCGACATAGTAGACCTGTGCTATGTCTGCCACGGGGGAAGACCCCATTTCCTGGTGCTTTCTAGAGATCCAGCAGCAGCGGGGTATTTGGCCTATGCCAAGTCTGCATATGGGAAGCCCACATTTCCTGAGACCCAGCAGCAGCAGGACATTCAAGAACCAATAGTTTGCAGGACATTCAACCCTTGCCAAGTCTGCCACAGGGAAGACCCCATTTCCTGATATTTCCTGGAAAACCAGCTGTATGCAGGACATTTGAGAGAAAGGGAATCCCAGGAGTACAGATACACAGGCCTGAAGGACAGAGAAGTCACAGTCAGAGATAGCAACACCAGCTAACACTGGAGATAACTAGATAGCCAAAGGCAAATGCAAGATCATTACCAACAGAAACCAAGGCAACATGGCACCATCAGAACCCAGTTCTCCCATAACAGCAAATCCAGGATACTCTATCACATCAGAAAAGCAAGAGCTGGATTTCAAATCACATCTCATGATGCTGTTAGAGGAATTCAAAAAGGACGTAAATAACTCCCTTAAAGAAATAAATGAGAACATGGGTCAGCGGGTAGAAGCCCTTAAAGAAAAATCAGTTTTAATGCTAACCCATGGTACACTCAGACAGCAACATACTCGGTTATTTCAGGAACAAGTATACACTACAAATTCTGGGATCACTTCTGACATTACATTTACACTTACAGTTGTAGATTTGACATGGTCATCTGCTTTAAAGTTGTAAAGAGACAGAATGAGTTGAGTTTTTTCAAACTTATTACTCAATAAAACTGCTTTGAAATCTAATTTGTTTTTAAAATGTATATTGTAATGCTTTGTTAAGTAAAATTTTAGTTTATATAAGAATTTTACTAAAATTTATTGTTTTTCAAGAGAAATATGTTTTAGTTCTCAGTTGCTAATTGCTTCTAATTAAACTAAAGAATGAGTCCTCTGAATAATAGTTATTATAGTTAGCTGAAGGCTAAATATGTTTGTCTTTTAGGTAGCGGTAGACATAAACAAAGATGCATCCCAAGTACCAAATTTACTATGGATGGCATGAATTAGAAAATGCTGAAATGTGTTGGGAAAATTACAAGTAGTTCCATGTCTTGAGTTTTAGATTGTTGCTTAAAACTAACTTCAAATAGTTACACAGGAGCCTTTGTAATATAATATTACAAATATATTATATATTAGATAGAAAGACATCAATAATATTCAGGGATGTTTATTTCTTTCCTAATACCTCACACATTGAGATATATATATATATGTATATATATATATATATATATATTCACATGCATATATCTATCTAATATACAAATATATTATATAAATATTACAAATATATGCATATATATGCATATATTTGACATTGTTCATATAGATATTCAAGTTAAATGTTTGGGGTTCATGTACTCCCTATCTCTTGAAAGTGGTTTCAGTAGATTTGCAAGTATAGGAAATGTCAAGAACATACAACTTAAGATATACTTATTTTGAAATACAACCCTCAATATTATACATAAAACAAAATGGAAAAACAGATGTAAATTTAAAATAAAGTGATAGATTTGAGTATTTACACACATGAAGAATTTGTTGCTTGATTAGTGATGTATGTGAGAGTATCAAACCCACTGCTGGGTATGGATCATATGGACAGGTTATTCTTTGGTTGTATAATAAATCTAGCTGAGCAGGACATGTGAGGAAGGTGGACAGATACATTATTCAGTGGTTTTCATTTCAGCACCTGCCTTCATCTCTTGTCCTAGCTTCCTTCAAAGATGGACAGAAATGTCACAGTGTAAGCTAAACAAATCTCTTCCTACTTTGAGATGTTTTGGGTAAGGGTTTTATCATAGCACCAGAAAGGCTAATATAGTATTTTTTTGTTAATACAAATAAGTTAGACAAATAAATTTTGCAAAGAGCTATACATATATCCCTATTCTGGAGACTCAAAATCATTTCATGACATGAGCTCAGTTCTTGTGAGGATTTTATTACTGATATCAGGAGCACATGAAAGATTATATTATCTGTGATATTATATTATTTGTGATCTTTTCTAGAGGCATTTCCTCAGTAATCCTAAAAGTCCATGCTGTCAATATGTGGTCACATCAAGGTCAAATCACTCTTAACATATCAAGTGGAACACAATGTTTATTAAAACCTAATTATGGCACTATGAAAAGAACATGAATCTTAAAACACATATAATTCCACAGAGTAAGAGTGTTTAAGGGTGATATACCAGGGGAAACTGATGGGTGGAAGATACTGGAATCTTGAGAAACGTGTTAGAACTTCAGGAAAGGCAACATCCTCTTTCACTAAACTATCCAAAATATCACTGTGAAAAGAAATGCTATCACTGAAATGTGTGAAAATTTCCTAAGTAGACTTGCTAAGTAGAAGAACATTCTAGGCCTCTCATCATACAGTGTGAAATCTCTGATGGCAGGAAGAACAGAATTATACATACTGTTTATATTAACATCGACAAGTAGCAAGGGTCACCTGATAGTCAATACAACAGCAGGGATAGCCACTATGTCTTCATTTCTTTGTTAGCACTTAAACATCCCTAAGAATTTACTGAAGTTTTGGAGACCCAGTTGCATTGAAATGTTATGGCTGCAGATAGGAGAATGTGGTCCTCTAAAAAGCTCTACCCAGCAGCTGACTAAGACAGATATAGACCCCCACAGCCAAACAGTTGACTCTTATGGAAGAATAGGAGGAAGAGTTGCAGCACCTGAGGGGATAGGAACTCCACAGGAAGACCAACAGAGTCAACTAACCTAGACTCTTGGGGCTCTCAGAGTCTAAACCACCAACCAAAGAACATACACTGGCTGGACCTTGGCCTCCCCGCACATATGTAGCATATTTGCAGCTTGATCTTCAAGTGGATCCTGAACAGCTGGAGTGGGTGCTATAGCCAAAGCTATAGCCTGTATGTGGGATATGTTCTACTAGCTGTTCTGTCTTTTCTGGCCCCAGTGGGCAAGAACACACCAAGCTTCACAGAGACTTGAGTTGCTAGTGTTGGGGGAGACCCATGGGAGGGGACATCTGCTCAAAGAAGAAGGGGAGGAGTGATGGGGGAAGGATTATACAGGAGGGATTGACTGGGATGGGGCCAGTGAGTGGGATGTAAAGTGAATAAGTAAAAAAATAAATAAATAAATTTTAAAAAGTGAGAAATGTCTATTCAATTTTATTATCATTAAAATGAAATACTTTGTTTCCTCCTGATCTATTTCCTTCTTTCACATCCTACATATCCTGTGCCATTCTCTCTCAAACTCCTGGCTCTTTCACTATTTTGATTGTTATTGTTTTACATGCAAATACACTCACATATGCACACACACACACACACACACACACACACACACACACCCCTGTGCAGTCTCTTAAGTTACAGTCTATAACTGACAAATCTCTCATGGAGTTACACTCGCCACGCGTATAGAAAGCCATTTTTAAGCCATATCATTTCCGTGTTTGTGCCTAGATTGTTTGTGTCATTGCAAAAATCTCTTTAGGATCTATAAATTTTGGTAGCACTATTCTTTGCTATGGTCTAGCTTACTTTCAAAGGACTCCTAATTCCCTATTGTCTTAATGTCTTCTTCCAAACAGCTTTCCTTATGCAAGAGGATTCATTTAGTTTTCCTAGTAATAGCATACTTTAAAGACCACATATACTATTATACATCATTTGGAAACATAGCTGGATGTTTTTAATATTGACATTTTATGCACATTTAAATATTTTTATTTTCTCAAATTTTTCCACAAAAATAACATTTTTAAATTTAGCAAGCCCTTCTATCACATTCCTGGAAAGCAATTTCTATTATCGTTCTCTACTAAGCCTGGTGATTTTAATCATGTCTAATTAACTTTTCCTGGGTACTGATGATGTTATAAAAGATATAAGAAAATAATTTAAATATTGCCATTCTTATGAACTTTAAAATTTTTCAATATTTTTGGGAAGATAGAAAAGCAGTTTTACTTATTTACTTACTCATGTGTTGTTGATAATTTTCCTTATAAAGGCTTCCCAATAAATGTGATGTAAAAACTCAAAAAACAGTTATCTCCAAAGATGTCAATACGAAAGGATCTATGACATTTTTCAATATAACTTAAATGTGAATTTAAAAAAGAACAGCAACAAACCAGCTCAATACACCTCCTCCATCCAACTCTCGATCAAACTACCAAACAGCCAAGCAAACAAAACACATAAACAAAAACTTAAAGAATCTTCTTTGCTTTATCCCTTCCCTCTGTTGATTGGTCAGGAATGATGATGTGATCCATCATCTCCACATTAGTTTCTAGGTTAAATGTTTCAGACATTCTTACAGCATCAGGAAGGAGTACATTTCCTATCCTCTGTCTCTTTTTAAATTTAAAATTGGCTTATTTTTTCTGTGGTGAGAGAATAAACGTGGGATTCAAAAGGGACATTGTCCCATACAGATTTTACTATTTATTCCTTCCAGATGTCAAAAAGAGATTAAAATGGACCACCATCATGTCACAACATGAAAGAATCATGAAAGAACATGTACATGTCAATCATAAAGCTAGGCAACTCCTCAAGAAATCAACCTCTTAGGAAGATGGATTTTGATTAGACTACCACAAATTAAACACAGGAATTCTTGCACCAGGAGACAAGCATGGCTTTCTCTATATATTTAATTTAAGGGGATTATATCATTCAATCTGTAAATTTATGATCAAAAATCTTTAGTTCCCATTTTCCTTTCAGTTGATTACCCATGAGCTTGAATTTACATCCTTGATTAGTATGAAGACTGCTGTAATGCTGGGAAAACCCACTTTAGCCTGAGGCCTTCCTTTTGCAATATATCTGAATTTTAAGATACTAAGGTTTTAAAATGGATGAGGAGAGGGAACCGAAGGTAAAAGAGAGAGCACATATAAATCAGATAAGTTTTCTGATGGACACACAGAAGACTTAGCATGATGCTAGGTTGGAAGGTAGACTGCTATGTGAAACTTATTTCATAGAAAATTAAATCAAGGAGTAAAATCAATTTTTCAAAAATTGACAATTTTGTGTTCATATTTAATAAGGAATTTAACTTTAAAATTTGAGAAAAGCTTAAAGAAGGAATTACATTATCAAGGGAAATTTCTATCAGATGCTAAAGGCAGAAGCAGGATGACTCTGCATCTTCTTGGACACAGAAAGAGCACCAGGTGTTCAGCCTCACTCGTGAGTCAAAGGCTGATAAGTATCTTATTCCTAAGCACTGACAGTATTTTGGGGGCATGGGGGGGTGAAGAGATGGTAGGGAGTTTCTGGGGGAAAACTTGGAAAGGGTATAACATTAGAGATGTAAATAAAGAAAATATCCAATAATAAATAAAATGAAATTGAAAAAAAGAAAGGAATCCATACAATAAATTTATCACAGTTGATATAGACTATGTGACCTACTTTTAAATAGTTTCAGGAAAACTATATCTGAGAACTTTTCAAACACACTTAGACAGAAGAAACAGTGCAACACTTGCACCTAGACCCCTTACAGAGGAGAACACAAATCTGTGGTCATAGAGAGCACTGGGAACTGCTCTCTGACCACTCAGTGTGTCTGATAAGTTACCAACAGACAGAGTCATGGTCAGGGTATGGCAGTCACTTTTGGTCAAGACACATCATAGATGCATCTCAGTTGCCTTACCTTGTACACATCTGTGCACTAATGTCTCAGGACCTACTTTGGTTAAGATTTTAACTTATATTTCAACTCCTTTGTGTTATCTCCTGCAGAATGTCAACACAGTTGGTTATCCAGTTCTCATGAATACTCCTTTAAACACCTAGCAGCCTGTCTTCTGGCTCTCAGAAAAGCACACTGAGAACTCCTTGAAATCTAGTGATATTTCTTTAACCCTTTGCTATCATTTGGAAAAATTAACCAAAACAAAACAAAATAAACAAAAAATAAAAGCAAAAAACAGAAAGACAGAGACACTGGGGTTGGTAATGTGTTTATGTGAATTCCTATTGGTATCTAAAATTGGAATAAAAGAATCTTTGTCTCAGATAAGTATCATGGAAAATCAGAGCTGTTTTGAAAATTGCAACCGATTATAGGACTGTACTTTGTGAATTTGTTGTTGTTCAGTCAACTCTGACATCCTGCAAAGACACTCCTAATAGAGTACTGATAAATACTACAAAGACCTGGATTCCTAAGGAAATAGTAATCTGAATACTAAGATCAGTTATTTCATTTTTAAAAAATGTATAATAACATAATATCTGGAATTGTTATGAGTAAAAATTCACGTTGAAATTATCAAGAATCTAAATAATCTATCAGTTTAAATACTAGACAAATAGGAACTTGAACAACTCTGCATAATTTTACTGAAAATGTAAAACTATGCTCAAGTTTAAAAAGCCAAACAAATACAAAAAAAACCCAAAACAAATCTTCTCCACAGGATAAATTTCACATAGCACATAACCCTTGTCTTTCTATTCTAAAGTCACATCAGCATGGGGTCACTGTGTTAGTGATTCAGATTACAAAACTTCAGGTCAGACTGTTTTGAAGCATGCCAGCTACCATGCATTAATGTTTAAAAACGGCTGAAGATTTTCTTATCAACTTAGTCTTTTTTTTTTCCATTTCTCAACACATCATAGCCAAAAGGATGGGCCAGAAGAGCTAAAATTGTAGGCACCAACATGGCATGTTATTTTTCTTTTATTAACTTATGTGAAAGTTGCATGAAGAGCAGTCAGACACCAACATGTGGATCACATAGGGCAGTCAGATCTCGGCTTGCTCCTTGGCTCTCAATACTTCTTTGGGGAGGAGAACCAGCCTTGTGGACAGATAAAGGAAGAATGTTGAGGAGAGGGCTGCAGTGATATTGGGAAGAGGCTAGGGACCACTTCAAGATGAGAAAGGGGTGACGAGTGCTTGGTTGTGCCTACGGAAAGGTAGGGTACCAAGCTATGCTAGCTACTTCATTCTCCAGTTAAGTCTTTGTGAATTCTAATCGGCAGGTGAGAAAGTTGGATTCTCATCAAAATATAGTAGGTCTCAGGACAAGCTTCAGATTCAATATTTTTTAAAAAGCTCCTAGGGGCTTTTGGTCTCTGGACAACATTATTTGAATCTAGGGACACACAGAGAAAAGGAGGGGATGGGGCATGGGGCATGGGGCATGGGGCACGGGGCACGGGGCATGGGACATGGGGCATGGGGCATGGGACATGGGGCATGGGGAACGGGGCACGGGACATGGGGAAGAGGAAAGGACAGACAGAAAGGAAGGGAAGGACGGAAGGGGGGAGGAAGGAATGGAGAGAGTCAGAGGTAGAGAGAGAAAGGGGGGAAGGGAGAGAGGGAGAGGGAGAGAGGGGGGAGAGGGGGGAGAGGGAAAGAAGGAGAAGGAGAGTGAGAGTGAGAGGGAGAGGGAGAGGGAGAGGGAGAGGGAGACGGAGACGGAGACGGAGACGGAGACAGAGACGGAGACAGAGACTGACGGAGATATCCAGCGATAGAACCTACCTCAGCACCAGCTGTTTTCCTAAGTGTATTCTCAGGTAAAGGGTTTAGAGGTCTATGTATAAGTAAACAGCTGCCTATAACACTGTGTTAGTAGATGTTCTGAGGCCATCGTGACCATGTTAACAGGCAAAACCAGCATAATTCAATCTGAGTAAATGCTGAGGTGTGTTGGCTGAGACTCAAGCTCATCTTTTGCTTGCAACATCTTCCTTAGAAGCATCAAAATATAAAGGTACTAAAACGTCAGCATATTAGATGCTGCAGTAAAACGCCACCTGCACACACATTGACCCAACACAGACTCTAGGAATTTCAATGCTCTCTGTCAGTATAAAATGCCAATGTTGCTCCCAGCTAGAAACATCTCCTGTTCCAAATATAGGGAAATGCCTTTAATGGTCTCCTGGCACCATGAAGCCACAGGGTCTCTGTGTGATCACAGCTGTGGGAACAAGATAAGCAAATGCAAAGAAAGGAACACTATTGCCCATCCCTGCCTTGGGTGGAAGGTTATGATAGTATATAGACAGATGATATGGAAAGTTGAGTAAAAGAATACTCCAAGGCACACCCAACATAGGAATCCACCCAGGGACTGGGGAAATAAATGTCTAAGGTGAAATGCTTGTGGCTTGTAAGCGTGAGAACCTGAGTTCAGATTTCCAGAACCCATCTGAGCACAACCTAGCTGCTAAGCCTCTGTGTGTTGAATCACGCAGTGGGAAGACAGAAAATAGACGATCCCAAGGTCTTACTGGCCATCCAATATTGCAAAACAGTTGAGCTCCAGGAGCAGTGAGAGACTCTATCTCAAAACCTAAGGTAGAGAGCAATAGAGGTACAGTCGATATAGTCTTCTGGTCTCTACATAAATGTCCAAGCATGTGTGTCAACAGATACAGAAAGAAAGAGAGGGAGGGAAGTAAGGAGGGATGTAGGAAATGAGAGGGAGAGAGAAGAGAGGAGTGACTGAAGGATGGATGGAGGAGGACAGGGAGGAAGGAAGGAACAAAAGAAGGAAAGGAAAGGAAAGGAAAGGAAAGGAAAGGAAAGGAAAGGAAAGGAAAGGAAAGGAAAGGAAAGGAAAGGAAAGGAAAGGAAAGGAAAGGAAAGGAAAGGAAAGGAAAGAGAGCCAAGTGCTCAGGAGCCCTCGTCATATTCACGTCACAGGAGCTCTTGTCTCTGGACCTGGTCTTTGTATCTCAGAAGTAAATTTTATGAGGAGCCTGGGTGGAAAGGACCAGCCCTCAGAGTAGCTGAGGAAGTTGAGGAGGATGTTGTACTATGAAACTGAGGTGTGGGGAGTGTGTACCCCAGCCACTGGCCATTGCTTGCTTACATTCCACAGAAAACCATGAAATAGCACTCAAGCAACTAATGTTTGATAATTTCTCATTTTTCCTACCTGCCATAATTTCCAACTTTTAGGCTTAATATCCTTAAACATCTGTCACTTAAGTGACTTCCCTAAATATTTCTAGCATTTTCCAGGTATTACTAAGAGGTCTTCTTATGTCTATGCTTAAACATTTTGTTAGGAATTTATTCTGTTAAGCCAAGCTCATTCCAATCTCTCTCTCCCATCATTCTTGTTTTTCACTTTTCCGATTGGGACCTAATTTTTAAAATCACCATGGGACCTATTTCTGATTGTTGCATTTCAACCATTTGTCCAGCTATCCACTCCCTCCTTTTTCCATTGACATTATCTTGATTTCTTGATTACTTCCTCTGTTTACCCAGCTCTTAACTAGTCATTTTGTCTCTAATTTTGGGTTTCCTCTCTCATGCTTAATTTCTAAATACTGCTATTCTATAGGGAAATTTTGAGGTACACAGTGAGGGATGAAGTTTATTTCATCATATTAATCAACTGTAACTATCATCTCTCTCCACTATTCTCATAGCCATGTTTACACTCTAGATACATGCTGTTATTCTGGTTTTTCAGAAATGATTGTATCTGATCTTTCTTAGGACATTTGTACCAACTGTTCCTTCTTCCTGGGAAACTTTCATTCCAGGAACTTCAAATAAAATATCATCAGGGGAGGCTTCCTCCACTACTTAGCTACTACATTCTTCAATTTCAGCTGCATATCCAACTTACTTTTCTTCTTGGCATTTCAAATACTCATTTATCACTCCTCTGGAGTCAGATTCATCTGTCCTTACTGTAAGACTGACTGCTGAGGATAGTAAATTTCATGACTTGTTCACCAGTGTGCTGTGGATAAGAAAATAGGATAATCTTCTGAATAGACTGAGACAACATTACAAAGCATGCTTATGGAATAAGATTCTTTTCCAAAAGAAAGTGACAGAGTTGAGGGTGGCAGTTTTGTGGGATCGTGATTCATATTTACATTGGAATTCTATTATTTCAAAGAGTATTTCAGCATTGAAAGAATATTCCTATGTTAAAGAACATGATGTGTTAATCAGCTGTGAACTGTTCTCAATATGGCAATGTACATTATTAGCAGTAGTTTTCTGACTAAGAATATAAATGTATATGTAATGATTTTTAATTATATTTAAGCATTACTGAAATTTTCTAATTTTTTATTTCATGATGCTGCCCTCCCTTAATTATAAAATAAAAATATATGTTAATTAATATTTGTCAAATAAAATAGGATAGATTTTAAAGATATGACCAGGTATCACATAAAAAACTTTCTTCAATTTCAAATTACAAGTCAGAACTTCAATGGTCTTTATACATATGTACCACAGAAGAATAGAAAGTATTCCTTGGTGATAATGTATTTGTGTTTTAGGTGAAGTAAAGGCTGACTCTTGTCAATACTTATGTCTTTGTTACATTTTTACTGTTGTGATTAGACACCATGACCAAGGCAACTTTCTTCTGAGAAAATATATTGCAGCATCCAGCTCAACGACTGAGTCCATGAACATCATAGCATGTAGCATGGCAGGAAGTAGGCAGGCTTGGTACTGAAGCAGTAGCTGACAGCTTACAGAGAGAGAGAGAGAGAGAGAGAGAGAGAGAGAGAGAGAGAGAGAGAGAGAGAGACAGAGAGAGAGACAGAGAGAGAGACAGAGAGAGAGACAGAGAGAGAGACAGAGAGAGAGAGACAGAGAGAGAGAGACAGAGACAGAGACAGACAAAGTCAGAGACACACAGAGAGAAAGAGAGCCAGAAAGGGAGCCAGAGAGAGAGAGAGAGAGAGAGACAGAGACAGAGACAGAGACAGAGAGAGATGCAGAGAGAGACAGAGAGAGATGCAGAGAGAGACAGAGAGAGAGAGAGACAGAGAGCTGGGAATAACATAGGCATTTTTACCTCAAATCCAAGTGAAACATCTCCAACAAGGTCATATCTCCTAATCTTTCACAACCAGTTCTACCAACAAGGTACCTTCACATTCAAAATACATGAATATATGGACCACGTCCTTTCAAACAACCATAATATATATACTTCTCCCAAGTATCTTAGCTTGTCATACAAACTTGAAATGTGTAAATGTTATATGAATTTGAAATTGGTACTATTTTAATTTCAAATTTACTGTAATATTTAGATCTATAAAATGAACTTGCATTTAGGGAAAAATAGAGAGGTAAATTATTCTGAAGTGCTCTTTTTCTCTTTTTCATGGAATAGTTTAAAGGAAATGAATGTTAGATTCCTCTTTTTATTTTTAATTTTATTATTATTTTTTAACTTGCTGATAATTGACAGTGAGTCCATCTGGTCCTGAGCTTAACTTTATTGGGAAAACTTTCTCCCTGCTTTAATTTCTTTGAGGTTTATTGACTTGCTTAAGGTGTTTATTGCTGATTTAATCATAGGAGGATGCATGTCTTCCTTCAAAATTCATTTTTATCTGTTTCATCTATATTTTCTAGGACTTGTTTGGAATGTAAATTTTCAAATTATATCCCAATGGTTGTTGGTATTGTACTGGCATTTATACTAACTTCCTTGTTTCAACTTAATTTTAATTTGAATTCTTTTTCTCTCTTTCTGTCCTCATTTACCTATAACTTTGTCAACTTTAAGCTAATTTTTTCTTAAGCTTTCTATTTTCATCCTTGGAGATGTTTGGCACTGATAGACAGGTAAGGATGAACACCATGAAGTCCTTGCCAAAAGCTGTGGGTAGACCTTCAGTTGTATGTCCAGCTCTTCTATGTCTCAGAGGTAGTGTGGGACCCTGTACTTCAGATGTTAGACTCTCTCTGGAACCAGTTATTATTATTATTTTTGTTCCCTGTTCCTCCTCTTAACATGCAAATGTCTAGGTATATATATGTGGGAAATTTTCTTCTATGATTTCATTGAATAAATGTAGTGTTTATCTAAGTTGTCTGCTCTATACTGTAAATTATTAGGCTTGATTATTTGATGATGTTACACTGGTCTTGTAGATTATTGTCATGTTCATCTGTTTCTTTGTTGAGGTTGGAATTTTCAACCTTGACTTTTCTGCCGTGTCTTCTTTCTTCTATTTGGTCTTTTGGACTGTTCACTCTTTTCCAATACATTTTTGTTTAATTAATTGTTTCTTTTTCAGTGTTAGCTTCCTATTTTTGAAAATATTAATTTCCGTGCCTTATAGTTTTCTGATTTCAATCCCATTGCTGATTTTATCACATAAGTTGGTGACTTTTTCCTTATCCTGCTACCTTTCCTCTCAAGGCCTTGGAATATATTTGTTTGTCATTTTCTTTCCTATTTAATGTCATTTTATCATTTTTAATGGATTTTTTAAAATCTTCATCTGAGTATTTTCTTATCTTAATTACTTTTGTTAGATGCAGAATTATAAACTTTGACAGAGCTATGTTCTCTCTCTCTCTCTCTCTCTCTCTCTCTCTCTCTCTCTCTCTCTCTCTCTCTCTCATTCTCTTTCTTTCCATGTCTTCCTTACTCATTGTGGTTTTTAACCTGCTAGTAAGGGCATTTCTCGCACTTCAGTGGGTAGATCTTGTCCCTGAGATTCCTTAGGAAGGATCAATCAGCAAGAAGAAAACAAAGTGTTGTAAGAAAAGTAATATTGTATCCAACTCCAAGAAATGATTTGGGAACAAAGTTAGAAAGTTGTAAATAAAGGAATAAAAATTAAAATCAGAGTATTAGAACTAAGAATACCAGTACAACCAACTCTAAGAGGTAAGATAAAGCAACACAGAAACACAAAGTATTTGAAGAGAAAGCACAGGAAGAGTTATTGAATAAAGGAAATTAGATCATTGTAGGAAGAATCACAAATAGAATTATAATTTATAAACAGAGTAAAGTAAAAATATTGCCATAGTGCACTCAAAAAGGAAATTGAGAGTTATAAATAAGAAATAAAAATAAAGATAATGTATTGGATAGCATCTTTCTGAGTCCTCAGAAATTGTAGGTGGACAATTATTCATTCTGGGGAGACCACTAAAATTATGGACCCTTGTTTTTCTTGTATGTAGTTGGCCTTCTTGCTTAGAGTGTATTGAAGAAGCTTCTGATATTTACCTGAGTTAGTGCTCTTCATCTCAGTCATTTCCTTCCTTTTCTTCCCAATAGACATTAATGGCCATCCTTAGGTCAGGGTCACCTTCCAGAGACTCTCTGATGGCACCATTTGCATGGCTAATGTTTTAGTTGAGTTCGTCTCCCAAGTATATTGTAAGTAGGGAAATCAGCTGCACTGAGATACTGCAGGTAGAGAACTTGCCTTGATGATTTCAAGACCTCCTGAGGCTAACTATGGATATAGTAAACCATGGATCAAGTAAAACCATGAACCATTAAAGTTTTGGGGTGAGAGATACAAAGTTCCAGATGTTAATATACCTCATACCAGAGGTTAAAAGCTATCAATCTAAAGGTTTATACTATGTTGATCACATAATCCTAGCTACTGAAAAAAGTCCTACTTATGTATTTCCTTATCTGAGCTAGGCCTTCTGTCATCTACATCTTGGCAATGCTCAACCTTCCTGCTTTCCCAAATGTTTTTCTGCATCTAGTCTCCTCTAGGTGATGTTACAGACAAAACTGAAGCTCCTTGAGAGACAATCCTCATTTCATAGCTATGATAGGCAAAGCTGAAGTTTCCTGACCTATTCAATTCACTGACCATAGCCCTAAGGTTTAGATATTAATAACAGCTTCTCTTTTAACATGGTGCCCATCACTGCCTTATGTGCGCTGTTGCATGTACAGGGTGGGTTCTTCTCCATTTCTGAAATCAATGTGAGGTCTGTGAGCTTGTCCTGGATGCCTCTGCTTTAGTACTCCTACTCTCAGGACAGATGATCTCTCTCTTCACAGGTTTGAAAAAGAAAAAAAATTACTCATTATTAGTTTGGTGGGTATCTATCTTCTTATGGCATTCCTGTGGAAGACAGCTTTGAGGAACTGGTCTTCTCTTTTCACCTTAGGTCCAGCGATCAAACTCAGGTCATCAGGTGTTCAGGCCAGTGCATTTACCAAGTTAGATTACTCACTAGTTTCCTCTTTGAACTTATAAAACCCTTTTTCTGTATCTTTGGAAAATAACCTATTTTTTCATAGTCTAACTCTCTACATACTCAAAAAGGGGTAGTCATTACCCTACCATTTTACGGAAGTATATCATAGTTTCTTTCATAGTATCACATAGAAATCTCAAAGCATTTTTGTTGTATTTTTATCTACATTTCAATGACAATATCTCCTTCCTTTTATTTATTTTGTTTTAAAATTTATTTTAGTGACATTTTTTATTTACTTAGTTTTTGTTACTTGCCAGTTTTGTGCATTATTATAATGAATTTTAGTTCTCTGAATTTCCCTCTATTTTCCTTTCTTCGCCCACTGTAGTGCTTATTAAATCCCCTTTCTATTTTTCATGTTTTCTTGTATATTGTTCACAGAATTTAGAGTTTATTGCTCAAGCATGTATGGGGGCTTATTTGCTTGAATGAAGATTCCATTAATAGTAGCTATAATACTGAAGAAAATGACAGTTCCTCCCACAATAGTTTTTAATTGCTGATAGGAAAATAAGGATTTAAAATATACAAAATATTCAGTTTTTACATTACTCTTAAGAATTTATTTTTCTTCCTTCCAATAATTTGGAAGCTAAATATAATTTATGTGACTTTAGTATTCAAATTTTATTTTATTTTTATTTTTCCCTATATCTTAAGTAGAATGCTTAATATTTTATTGTTTCCTTCTATTCTAAGTCCTTAGTCCTCTAAGGGATGTTTAGTTGCAATGTCACATTTTGATATATAATACTCATTATCAGCCTATTCTAAAGATTTTGTCATTTTCTGCTGTAGTGACTGCATTAACAAGGAAGCTATTAGGTACCTTTTTTAAAATTTCCTCTGGCTTTGTTTTTTATTATTAGTGACTCTTTTTATTACATTTTAGCCAGATAATGTAAACCATATGATGCCAATACTTGGAAAGGTGCTGGCACCTGATCTGTGGCAATTGCACACTACCTAATATAAATGTGTCATGTGAGTTTGAGGTAGATTGCTAGCTATGATGATTTATGGAAGCCCATTGTTTAAAGCATATAATTTGTGTCAAAGACTTTAGAGCCTTATGCCCTTAATAGTCTCTTGTACATGTTTGTTCAAAACAATCAGGGAAAGCTGTGGGTTAACATGTTCCAGCTTGATTTATAAGTGTTTCCTCTGATGTTGTCAATATTTTCAATACATACATTATTTACATGGACAAGAACTATAATTGTCTCCAGTACAACAGAAGCATTTCTCTAAGTTAGATATACACAGAGTTTGTACTTGCTTTGTCACTATATTCCTAGAAATGTCCCTAGCTTATTATTTTGCCACACATATTAGGTTAGTGATGAAAGATTATCATAGTCTTTTATCATTAAATAATACTACCAGAGGTACATTTTCACCTTTGTGACATGGACTTTCTGTATATCCCATGCTGTTTTATAGCTCTTTAGTCTCCTGCTTGAACCTCTTAAATGATAGGAATACAGGCATGCTACACCCTGGAAGCACCTGTTTATTTTTTATAAATCTATTTAACATAATGATATATTTTAGGTGTGGTAATATTTCCACTTTTATTCTCTCAATTTTTGCTAAGTATAAAGGCCATTTGCTGAAAGTAGCTTGATGTTTGTAGGGCTGGAACTACTAGCTAAGTGTATAGAGATTATACATACCTTCATATTGTATCAATTCCCTATTTTATTATATTCTTTTAGTTTGCGCTTATCCTTATTGGTTTAGGGGGACATTTTAGACTACTTTTCTTTGGTTAGTTTTCATCTCACTATTTTTCCAAATACTAAGGCTATTAATTTATTTATTTACTTTTTTATTATGCTTATTCTAGACATACAGATGCACCCTAAAAGTACTAACACTGGAAAAAAAACTATAGATAAACAATAAGCTTACTACCATCAAATTGAAGGAAAATGAACAATAACATTCTTTTTTCCCTTTTAACTATATTTATTTTATTTTTTATTTATTTTTATTTTCTAAGTTTTTTTTATTTACATTCCAAATGATTTCCCCTTTCCCGTTTCCTCCCTCACCGAAAGTCCCATAAGCCCCCTTCCCTCCCTCTGTTCCCCACTCAACCCCCTTCTACTTCTCTGTCCTGGCATTCCCCTACATCCAGTCTTTCCAGAACCAGGAGTCTCTCCTTCCATCTTCTTGGAAATCTATTGATATGCGAATTGTGTCTTGGGTATTCCAAGATTCTGGGTTAATATTCCCTTATCAGTGACTGCATACCATGTGTGTTCTTTTGTGATTGGGTTACCTCACTAAGGATGATATTTTCAAGATCTGATCATTTGCCTAGGAATTTCGTGAATTCATTGTTTTTAATTGCAGAGTAGTATCCCATTGTGTAAATATACCACATCTTCTGAATCCATTCTTCCGTTGAGGGACATCTGGGTTCTTTCCAGCTTCTGGCTATTATAAATAAGGCTGCTATGAACATAGTGGAGCATGTGTCCTTATTGCATGCAGGGGAAGCCTCTGGGTATATGCCCAGGAATGGTATAGCAGGATCCTCCGGGAGTGTCATGCCCAGTTTTTTGAAGAACTGCCAGACTGCTTTCCAGAGTGGTTGTACCAGCTTGCAATCCCACCAGCAGTGGAGGAGTGTTCCTCTTTCTTCACATCCTCGCCAACAACTGCTGTCTCCTGTGTTTTTGATCTTAGCCATTCTGACTGGTGTGAGATGGAATCTCAGGGTTGTTTTGATTTGCATTTCCCTAATGACTAAGGATGGTGAACATCTCTTTAGGTGCTTCTCAGCCAATAGATATTCTTCAGGTGAGAACTCTTTGTGTATCTCTGTACCCCATTTTTAATAGGGTTACTTGGCTCTCTGGAGTCTAACTTCTTGAGTTCTTTGTATATCTTGGATACTAGCCCTCTGTCGGATCTAGGGTTGGTAAAGATCATTTCCCAATTTGTTGGTTGCCGCTTTGTCCTTTTGACAGTGTCCTTTGCCTTATAGAAACTTTGTAATTTTATGAAGTCCCATTTGTCAATTCTTGATCTTAGAACATAAGCTATTGGAGTTCTGTTCAGGAAATTCTCCCCTGTGCCCATATGTTCAAGGTTCTTTCCTAGTTTCCTTTCTATTAGTTTAAATGTGTCTGGTTTTACGTGGATGTCCTTGATCCTCTTGGAATTGAGCTTAGTGCAAGGAGATAAGAATGGAGGACTTTTTAGGATCCATGTCCCCACTATTTAGCCATTCTGGCTAAGGTCACCTCATTGATATCATGGAACATCCCCCATTCCAGGTCTCTGGGGCTTTCTAGGGATTCCCCACATCTCCTGATTCAGGGCAGCTGCAGATTTCTGTTCATTCTCCTGGCCCTCTGGCCCTCTCTCCTGTTCCCCTCCCACTTCCCTCTCCTACCCAATTCCCTATGTCCCTCTGCCTATTAAAATATGACTATTTTATTCCTTTTCTAAGTGGGATTCAAGCATCTTTTCTTAGGCCTTCTTGTTAAACTTCTATAAGTCTGTGGGTTGTATCATGGGTATTCTGTAGTTTTTGGCCAATATCCACCTGTCAGTGAGTACGTATCATGCATGTCCAGGTTACCTCATTCAGGATGGTATTTTCTAGTTCATATATTTCTAAAAAATACATGATGTCCTTGGTTTTAACAGTTGAATAGTATTTTGTTGTATAAATGAACCACGTTTTCTGTATCTGTTCTTTGGTTGAAAGACATCTGGGCTGTTTTCAGTGTTTGACTACTATAAATAAAGCTTCTATGAGGATAGTTAACCAGTGTGTGTATGGCAAATGCTCAGGAGCAATATTGCTGGGTAGAACTATTTCCAATTTTTTTGAGAAATTGCCCGACTGATCCCAGAGGGGTTGTACACATTTGCAATCCTACCAGCAATGGGGGAGTGTTTCCTTTGCTCTACATACTCACCAGGATATGATGTGGCTTATGCTTTTGATCTTAGCCATTCTGACTGGTATAAGGTGGAATCTCATGGTCATTTTGATTTTCATTTCCCTGATGACAAAGAAGAAAGGATGTTGAGCATTTCTTTATATGGTTCTTGTGAATTTGAGAATTCTCTGTTTAGCACTGTACTCCATTTTTTAAAAAAATTGGTTTATTCGGTTTGTTGAAGTCTAACTTGTTTCTCTCTCTCTCTCTCTCTCTCTCAGATATATATATATATATATATATATATATATATATATATATATATATATATGCACACACATGTATTTGTATAATGTCAGGGATTGCTGCTTGCCCATGGAATAGGTTTCAAGATGGTCCACTTTTGGTTGGACATTCCTTGTCACAGTTCCATCTTTGTTCCTGCATTTCTTTTAGATAGGACAAATTTCGGGTAGAACGATATATATCCCCTTGATCTCCTTTTAATTTTCTTATGGCTCTGGCAAGAACTTCAAGTACTGTAATAAATAAATAGGGAGAGAGTGGGCAGCCTTGTCTTGACCCTGATTTTAGTGGAATTGCTTCAAGTTTCTCTCCATTTAATTATTTTTTGGCAGTTGGCCTTATATTGCTTGTATTATGTGTAGTTCTGTGCCTGGAATCTCTGATCTCCCCAAAACTTTTATCATAAAGCCATGTTGGATTTTGTCAAAGGCTTTTTCAGCATATAATGAGATAATCACGTGATTTTTTTCAGTTTGTTTATATGGTGGATTATAAGTTTTGTATGGAACCATCTCTGCAGCCCATGAATGAACCCTACTTAATAGTGGTGAGTGACGAGTATGATGTGTTCTTGGATTTGATTTGCAAAAATTTATGGAGTATTTTTTCATCAATGTCCATAAGTGAAATTGTTCTGGAGGCGTCTTTCTTTGATGAGCCTTTATGTGCTTTTGGTATCAGGGTAAGTCTTAAGAATTATGCTTAAGTAACAAATAGTGTAGACATGTTGTACACCACTCACCAATGCACATAATGCAAAACTGTGAATTTTTCATAATAAATGTAAGGGGAACCAGGAGCCTGATAGTTCCTCTCTGTACAAGTTGAATATTTTCCTGTCTTGGAGGTTTCACATCAGCCCACTACTGGGTTCACGTTAGTTCATTCTGGTTTCTTGACAAATCTGACATTTCTGGACATTTGCTCTTGTGTATTCTAATGGTTATTCAGTGTTTCTTCTTTTGTTGTCATAATTCTTTTCTAGAAATACCCAAAATTTCTTCAATCACTTGCAATAGAGAGCTTTTCAACCCTGTTCAATTTCATGTCCTATATGACCAGGAGTCTCTGTGTATCTGAGTGCAGTTGTCTAATCCATGAAGGAATTATGAACATATATGAGATCTATGATGCACTGCCTTTTTTACATATATAAAAGAAAGAACACATAAAATAACATAGATAAAAATAAAATTCCCATTTACAAATTTATGTTGAACATGAATGCCATATAAAATCTTTTTTTCAGTTTTTTTTTTAAGCACACAGTGTCTCCCAGAATTATGGTTTCTAATTTAGTACTGTTTCCAGTATAACCCCGAGTTTTTGGCTCATGTTAAGATCCACAGTGACTCATGTCTTGTGCCCTAGATCTAATGTTCAGATGTCTACTGACTCTATACTCTAATTCAAATCATGAATGTTTGTGTGATAACGGGTGTACCTTTATCTTTTACCTGTGGTAAAACTCTTATTGGAAGTATTTCAAATAGAACTACAAACACTCATGGTTTCCACTAAGGTTCAAACTCAATTCAAACTTGTATATAAATAAAACTTTTTCAACTTGGGAACACTATAATTATATGTCAAAAGTTTCATATTTTAAAAAGTCCTTATATTCTTCTGATTCCTATTTTGTTCTGCATTATGGTTCCTTTTCCTAACACCCTCTCTCAGTGTTTGCTGTAATCACCGCTATTTCACTTTCAGCTCTGAAACTGAGTTTGGTTGTTAATTCTTAAGCCAGCAGGTATTTTTCTCTAGAAACTTGGAAGAAATTGTCCCACTATAGTATGACTTCCAGCATTGTTGGTGGGAACTTATCATTAGCCTAGTTACATTAATATATGTGTGTCTGGAAATATATAAGTCATCTAAGGGAGTATCTTTTATTGAGAACGACTTTGATGTTTGGCAAATTTATTCTAATGAGAATAACTTTTCAAACATGATCAGAGGCTCATTATTATATTTTTGGATGGAAGATTATTCCCAACTTGGGGATTGTATGCTTCTCCATTTTAAGAATAATAAGACATGCTGCACTTTCTAGAAACATAGCACAATTTGAGAGAGATAAAATGAAAATCAACAGCCACAGTGCATGTAAGAGGTATTTTATGTATTTTGTACAGTGATTTAAAATCTGTTTTAAAATGGATTTGCATCATGCTGTTTTTCCAGGATGAAAGATCTTTAAGCAGTCGCTTAAAAGATGATGGCAAATGAAATGGAAGAAGGAGAGATGACCTTTCCAGGGAGGCAGAGCAGCTTGGAGACAGCACTTTGAAACAGCATGCTTTTAAAAAACTCAGTGTAGTATGGTTGGAATGTAGAAAGCTTGTCAGAGATGGGAAAATAGGAGAGACAAAATAATTAAGCAGGAACTAAAGCTACAGGACTAGTTCTGTGAGCTCAGACTTTAAATGTTTCCCTCAACTACAGTGCTCACTTTAAACTAAGAAAATGACATAATATTTGCATTTTGGAGTAATGAGTGCATTAGCATCTTGACCATTAAATCAAGGTTTGGGGGAAAACTGTTAAAGTTTTCAGGAACAAGGCTCAGCATGTACCTCACATTGCGTTATTAATGAGCAAATTTGCTCATCTTTTTCAGAGATACTTTCTCCACAAAAGAAATATTTCAAATAATGCTCTAAACTCAATGAATGAGATATCTCACAGTTGTGTTCATCCCTGGACCCAGAGCTATGTTCCATTCACAGTGAGACAACAATCTCCCTTTTTTAGCAGTATCCAGTAAACCAAGAAATTAGCATCTGCTCAGCCACAAGCATGCTGGGCTCTGCCCTAAGTCCTCAAGACTCTAGAAATTCCTTGATCAGAACCACCTTGTCCTCCATTTCAGTAACTTGAGTGATCAGCCCTGTTACCACGACAGGGTAGGGTTGGGAAACAAGACTGCATCTTGTAGGCAATAACTTACCTGAATTTGAGCTATATGTTTTCTCTTTCACTTTTCATGACAGAGGATTCTCTTGATTAATATTTGAATACAGTTGATTACAGAAAACCTTATTTACTTATAAATATTACTATAACATTAAAATTTATAATAATAATTGATAAAATTAGAAGTAATGGTGTGAGTGGCTTAGCTTCTATACAATAAATTAAGCAATAATTATGTGCAAATGACCCTAGCTTCAGGAAAAAAAAGTCAAGGCTGACAAGCTTTATAGAAGAATGGCTAGCAGGTGAATATTTCCAGTTTTGTTGTCCCCTAAAGACCAGATTTTTCTCATCTTCTTTGAGTTTAAGAACACTTATACTTGTTGAGTGTGTTGATCTTCAGAGAACCACAGAAGGCGATATGACCACTCCATCTCTGGTTTCAAGGTCCTACTAGTGACTCTGAGTGTTTTCACATCATGAGTAAAATACAAAAGAGTGCAGTGGGCTATGTGAAGGCCCATCATGGAGTACTAAGAGTGATCGTCAAGTCTCACACAGAGAAGCACACTCACTTTTTGACTAAAATATGCAAGAAATAGAATTCAATTTTATAAACCACTGCAATTATCAGTTGTATGTATTCCAGATGGTTTTAGTGCAGAATTCTATCAGACCTTCAAAGAAGACCTAACACCAATACTCTTCAAACTGTTCCACAAAATAGAAACAGAAGGAACACTACCCAACTCGTTCTATGAAGCCACAATTACACTAATACCAAAAGCACACAAAGATCCGACAAAGAAAGAGAATCTCAGGCCAATCTCTCTTATGAATATCGATGCAAAAATACTCAATAAAATTCTTGCCAACCGAATCCAAGAACACATCAAAACGATCATTCACCACGATCAAGTAGGCTTCATCCCAGGGATGCAGGGATGGTTCAATATAAGGAAATCCATCAATGTAATCCACTACATAAACAATCTCAAAGAAAAAAACCACATGGTCATCTCATTAGATGCTGAGAAAGCATTTGACAAAATTCAGCATCCTTTCATGCTAAAGGTCTTGGAAAGATCAGGAATTCAAGGCCCATATCTAAACATAGTAAAAGCAATTTACAGCAAACCAGTAGCCAGCATCAATCTAAACGGAGAGAAACTTGAAGCAATCCCACTAAAATCAGGGACTAGACAAGGCTGCCCTCTCTCTCCATATCTTTTCAATATAGTACTTGAAGTTCTAGCTAGAGCAATTAGACAAGAAAAAGAGGTCAAAGGGATACAAATTGGAAAGGAAGAAGTCAAACTATCACTATTTGCAGACGATATGATAGTATACATAAGCGACCCAAAGAACTCCACCAGAGAACTCCTACAGCTGATAAACGACTTCAGCAAAGTGGCCGGATATAAAATCAACTCAAGCAAGTCAGAAGCCTTCCTATACTCAAAGGATAAGCAGGCTGAGAAAGAAGTAAGAGAAATAATACCCTTTACGATAGCCACAAACCATATTAAGTATCTTGGCGTGACGCTAACCAAACAAGTGAAAGATCTGTATGACAAGAACTTCAAGTCTCTGAAGAAAGAAATTGAAGAAGACCTCGGAAGATGGAAAAATCTGCCATGCTCATGGATTGGCAGGATTAATATAGTAAAAATGAGCATCTTACCAAAAGTAATACACAGATT
This sequence comes from Tokudaia tokunoshimensis, assembly GCA_036184795.1. NCBI lineage: Eukaryota > Metazoa > Chordata > Mammalia > Rodentia > Muridae > Tokudaia > Tokudaia tokunoshimensis. The sequence continues at coordinate 19,379,831 of BTHU01000003.1, forward strand.
CAATGCAATCCCCATCAAAATCCCAACTCAATTCTTCATAGAGTTAGAAAGAGCAATTCAAAAATTCATCTGGAATAACAGAAAACCCAGAATAGCTAAAACTATTCTCAAGAGTAAAAGAACCTCTGGGGGAATCAGTATCCCGGACCTCAAGCTGTACTACAGAGCAATAGTGTTAAAAACTGCATGGTATTGGTACAGTAACAGACATGTAGATCAATGGAACAGAATTGAAGACCCAGAAATGAATCCACACTCCTATGGTCACTTGATCTTTGACAAAGGAGCTAAAACCATCCAGTGGAAAAAAGATAGCCTTTTCAACAAATGGTGCTGGCTCAGCTGGAGGTCAACATGCAGAAGAATGCAAATTGACCCATCCTTATCTCCTTGCACTAAGCTCAATTCTAAGTGGATCAAAGATCTCCACATAAAACCAGACACACTGAAACTAATAGAAGGGAAACTAGGGAAGAACCTTGAACATATGGGCACAGGGGAGAATTTCCTGAACAGAACTCCAATAGCTTATACTCTAAGATCAAGAATAGACAAATGGGACCTCATTAAATTACAAAGTTTTTGCAAGGCAAAAGACACCGTCAAAAAGACAAAGCGGCAACCAACTAACTGGGAAATGATCTTTACCAACCTTACATCCGACAGAGGGCTAATATCCAAGATATACAAAGAACTCAAGAAGTTAAACTCCAGAGAGGCAAGTAACCCTATTAAAAAATGGGGTACAGAGCTCCACAAAGAGTTCTCACCTGAAGAATATCTAATGGCTGAGAAGCACCTAAAGAGATGTTCATCATCCTTAGTCATTAGGGAAATGCAAATCAAAACAACCCTGAGATTCCATCTCACACCAGTCAGGATGGCTAAGATCAAAAACACAGGAGACAGCAGTTGTTGGCGAGGATGTGGAGAAAGAGGAACACTCCTCCACTGCTGGTGGAATTGCAGGCTGGTACAACCACTCTGGAAAGCAGTCTGGCGGCTCCTCAGAAAACTGGGCATGACACTTCCGGAGGATCCGGCTATACCACTCCTGGGCATATACCCAGAGACTTTACCTGCATGCAATAAGGACACATGCTCCACTATATTCATAGCAGCCTTATTTATTATAGCCAGAAGCTGGAAAGAACCCAGATGTCCCTCAACGGAGGAATGGATTCAGAAGATGTGGTATATTTACACAATGGAATACTACTCTGCAATTAAAAACAATGAATTCACGAAATTCCTAGGCAAATGGTCAGAACTTGAAAATATCATCCTTAGTGAGGTAACCCAATCACAAAAGATCACACATGGTATGAAGTCACTGATAAGGGGATATTGACCCAGAATCTCAGAATACCCTAGACACAATCAGCATATCAATAGATTTCTAAAAAGATGGAAGGAGAGACCCCTGGTCCTGGAAAGACTGGATGTAGGGGAACGCCAGGACAGAGTAATGAGAGGGGGTTGAACGGAGAAAAGAGGGAGGGAAGGGGGCTTATGGGACTTTCGGGGAGGGAGGAAACGGGAAAGGGGAAGTGATTTGGAATGTAAATTAAAAAAATAAAATAAAATTAAATTAAAAAAAAAAAAGAATAAAATTGTCCCTTGAACCCAACTAATGTCAGTTGTTTACTGTTCTACTGAGTTTTAAGCATCAAAGTATTACCAATCTGTGGTGGATATCCTTAAGCAAAGACTTTATAGGTTTCCATGATGGAAAAAAGTTACTCATAAGTTGTGAATAATCAGGGATGTCTGCCTGAATTGTAATTCCCCAAGTAAGCCTGCCTCACTCCCACTGATACTATCAGAAAACAGAAGATTCCCCAGGTCACAGGGAAGAGTTTTGCTTCTGACAGAGTAGATGGCCTGATATCAGGGACCAAAGTCCCCAGTTCTCATGTGATCACAGTAGGTATACATTTACTTGAATCTCACACTGGCAAAGATGTTATGCCAACTTGGATAAAACTTGAGCTTAGGATCCTGAAATTCCCTGAAGAGGCTTGCTAGTGTAACATTCTTCCCAACCTTGTTCTATAAGACCCCGTTTAGGAAATGAATCTTCCTACTAGTCCAGAGAGTGAGATTTGTCTATGTTTGCCACTCAGGCAAAATATAAAGGGGTAGCATTAGACAAAATCAAGTCTAAGATGATCCTTAATTATTACAGAGAATAAGCTTTAGGTATGTAGTAGATTCTAAATCTAAAAAACTCAAAAGCACATGATAGAACCTGTGGTAAGGGAGCAGTTAGAGGATTATGGAAGTGACCACCTTTGTATTTTCATTGTACAGATGGGCATAAAGATGACTTGTTCAAGGTTATATAAAGCATGTCAGAACCCCAATACATTCTTTACATCTTATTATTACAGTGAATCATACCTAGATGGTGCAGATGATGCTTGTGTGGGTATGATATGCTAATTTATAGATCTGTTAGGAAGCTATCTTGTATTTTGAATGCAGTGTGTAGAGGCATCCATGCAAGTTTCTAGTAGGGAATTAGGAAATTGCTCTCAGCACGGTTCAGAAAACAGCAGTTTTAGGAATTCCTTTTGATCTTGCCCACCTTTGGGGATAATTGCAACTGTTACCTCCGCTTCCAGAGCACTTAGAGTTATTTGTGTGAGTATCTCCCATTGTGAATGTTTGGATATGAAATGTTCCTTTAAGACCGATATACTCCAGGCTCAGACATCAGTCTGGTGAGCCTTATGCAGTGGAGACTCCATAGAGGAAGTCAGATCACTAGTGGAATCCCCTTTAGGAGATCCTGGGGCTTTGTCTCTTTCTCTTGCCTGTATTTTCTGGCTACTATGAAGTGAACGGGCTCGTTCTGTCCTGTGCTGGCTTCTGTGCTGTTCTGCTCCACCCCAAGCTTGAAAGCACTGGAGCAAGCCACCTGTGCCCTTTTGAAACCATGAGCCCAAATAAAGCTTTCTTTCTTTTAAATTGATTACAGCCAGATACTTTGCCTTAGCCAGCCAAGACATCTGCATTTATGAATCCTATAAACTCGAGAAATAAATAAAAACAAAAAACCAATAACAGCAACAAATGCTCAGCAAGATGTATTCATATATTTTTGCATATATATGCATTCATAATGGTGATGATGACAATAATAATAATAATAATAATAATAATAATAATAATAATAATAATAATAAGGTATCAGGTTGAGAGTGTGGGGCTATGAGAGCAGTTGGTACCTATGAGGAGCTAGAAGAAGGAAAGGGGGAAATTATATAATTTTATTTTCATTAAAATATTTTTTTTGGTTTTTTTTTTTGAGGCAGGGTTTCTCTGTGTAGCCCTGGCTGTCCTGGAGCTCACTCTGTAGACCAGGCTGGCCTCAAACTCAGAAATCCACCTGCCTCTGCCTCCCAAGTGCTGGGATTAAAGACATGCACCACCACCGCCTGGCTATTAAAATATTTTTAAGATTTATGTATTTTATGTATGTTAGTACACTGCCTTCAGACACACCAGAAGATCCTACGTAATGGCTTTGGTTCCCATTACAGATGGTTGTGAGTCACCATGTGGTGGATGGGAAATGAAGTTAGGACCTCTGGAAGAGTAGTCAATGCTCTTAACCACTGAGCCATCTCTCCAGTCCTAAAAGTAATTTTTTTTAAAGTGTAATGATGTATGTGAAAAATCTAATTGAGGTTTTATACCATGTAATTCGTATTCCAGATCTTATATTATATGTTTGTTTAAGCTATGATTTACTTCAGTGATATTAACATATCCTCAAAAGGTAATATGTTGATAAGTTAATCATCAAATTCATAAAATTGGAGATAGATTATGGTGGCCAGAAGCATGAGATCCTTAGATTGCCATTTGAACCTCTATTAGAATAGGAAAAGTGATTTAATAACATATTTTCTCTGTATTACCAAGTGATACAACAAGAAGAGTATCACCAAGTAACAACACTATACACTTGGATTTCTTAACCCGTAGAACAACTATATAGTTTATTCTTTATACATTACTCAATTTGTGGTATGCAGCTGTACCATAGTAAATGAACTTTGACAGCTAAATTTCCATTATATCTAGTTGCCTAGAAAATGTACAGAGTAAGATTCATTTCCACTTTTGTTCTATATCTTTGAATCACGGGCTCCAACTCCCAGAGATAATAACTAGAAAACACATCCTGTGTCTTCCACAATGTTTTAATAATACAAGTGGATAACTACCCTCATCACTACATTGCACTTCAAAAGTTTGAGTATATTCCCTCTATGAAAGAGAAGGCTAAGTTAGAAAACCAAGGGGGAAAAGAGAGAAACGTGCTTTTCACCACCCTGTCAAACATTATTTGTATGTACAGTATGACTGAATAGGAAAATGTCTACTAGTTTCTGCTGTTTGGCAGAAATAAAGCACAGTGGACATCTAAGATACACCCACACATGAAGTTAATAATTATCTACACTTTCTTAATAATTACATTTCCTCAAATGTGACTGAAGGTAGATAGGGGAAGACAAAGGCACTAATCTGAATTTTGGAATGTGTTTGGAATAAAGGATGACCTCAATATTATCTAGATCTCTCACAGATCTGTTTCGTTCTAAGCTTATTTATCTTTCTTTTCATCATTTCAGGTAGAATTCTCAAAATTATCAGAAGTAGCCCTCAAGTTGTGAACTGTAACTGCAACCCAACTCTGTTATTATTTACAGGTTTATCTTTTACTATTGTTCTAATTTGCTTTCTGATGCTGTAATCAAACACTGTGACCATAAGTTGTATAAGGAGGAAAGGTTTATTTAATTTGCACTTCTACAGTGTATTCTGTTATCAAGGGAATTGGGGCAGGAACTCAATTCAGGAACCTGGTGGCAGAAACTGATGAAGAGTTTATGGAGAAGTTCTTGCTTACTGGTGGCATGCTTCCCATGGCTTGCTCTGCCTGCTTCCTTCAGCACCCAGAACCACCTTCTAAGGGATAACACTTTCCATGGAGAGCTGTGCCTTCCAACATTAATCAGCAGTCAAGAAAAAAAACCCTAGGCTTGCCTACAGACCATTTTGATGAAGGCCATTTCTCAATTAAAGTTCCCTCTTCCCAGGTGCCTGTAGCTTGTTTTGAGTTGACACAACATGGACAAACAAAAACAAAAAAGCTTAATCAACATGACTATAAAACCCAGTTACATAATTGAAAAATTATAAATGTTTTAAAAGTATGTTGAAAACAGTTTATGTTTCAAGAACATAGTGGATCTGATTTCTTAGAAGTTGTTAGAAATATAATATAATATGATCTTTGTGGTAGGTCAAGTAGTTACTTCCATGACCATATCTCTCTTCTGGGAAGTATGAACATATTAGTATACATGGGAAAGGAAAGTAAGGTTTGAGGTCAAGGATATTCATCAATTGTGCTTAAATGATGGAGATTGCCAGGTGAAAACACTGTTGTGAGGATCAGCAGAGAGACTGAAGAGGTCAGCTCAGGAACTTTTGAAAATTCCACCAGACCCCTCTCCTCCTGGAAGAGAAAGGTCATAAAGAACATAGGCAACCCTCCCCTCTGGAAGGGAGGGGTTAATTACATCCCTCAGACCACAGGGAGGAGGGACCATCCACTGGCCACCTGCAGGTAGGGGAGTCCCAGAGCATGTAGACACATTCTACCTACCTTATTGGCCACCTACCTCATTCCCTAAAGACCAATCAGTTTAAAAGTCACACTGTTCTGCCAATTGCATTGTGCCTAATGGCTGCTGCGTTGAGAACTGTATAAAGACTCACAAGATGGGTTGTGCAGGGTCATTCTCTCTCTCCATGTGCAGGGTGACCCCCAACATGTTTGAACAATAAATTCCTCTTGCTTTTTGCATTGATTCCCGACTCCATGTTGTTCACTCAGAGGGTTGCCAGTATTCCAAGACTCGCCAGAGTCTTACAATGCTGCAGCATGGAGTGTATAGCCTGATTTTCTGGATTTGGAACAGAAGAATAGACTCAGTAAAGCAATGCAGACACTACATGGGGTACCAATCTCCACCCCCACCTCTACCTCCACCTTCATCTCAAACTTGGACGAAACACAGTTCTCCCTGAGGCTAGATTTTAGCCTATTAACATTGCAGTGGTGCACTTGATTTTAGAACTATAGACAACAAAATGACTTAAAGAGTTTTAACCTATTTAATATGTCATCATTTTTTGCAGAACAGCAGTAAAAAAAAAATGTTTAGGTTGAAGCCTCTGTGGAGGAGAGAAAATCTGTTGATTTATCCTGGTTCCCAGAAAGAACACTTACTGACTCTTTTCGCACTTTCTTCTATTTCCTAAAGTTCCTTACCCCAAATATCATTTACTTACCTTTCATGTCAGATTAAAGCATGTATCTTGCATTGGCCAGTGTCATGTCAAAAAGCGAAAGCATGAAAATGTGAATAATCATATAAGGCTGTGGGAAGTCTTTATATTACCATGTTCCCTCTGTGGCCATGTGGTCAAGTAGCTTTGTGTTCCCTGGAAGCATACTCTTTCTAGCTTTCAGATCCCTGCAGGAGAAACATCACATGGATAAGAAACAACCATACTAGCCAAGTATAGCCAAGTTAAGCTGATCCCATTTGCTATTTGATAGAAAGAAACAACTATTGTTTCAAAGTATAATGTCATAGTACAAAATCAAGCTTAGAGAATTGGCCCCTACACTTTTTTTTTCTGTTTTGTTTCTGAAGAATAAAGTGGTGCATTATAGCAAATATTCTTCTGAAGTATTGAATACTTTACTTGGTGATTTGAATCTGGAAGTAGTTAGAGTTTCCTGCAGCTACACAGCAAGAACCTTCACCCTTGGTTAAAATCCACAAGGTATCCTCATTTTCATATTTGAGAAAGGTCAGGTTTTACTAAACATAACTGCCTTGCAACACACCTTGGGCATCTTAGATCTCTATTTCCTGTCTTGATATAAAGTATGTTATTTCAGTTAGTATTTCAATGCCATATTTGAGCCATAATAATGTCATCTAAAATTCTGATATCTTGGACATTCTGCGTGTATGTGTGCACACACACACACACATACACACACACACACACACACACATATGCCTGCAAGTATGTTTGTGGACCTTGGATGCAATATAATACATATGTACATGTATATGTATATATAAATACATATATATGTATGTATATTATATGTATGTGTGTGTGCATGCATATTTGTGTGCGTGCTTGTGTTTGTATATGTGTGGGCATGTGTGAGTGTTTTCATGCACTTGTGTGTGTATGTATGTGTGTGTATTTGTGTATAGTCTACAAAGTACTCAAAAATAAACCCAACAAGAAATAAATCCCTTGGCCACCACTGAAATACATATTGGAAATCAAGAAATGTTTTAATCAATCAGTACATTTCCCTTCAGCAATAGAGGAAGGAGGATGTCCTTGCTAATTTCTGTTCTTTTGCTTTTCATACTTGCAGCCAGTTCATTATATGAATTTTCAGGAAAAAATGCTAAACCTATCATTGCTCCCCATTCTGTAATTGTGACAATGGTATTCTTTCTTTTTTGGGGTTTTTTTTTTGTTTTCTTTTTTTTAAATTTTATTTTCTAAGTTTTTTTTTTATTTACACTCAAAATCATTTCCCCTTTCCTCTTTCCTCCCTCCCTGAAAGTCCCATAAGCCCCCTTCCCTCCCTCTTTTCTCCATTCAACCCCCTCTAGCTTCTCTGTCCTGGCATTCCCCTACATCCAGTCTTTCCAGGACCAGGGGTCTCTCCTTCCATCTTCTTAGAAATATATTGATATGCAAGTTGTGTCTAGGGTATTCCAAGATTCTGGGTTAATATCCCTTTATCAGTGACTGCATACCATGTGTGTTCTTTTGTGATTGGGTTACCTCACTAAGGATGATATTTTCAAGTTCTGATCATTTGCCTAGGAATTTCATGAATTCATTGTTTTTAATTGCAGAGTAGTATTCCATTGTGGAAATATACCACAACTTCTGAATCCATTCCTCCGTTGGGGGACATCTGGGTTCTTTCCAGCTTCTGGCTATTATAAATAAGGCTGCTATGAACATAGTGGAGCATGTGTCCTTATTGCATGCTAACTTTTCATCTGAGAGGATGAGGTGAGTGAAAAGTAAACTAGTAAGTTTAGAAATCCTAACTTCTACACTCTTTAATATGCTCTACAATCGAGCTCCTTAAGTTAATGAGCACCTTTCAAATTATACAGAGCACTAGGCAGGATTAGGCTGCCTATTACACAAGAGATGAGGCGATTCATGCAATGATGTTTTGAACTCTCCATGTTCTCTATAAGCAGTTGTGGTTTGGAGTATTCCTTCTAAACTCTAAGAGAGAACTTAGTCTTTGTCCATTGCTTTGTGCGTACTCACTTCCATACATCCTCAGGGTTTGGGAGAATCAGATGAGTTAATAAATATTTGATAAATACAAACCAATGAACATCTCTGCTGTCTCTTAAGAACTAGGGTTTCTAGAGTGTACAACAAAGTCCTTCCAGTGACCTGAAAGTGCACCTGCCTGTGCTTAGGCCGCTGTTGCTTCTTTTCTGTGTGGGGCAAAAAATTGGACTGTGTAAGTGTATAGAGAAAGAATGTATACACATGATTTGAATATTTGTAGATTGGTTGTATTTTTACATATATGTTTATGTCCATATATATGCATATATGCAGATATATGTGTATATATACATGTACATATACATGTACGCACGCACACACACACACACACACACACACACACACACAATATATTTGACTTTGGAAGCTGGAAAATTGTACCAGTTATCTTGAAGATGGAGTTTCAGGCTGTTCTGAGATTACTGAAGTGGTTCTGGGAAGCAAACTTAAGTCTATTGCAAGTACATTTTTATGTTCGTAACCAATTAATCATCTCTTGAGGCTCATAAAGTTAAATTTTCAATACATTTTAATTGAAATAGAAGTAAATCACTCCCCCTTACCTCTCTCTCTAGTTCCTTCCAAGTTCTCTTCCCCTCACTTGCAAATAAGCAGCTTGTCTTTGATTGTTGCTGGTGCATATATATATGCAAAGATATGTAAGTACAACCCATGTGGTTCATTATGGTGGATTATGTGTATATGGTGACAAAGATGACTACTCTCTATTGGGCAATAAATATGTGTTCATCCTTGGGGAGATGCTAATTCTTTCTTTCAATGTAGTCATTAGTTACCTATAGCTTATTGACTAGGTGTAAGAACTTGTGAAAGTTTCAGTCTTCCTCATTAGTATGTCCTTTGACATTGGCATTTATCCTGTCTTTTTTATGTAGCCATATCTAAGAAAGACTCTTTCACTGTAGACTTCCTGATATTTTGGTTCTAACAGACTTTCTGTGCCCTCTTTCCTGTTATTTCCTGAGCCATAGATGAAGAACACATGCTGCAAATGAATATGTGAGTATTTGCAGCAAAGATGGCACTATTAACCTTTGATTCAAGTGTTTTTGGTGGAGCCAGTTCCCATTGAAAGTTATAGTTTCCAAGCTAGTCAATATGTAATTGAAAATGTACAACTAAGCTCAAAATTGATTTACAGATTTTTCTAATCAAGTCTTCCGTGCACGTGTTACACTATGTTCATAGCAGTCTTGTTTGTGATAGCCAGAATCTGGAAACAACCCAGATGTGCCACGACAGAGTAACGGATACAGAAAATTTGGTTCATTTATACAATGGACTACTACTCAGTTATTAAAAATGAGGACTTCTTCCTTTCTAATCTGTATCCCTTTGACATCCTCTTGTTGTCCAATTGCTGTAGCTAGAACTTCAAGTACTATATTGAAAAGATATGGAGAGAGAGGGCAGCCTTGTCTAGTCCCTGATTTTATTGGGATTATCCAAGTTTCTCTCCATTTAGATTGATGTTGACTACTGGTTTGCTGTAATTTGCTTTTACTATGTTTAGATATGGGCCTCGAATTCCTGATCTTTCCAAGACCTTTAACATGAAAGGATGCTGAATTTTGTCAAATGCTTTCTCAGCATCTAATGAAATGACCATGTGGTTTTTTTTTCTTTGAGATTGTTTATGTAGTGAATTACATTGATGGACTTCCTTATATTGAACCATCTTTGCAGGTGGTGAAAGATATTTTTGATGTGTTCTTGGATTCAGTTGGCAAGAATTTTATTATTTTTGCATCGATATTCATAAGAGAGATTGGCCTGAGATTCTCTTTCTTTGTCGGATCTTTGTGTGATTTTGGTATTAGCATAATTGTGGCTTCATAGAAAGAGTTAGGTAGTGTTCCTCTGTTTCTATTTTGTGGAATAGTTTGAAGAGTATTGGTGTTAGGTCTTCTTTGAAGGTCTGATAGAATTCTGCACTAAAACCATCTGGACCTGTGCTGTTTTTGGTTGGAAGACTTCCAATGACCACTTCTATTTCTTCAGGGGTTATAGGATGGTTTAGATGGTCTATTTGATCCTGATTTAATTTTGGTATTTGGTATCTGTCTAGGATATTGTTCATTTCCTCTAGATTTTCTAGTTGTGTTGAATACAGGCTTTTGTAGTCATTAGGGAAATGCATATCAAAACAACCCTGAGATTCCATCTCACACCAGTCAGAATGGCCAAGATCAAAAACACAGGAGACAGCCGTTGTTGGCGAGGATGTGGAGAAAGAGGAACACGCCTCCACTGCTGGTGGGATTGCAAGCTGGTACAACCACTCTGGAAAGCAGTCTGGCGGTTCCTCAGAAAACTAGGCATGACACTCCCGGAGGATCCGGCTATACCACTCCTGGGCATATACCCAGAGGCTTTACCTGCATGCAATAAGGACACATGCTCCACTATGTTCATAGCAGCCTTATTTATAATAGCCAGAAGCTGGAAAGAACCCAGATGTCCCTCAACAGAGGAATGGATTCAGAAGATGTGGTATATTTTCACAATGGAATACTACTCTGCAATTAAAAACAATGAATTCACGAAATTCCTAGGCAATTGGTCAGAACTGCTAAATATCATCCTTAGTGAGGTAATCCAATCACAAAAGAACACACATGGTATGCAGTCACTGATAAGGGGATATTAACCCAGAATCTCAGAATACCCAAGACACAAATCACATATCAATAGCTTTCCAAGAAGATGGAAGGAGAGACCCCTGGTCCTGGAAAGACTGGATGTCGGGGAATACCAGGACAGAGAAGTGAGTGGGGGTTGAATGTGGAACAGAGGGAGGGAAGGGGGCTTATGGGACTTTCGGGGAGGGAGGAAAGAGGAAAGGGGAAATGATTTGGAATTTAAATTAAAAAAACTTAGAAAATAATAATAAAAAACTTGAAAACAAAAGAATGAGGACATTCTGGGTTTTTAGGACAAATGGATGTAACTAGAAAATATCATCCCGAGTGAAGTAACTCAGACACAAAAGGACATGCATAGTATGTACTCACTAATAAGTGGATATTAACAAAAAAATGCCAAATACCCAAAATACAGCCCACAGAACTTAAAAAGTTCAACAAGCTGAACGGCCCAAGTGAGGATGCCTCAGTCCCACTTGGGAGGGACAAGAAATCAACCAAAAGGGGGAGGGAGGGACATGGGAGGGTAAGGAGATGACTTGAGCAGAGAAGGGAACATGATCGTGTTTTGGGTGGGAGGAAAGGACTGAAATTCCTGAGGGTCAGGAGAAAGAAGGGATACATGCAACCTCAGGAGGTAGGAGGTTGGGGGGACCCTCCAGAATATACCAGAGACCTGGGAGTTGAGAGACTCTCAGGACTCAAAGAGAGGAACCTTAGATGAAATGCTCTACAGTGGGGAGAGGGAACTTATAGAACCCACCTCCAGCAGAAAGACAGGGCATCAAGTAAGGGATGGGATTGCCATCTCACTGTTAAAACTCTGACCCATAATTGTTCCTGTCTGAAAGAACTACAGGGATGCAAATGGAGAGGAGCCTGAGGAAAAGAAGTTCCAGTGACAGGCCCAAACTGGGATCCAGCTTAATGGGAGGCCCCAAGGCCTGACACTATTACTGAGGCTATAGAGTGCTCATAAAAGGGACCTATCATGGCTGCCCTCTGAATGACCCAACAAGCAGCTGAAAGAGTCCAATGCAGATATTTGCACCCAACCAATGGACAGAAGCTGCTGACCCCTGTAGTTGAATTAGGGGAAAGCTGGAAGAAACTGAGGAGGAGGGTAGCTCTGTAGGAGGACCAACAGCCTCAATTAACTTGGACCCCCGAGATCTCTCAGACACTGGACAACCAACCAGGCAGCATACACCAGCTGATATGAGGGCCCTGACATATATACAGCAGAAGACTGCCAGGTCTGGATTTAATCAGAGAAGATACACCTAGCCCTCAAGAGACTGGAAGTCTCAGGTAGGTTAGAGGTCTGGTTGGGAGGGAGGTGGCAGGGTGGGAGGTTGGTTGGAGGTATGGGATGTGGTACAATCTGAGGGTGGATCAGGAACGGAATAAATTCTGGAGGTTAAAGTAAATAAATTTATTAATTAAAAAATGAAAATAAAAAAAGAAAATTTGTTGGCTGTTTGGGAAATGTCCAGCCACTTCTGAGTATAAAGCTTGTGATGGATCCATGGAATCTTCTTCAAGTCTCAGCTAGTGGGCAGAAGCAAAGAAGTTGATGGAATGTCTTGAACTTTTCTCTTCTGGGAGGAATAAGGATCTGACTAGGTGTAGGGTTCAAGATAAAAGAAAGGCTTTCTTTGTGTGTAAAAGGGAAGATAACATACTCAGAGAGTCATAGAACTTTTGTCCACGCCTGACTGAGCTTGCCTTAGATCAGACGGCAAATGACATATTGATAGAACTATTTTCAAGAGTCAATAGTCTCCTTTTGATTGATATCTTCATACTGCCTGGTAATATCTATACTTTTAGAAACTAGAGAACAATGTTGTAATATTATATTCTCTTTATGGAATCTTTAGATGTAATCTAAGCTCAAAAGTCTCATTACTTAAACATCAGGATCTGTGGTTGACTTTCAAAGACACAAGAGAAAGAAAATTAAATTATCACCTTATCCTTTGTGTACAAAATCATCTCTTTATCCGAAAACAGTGCAGAAAAATGTCAAATACTTTAGAGTTCTTGTAATGTGGAGAGGCAAAAGGTGATTTACAAGGGCAGCCTGCAAAAGTATGTCTTAAAGGACTTCTCAGGGACCCAGTGGTATTTGTATCAGGCAGTCATTTCTGAAAAGACACTCAGCTATATAAAGAGTTATCCAAAACCCTCAGATGTAACACTGCTCCTGTCTGGATAAGGTTTTCTGAAATGGAATCAGGTGGTGAGACAGAACAATCAGTGTCGCTTATCCAGCAGGCTTTGCCTTACTTCCTGCAGTTCCTTCTCATCCAATTCACTCCAGAAAAAAAAATGTGCTTGCATATGCGTGAGTGGTGTGCGTTCACCTATGCATATGCAAGTACACATTCGTGAGGCTTTGGATGCTGTGAAACATGAGGACCTGAGGTCCCAGCTCCAGAATACATATGAAAATCTTGATGAGGATATACACTTCTGCCTGAGCTTCAGAACTGTATTGAGAAAAGACGAGAAAATTCCCAGGGTTTCTGTCTGCCAGCCTAGCTTTCCTAAGTAAGAATTCCTGTCTCAAGGACACAAAACGAAGAAGGATAAAGCATGCCATTTCATATCCTCTCTGAATGCTTAGATAGACATACCTACCAGAACACATATTAATGAACTACACTATAGATAGATACTCATACAACATAAAATGGAAGAACATTTTTCAAATGTTATGAACTCACAGACTTATCACCTTTACTATGACTCAACAAATACCCAGTACAAGAACCATAAATTCTACCCTAAAGGGCAGCTGAATTGAAATAATTTAAGCCTGTAACAAAGACAATTTTAAAAAGCTGTTAAAACAAAATGATATATACATGCATACAAAAGTAAAAGTGACAATAGAATTTGAAGCAGAAATAAAGTCAGCCAAAAGATATGAGATATTTAAAGTGCTAAGAGAGAAGAAGACAAGTTAGAAATCTATACACAGGGAAATACTTTTGGAAATATGAAGAAATAAATATAACTTCATATATATTTTTTCTTAAAAAGTACAAAATGGAATCCTTCAGGGGAAAAAATGTGTGCCTGCCATGTGTATATTTGAAAGGTTAAGGACAAATGCAAGGGTAGGCTTTTTTCAACCTTGCTTGAGGCAGAGTCTCTATATGTTGCTGAATAGTCCAGCTAGCTGGCCCTTGGCTGGTTGGATTCTCCTCTATCTGCCACCTCACAATAGGAACATAGAGATTATGAGTGTGCATGTGACTGAAGTAAGTTTTATGTGGTTTCTGAAGACCTGAAAACAGATCCCTATGATTGCATGGCAAGAATGAAAAGCCTTGAAAAGAAACATTTTACTGAGATTACCTTTCTCTATTATAAGATCTAGAAAATATCTAAAAGTCTGTAACTGGCTTTACTAAACAGCTGGATGACTGCTGGAAGTGCTGCAGTTAAGATTGACTCCTTGGAGACCCTTAGTCCTGTGAAGGCTCCATAGATGTCCAGTGTAGGGGAATCAAGGGTGGGGAGATGGGAGTGGGTGGGTGGGGGAGCACTCTCATAGAAGCAGGAAGAGGGGGGTTAGAATAGGGGTTTTCTGGAGGGGAAACCGGAAAGGGGATAACATTTGAAATGTAAATAAATAAAATATCCAATAAAAACAAAGATGGGCTCCTTGATTTAAAAAGAATAGTAGAAGATAAAGGGCAGTAATTTGTCATCAGAATCATGGTGATCAGCCATAAAAGTGAACAGGAAGTGCCAGAAATTAGTCCACTGACTGTAGAGATCTTTGTAGAGAGCTTAAGTGATCACAGACTTTTAAAAGGAACAGAATCAACAGGTTACTATCATGTTGCTTGGTTTACACAATAGGAGATATTTTAAGTCAGGTTCAGGAAGTCTGATGTGGGTTACTACAATTAGGATGAGATTTTATCACCCAGTTCCAGTATCCAGCTCCTCAGCTCAGATAGCACATTCAGAAATGAGAGCTCTTTGGCTGTAGAGAAGTCCTCATCAGTGGATATAGATATAGATATAGATATAGATATAGATATAGATATAGATATAGATATAGATATAGATATAGATATAGATATAGACAGATATAGATATAGATGATCAG
This sequence comes from Tokudaia tokunoshimensis, assembly GCA_036184795.1. Taxonomy (NCBI): domain Eukaryota; kingdom Metazoa; phylum Chordata; class Mammalia; order Rodentia; family Muridae; genus Tokudaia; species Tokudaia tokunoshimensis. Next base: position 19,395,083 of record BTHU01000003.1, read on the forward strand.
AGATAGAGATAGAGATATATGCTGCTTTGGATCTTTTTCTGCCAGAAGTGTTCATCCTGTGACCTGAAGCTTGCCAGTGTCACAGTTTAGCTAAGAAAATGACCAACAGATTTGTAGACAACATCATATCCCAATGGCAAAATACTGAAAACCCAGGCATCTACTTCTATGTAACCTGAATCTCTGAACTGGGGTGTTGTGAATTGAAAAAGAGAAGTAGCTAGATCTAATGGAGATTACTAAATGCTTCCTCTACACTGAAGGAGTGATTCCCTGTGATAGCAAATACCAGAGTCCAACTAAACAATGTAGGAGACTAATGACTCAGTGAAGTCCTAAGCCAAAATCACAGCTATGCCGGTAGGTCTGCAGAGAAACCCTGTGGTCATTCTGATAATTACTGAATGTAATTGGCATAGATACATAATAATCAGCATATTGCCCACAGTGATTATTTAGTTTTGCTGAGGTTCGTTGTGTTGGGAAGATCTAAATGGAAGCTCTTCATCTTTCTCTCAAGGTATATATTAATACAGATGCATTACTCCACTCCTGGAGGGAATTGCAGAGATTGATGCAATTTTGGCATATTCAAAAATGCAGAGGTACTACTGGCTATTACATCCCTCTTTCATTTACCAGTTTGTCTTGGACAGACACTTACATGAATGATGACTGATTATTTTAAGTGTTCTCGGGTAGTGAGATTCTATCTACAGCTGCTATACTATAAACAATATATTTAAAGGAGAAAGACATGATAGCCCCTATACCTGGTAGGCATATTTTAGCCTGGATTCTACCATTGTGCCCATACCGTTTTAAAAATACGACCTAGGCAATTGACTGCATAGCCAGGGCACAATTTCAGTGTTGCTTCAAAAATCATATATTAACTGTCATTGAGAACTTGGTCATTTTGACATTCCATAAACCATCTCACCAGTCAAATATATGGAAGTTCAATATGCTGATTGTACCTGATTGACAAGTTACAAGTGAGTTGAATGAAAAGTTCGTTCTGATTTCATGAATGCCAACTCATGCTGCCTTGTATTTTGTTCACTTGAGCCTGTGGAATCTGGAGTGACACTTTACAATCAGATAATTAAGAAAGAACAAACCCGAGTCTGATTTAGAAATGAATCACTTGATGAGATGGCACCTACTTAAAATGGATAGCTTGGCGCGATTGCCTATTCAGGAAAGGCCGTGAAGACCACTGGTGAACAAGGAAAAATTCAGTCTATATAACAACAAACAGGAAATATGGTGATCTATTGTGTGTTGAGAGTTCTTCTGAGGTCAGACTGGCATTTATTTACTGCAAGGGGCATATGGTTTGGATGGGTTTTCATGCACTTGAGGGACAAAATTGGAAGGGTTGGGGAAAGGAATTTCACAGGAAAGCATGGATATTGGCTCCTCATAATAGATACAAACTATAACAAGTATTTGTTACATATGTATGTAAGGACAGTTAACTAAAAGGAGGCCATAAATCAGAAAGAGAGTAAGGAGTGGATATATGGGAGACTCTGAGGGGAGGAAGGGAATGAATGCATTATATAATTATATTAAGATATCAGAATATAACAGAAATTATTTGTAAAAAGATTTTGTTTTTTGGGTAAGAATATTTATTCACTGGCATTCATCATAGAGGAAACTGTGCAAGGGAGTATGCATGAATGTGCCTCTGTGTGTTTCTGTATGTACATACTCATGGGTATTTAAGGATGACAACACAGATATAACTACAACTTTTTGACTAATTTAAACAAAGGGGAAGGTAATAGTTTTCCATATTTTCATTTGAACTTCTATGTATTATTTCTATGTAGTAACATTTCTCGTTTTCCTATTTCTTTTAAAAATACATTTACCTTAGTTATTAGAGATTAACTTTCTATTTTAGTCTCTGGGTACCAAATAAGTTATAAGATAAACATTTATGTTTCAAGTATAATATTATCTTCAAAATGTAAGAAAATCTGTCAAGACTTTGTTTTTCCTTTTTGGGTATGGTGAAAACTTCATCTCTAAGAAAGTTGTATGTACCTTGATAGGTGGTAATAGCTTGCTATGTTACTTTTCCAACCTTGTTGGAAGTTACTTAAATATTATATAAAGGAGTACAAATCCTAGCTATACAGCAAAGGACTAGACTTTGTGATTTATTCATTTATGTCCTATAACTCTTAGTGAAGACCTGAATACAGGCTCTGTTATATCATAAACAAAAAGCATTTCTTTTAGCATTTCTTTAAGAATGCAATCATATTGTTGAGTTTCTTGAATTAGGATATTGAAAAGAACCTCTCCTAAAGGTTCTACCAATGGCATGAGAGACAGCTGTGTGATGTGAGTGAACCTGATGAATGCTATCAACAAACTGGCAAAATCTGGCTCCTTCTGACACTCAGCAATGTTAAGTTAAAAACAACTTTTCTGTGACTGACTCACAGTAAAACCTGTATGCAAAACCTATATGCAAAACTCTTCAACACACACCTTTGTCCTGCTTCCATCTTTTTGTCCTCCCCTCTGCCCCGTGTGTGTGTGTGTGTGTGTGTGTGTGTGTGTGTGTGTGTGTGTGTGTATCCACTGCGTCCAAATATTCTGTTACTGTCTTTCTAGGTAGATGGTACTGCTTGCCTATAAATAAAATTCCCCCACACAAACTTGGACAAAACAGCAGTTGTCTCCACTTTGAGACCTAGCTTCTCATCTTGGAATAAATACATTCATTCCCAATTTGTCCATCTTCAAGTTCTCTCTGTGGTTCCCACGTTGCTGTACCTAACTCCTTTGCATTGTTTTATTACTTCGTTTCTTCTCACAGTTAATCACATAGCCCTTTAAGCCATATTACACACTCTCTGATTCCCCTTTCCTTAATGAATCCGTATTGTTAATACAATGAAAGTAATGCATTAACCATCCTCCTTTAAGTAAAAATAATAAAAATGTATTAGTTCACCATTATGGATTTGATTTCTATCACAAGTAGGCTCTATCATGGATTTCTTATTTGAACATATCTTATAAGAGATATGTGTTATGTCTCTAAGGAAAATGCTCTCACACAATAATACCTGGGAAAGCATATATACATATCAAGATTTTTTAAACTAATATTCTTAACAGTTGCATTTACAGTAGCCCCAAACTGGAAGCAACCTGTATACAACAGGTATAGGATAACAAAACTGTGCCATTTAAAATATAAAAACATAAAATTATTGATACGTGCAACAATATGTATGTATCTCAACTTAACTATGATGTTATGATGTTTGAATTTAATGAGACGACAAAGATAATCTACTATATTATTCAATTTATATACATTTCTAGGAAAAGGAAACTAATCTAGAAAGACTGAATGCAGACTAATGTGTGTCGTTTGACTGGGGATTGGAAGAAAAGGTAGCAGGTGAGAGTAAAAGCAATTCCTTCAAGTCTGGGTGTGAGTGGGAAAAAGCAAAACCTCTATGAGGTTTTTAAGCCAAATATATCAATTTAGATGGGAATGTTATATATAGTTCAGTTTTGATGGGGAGAAATACAATGGAGAGCTGGTGAGATGGCACAGTGGGAAGGAATTCTTACCACTAAGCCTGAAAAACTGAGCTTGATCATCAGATTCATATAGTGGAAAGAGAGAACGGACTCCTAAAAATGGTCTTCTGAACTCAACATATATCACAAGGCATGTGCACGCTCTCTCTCTCTCTCTCTCTCTCTCTCTCTCTCTCTCTCTCTCTCTCTCTCTCTGTGTGTGTGTGTGTGTGTGTGTGTGTGTATGAAATACACACACACTAAGAAATAAATAAGCAAGCAACAAGCAAACAAACACCTTAAAATAAGAAGCCAAGAGAATGATTTTGCTGCTTGGCCAATTGAACTATGAGGTTATTAAGAAGAGCCTGGTTAGGTTTTGTTGAAGATTCATGTGGCAGGTTTTACTTGACTTCACGTGTTTGTAATATAGGCGATTTGGGGTATAAGCAGAGTGTGTTTTTTGGACACTTCTGTGGCTTTGCAATGTCAGGCTTGGCATCACAGGGTGATTTCCTGGCCCTCATCAAGTGACTCTACTACTCTTCCTATTTCAGTGACTTTTAGAACTTATGTGGAAATAGCATAAATCGTAGATAACGTTGATATTTTTCTGATGTCTCTGTTGTGTCTGCAATGCTTTTTCTTTATTTGTCCCTGTATACACACCCTGGACCGTGAGTAGCACCCAGTGGACATTAGTCACTCTGATTGGACAATCTTGGCATGTGGTATTGTTATTGATGTAGTTTGCTACATCATTTCTGACCTCTCAAGAGGACTGAGTCTAGTTTTTCAAGGCTTAATCAAAGAAAAACAATTTTAAACCTTGTACAAAGTAGCTTCATCTCCAGTTTCTCTGGCTTTTCTACAGTTTCCTCCTTTTTTTTTCCCTAGTAACCAAAATAGCTCAAGCCTACTAGAATCTTATAACTAAGTAGCAGAAGAGGCTGAGATTTTTCTATTGTAAACATATTTTTCTTTGTGAATTTTGTTAGAGGTATTATGGGCCACTTCACCACTATTTGTTAAGCATCTGCTCTCAGCATCATCTAGTATCTAATTTTAGTAAAAGTCAGTTTTATAGTAGTATTACTAGTGCATGCACTAAAACACACAAAGGAGCTCTCTATCCTAAATGAAAAAAAAATGAGAGGAAGCAGAGGGAATTCTTAGCATTGTTTTTGAGGTTTGTATGGTACTGAATCTGTGGGGAAAGTATGGGTGTCAAATATGTGACCAAAAGACCCACTGCATAAGTGCCACAGCTAAACATGACCTGTGGAGAGAGAGAGATGGAGGAGGTGCATCTCTGTTTCAGACGATAAGTTCCTTTGAACCAGTAAGTTTCAATTGATTCCCTATTGACGTCTATGGTATTAACAATGTAACAAATACATAAAGGACCAGCCCTGGGGATCTGGAGACTTGGATTCATGTTTGACCTTTGTCATTAATTGCTGAGAGAATGTAGATAGATAATTGAGCCTTAGTTTAATTATCTATAATATGATAATAATTAAACTTGTGCTATCTACTTGCTAGACATCAAAATGATTAATTTCTGTGAGATTATTAACTATAAAACATAACTCTGAAGATTATTTTTATTGTTGATAGGTAACTATGAGACTACCAAATACAATCTTTAAAAGAAGAAATGCGTAAGTATCAATGCCTATCTTTTTTATGCAGATTCAAGCCCCTTCTTTATTTTTTTGCTGATATGTGGAGGGCCACTGAAAATATAAGGTGATATTTCAAAGTTGGAGATGCAGCTATATTTCTAAAGTATGAACATAGGCCTGGCTGCCTCGAATATTTATCATGAAGCAGCTATCTTATTGTCTGGGGACAGGAATCTATTGTAATTCTTAACATGTGTTAAAATAATAGTTTAAAATATCAAATAAAATGTGTCCAGTAAACCAAGGCTTTTCATTTCATATTTATGTCTTTTGTGTTAATAGCACCTATACATTATGGAAAATGATTCTTTAGCTCCTTATCTTTTATTTGCTGCATGATGTATCCTCCCCAAGGCCAACAAGCTTTATGCATCAGTCTTGTATGGAGGACCATAGGAAAGACCAGAGTTGAGCTATTGCTTTGACTCATGCCAGCCACTGTAAATTCTCATGGGTCTCACAAGAAGCTCTCACTAAACATACCTTCCCAAGAGAAGGAAAGCTCTAAAAATATGTTAATATATTGTATCCATGGTGATAAATTTGAAGCATTATCAGGTGAGCTGACATTAGGGCTCACCCCACAGTTCTGTCATCTCTGATGTTTCTTAGTTAATTGTTCTTTGGTTTAAAGACATTGGAGGGACATGTTCTCTCTTACAACAGTAGGTAAAATTGCTGACTGTTTTTTTTATTATTATTATTTTGACTTTAGGTGCTCATAATCATAACTACAATATGGAAAGAAAATAACATCATACCCAGTCCTGATAGAATCACCCTCTCTGTCTAGGCAACTTTCTTCTGGGAATTATGGACTGCTCTGTCCTATTTAACATAGCATATGGTCATGGCATATACTATTATTGTAGTCTTCTTTTTCTATTAAAATGCTAATGAATAAAAAGGGATTTCATTTTTATTAAGGAGGTTAGAGGTACAAGTATGGGAGAATGAATTAAAAACAAACCTACTGGGATAAGAGATAAGAATTGTAGACATCTGCATGGTTCTTCCTTCCCACATATCAAATTGGAAATCACACATCCACAGGGAAGAAGGGTATTAAAATACAAAAGAAAACAGAAGCCAAACTTCTAGAGAGAGCATGCCGTACCAAAAGGACTCAATAAAAGCAAACAACTTTCTTATTCTATTCAGAACAGCTATTGATATTCATAAAACCCCGAGGCAAGAATAGTGGGTGGTTTCATTTTTAGTTCTGTTTGTCATTTTAATTTTTTACTGTATTTAAGAAGCATATAATAACATCAGCTTCTGTCAGACTGGACTGCTTTTTTCTCACATGTCAGTGATTTTCTGCTATTTGTTTCTTGGACTCCTCTCTCTCTCTCTCTCCCTCTCTCTTTCTCTCTCTTTCTTCTTTCTTTTAAGATTTGCATTTGGCTAAGTCAATGTTCCCTATGTCTCTCTTTGCTTCCAGAACACTCCCAGAACCAGGTCTAATGGGAATCTCTATCTTGAATTTATTCTTCCTCCTCAGGTCTCAGATAACTTAGGTATTTCTGTGTGATCATCATTCAAATGATAAATTAAGTAGGCCAAAAACTGAACAGATGACTCTAGCTTTCTACAATTTTTGTCAGAAAATTAGGAGATAGCACATCTAAAAATAAAATGTTTCTGTGCTTACAGTCAGCCAAGTGTCTGACAAACTCGGCTTTTCATGATGTTTAACAAAGGCGATAAGCAAGAAAGAATGTGTCCCAGTCCTCCAGATCCTAGAGCAAAAAAAAGGAAATGAGCAGCTGAGAGTGTACAAAGGCAGGATCTGAGGCAGGAAGATTACACTTCATACCTATGTGCTCACTAAACAATAGCAATTATGCAAAGTTTAACCTCATATTTAAAATTCCTACTTAATAAATCACACTCCTTTAAATGCTTGAAACTTCTTTTTGCCACTCTTTTTTTTTCCCACATAAAACCAGCAATTAAATTTTTTATGAATTACATAAAAATGTTCATATATAAAGTTGTGAAAAAACAGAACTAATACATAAATAAGTTACTACATTTATAGACATGGTTGGGGTTTTTTGCCTGTTCTTGCTTATTTTCTTTTTTTGTTGTTGTTTATTTTATTTTCTATATTCCTTATTTACAATCCAAATGATTTCCCCTTTCCTGGTTCCCTCCTCCCCAAAAGTCCCATAATGCCTTCAAATTTAGAGATTTTCAAAAATACTCTTATAAAATGAGTTGTATATATAAAAATCTGCCCCATGAAGGTCTCACAAATTCACAATGTTCACAGTAAAGAGTGATCGATTCTCTCCTGATTTCTTCTCATGCTCCACAATTATGCTAGTATTTGATAGATTTAATACACGTCCCAGACAATGAAACTGAAATCCATTTCATACTCAACCAGCAGCACATGAACATGATAGGAAAAGCATTATGCTGTCTCTTTTGAGTTGCAGCCTTTCTGGAATATATCTGTTTTTACAAGTAAGGAAACTGAGACACAGAATAATTGAAGACCGTGCTCAAAATTGCACTGATAGCAAATAAAACAGATGGGACTTGAAAACGGATAACAGGGTTCCAGAATCTTTCCTTTTCTAACTTCTGTGTTTCAGAGAAAAGTGTTAACTGAGGAATGCTGACCTAATGGCTGGTTTGGGGTTCCAGTTTTGCTCTTGAGGATCTAGGGTATGACACTAAACTCTTTACATCGCTGCATATGATTGTCATCAGCCAAGCAGCCATGCTCACTGTAGGGCCTGATGCAAGGCTAGCACTCAGAACCTGACCTCACGATCCAGCTCTGCCTTGGCTGGCTGGTGCCTCTGCCTGTGTGAATTGAGCCTGGGAGCTTAGTACTTTCAAAGGAAAAATCAAATAGAAAGAGTTTCTGATGTCAACAATCCAGAGATATGGGTCAACCTCCATCAGTCTAGAAGCTAAGTTTCAGTAAAAAACAGACAACAGGAAGTAATAGTTTCATACATATTTATATTGGTATAAAATTACAGATTTACATTAGAAGGCTATCCCCTTATTTCTAACTTAGTTAAAATAAATGAAGCCCTTTCTTATGTCCATCCCTTTCTATGGTTATAGGAGAGGATCCCTCCCTGTGGTCGGTTATCAAGATAAAAATGACAACAGGCATTTGTAACTCAGATGGCTTTGCTGTGTAAAAAACTTGTGTGATGTGTTAGCTGAGATTTTTATCTTCATTCTGCCTCACTTAAACTTGGTGGTCTTCCTCCATATTTTATGACTGAATATTAGTCTTGCTTGCCACTTGGTATGTACAGTAATGCTGTACTGATATATTTCATAGACATGCTTATGTTTGGCTTAACAAATGGCGGGCTTTTATACTTTACATGCATAAGAATAGGAAGAAAATACAGCACATAAATGTAGTTAAATGCTAAGTTAAATGATAAAACCATTCAAATGGCAGCACATATGCAATTAAATTACATTTGAGTAGTATTATAACCTATCATATAAGGAAATTTAAATGATTTAGTTATTGGAATAATATAAAAAAAACTGGATAGTATAGTATAACTATGCTTGATGTTTAGGATTTTTCCCTCATGAATATTGTTTGTTTAACTAAATTATGAACTACTTAGAGATATAAATACAATATTAAAATGAAAATTACCTGTGGTAAAATAGTGATATTTAGTAAAAGAGAAAGTAAAAAATAGACTGATGAAGGAAGAAGAGAAAGGAGAGTGAGTATGAGGAAAAGGAGAAAGAAAAGGAGGTAGGACAGGGTAGAAATAAGGAAAGAGTAGTTAAGACTTTATCAACAAGATTGGGCTAAAGGATGTTCATTTATCTGAGAAAACCTTGTTTCCGGCTTTGTGTTGGTCTCCCATTAGATGTTGGTATCTGAATCAAGAGTTAATGAGATCCTCTAATATAAATGTTGACTGAATGTCTTGATAGCTCCAACAGAAGAGAAGGCAGAGGGAGGCATTATTCCCTCTAGAGGATATGCATCTTCAGACACTGTATCTAGGCCCTGATCACAAATCTATAGGCAGCATTCTACCCCACCTTCAGGCTTCGTGGCTTGCCCTGAGAATACAACCAGCTTTCCTGAATATGACATAGCCCGGAGTTCCCGTTCTCCAGATTCGCATGAGCCAACTCTCCTAATGAAACTCTCTTAAACATGCTATGCATCTCCTAGTCTGTTAATTTCAAGAATGACTAACAGGAGAGGAATGTCTCAAGATGTACCCTATCTCTATGGTACCATTTGTAGTCATTTTAATTTCTGAGAATTTAAGTGTCATATACCTTCTCTGGGCCTCAGTTTCTTCTTTTGTGAAATTCAGTAAAACACAGTAATCCATGCTTCATATAAGAGTATTCATTAAAATGAGCTAATTACAGAAAGCATTATAGCAGTGACATCCTACATAGAACATCCTTATACTATGTTATTATTATTAGTGATAATGATGATGGTAATGGCTTTATAGTTTTAAGATTTCTTTTTCTCAATGGAAAAATATAAGATTATGCTTTAAAAATCTAGTGTTGCAATTCAGTAAATAAAAGTAAAACTCTAAACTGAATCCAGCAGTAAACAGAAACACAGCTAAGGAAACAAATATGGGGAGATAAACTAGACATCATTTAAAGGAAAAAAAAATGTGTCCAATATTTTTACAGGATTTCATTATATTTTGGACAAAAGGCATACAAATGAAAAGATGGAGAAATTAGTTTAGTTAGATAATATCTTTAGGTAAATTGGTAGATTCAGGGAGAGGAGCAGAGTTTACAAACAAAATTTTAAACTCCTATTTTTTTGGCATTTGAGGGTACATCTTGATAAATGTGCTCAGTGAGCTAAAAGCCTGAATACGAAAAGCGTATGCTAAGTATGGTGGTGCTATTGATTGAGAAGCCAGAATCCTGAGGGGATTGAGAGTCACCAAATTAATGAATGCAAGATAAACAGCTTAAAAACTGACAAGACATAGAAACTTTGGAAACATTAAATGTCCCCAGGTAGCCTGAATCCTATGTGGCAAATATGGCCATGAACTGGTTCAGAGAGTGAACTAACTCACATTCAATGTGCAGTCTGTGCTATCAGCTATAGCATGTCTTGCCATGAGTTGCTCAAGAGTATCAGATAACATTAATGGTCACTGTCCACTTAGTGCTAATATGTATACAAGTGAAGAAAAACACTAGGCTTTTAGAAATGGGAAAAATACCAGAAGAAAATGAAGTCTTCAGGGACAAAGGGAGTATTCAAGCAGTTACCATCAGCCAACAGGCTCATGTCCAGGGGGGATGCAGATGAGTCACGTCCCCATCGTGTTTCAGAAGTCATCCAGATGTTTACCCAAATCATTATAACTGACTTGTAGTCATTTTCCTTTTAAATTGCCTTTATTATCATATTTCTTGTTTTATTATGTTAGGTTTTGTTCAAAAAGAAATAATGAGAATTTTATTAAGAAAAAGTTAATGATTAAGGAAGAAAATAAACCACACAAACACATGCCTCCATATTGCATGAAGCATTCATTGAAATTGAGAAGGTCAATGAATTATAAAGACAAATCTGTAATAGATTAGATGGTAAGTGTGTTGGAAAATCTTTACCTGACAGGGTCTGAAACTAACTAAGAGAAATGAAGGTTTGTGAAGTTCTGCAAGAGTTGTTCAAGAAATGATTTTCAGAAGGGAGTTGACACTCTGGGTCATTTCAATGACTGGTGGAAAGACGAAGTGCTCCATGGCAAACTCAGGATTGCCTGTCTGCCTTTACTCCTTTCTAAATGCATCTTTTGATGCTGTTATTCTGCTGCTGCTGACATTGTCTGATCCTGCATTTTTGATCTTATAACATAAACATAAATTAAAGACCAGTGATTCTCTAGAAATATTATTGGCTTTCAGATCCAGTTGGTATTTCTGAGGTATTCAGCCTCATGGGTTAATCAGCTACTACTATATTCTGCCTGTCAAGAAGTAGAAGGTAATTGTTAAACTACTCAGCCCCTGTCTTGTAATTCATTCTGGTATGTACATGTGCATGTACATGTATATTATGTATATGTATATATATACATATATATATACATTAACTAATACATATACTATTAACTAATATAATAAGGGACAATTTCAGACCAAGGTGTGATCAATTTTATACCTTTGAGTTATGTAAAGCTGAATTCAGTGCTCCATTTTAGACCAACGGAGGAAATTTAGAGAAGGGGTGAACCAGTTTCCTATAGGCTGTCTAGATCATAATAAGATACAAGGATTAGTGACACTATTCTGAGTAGGCAGAAGATATTGAAGTCATAAGAATAGAAGTTCCAGAGTTGAAATTACAATTTAGTAGTCTTTCTTTTAGTTTACTTTCTAGTAATCAGACAATAGGAACAATAATTGAGTCAATTCTGAGACAGAAGTAATCTTACCACAAAGAGCATAGTCTAGAGCATTAGTTGGTCATGGGTAGAGTGAAGTCCCTGAGGCAGAGAATCCAGCAATTCATATGAATACAAAACTCTGTCAATGTGGTCTTAATGTAGATCACATAAGACACAGTGCTTGAATAATGAATATGAATGTGTTCATAATAATAATATCTATATTCATTAGATGCACACTGATTTTATATAGACTATAATAATTTGTTTTAATCAGAGGATTCTAAGGGAAAAACTAGTATGAGATCATGGGCAAAATTTTGTATTTATTAAGATTAGTTTATGGTACTACAAATTGGAAGCTATGCTAAAAGATCATTTAATCTACTTGTAAAACATTTTCTCCCTTTCAGAAGTAAGATGTGAAAAGTGGCCAACTTTCTTGAGTAAGTTAGAGCTTGGTTAATGTTGCCAAATTTGTGATGTCTCCAAACTCCACATTTCTTTCTGTGGAACTTAAAGGAGGCAATGGAGGAGTAGGAATGGCCTGGAATCTATGCAAATGCTAGCTTAACTCTTGCAGGTAATTGGATTCCATTGTCTTGAGATCTGATAGCAATGAAGCTGATGACAAGTTCCTGGGAGAAATGAAGTATGAACCTTTATAATATGTCTCTTGTTTCATGCTCAGTATCTTATGTTTATGAGTTTTTTACATTGAAAATAGGGAATTCAAGCAATTAACACTTAGAGGATTTCACACTGACAAAGTTGATTGTCTCCCGGTTTGAACAACTGAAATGTGAAATCTACGAGGGTGTTTGCCTTGTCTGATTGTATCTTGTTTGCTCCCATTTGGTTGCTGTCTCTTGAGGACCTTCTCTTTTCTGAAGTAAAAAAAAAAGGGGAGTGGAGATGGGGAAGAGGGGAGGCACAGGTTGAGCTGGGAGGAGTAGAGGGAGGGGAAACTGTGGTAGGATGTATTATTGTATGAGAGAAGGATCTGTTTTCAATTAAAAAAGAGAGAGAGAAAGGTTTCTTATGTGCTTGTAGAATTAAATGTATTTAAAAATGTAACCTTCCTTCTTACATATCCAAATTGTCAATAGAGTTCATGAGAACAATGATCAATATTTCTCTTCTTTATGCTTAACTACACACGTGTATGCATCTGTGTTAATATTTAGGTTAAAGCAGTAGGCTACATTTGTTCTATGAGTTCATTTTTAATATTACAATGTATTTTCTGTTGGTTACCACAAAACAAATGACAACGTAACCAATATCAATATATTTCAGTTCCCTTAGAGATCTTTTTCCCAAGTCTGTACCAGCCTCCCCTTGGCGACCTCTGCTCCAGGGATCAACTGCACTGAGCATACAGGTACCCAGGGACCCCCCAATATAACATCGCTTGGGACACAGCCTTTCCGAAGCTCTGCGGACCTCTGGGCGTCAGCTCTGCTGTGGACCATCTGCCCTGCAGAGTGATCTGCGCGGAGAGGATGCACAGTGCACTCCACCATCTTTGTTCCTGCAACAGAGCAGTTGGGACCTCCAGGCACAGGGACAATCAAGCATAATATCGCTTGAGTCTCAGCCAGCTTGTGTGCTCTCTGCTCCCAAGAGCTGGGCAGGTCTGCGGTCACCTACACGCCAGCTCTGCTGTGGGACATCTGCCCTGCAGAGGGACACCCACTCCCGCACCTGGAGAGGGCGCAAGCGCACAGGGTGAGAGCACACCAGTTTCCCTTTGGCGACCTCTGCTCTGGGGATCCACTAAGCTGAGCCTTTGGATGTGTAGAGATTCCCCAATATAACATCACTTGAGGCAAGGCACATCAAGGCAAAGTCACTCAGGAGCAGGGCAGGCCCCAGAAATCGGTGCCAGGGGAATCCCGGTAATGGGGGGGTGGCAGAAATAGCCTTGCAGGCTCACAGGAGGTCCAACCAACAGCCGGTGACAGCAGGACCAACTAACACCAGAGGTAACCAGATGGCAAAAGACAAACGTAGGAAGGTTACTAATAGAAATCAAAGCAGTATGGCACCATCCAAACCCAACTCTCCAACAGCAGCAAGTCCTGGATACCCCACCACACCTGAAAGGCAAGATCTGGATTTAAAATCACTTCTCATGATGCTATTAGAGGATTTCAAGAAGGACACAAATAAATCTCATAAAGAAATATGGGAGAACATGAATCAACGGGTAGAAGTCCTTAAAAAGGAAACACAAAAATCGCTTAGAGAAATGCAGGAGAACATGGGTCAACTGATGGAGGCCCATAAGGAGGCAACACAAAAATCGCTTAAAGAAATGAATCAACCGGTAGATGCCCTTACAAAGGAAACACGAGAATCGCTTAAAAAATGCAGGAGATCAACAGATGGAAGCCCATGAGAAGGAAACACAAAAGTTGCTTAGAGAAATACAGGAGAACTTGGGTCAACAGGCAGAAATCCTGAAAGACGAAATGCAAAAATATCTTAAAAAAATACAGGAAAATACAAACAAACAAGTGACGGATCTGAGCAAATCCATCCAGGATCTAAAAAAGGAAGTAGAAACAACTAAGAAATCACAAAGGGAGACAACTTTGGAGATAGAAAACCTTGGGAAGAAATCAGGAGTCATAGATGCAAACACCAAGTCCTTTATTTCATGGTCAGTGCACTAATGATGAAACCTTACCCTAGCGAGTTAGTTCAAATCCTTAGGTTGTGTTTTCTAAAATTAATTCTTAAATGAATTGTAATTATTCTGTCAAATGACCCAAATGCTTCAATCTGGAGTTATTAGACCAAATGATGCAAAATAAATAAATAAATGGCACCATGGTTTTTTTTTTTTAATCTAGAGCCAGACAAAGAAGACAGTTTCCTTTGTGCTCTTGAGTTACCAATAGTGCTGTCCAAGTTCTGCATTGTTGATAAGACATCTCTTTGTCTTCTGATGCTGGAGCATTGTCTATTGGTTTTATATTTTATTTGGTGATCAAATTAATTTATATCAATTTCTTAGTTTCTCTCATCCCCAAATCCAATATAATTAGGCACTAAACTTTTGAGTCAAATAAGTAAAAGTGATATCACTATTGAGAGGGCACAAGTATCATGGTGATCTCTCCATACTGTTGACCATGTGATTCATTATTTCCTGACAACTGATAAAAAAAAAACCACTTATCAATCTGATATAATTTCTAGGGAGAAGTATTAAAAACTTTACTCTTAAGAGAGTACAAAACATCCTCCAGTCTTCCTATGTAAGTGAACAAGAGACTAATCTGGTATCACTGTGACTCTCTCTAGTACTTTATACTAGCTGCCACCATCTGAAGTTACTCACACTGCTACTGATTCTAATTATTTTTTTAAATTCTTTATTGGTTATTTTCTTTATTTATATTTATCCCCCTAACTTACCCCCTGCTTCTATAAGAAGGCTCTCTCACACACCCACCCATTCCTGCCTCACTGCCCTAGCATTCCCCTACACTGGGGCATCTAGCCTTTACAGGATCAAGGACCTCCCTCCCACTGATGCCAAATGAGGCCATCCTCTGTACATATGCAACTGGTACCATGGGTCCTTTTCTCTGTATTCTTTGGTTGGTGGTTTAGTCCCTGGGAGCTCTGAGAGGTCTGGTTGGTTGATATTGTTGTTCTTCTTAGGGAGTTATATGCCTTTTCAGCTCCTTTAGTCCTTGGTTCTAATTCTTGTTGAGAGTTAATACCTTCATGGCTTCAGGTTTGGATGGAGGAACAAAGGAACCTAAATCATAGAAAACACACACACACACACACACACACACACACACACACACATACATGCATACAGATGTGTATGTATTTTTCAAGTATCATAGATAATTGTATATGTAATTACCACGAACTCAGGAAGCTCAAAATATAAATATACTTAAAAATCATTCAGATTTTTGTTCAGTTGCCTGAATACCTGTTGAAGTGTAATGTGAACTTCCCAGTCTTATGCATTTGAACACTTGGTTTCTAGTGGGTGGCACAGTTTTAAGGACTGAAAAGTCATTGTGAAACAGGGGCTGACTTGTAGATATGGACTTTGGGGGTATACATTTAAAACTATAACCCCCAATCTACTAAGCTTGAGGTTTCCCTGTTTCCTAGGTATACTTTGTGTTAACAGATACATACTCTGGCTGGCTGCTAAAGACAAAGCACTGAACTGACATAAATGTTCCCTATGAGGGGTTGGTTCTGTCTTCTATTTGTTTACAGCAATGATACAAGTTAATAATATAAAAGCATTTACTACTCATAATCAAGAAGTGTATTAATCTTTGTTGGAGAGCCTTTTCACCAATCCTGTAAATGTTTGTTTAGATTAAGGGTGGGTATTCTGAGTGGAGTATCTTTATCGTGATGTCTTGCTGTCACTTAGTATGTTAAAGTCTCTCTCCTGACACCATTTGAATAAACATAATCACCTTTCAGTCATGGAGTTATCAGGTACTAGTTTCTATTGGCTCAGCAACATATGTACCTGCTGATCAACATGGCTGCATTCGGGCTACAAGAGGTTATTTCTCTTTACCTCAGATTCAGTGCATTTCACGGCTCCATTAAATTCTAACATGAACCATTTAACAATGATTTTTCTCATAGGAAACATTCCTAAAATTAATCTGAGACAATTTCCTCATATCTTTCTCACATAAGATCTGTACATTGATGAACTCATATCTATAATATAGGTTCATGCATTATATATGTACTTTCATATCAAATAATTATATATATATATATTACTACACTTGATTATCTGAAAATGAACTGAGAGCATGGCTAATGAGCATTATAACACAAGAGTTGACATTTCCCCATAATTTGCATCAAAATAAACCAATGATTATATCACTCAAATATATATTCAGAAGTCTTGAAGCGCTATCATACCTAGCATGCAACACAAGGTACCAATCTTATTTACATACATTTTTAATGTAATGATCTATTTTAAATTATTTGTGACCTATTAGATGAGAAGAGAAATGTTCAGCAAAATTGGATCCTGTCGGAAAATCCAAGTAATGATTTTTTTGAAAAATATTATGCTGTGACATATTAGGCTTTTACACAAAGTGAAAACCACTATGTCAGAACCATAGACATTTAATAAAAATAAGGGAAAACCTGCTAAGGCTAATGCCTGGGTATATACTAATATCCGTTTGCCTTTCCTTGCAATTTCTTTACTTGGCACAAAGGATCGCAATGCTTTTAAGTGTTTTTATGTAGCTGGCAGAATAGATTTTTCAATATATCTTGATTCCCAGGCCTCTGTAATTTCAGCAAACCTATGGCAGACTCTAACTCATCTAAGTGGTATTTTCTTATATGAACACCATTATTCCATAGAGACTGTTCTGCTGAGTGGGTACTGAGTTGGTATAGTATACAACATTGCATTTTCTTCTCTGTGGTATAGCTAGGTCCTCGTGTAGTTCTATCCCCTGAAAGGTCATTATAATAAATGAATAAATGGAGAATGGGATCAAATTAAACAAGGTAAACAGGCACAGCTATGGCAGAAATAAATGTCTTCACAAAGTTTAAATCTGTTTAGCACCAAAGGTAGCATCTCAATGAAACACATACCAGTTGAGATTATTTTCTGTCTCATACTCATATATCATAGCATCTCAACACTCTTTTATTATGATTTTTGGTACAGGATACTAATTAATACAAAGCTGATCTAAGGAAAAATATTTGCCAAAAGTACTCTAACACATTGCCAGACTTATTTTATGCATTAATTTAGTATTAATGACTATCACCAGCTTAAGGGTATCTCCAACAACTTCAAGGAAGAGAAAAAAATGAATTTCTAATAAAACCAGATAAAAGTGTAGAGTATTTCCAGAAGCAAGCTGTAACACCAATTGGTAATAACAAGAATGTAGTGTGAGATCTGTCTTTCTACCTTTCTTTCCTTCCTTCTTTCTTTCTTTCTTTCTTTCTTTCTTTCTTTCTTTCTTTCTTTCTTTCTTTCTTTCTTTCTCTCTCTTTCTATTTTTCTTTCTTTTGTGTGTGTGAGAGACAGGGACAGAGAGATACACACAGAGGGAGACAGAGAGGGAGAAACAGAGAGAGAGAGAGAGAGAGAGAGAGAGAGAGAGAGAGAGAGAGAGAGAGAGAGAGAGAGAGAGAGAGAGAAACACAGAGAGAGAGAGAAACACAGAGAGAGAGACAGAGAGAGATATGTGTTATGGAGAGGTCTGTGTTGGTGCTTCTTGTCTCTTTGGTGACTGGATTTTTGCCACATCTTCCTCCACCTTACTTCAGAACATCCATTAAAGTGTTAGTAAAAGTTACAATTATCATTGGTGTGAATATGTAGACATTTCTGAAAGTGTTAATATCTTGTCTTGTAATATCTTCTCTAATAAATTCTTTTGTCAAAATGCCCTCATTCAGCTATGTCTAACTAAGCAAAGTTAGCAAACTTCTCTATTTGTGTGCCCGGAGAGAAACGTGAGAATTTTTTGCATAGTGTCTCAGTATTGAATTCACTTCCGGTCTCTAAACTCTGCCAGTAATATATCTAAGCATTATTTCCTGTAACATCATGGGAAAGAGGTCACTTTATATAGATAGAGGGGTCATTGATATTGATCTAGAAAATTAACAAAATCTTTCAATTTTCAGTTTACAAAGTCAAATGAATTAGTAAAATGTGAGTTATTTGATTATTGTTTAGAATCCAGATAGGTCTTTCTTAATTCCAATCCCTCCTGATAATAAGAAAGCGAAGAAATCTGTCATTTATTTATTGACCCAAGTCTACTTTTGAAAGTAAAAGTCATTGTCTATGGGAAAGAGTCTTTTGACTCAAAAAAGACAATATTAATATAAAATGCAGTGTAATAACTATTGCCTCTGTTCGGAGGGTAAGAGTCTGGATGGGTGAAAAACACTTTGCTAATAGTCTTCCAGACATCTCTAATCTTAACAAGCAGGAGCAATTATTTGTGTGTTTTGTTGTGGTTGTTATTTTCCTTTTCTACACAATGATCATCAGATATTGAAACACAACATATAATAAATATTACTCAAGTAGTGTCACATGGGAAAAACTGTCTGGCTTCTGAATCAGTGTGAGAAATATCTTCCTGTACAGGAGTGATAAGAAAATGAATATCCTAAAGACTCTTCTATTATTTAATTATAAGAGATGTTAAACTATAGAAAGTTCAGGGTGTCCATTTTCACTGAGTATACTAAAATACTTATTCATGTTGCTGCTAAGAATTCAGGACACTTATAAGGAAATGTGAAGGTGTCCCCGGTGGATTTTTTGCACCCAAGGTCCATATTAATTTTAGATAAAATGTGCAGCTCCATTTGGAAAAAGCACCTCATCCTTGCCTGTTTTAGGCTACATTGGCCATGGAAAATAGTTCAGTTTATAATTGTAGTCATATCTTTCAAGACTGCTATAATTAGACCTACTAACAATAGAGTTTCAATCTTAACTTAGATAAAATAAATATTCTATTTGGAGCTCAAATAGAGATTTCATTTTAGAGATTTCAAAGCATTTGCTAATACTGATCATTTGCATAATAATTATTCTGCAGGGTGCAGACATAATGGTCTTCTCAAGAATCTAGAAGTGCTTTTTATTTTATGTCATTGGATATTTTTTATAGAATTACATAGAGGGTCAGATATTTGTCAGCACCTTATATTAAGGGGGGTATAGTTTTACTATAGAATAAAACATCAACTAAATGAATGGTGACATTATTCTTTCTAAACCTACTCCAAGGTAGATATGTTATCACAAAGTAGGCATAAATAGCACTAGAGATTAACAACTGTTAAGCTAAACTTTACATCTAACAGAAAAGGAAGTGTTCCTGTTACTGCTAAACTCCATAACAGAGGATTCAATGCGATTCAAAGTTAGGTATGTCTTGATTCATCTCTCACATTGTTTTTCCAGTAATAATGCACACACACAAACATATACACACACACATACACACACACACACACAAACCTACACACACATGCACATACACACATGATAATAAAATAAAATGCAACCAATTTAATCTACTGAAGTTAGCATGGGAAGATAAAGCAACAGTGGTTGTATTTATTTTATTTAGTGTGGATAATCACACTCTTTAAAGGTAATGGCAGTACCCCAGGGATCCTTAGTTACCTGGTAACATTGTCATGGTTTCCAAAGCATCTTTGCTTGTGTCTGACAAACTCCAACTCTCTGTTTCTTTACTCTTTCTTTGGATCCTTTGAATAATTCATTGCTCCTATTGTGTTTTTCCTTGAAGTTTGCATCTGTAATAAAACAGTCTCATTATGTTTCATTATTAAAAGGTTCATTTTTCCCAAATGGATTGTGACTTCTTCGGGGAACTTCTAACTGGCTTCACAATTGTTGCTGATAGTACGTGTGCTAATTAAAGCCTGAGGTTTAAAAGGCTAATGTGCTAAAATGTGTGAAATGAAATAACTGTGTATACCATTTACTTGGATCGCTATTTTCTAATCTATGCTTTTATTATGACAACTTTTGGCATCTTCTCTAAATTTGCCCTCCTCTGATAGATTCAAGGGTTAATTCTTTTTTATTATTATTATGTGTAGAATGCATACATAGAATCAACAAAAATGTGACCTTTGCTTTATTTGTATGCTTTTTTTCTCTATTTTTATTGTCTGAAACAACACGGGAAGTCATGCCTTCTTTATAATGTAAAAATCAAATTCAATAGATAGGAAAAATGATTAGTTTTCTGCTTGAAATTCTGAGTTACTTTTACTATGGTAGATGAGAAGTCATCAATAGACAATATATGTCATCCCAGGGATGCCACTGTTCTACAGGCAGTCACTATATAAAGCCAGTATTAAAGTTTCAAACACAGAGTTACAATATAACCCAGGCATAACACTCTTTGCTATATTCTCAAAAGAATCTATATCCGACCACAGAGTAATTTACATATGTATGTTTATTATTTAATGATTCATAATAGCTGTAAAATGGAACAAGCGAGGCCCTTGGAAAAAATGAATGAACAAAGACATGTAGTACATATACACAACAATTATTTATTATGCAATTGTAGAAAAAACAGAAACAGTTGCAGATAAATGAATACAAGTTCAAAACAAGTTCCATTAGCATACTTGGAATCAGAAAAACAAACACTTTTTAAAGGTAATGGCAGTACCCCAGGGATCCTTAGTTACCTGTATTTTTTTTCTTTTTTTAAGTTTAATTTCATTTTTTTTTTAATAATTCACTGTCCACCTCCTGGTCACCCTCTCTCAAAATAACTTCTGCTGCCCTCTCCCTTTCTTCTCTGAGCAGGAGGGGGTGCCCTGGTTATCCCCCCTTACCCTGGCACTTCAAGTCTTTGCAGGGCTAGGCACATTCTCTCCCACTAAGGCCTGACAAGGCTGCCCAACTAGTAGAACATACCCCACTTACAGGCAACTGCTTTTATGATAGTACCCAGTCCAGTTATTCAGGACCAACATGAAGGCCAAGCCTCACATTTGCTATGTATAAGCAGGGAGGCCTGGGTTCTTTGGTTGGTGGTTCAGAAGCTGAGAGCCCTAAGGGTCCACGGTAGTTGAATCTCTTGATCTTCCTGCGGAGTTCCTATCCACTTCATGGTCTGCAGTCCTTTCTCCTATTCTTCCGTACAAGTCCCCAGGTTACATCTACTGTTTGGCTGTGGGTATCAGTATTTATCTGAGTCAGCTGCTGGGTGGAGCTTCTCAGAGGACAACATGTTCCTGTCTGCAAGCATAAAAGAGTATCATAATAGGAATTGGTGCTGGCCCATAGGATGGGACTCAGTTTTGGCCAGTTATTGGTTGGCCATTATCTCAGTTTCTGCTCCATCCCCCATGCCTGTATACAGGATAAATTTTGGGTTGAAAGTTCGGTGGGTACTTTGGTGTTTCTATTGCTCCACTGGGATTCCTGCTTAGCTACAAGAGGTGGCCTCTTCAGGTTTTGTATCCTCAATGTAGTGAGTACAGATCACCTCCATTGATTCTTCAGCACCTCCCTTACCCAGGGCTCTGTCTTGTCCAGGAGGTGACCCCACCCCAACTCCACACCCCGTCAGTTGCAGATTTCTATTCATTCTCACGACCATTGGTCATCTAGCCATCTTTCCAGTTCTTCCTCACACCTGATCCTGAACTCCCCATTCCATTCCCTATCCTCTCTCCCTCCAAGCTCCCTCCCACCATCTGCCTCTTAAGACTATTTTATTTCCCCTTTCTAAGTGAGATTCAAGCTGCCTTGATTGGGCCTTCCTTCTTGTTTAGCTTCTTTGGGTCTATGAATTATAACATTATATCTGTATTTTATAGCTAATATCTACTTATAAGCAAATACATACCATGCATGTCATTTTTGGGCCTGGATAACCTCACTCAGGATAACAGTCTCAAGTTTCAGTCATTTGCCTGCAAAATTCATGATGCTTTAGTTTTTAATAGCAATAATATTCCATTGAGGACATGTAGCACATTTTCTTTATACATTCTTCAGTTGAGGGATATCTAGGTTGTTTCTAGTTTCTGGCTGTTATGAATAAAGCGGCTATGAACATAGTTAAGCACATGTCTTTGTGGGAAGTTGGAGCATCTTTGGGGTATGTGCTCAGGAGTGGTATACCTGGATTTTGTGATAGAAATATTCCATGTGTTCTGAGAAAATGTCAAATTGATTTCCAAAGAGGCTGTACAAGTTTGCACTTCCACCAGCAATGAGAGAAAATGTTCTCCTTCCTCCACATCCCTGTTAGCATGTGTTATCTCTAGAGCTTTTGGTTTGATCCATTCGGACAGGTGGAAGATATACCCTCAGCATTTTTTTTTTGATTTGTGTATCCCTGATGACTAAGGACTTTGAACATTTTTTTAAGTGCTTCTCAGCCATTAGAGATTCTTCTGTTGAGAATTCTGTTTAGTTCTGTACCCCATTTTTAAATTGAATTGTTTGACAGGGGCACATGCTCCACTATGTTCATAGAGGCCTTATTTGTGATTGCCAGAGACTGGAAACAACCCAGATATTCCAAAATAGAAGAATGGATACAGAAATTGTGGCTCATTTAGACAATGGGATATTATTCAGCTATTAGGAATGAGACATCATGAGCTTTGCAGGCAAATGGATGGAACTAGAAAATATCATCCTGAGTGTGGTAAATAATACCCAAAAGGACATGCCTGGTTATGTACTCACTAATAAATGGATTTTAGCCCAAAAAGCACAGATTATCCAGAATACAATCCACAGAACTCAATAAGATTAATAAGCGTAAGGGACCAAGTGCAAATGCTTCAATTTCACTTGTGAAGGATAAGAAAGCAATCACAGGGGTGAGGTGGGGATGGGGAGGTGGGGCAGAGGTAGTGAGTGAGGAACCTGGGTTGAAGAGGGGAGAAGGAGGGGAATAGGTGAGCATAATAAGGTATTGGGTAGGAGGAAGAGGAGAGAAGCCATGAGGACCAGCAGAATGAACAAAAATATGCAACCTTTGGAGGTGGGAGGTGGGGCGGAGAACCTCTAGAATGTACCAGAGACCTGGGAGGTGTGAGACTCTCAGGACTCAAAGGGAGGGACCTTAGATGAAATGCCCATCAGTGGGGAGAGGGAACTTATAGAATCCACCTCTAGTAGAAAGACAAGGCATGAAATGGAGGGATGGGGTTGCCATCCTATATCCTAAAACACTGACCCAGAATTGTTCCTGTCTAAAAGAACTGCAGGGACAAAATATGGAGTTGAGACTGAGGGAAAGGAGGTCCAGTGACTGACCCAACTTGGGATCCATCTCAAGGGGAAGCCCCAATGCCTGACACTATTACTGATGGTATGGTGCGCTGACAGGCAGGAGCCTAGCAGGGCTGCCCTCTGAGAGGCCCAACAAGCAGCTTACTGAGACAGATACATGTACTTACACCCAATCAGTGAACTGAAGTCAGAGCCCCTGTGGTGGTTGAATTAGGGAAAGACTGGAAGAAATTGAGGAAGAGGGAAACCCAATAGGAAGACCAGCAGCCTCAACTAACCTGGCTCCCCATGATCTCTCAGACACTAGGCCACCAACCAGGCAGCATATGCTAGCTGTTCCAAGGTCCCAGACACATATACAGCAGAGGATTGCCTTATCTGGCCTTAGTGAGAAAAGATGCACCTTGCTATCCCCTTGAGCTTCCGCCACATGAGACTCTGAGGCTCAAACCTGCTCTTGGTTGCCAGCTAATAAAAAGATTCCTATATTTTACGAAAAAAGTCCATAGCATTGTATACATGATCGTGACAATGCTTCCACAGGGTGTCAGCAAGCCTAGGGAATGATGTCAGTACTTGGGTCCTCTTATAGTGAAATGTTAATCTGTTGAGAATTCTTTGGAGGACGTTTCAGATGCTGATTCTCAGTTGAATAATCTGATTGCACAATCCAGAGAGTATGTTTGAAAATGAACCAAGAGACTTTGTGTGGGCTTTCTAACTGCTTCCCCAATGTAGTGTTCACAGTGAGTATTTATAGGTTTATGATAATGTAAGCAACTTCTTAAATTAGCATAAATAAAAATAAAGGAGCCTAGGCAGCAAGAGATGAGAAGCAAGGGGACCAGCACATTCTTTGCCTCACTAGATTGAGACCATCTTGCTAAAGCGACTGTTGTCAAGAGTTTTACAGCCCCTTCTAAGCCATGTTAGTGAATTCAGTTTTACATCTAAGGGCTTTGGTAAAGATTATTGTCTAAATTCCAAATAGAGCTCAGGATCTAAAAGCAGGTCAATATACATTTTAGCATCGCTCTTTCCTGGGGATCTGAATTAAATAATGTTGCCCTTTCTAGAGACTGTAAAATGAGAAGTGAAAAAAATGATTTATGAAGCATAGCTATGCATGGCCAAATAAGAAAGCTTTAACTGATACTTGCGGGGTTCTCTTTAATGAACGACAAGTTGCCAAGATAAGTTCGGGCAAATGAAGCTCTGTCACATTAAGTTACAGTGAAAGAAATGACAGACAGACAAGCAGATGGGGGTTATTAGAAAATGGTGGTGTCAGACAATGCCATCTAGGTTTCTGCACAAAGATGGAGCAGATGCATTAGTGCTGTAGCTGGAAACGAGTTCCTAACACCCCATGCATTCATGGAATCCGTTCAAATCGAACACAGAAGATTTCTTTGTTGAAGTGGCCACCTAGGCCACATGTGATCTTAATTCTGAGCCAGCAATCTCTTTCAGCTGAAAACTCTCACATTCAGTATCTAGATGGACTGTTAACCTTAAAACCCCTAGTGTTTTGCCTTTTCAATGAGTTCTTAAGGCATTGTCTGAATATTATGTTGGATTGTCACTTCCAAGGCTAGTATGTAAATGAATGAATGGTCACACCTCTGTGTCTCTGAGTTGCTTTCTTTTTCTTCAGGTCTTTGAATGCAAACCAGGTGCATCACAGCAAAGGACTATGAGAGCTCAGCTGTGTCACTCATGAAACACAATGAGCTTGGGTCTGGAAACAGAAAGTGGAGCTTCTGACTTCAAATCAGAAAGCTTTGACTTAGTCTCAAATGTATAATTGACTTACATTAATATTGCACTTCTTTGCAGTGGACAAAGTGGGCGAACACCACTGCTCTGCAGACAAAGATGTCAGGAAGGAGCTAATTGCTCTGTAATACTGGTCTCAAAACTTACCTCATAGCCAGGTACCAGATTTCTCTTTAGTTATTATACTCTAAAAGTCTCTTTCTATGTATAATTACAAATAAAACACATCAATAAAAAACAAGCATTGCAATGTATACAAACTCAGGAACTCACATACATATGATCAGATATAAAATAAAATAAAACAAATAAAAAAAAGTTGTATTGTACAGCCATCCCATGAAAATACATAAGCTTACACTTCTGAAATTGGCCATAGATATCTTTCCAGGGCTACCTTCATTATAAACCTGATTAATAAACATATCAATTATTTTTCCCCCAGCAAGCTGCCTTAGAAGGGATGCTAGGCATGGCTGGCAGATGTGTAGCCATGGTTCTGTAAAGGCCAGGAGGTACAGGACATTCTCTGTAAGGATAACATTTCCACCTTTCTCTTCTTTCCCTTTCCTTTCCTTTCTCTTTCTTCCTCTGGCCTTTCCCTGCCCCTTTCCCCTTCTCTCCCCTCTATTCTCCTTCCTCCATGTTTTCCCCAATCTCTTTGTAAAACTTTCACTTATACTTTGATGCTCAGAGATTCCAATGTCTAGTTTTCTGTCATGGGAGAAGAGAAGCAGCACTTGGGAATGTTATAAATGGAAAGTCAGACCTAGACTAGTCCAGAAATGCCTGAACAAGAAGTAGCAAATCTATGCCATTCCTGAATTGGACATTGCTTTTAGCAGATAGATGGCAGATAAAGGTCCTTCTGGACAGGATTAGGCAGACTAGTTCAGAATGTTTCTCCTTCAAAATAATACATTAGGGGAAAGTAAAATACACAGGCTTTAGGAGGAGCATTTGTCAGTTTATAAACATTCCACCTCCCTTTCCCCTATTCCCATTTTAGAAGTTCTTGATCTAGTTAATTCTTAATTGTTAAGTACATGTATAAAGCATTTTAAAATTTGTTAAGTACAGGTATAAAACATAAGCTCGTCCACTACACGATTTAAGGACCGAGAAGTGTCTATGTTCTAGAATAACACCACCATCGCAAACAATAAAAATTCTCCATCAGGGTTCTGGTGAGATGGGTGTCTCTTTCTGAAGAGCTATTGGTTACTCATAAATTCTAGGAGTTGCTGAGTCATTGTCTTCACTAAGGAACTTACTCGGGTCCAAAATATGTTGCTAAATACATGGTCAATGACTGAATATTTACACAGTTAAATATTAGGACCAAATATCCATTAAGCATCTCAAACTTATTGTGTGAATAAGCAAACAAAAGAATAAATACAGAGAATAATAACCAATAATGTGTGTGTAACCTAATTATTTTCTAGTCTATTTAAAACTGAGCTTATACTTTTCCTACAAACTTAAAACAGTCTGTTAACATGTGCTTCCAAGTACTTTGGCTAACTTTGTATGTTTACAAAGTATTTACTTATGTAATTTATTGCATTTCCTATGGGAGGGGTTCTTTGATTTTAGAGGATAGAAGACAGTTACTTGGTAAAGCAGCACATTAATCCAGTAGAATTTTCTTTTAATTTTATTATTATATATTTTTTAAATTTATTTACATCCAGATTGCTGTTCCCTCTCCCAGTTTCCCCCTCCCACACTTCCTCTCCCATCCCATCTCCACTTCTCCTCTGACAGGGTGGAAACTCCACGGGGTATCCCCCCACCCTAGCCCACCAAGTCTCTGCAATGCTAGGCTGTGTCTCTGTGGTATAGTGAGGTGTCTCTTAGTTATATGCCCAGGAGTAATATAGCCGGATCTTGAGGCAGAACAATTCCCAGTTTTCTGAGAAACCACCAAATTGATTTCTAGGGTCTTTGTACAAGTTCGCACTTCTACCAGCAATGAAAAAGTGTTCCTCTTCCTCCACATCCCTGCCTGCTTTTAATCTTAGCCATTCTGACTGGTGTAAGATGGAATCTCAGAGTCATTTTGACTTGCATTTCCCTAATGACTAAAGACTTTGAACATTTCTCTAAGTGCTTCGCAGTCATTCGATATTCCTCTCTTGTTTTGTTTTTGTTTGTTTGTTTTTTCGAGACGGGTTTCTCTGTATAGCCCTAGCTGTCCTGGAACTCACTCTGTAGACCAGGCTGGCCTCGAACTGAGAAATCCTTCTGCCTCTGCCTCCCAAGAGCTGGGATTAAAGGCGTGAGCCACCACTGCCCGGCCGAGATTCCTCTCTTGAGAATTCTCTGTTTACCTGTATCTCATTTTTAATTGGGTTATTTGGGTTGTTTGTGTCTAACTTCTCGAGATTTTTATAAATGTTGGATATTAGCTCTCTGTCAGATGTAGGGTTGGTGAAGATCCTTTCACAATCTACAGGCTTCTGTTTTGACCAACTAACAGAGTCCTTTGTCTTGCTGAAGCTTTACGTTTTCATGAGGTCTCATTTATCATTTGATGATCTTAGAACCTGAGCTATCAGTTTTCTGTGCAGGAAGTTGTCTCCTGTACCAATAATTTTAAGGTTATTCCCACTTTCTGTACTATATATTTAGTATATCTGGGTTTATGTTAAGGTCTGTGATTCACTTGAACTTGAGTTTTGTGCAGGGTGATATTCATAGAGCTATTTGTGTTCTTCTACATGCAGGCGTCCAGTTACATCAGTACCACTTGCTGAATATGCTTGGTTTTTTTTTTGTTTTTGTTTTTTTTTTTGTAGGGTTTGTGAGACGGGGTTTGTCTGTGTAGCCTTGGCTGTTCTGAAACTCACTCTGGAGACTAGGCTTGACTTGAATTCACAGATATCTTCCTGTCTTTGCCTCCCCAGTGCTGGGATTAAAGTCGTACACCACTACCATCCAGCATTCCATAATATTTTAATAGATAAAACTTAATTTAAATTTTTTAATAATGCCATTAATATTTTGTACATTTATTATGAAGTAAATTAATTTTTAGTGTAGAAAGATTAGAATTCAAAATCATTTAATTATTTGCTATCTATACATTGGGAATA
The DNA here is from genome assembly GCA_036184795.1 of Tokudaia tokunoshimensis. Lineage (NCBI taxonomy): Eukaryota > Metazoa > Chordata > Mammalia > Rodentia > Muridae > Tokudaia > Tokudaia tokunoshimensis. The sequence goes on from BTHU01000003.1 coordinate 19,423,464, forward strand.
TTATTCCTTTACAATTTTACATTTTAATTTCTTTCTATAATAGCTCCTTTTAAACATATATTAACTAATATAATTATTTACTTACTTAAAAGTATATGTTTATGAATGCCTGAGTACCAGAGGATGCATGTGGAAATAAGGGGTAATTCACAGGGTTCAGTTACTTCCTTCTTCCAATGGTGACTCTCAGGTTGTCAGTGTTGGTGGTAAATACTATTTCTACTCTGCCCCCCTGGAAGATCCATTATTATTTTAATTAGACTTTAAGAGATGTTTTACCTTGAAAAATCAATTTGGTAAAACGTATAAAGATTTCCATTGCTGTCCCTACCTCTGTTCCCTTAAATTTTGTCAATGGAAATTGCTGTGCACCATTTATTGTAATCGATGGAGCAAGATGGATAAACAATATCAGAGTCTATATAGTTTATTTAGTGTACTTTGAACCTTGCCAAAGTGCTTTATCATGTGTGTCCACCATTATTATAGCACGATTTTGCTATGAGAGAAATTCCACTTGTTGCTGCTTAGTTTCTTTTCTTCTCCCTCTTCCCAATCTTCAGTTGTTCAACTGGTAAACATAAAACTGTGTATTAGATATTTACCATTTTCCATTATATTGTAGCAATTGGTATGTGAACTATTTAATGTTTTTCGGTGAAATTTTCATGTGGAATTAAATTAGACATTTCATTAGAATTAAAACTAAGGGGCGGTGGTGGCGCACGCCTTTAATCCCAGCACTTGGGAGGCAGAGGCAGGAGGATTTCTGAGTTCGAGGCCAGCCTGGTCTACAAAGTGAGTTCCCGGACAGCCAGGGCTACACAGAGAAACCCTGTCTCGAAAAACCAAAAAAAAAAAAAAAAAAAAAAAAAAAAAAAAAAAACCAAAAAACAAAAAAACAACAAAAAATAAAACTATCCTGTCCTATTGACTGCCTTCACACTAGTTCAGTAATTCAAAAGTTATTTGACTTGATAGCAAGAACTGGCCATAATCTTTATTCAATGTGCCTAATTAGGAGAAATGTTTTTATAAACACCAATGTGCCAGAATTGTACGTGTATCTATTATATGGAATATAGCAAAGAAGATATACCAGTCACTGCACAAAGTTTGTTTTTAAACTAATGTCCTCAATATCTTCTTTTCTGTTTCTATATTAATAGTTCAAAAGATCTTCCATGTCACTATTCTCAGCTGCAACGTCTGGATTAACCAGAAGTAACTGCATGTAATGGTAGTGATGGATCGTTTCTAAAGGCTTAAAGGTCTCCTTGAAAATTTCCACAGGAAGGGGTTTAAAATGAAGTCTGATTCTCCACTCACTTTTACATTTTCAAATTCCTTTATAATTATTACTTTAGTTAGCATTGTGTTACCATGACAAAATCTATCCCAGGCTTCTCATGAAATAGAGGGTCATGTTTCTAGATATTTGAGTCCAAGATGGAACAACCTCATTGCTTTGGTTTCCAAATGAAGATGCAGGTGACAATGGTGGGGGCTACATCTCAAGTCAGAAACAAGAGAGGCAGAGAGTAAGAGAACTGAGTCCGAAGATGATCTCCGTAATGGTCCCACATCCAAATCCAAGGATACAACAACAGTTTCCACAAAGTTTCTACCCTACAGACCAAGCCTCTATATATGGAACTTTGGGAGACTATCCATATTCCAGCATGGGAATAATTTTCATACATTTTGTTTGAAGTTCCTGAGATGCATAAGGTATCTTATTCTATTTTATTTATTTTATTTATTCTATTCACTTTTGACAAAGACTGTCTTACATTTGCAATCATTTCTTGTGTGTCCCTGACTTCATAGCTAACCAGGTCAGCAAGCACCTCCTTGAAGTCTGAGGCTGTGGCTAATTTCAGTTTGCTTTTTTTGTGCTCCATAGCATAGAATCTAAAGAAGATCAAGCCTTGTATTCCTTAGTTTCCCCATCTTTCATAACAGGCATGATTAAAAAACAATCTCAAGGCTGTTGTCTTTGTTTCAGTTTCATGGCTGTAAAGAGACAACATGACAAAGGCAACTCTTAAAAAAGGACAAATTTAATTTGGACTTGCTTTCAGGTTCAGAGGTTCAATCTAATACCATGATGGCAGGAAGCACTGCAGGGTCCAAGCAGATATGGTGCTACAGAAGGAGATGAATGTTTTGCATCTTGATCCAACCACAGCCAGGAAAGACTGACCCTGGCCAGACTAGAGCATATATATGAGACCTTGAAGTCCACCCCCACAGTGACACACTTCCTCCAACAAGGTCACACCTCCTAATAATACCACTCTCTCTGGGCTATGTCTATTCAAACCACCACAGCTGTTCTGTTATACAGAACACATGGAGTAAATTTCATCTCTAAGCATCAATAGTCTCTCTAAATTTTCACCTACCCTATGTGCTACATTTTTCAGTTTCTTCAACGATTAAGCAAGTACGAAGAAAGGTGATTATGTTTAAACAAAGCAGGAGCACTTGGGAGGAGGCCCTACATTCATTATTTAAGAAATTATGCTTTCACACTTCTATTTCATCTAGCAGTTTTGCTTCTTTAAAACTCATTATATTGTTAGCTTAAATTTTTAGAAGCTTGATTAGCCAATATAAAAGGGTTCCACAACATTCTTCAAAAGTAGGATCATCAAGATACAGAATATTATAGTTCTGAAGAGTACTATTCATGGAAAAATTGCCATTACTCATATAATTTTCTTTGTGTCTCTCGAGGAAAATAGTGCAACATTACCATTTCATTTAAGATGTGTTTTGTTGTTTTATTTATATTGCTTCCTTTATGGAATCATTCTTTTCTATATGTCTATATTCAGAGACACAATAAGATAGTATTTCTATGCTGAGTTCTCATGATAGGCACTATGCTAGACAATCCTTTATATAATGTCATAAAAATCCCTCAAAATGTTTATCATCTTGAGTTGCTATGTTTCTCATTTTATAGAAAACATAATCTAAACTTAGAGGCGCTAAAGATGCTCAATGACATAAGGACAAAGAAAATCAAACAAGTTTGAAACTCAGTACAACAGGTACATCTGATTCAAAGGCTTCAATGGCAGCAGCAACATCAAACAACTATGTGTTTGATTAGAACTCCATCAGTCACTTGTTTGATTAGAGTCACATCAAGATACTTTATATTGTTTGTGGCTATCGTGAAGGTTATCACTTCACTTATTTCTCAGCCTGCTTATCCTTTGAGTAAGGGAAGGCTATTGATGTGCTTGAGTTGATTTTATATCCGGCCACTTTGCTGAAGTTGTTTATCAGCTGTGGGAGTTCTCTGGTGGAGTTCTTTGGGTCGCTTAAGTATACTATCATATCGTCTGCAAATAGTGATAGTTCGAATTCTTCTTTTCCAATTTGCATCCCTTTAACCTCCTTTTGTTGTCTAATTGCTCTAGCTAGAACTTCAAGTACTATATTGAAAAGATATGGAGAGAGAGGGCAGCCTTGTCTAGTCCCTGAATTTAATGGGATTGCTTCAAGTTTCTCTCCGTTTAGTTTGATGTTGGCTACCGGTTTGCTGCAAATTGCTTTTACTATGTTTAGATATGGGCCTTGAATTCCTGATCTTTCCAAGACCTTTAGCATGAAAGGATGCTGCCAAACAGGTGAAAGATCTGTGTGACAAGAGCTTCAAGTCTCTGAAGAAAGAAATCGATGAAGACCTCAGAAGATGGAAAGATCTCCCATGTTCATGGATTTGCAGGATCAATATAGTAAAAATGGCCATCTTGCCGAAAGCAATCTACAGATTCAATGCAATCCCCATCAAAATACCAACTCAATTCTTCATAGAGTTAGAAAGAGCAATTCAAAAATTCATCTGGAATAACAGAAAACACAAGATAGCTAAAACTATTCTCAAGAGTAAAAGAACTTCTGGGGAAATCAGTATCCCAGACCTCAAGCTGTACTACAGAGCAATAGTGTTAAAAACCGCATGGTATTGGTATAGTGACAGGCATGTAGATCAATGGAACAGAGTTGAAGACCCAGAAATGAATCCACACTCCTATGGTCACTTGATCTTTGACAAAGGAGCTAAAACCATCCAGTGGAAAAAAGATAGCCTTTTCAACAAATGGTGCTGGTTCAACTGGAGGTCAACATGCAGAAGAATGCAAATTGATCCATTCTTATCTCCTTGCACTAAGCTCAATTCCAAGTGGATCAAGGACCTCCACATAAAACCAGACACACTGAAACTAATAGAAAGGAAACTAGGGAAGAACCTTGAACATATGGGCACAGGGGAGAATTTCCTGAACAGAACTCCAATAGCTTACGCTCTAAGATCAAGAATTGACAAATGGGACCTCATTAAATTACAAAGTTTCTGTAAGGCAAAGGACACTGTCAAAAGAACAAAGTGGCAACCAACCAACTGGGAAAAGATCTTTACCAACCCTATATCTGACAGAGGGCTAACATCCAATATATACAAAGAACTCAAGAAGTTAGACTCCAGAAGGCAAATAGCCCTATTAAAAATGGGGTACAGAGCTAAACAAAGAGTTCTCACTTGAAGAATATCTAAAGGCTGAGAAGCACCTAAAGAAATGTTCAACATCCTTAGTCATTAGGGAAATGCAAATCAAAACAAACCTGAGATTCCACCTCACACCAGTCAGAATGGCTAAGATCAAAAACACAGGAGACAGCGGTTGTTGGCGAGGATGTGGAGAAAGAGGAACAGTCCTGCACTGCTGGTGGGATTGCAAGGTGGTACAATCACTCTGGAAATCAATCTGGTGGTTCCTCAGAAAACTGGGCATGACACTCCCGGAGGATCCGGCTATACCATTCCTGGGCATATACCCAGAAGTTTTCCCCTCATGCAATAAGGACACATGCTCCACTATGTTCATAACAGCCTTATTTATAATAGCCAGAAGCTGGAAAGAACCCAGATGTCCCTCAACGGAGGAATGGATTCAGAAGATGTGGTATATCTACACAATGGAATACTACTCTGCAATTAAAAACAATGAATTCACGAAATTCCTAGGCAAATGGTCAGAACTTGAAAATATCATCCTTAGTGAGGTAACCCGATCACAAAAGAACACATGGTATATAGTCACTGATAAGGGGATATTAACCCAGAATCTCGGAATACCCAAGACACAATTCACATATCAATAGATTTCCAAGAAGATGGAAGGAGAGACCCCTGGTCCTGGAAAGACTGGATGTAGGGGAATACCAGGACAGAGGGGCTTGAATGGGGAACAGAGGGAGGGAAGGGGGCTTATGGTACTTTAGGGAAGGGAGGATATGGTAAAGCGGAAATCATTTGGAATGTAAATAAAAAATTTAGAAAATAAAAAAAAAGAACCCCACCAGTCAATGCACGGAAAACATGCAGGCCAAATGAACCTTGCAAGATAAACAAATGCACACTTTGCAGATGCAAGAATTTTTTTTTTTCGTTTTTTGGAAGAAATCTTGTCCAGCTATGATAGGTTATAATAATACATATAAATTTCCTTATTTATTTAGCATAGCACAATTTACTCTTGTCCCTTGTATTTGTCATCAGACCTATGTGGGTTTTTATTCCAGTGGCTATTAATAGTGAACATGGACCATGGAACACAATTCCCTGGCTTAATTCACATTCTTGCTGAACTGCATATTTTTACTCTGGGAAAATTATTTTCTCTTTCTATGACTAAATCTCACCTACATTAATAATAGTACTTAATATAACAATGTTTTGATATTAATTAAGTTTGCACATATAGTAGCTAGAGTATTACCTTATAATAGGGGAAAAAAATCAATGATTCTAAACTATTTGTCTTTTTTTGTTTTTGTTTTTTTTATTAAATATAATCTTCATTTACATTTCAAGTGGTAAATCCTTTCCCAGTTTCCCTCCTCCCCAAAACCCACAACCCCTCCTCCTACTCCCTGCCTCCAAGTATAGGCCCCTCCACCCGACCCACTCCCACCTCCCCCCCTCAATTTCCCCTTGTTGGGTCATCTACTTAGCTTTCACCTGACCAAGGACCACTCCTCCCACTGATGCCCTACAAGGCATTCCTCTGCCACATTTTTGGCTGGAACCATGTGTACCCCTTGGTTACTGGTTTAGTCCCTGGGAGTCCTGGGGCATCTGGGTAGTCAACATCCTTGTTCTTCTAGTGGGGCTGTAAACCCCTTCAGCTCCTCCAGACCACCCTCCAACTCCTCCATTGTGTACCCCACACCCAGACCAATGGTTGGCTACTAGCATCTGCCTCTATATGTATAAGGCTCTGGCAGGACCCCTCTGAAGTGTTGACTACTATGGATGACAAGAAGCACATATCAAAAGGAGCATGCCATGGTTGGGGTTTGGTGACTGTTTATAGGGTGAATCCCCAGCTAGGGCAGTCTCTGGGTGGCCTTTACTTCAGTCCCTGCTCCACACTTTGCCTCCATTATTGCTCCTGTAAGTGTATTGTTCCCTTTCTCAGAGAAACCCAAGTACCCCCACTTCAGTCCTCCACCTTCTTGAGCTTCTTGTGGTCTATGAATTGTAACTTGTTTATTTTGAGCTTTGGGCTAAAATTCACTTATCAGTGAGTGCAAACCATGTGCGTTTTTTTTTTTTGTGATTGGGTTACCTCCCTCAGGATGACAGTTTTTAGTTCCATCCATTTTGCCTAAGAATTTCATGAATTCATTGTTTTTAATAGCTGAATAGTACTCCACTGTGTATATATACCACAGTTTCTGTATCCATTTCTCAGTTGAAGGACATCTGGGTTCTTTCCAGATTCTGGCTATTATGAATAAGGCAGCTATGAACATAGTGGAGCTTGTGTCCTTATTACATGTAGGAGCATCTTCTGGGTATACACCCAGGAGTGGTAGACCTGGGTCCTCAGGTAGTACTATGTCTAATTTTCTGAGGAATCACCAAACTGATTTCCAGAGTGGTTTTACCAGCTTGGAATCCCACCAACAGTGGAGAAGTGTTCTTCTTTCCCCACATCCTCTCCAGCATCTGCTGTCCCCTGAATTTTTCATCTTAGCCATTCTGACCTGTGTGAGGTGGAATCTCAGTGTTGTTTTGATTTGCATTTCCCTGATAATTAAGGATGCTGAACATTTCTTTAGGTGCTTTAGAGCCTTTCGAGTTTCCTCAATGGCATGTTCCCTTTGATATGTGCTTCTTGTTGTCCATAGTAGTGTTGGGGTTTGATGACTCTTTATAGGATGAATCTCCAGGTAGGGCAGTCTCTGGGTGGCCTTTACTTCAGTTCCTGCTCCACACTTTGCCTCCATTATTGCTCCTGTAAGTTTATTGTTCCCTTTCTCAGAGGAACCCAAGCACCCCCACTTTAGTCCTCCACCTTCTTGAGCTTCCTGTGGTCTGTGAATTTTAACTTGTTTATTTTGAGCTTTTGGGCTAAAATCCACTTATCAGTGAGTGCAAACCATGTGCATTTTTTTGTGATTAGGTTACCTCCCTCAGGATGACAATTGCTTTTGACAAAAGCAATGATGATGATGATTGATAATTCCTTGTTGAGAATTCCCTGTTTAGTTCTGTACCCCATTTTTTAATAGAGTTATTTGACTCTCTTGAGCTTAACTTCTTGAGTTCTTTGTATACCTTGGATATTAGCCCTCTATCAGATGTAGGATTGGTAAAAATCTTTTCCCAATTTGTTGGTTGCCTTTTTGTCCCACTGACCGTGTGCTTTGCCTTACAGAAGCTTTGCAGCTTCATGAGGTCCCATTTGTTGATTCTCGTTCTTAGGGTGTAAGCCATTGGTATTCTGTTTAGGAAATTTTCCCCTTAGCCCCTGTGTTCAAGATTCTTCCCCACTTTCTCCTCTATAAGCTTCAGTGTGTCTGATTTTATGTGTAGGTCCTTGATCCACTTGGACTTGAGCTTTGTACAAGGAGATAAGAATGGGTCAATTTGCATTTTTCTGCATGCTGACAGCCAGTTGATCCAGCACCAATTGTTAAAAATACTGTCTTTTTTCCACTGGATGTTTTTAGCTCCTTTATCAAATATCAAGTGACCATACGTGTGTGGGTTCATATCTGGGTCTTCAATTCTATTCAATTCTATTCCATTGATCTTCCTGCCTGTCACCATACCAATACCAAACAGTTTTTATCACTATTGCTCTGTAGTAGAGCTTGAGGTCAGGGGTGGTGATTCCCCCAGGAGATCTTTTGTTGTGGAGAATATTTATTGCTATCCTGGGTTTTTTGCTATGCCAGATGAATTTGAGAATTGCTCTTTCTAAATCTATGAAGAATTTATTTGGGATTTTGATGGGAATTGCATTGAATCTGTAGATAGCTTTCAGCAAGATGGACATTTTTACTATACTGATACTGAAAATCCATGAACATGGGAGATCTTTCCATCTTCTGAGATCTTCTTTGATTTCTTTCTTCAGAGGCTTGAGGTTTTTGACATAGAGATCTTTCACTTGCTTCATTAGGGTCATACCAAGGTATGAAATATTATTTGGGACTATTATGAAGGGTGTCATTTCCCTAATTTCTTTCTCAGCTTGTTTATCCTTTGAGTAGAGGAAGGTTACTATTTTGCTTTAGTTAATTTTATATCCAGCCACTTTGCTGAAGTTGTTTATCAGCTTTAGGAGTTCTCTGGTGGAAGTTTTGGGAGTCGCTTAAGTATATGATCATATCATCTGCAAACAGTGATATTTTGACTTCTTCTTTTCCAATTTGTATACTTTTGACCTTTTATTTTGCTGTCTGATTGCTCTGGCTAGAATTTCAAGTACTATATTGAATATGTAGGGAGAGAATGGGCAGCCTTGTCTGGTCCCTGATTTTTGTGGTATTGCTTCAAGTTTCTCTCCATTTAGTTTGATGTTAGCTACTGGTTTGAAGAATATTGCTTTCACTATGTTTAGGTATGGACCTTGGATTCCCGCTCTCTCCAAGATTTTTATCATAAAGGGATGCTGGGTTTTGTCAAAAGCTTTTTCCAGATCTAATGAAATGACCTTTGAGTTTGTTTATATAGTGGATTATGTTGATGGATTTCCATATATTGAACCATCCCTGCATCCCTGGGATGAAGCCTACCTAACTGTGGTGAATTATAGTTTTGATGCATTCTTGAATTTGATTGGCCAGAATTTGGTTGAATATTTTTGCATCAATGTTCATGAGGAAGATTAGTCTGAAGTTCTCCTTCCTTGTTTGGTCTTTGTTTGGTTTAGGTATAAGCATTATTGTGGCTTCATAGAATGAGTTGGGTAGTGTTCCTTGAGTTTCTATTTCATGGAATAGTTTGAAAAGTATAGGTATTAGCTCTTCTTTGAAGATCTGATAGAATTTCCCAATAAACTCATCTGGCCCTGGGCTCTTTTTTGATGGGAGACTATTAATGACTGCTTCTATTTCCTCAGGACTTATGGGGCTATTTAGATGGTTTATCTGACCCTGTTTTAATGTTGGCACCTATTATGTATCAAGAAAGTTGTCCATTTCATCCTGATTTTCAAACTTTGTTGAGTATAAGTTCTTATAGTAGGATCTGATGATTTTCTGAATTTCCACAGTCTCTGTTGTTATGTCTCCTTTTTCATTAATGATTTTATTAATTTGGGTGATGCTTCTTTGCCCTCTGGTTAGTCTGGCTAAGGGTTTATCTATCTTGTTGATTTTCTCAAAGAATCAGCTACTGGTTTTGTTGATTCTTTGTATAGTTCTTTTTGTTTCTATTGGTTGATTTTGGCCCTGAGTTTGATTATTTCCTGCCACCTACTCCTCTTGGATGTAATTGCTTCTTTTTGTTCTAGAGCTTTCAAGTGCTCTGTCAAGCTGTTAGGGTAGGCTCTCTCCATTTTCTTTTTGGAGGCACTCAGAGCTATGTGTTTTCCTCTTAGCACTGCTTTCATTGTGTCCCATAAGTTTTGGTATGGTGTGTCTTCATTTTCATTGAATTCTAAAAAGTGTTTAATTTCTTTCTTTCTTTCTTCTTTGACCAAGCTATTGTAGACAAGTGCATTGTTCGAAGTCCATGTGTATGTGTGTTTTCCATTGTTTAAGACTAGCCTTAGTCCATGGTAAATTAAGTCATTGAAGTTAAGAGATATTAAGGAAAAGTGATTGTTGCTTACTATTATCTTCTTTGTTAAAGGTGAAATGCTGTTTGTATAGTTATCTTCCTTTGAGTTTGTTGAAAGATCACTTTATTGCTTTTTCTACAGTGTGGTTTCCCGCCTTGTGTTGGTATTTTCCACCCATTATCCTTTGTAGAGTTGGATTTGTGGAAATATATTGTGTAGATTTGCTTTTGTCAGGAACGTCTTGTTTTCTCCCTCTATGGTAATTGAAAGTTTTGCTGGGTATAGCACTCTGGGCTGACATTTATGTTCTCTTAGGGTCTCTATGACATCTTCCCAGGATCTTCTAGCTTTCATAGTTTCTGGTGAGAAGTCTGGTGTAATTCTGATAAGTCTGCCTTTATATGTTACTTGACGTTTTCCCCTTACTGCTTTTAATATTCTTTCTTTGTTTAATGCATTTGGTGTTTTGATCATTATGTGACAGGTGGAATTTCTGCTCTGGTCCAGCCTGTTTGGAGTTCTATGGGCTTCTAGTATGTTCATGGGCATCTCTTCCTTTAGGTTAGGGAAATTTTCTTCCATAATTTTGTTGAAGATGTTTACTGGCCATTTAAGATGTAAATCCTCATTCTCTTCTATACCTATAATCCTAAGGTTGGGTCTTCTCATTGTGTCCTGGATTTCCTGGATGTTTTGGGTTACCAGCTTTGTGCATTTTGTATTTTCTTTGACTGTTGAGTGAATGTTTTCTATGTAATCTTCAGCATTAGAGATTCTTTCTTCTATCTCTTGAATTCTATTGCTGATGTTTGCATCTATGACTCCTGAATTCTTTCCAAGGTTTTCTATCTCCAGAGACATCTCCCTTTGAGATTTCTTTATAGTTTCTACTTCCATTTTTGTATCTTGGATAGTTTTGTTCAGTTCCTTCAATTGTTTGTTTGTCCTTTCCTGAAATTCTTTAAGGGAATTTTGTGTTTCCTCTTTAAGGGCTTCCACTTGTTGACCCATGTTCTCCTGTGTTTCTTTTAGAGATTTTTGTGATTCCTCTTTAAGGGTTTCTGCATTTTGACCCATGTTCTCCAATAGTTCCCTATGGGTTTTTTGTGTTGCCTCTTTAAAGGTTTCTACCTGTTGACCCATGTTTTCCCATATTTCTTTAAGGGATTTTTGTGTCTCCTCTTTAAGGGCTTCTACCTGTTGACCCATATTCTCTTGCATTTCTTTAAGGGATTTTTGTGATTCTTCTTTAAGGGCATCTACCTGTTGACCCATGTTCTCATTTATTTCTTTAAGGGAGTTATTTACGTCCTTCTTGAATTCCTCTAACAGCATCATGAGATGTGATTTTAAATCCAGCTCTTGCTTTTCTGATGTGATAGAGTATCTTGGATTTGCAGTTGTGGGAGAACTGGGTTCTGATGGTGCCATGTTGCCTTGGTTTCTGTTGGTAATGATCTTACGTTTGCCTTTGGCCATCTAGTTATCTCCAGTGCTAGCTGGTATTGCTGTCTCTGTGATTTCTCTGTCCTTCAGGCCTGTGTATCTGTACTCCTGTTATTCCCTTTCTCTCAAATGTCCTGCATATACCTGGTTTTCCAGGAAGTATCAGGAATTGGGTTCTTCCCTGTGGCAGACTTGGCAAGGGTTGAAAGTCCTGCAAACTCTTGGTTCTCGAATGCCCTGCTGCTGCTGGATCTCAGGAAATGTGGGCTTCCCCTATGCAGACCTGACACAGGCCGAATGCCCCGAGGCTGCTGGATCACAAATGCCCTGTGGCTGCTGGATGTCTAGAAAACACCAGGAAATGGGGTCTTCCCCTATGGAACGAACAGGACAGGCAGCAAAGGAGGGAGGGGTAGAGGAGATGGAAGGGGCATGGTGATCCAGAGGCAAGGCAAGTTTAGATGATTGCTGGGTAGTGATTCCCTGCCTGTGACTCTGGGCCTCCAGAGGTGGGGCTGTTTCTTACCGAGTGACCTGCTGCTGCTGGATCTCTAGAAAGCACTGGGAAATTGAGTCTTCCCCTGTGGCAGACCTAGCACAGGTCTACTACATAGGAACGAACAGGACTGGCAGCAAGCTATTTGTTTTTTGTTCACCAAATAGTCAAATCCTGTCTTTAACTATCTGTAAGCAGCTTGTATTGGAGAAGGCAATTATGAAGAATAGAAGCATTAGCTAGAAAGTTCTATCAGAAGCAAGGGAACAATAATTTAAAGCAATCATCATAGCATGATGTGTACATGTATGTATATATGTTTGTGTTCTCACACATTTGGTGCTGGTTTGGATTCAGGGCATTAGACATAATAAACAATCATTGCATACTGGCCTGAGGCTTCAACCCACAGATTTGTTTTCAAAAATATATTCCAAAATCTCTGCTATTGCCTAGCAATAGTTTTATGGAATGAAAAGTTTGATTTAAGTGTATTTTCTCAGAATCTGTCTGGCATTTGTGCCAAGGTGGTTTGTCAATGAAACCTTCAGTAGTGCTCTCTGTTCTGTTCTTCAAGATCTTTTATCCTTGTCTCACAGAACTTATCTCCCAACTACTAGGTAAATTTTCTATTGTTGACTTGAAATATTGGCTTTGCTCTGAAGCTTCATGTCCTATACATGTTCAGAATTTACCCAATGTCTTAATGTGTAAATGAGGGGCTCTCTATGGACTTCACAGACAGCAGAAAGAAGAACTGTGGGAGGCAAGAAGGTAGTTCTGTGCAACACGACTCAGTAGCCAGTGTAGGTTCAAACTTCGGGAGTCTGGCCCTGAGTTGTTTCTATTAGGCATATTTAAACACAGCACAATCTGGTGAAAACTATTCTTGTGATGATTAACTCAATGCTGTGTGCATAACAAAACATACCTAAATCTCTTGGAGGAACAATTTAAGCTAAATACAGATCAGATGCGTGACTACATGAAACTCTTTGTCAAGTACACACAACACTTTCCATAAAGATGGGAACTATAGACTGTCTGAGAAAAATAATTTTGCAAGAGTTTGGAGGAAAGTCCCATGCCAGAATGCCTTTGCTATACAGATGGCTCAAAGGTCACCTGGCTAGAAATCATGTCCACTCCAGCCTCTTGGATAGACATTAGGTTTTGCATTCCTTCCTTTGAATGAAGCACTCTGTGCATAATGTTACATGCTCCCCTAGTGCTTGTCTGTGAGAACAAAGACCTTCATGCTGCTTATAGAAATCCCAGTCAAATATTTGAAAACTTTCTATTTCCCATCCCTTAATCTTGTGGGGTAGATTAGCCAAATTTTTCTGTTTTTTTTTTTTTTTTTTTTTTTGGATCATTCTTGCTCTGTCTTAGGCCTGGATTCTCAATCTCTAGCATTGCTTATAAGAAGAGTGTTGCTTGGGAAGGCTGTGCCCTTGTCTCACCTCTCTGAAAGACTGCTTCCATTAGTCCCTGATAGCACAGCCTCAGTTGTACTGAGAGCACCCCAGCACCTCCTCTAACCAACCAATGTGAGCAATCTTTCTCCAGATGTTTGTTTTAGCTACATTCTTTAATCTTCTTTATGTCTCAATTTTACATACACAAAATGAGACTAGTTAGAATACCATCTCATAATGCAGTGGAAGTTAGATGATTGGAACATCTTTATATCCAGTATTTTCAATGAATTCTGGCAGAGGGAGAATAGCAATAAGTATTAAATTAAGAATTAAGAGGCTCTGCCAGTGCCTGACAAATTCAGAGACAGATGCTCACAGCCAACCATTAGACTGAGCATGGTTCCTGGATGAAGGAGTTGGAGAAGAAACTGAAGGAGCTGAGGGGGTTTGCAGCCCCATGGGGGGAGCAACAGTGTCAACTAGCCAGATCGCCCAGAGCTCCCAGGGACTGGACCACCAACCAAAGTGTACACATGGAGGGAGCCATGGCTCTAGCTACATGTTTAGCAGAAGATGGTCTTGTTGGACAACAGTGGGAGGAGAGACCCTTGGTCCTGTGAAGGGTGGAAGGCAGGAGTGTGTGTGGAAGGGGGGATACCCTCATAGAGGCAGGGGGAGGGGAGACCTGGAAAGGGGATAACATTTGAAATGTAAATAAAGAAAATATTCAATAAAAGAAAAAAAGGAATAAGTTAGAAGAAAAGAGATAGGCTTCTTCTTGTGCTTACAGGGGAGTATTGTATTTAATACACTACTTTGAAAGAGATTTCACTTTTAATAAATTGAGTTATCCTAATAGTTCTTAACTCTATTGTACTTGATTTTCCACTCCCTTTTATAAAAATCAATTTTAATGATTCATTTATTAACTTGAAGTTCAATACCTAATTAATACAATTTAAGCCTAAGGATAATCATATAAAGTATTTTAGGACTCTAAATGAAATATAAATATGAAAAGAAAGGAAACTGAATTATGATAAATTAATATGAATTTCAATATAAACAAAATTAACTATAAGTACACTAGAAGTCAAGAACATAGTCAGATATTTTAATCTGTTTACCAGGAATAATTTTGGATCTCAGTGATTAAAGCCACTTTCCCTAAAGGAATGCAGGAAAAGAAAAAGAGCAGTGTTCTGAACATTGGAATAAAATGAGTTTGTAATAAGATATACTGTGAGAGAAAGAAGTTTGTCAATCTAATTATAGCAAAATCCCATGCAGGAGGAAGTAGAGAAAGTAGCAATGGTCCTATATCTATTCAATGCCAGGAAACCAGTGAGGTGTTGTCTGAGGGTTTCTAGGGTTTCTAATGTAGTGAAAGGAAAACAAAAACAAAAACAAATGAAGGAACAACCGAACAGAAATCCCACCATGACCAAACCAAAAGCAACTTATGGAGGAAAGGGTTAATTTTAGCTGAAAATTTCATATTACTGTCTACCATCTGGGAAGTCAGGACAGGAACTCAAGCATGGTAGGGATCAAATCAGGAGCTGAAGCAAAGGTCGTGATTGAGCATTTTTACTGGCTTTCTTCTCCCAGCTTGCTCAGGGTGATTTTTTTTTTCTAAGTTTTTTTTTATTTACATTCCAAATCATTTCCCCTTTCCCATTTCCTCCCTCCCCGAAAGTCCCATAAGCCCCCTTTCCTCCCTCTGTTCCCCATTCAACCCCTCTGTCTTGGCATTCCCCTACATCCAGTTTTTCCAGGACCAGGGGTCTCTCCTTCCATCTTCTTGGAAATCTATTGATATGCGAATTGTGTCTAGGGTATTCTGAGATTCTGGGTTAATATCCCCTTATCAGTGACTGCTAGGCAAATGGTCAGACCTTGAAAATATCATCCTTAGTTAAGTAACCCAATCACAAAAGAACACACATGGTATGCAGTCACTGATCAGGGTACTTTTTTATAGCACACCAGACAATCTGCCCACCTACAGTGAGCTGGTTCTTCCTATATCAGTCCTCAATCAATAAAACATTCCTCAGGCTTGCCCAAAGGCCCATCTGGTAGGGTCATTTTCTCAATTAAAATTCCCTCATCCCCAAGGCTCTCTGATTTGTGCCAAGGTGATATAAAACTAGTCAGCAGTAGGAATAGTCTGTGGGGCTGTTTGTGCAGGTTTAGGAGGTATGGCCTTGATGGGGGAAAAGTGTCACTGTGGGTGGCCTTTTAAAAAGCCAATTGAATTTGCAAATTGATATCTGCTTCAAATTCACGATTCAAGATGTGAGTGAGCTCTCTACTCCTATTCCTCCTGCCTCTCCTGTTGCCAACTACCTCCACTCCATCTATCATCACAGAGTGGATCGTGATTCCCTCTGGAAGCTCAAACCTAAGTAATCTACTTCTCTTGTAAATTGTCTTGGTAGTGAAGTTTTACTGCAGCCACATAAAAGCAACTAGCACAATGCTAGGAAGAGTTAAGGAGGAGTAATGAGGACAGGAAGTCAGGAAAGATTATATTTGGGTCAGGATGCTAGGGCAGGGTATAGGAAGGAGTATGAGGAAAACAGCTAACACCAAACACATTTTGACAAAGTTATATGGGAAACCTACTATTTCACATGTTTCCTAAAATATAGACACACACATATAAACTTGGGTTTAAATGGAGTGCCTACTGGGAGATTCCTCCCAGACACTCAAGGCTAAAAAATAAGGAATCCAGTGTCAGGAATGGATTACTCCTTTAGAGTTGTTGGTCAGTGGGATTCTATAGATCCAAGTATTACAGGTTATCATTAAAGCTCTGGGTTACCCTCTGAAATTTAACAATAAGAACTTCGTGATGACATTACCATATGATTGAGTCATAGAACATGAAGAAATCAAGTGGTACTTGTATAGAAGATTTATCTGTCTTGTCTAGCTTGCGTAGTGCTGAGAGTTGCTATGTCGCTGCTCAAGAAAAAAAAAAGTAATCACCAATTTTACTTTCTTGGGCACTTAGACACCGATAATAATGACTGGCTTGACAAGGCATGTCCCCTGATGCCATAGCAGACAAACCTCATGGGAGTCAAGAACAACTTTTTGATTAGATTTAAGTCTCATTCATCAAGGTGCAACCTACACTTCGCACAATTATTGTGACTATGAGCCTAGACTAGACAGATCAAAGGTCCTGAGGGAGAGCATACTACCATTTTTTTGCTAGATGAACAAAGGTTTTTAACTGGTGCCTAAGGTAAAATAATTTTATACACAGATTAATGTGTCCACTGACTCTCATTGGGGGAGATCCTTTTCTCATAGATGGCAATGAATACAGAGATTCATAGCTGATTAAGGTAGAGGTTATAAGACAAGTTGTAATGTTCACATTAAACGGGCCAACTGTATCATATTCCCTTTTTACAAAGACTCAGAAAACATGGCAGACTTTGAGTAGAAATACTGTAAGAACCATAGGAAGTGAATACAGGGAACATTGTTGTCTGGTCCCGGCAGATACTTTCATGTATGAACCCAGCATTTGGGGCATCATCTACAGGATCTTCAGAAGATCAAACTATAAAAATGTCACCATTGGAAAAGGAGGTGACTATAAATTTCCACCAATATCTGAGGAGATATTGATATCTGAGAGAGTCTAGGAGAGTCAGCTTACTTTCTTTTATTAAAAATTTCTTTTTTTAATTATATATTTTCTTTATTTACATTTCAAATGTTAGCCCCTTTCCTGCTTTCCCCTTCAGAAATCCCCTATCCCCCCACTTCCCTCTGTTTCTATGAGGATGTTCCCCCCCTTACCCACCCACTCCTGCTTCCCCAACCTGGCATTCCCCTACACTGGAGCATTGAGCCTTCACAGGACCAAGGGGCTCTCCTCCCATTGATGTCCATCAAGACCATCCTCTGCTACATATGTGTCTGGAGCCAGGATCACTCCATATGTACTCTTTTGGTTGGTGATTTAGTCCCTGGGAGCTCTGGGGATTCTGGTTGATTAATATTGATTAATATTATTGTTCCTCCTATGGAGTTGCAAATCACTTCAGCTCCTTCAGTCCTTTCTCCAACTCCTCCATTGGGGACCCTGTGCTCAGTCCAATGGTTGGCTTCGAGCATCTATCTCTATATTTTTCAGGCTCTGACAGAGCCTCTCAGGACACAGCTATATCAGGCTCCTGTCAGCAAGTACTTGTTGCATCCACAACAGTGTCTGGGTTTGGTGACTGTATATGGGATGGATCCCCAGGTGGGGCAGTCCCTGAATGGTCTTTCCTTCAGTCTCTCCTTCACATTTTGTCTCTGTATCTCCTCCCATGGGTATTTTGCTCCCCCTTCTAAGGACCAAAGTATCCACATTTTGGTGTTCCCTCTTCTTGAGCTTCATGTGGTCTGTGAATTGAATCTTGGGTATTTCGAATTACTGGGCTAATATCCACTTACCAGTGAGTGCGTACTATGTGTGTTCTTTTGTGACCTCACTCAGGATGATATTTTCTAGCTCCATTCATTTGTCTAAGAATTTTATGAATTCATTGATTTTAATAGCTGAGTAGTACTCCATTGTGTAGAAATACCACATTTTCTGTATCTATTCCTCTGTTGAAGGACATCTGGGTTCTTTCCAGCTCCTGGCTATTATAAATAAGGCTGCTATGAACACAGTGGAGCATGTGTCCTTGTTATATGTTGGAGAATATTTTGGGTATATGTCCATGGGTGGTATAGTTGAACCCTCTGGTAGTACTATGTCCAATTTTCTGAGGAACGACCAGACTGATTTCCAAAGTGGTTGTACCAGCTTGCAGTCCCACCAGCAATGGAGAAGTGTTCTTTCTCCACATCCTCTCCAGCATCTACTGTCACCTGAGTTTTTGATTTTAGCCATTCTGACTAGTGTGAGGTGGAATCTCAGGGTTGTTTTGATTTGCATTTCCATGATGACTAAGGATGTTGAATATTTATTTAGGTGCTTCTTATCCATTCAGTATTCCTCAGTTAATAATGTTTTCTTTCGACTTGGTAATTTCACCACAATTGATTGAAAGGCCACATATCTAAGTGTGTTCGCAGCACAAATTCTACATGATGGTTTTAAAAGTAATAGTGGGCACAAATTTGAGAGTTCCTACAGGAGATGAGTGAAAAGTGAATGTCATCAAAATACATTGTCTAAAATTTTCAAATCACAAATAAAATATTTTACAATAAAGAATGTTCATCCAAACCTAACCAAATCAATCAATAACAAAAGTGAGAATCAAAATAAAAGAATTTGTGCTATAATGTATTAAAAATATCTGTTAAGGCATCAGAAATATGACTAATATTCTGATATTATGTATGTATTTTCATTTAGATATTGTTATATTATAATATAACAGGGTTGCAATGATAAATTTGTATCTTAAAAAATCTAAATACCAGAGAAACCTTATCTGTTTTATTGATGCTTAGAAGAGCATTTGGAAGTTGCTATAGTCCAAGAAAGTAATCTCAGTTACTTAATTGGTGAATATTTAAAATAAATACCATTTTATCCCAAGAGAATTGATACCAGTCTCTCTCTATGACTGCAGAATAGAAATCTGTGTGTGACTATTTGACACCATTACATATCTCCAAAATATGATAAATAATATGGGTTGCAAGTAGAAACTCACCTAGGTAGTTCAGGGAGGCTATATTATATCCATCTAAAATAAAAGCAGAATGGGAATATTTGAATGCTTCAGGAGCAACATAACCATTTAGATGAACAGAGATTAGCCTGCATCGTATGAGATTATCCTGAGTACAGCAGGCATGGGAGGTCTGTGTTCCTGTCTGAAATTCCTCCTGTTGATGACTCAACAAATACAACCCAGACATTTTCAAAATAACTTTGAGGAGAAAAGAGAAATCATTCCAGTTAAAGAGCATCTTGTATTTCTACTATTAAATAGAAGGTGCCCTATCATGCTTTAAGAACAGTATAAAAAGTTGGCAGGGACTCTATCCCTGTAATGTAAATTTTTTTAAACGATAAAAATAACAATAAGGCTTTGTTCATGTGCTCATGTTGATGTGCTCAAATTCTGAGTATGCTCACATGTGCAGTGGGGTGAATATAGTCCAAAGCAACCCAACCGATCCAAACATACTGACTAAATACTCAAACATTTCTTTGTATTTCCATACCATAATATGTTCATCCAGTATCTAAAATTATCCTCTAAAGTTTTCTAGCACCTTTTTCTGTGACTCTCAACTTACTTCTCTATAAAGCAGTATAGAGACTGGGAAATTTCTAGTGTGCTGTTTCTAAAAATTACAATCATATTTTTAATTTATTTTTTGGTTTTTAATACATCTGAACCAGACTTTTCTTTCCTTCTACCCCTCCAAGTTCCCCCTTGCAACTCTCCTCTCCTCCAGATCCACTCCTCCATTTTCCTTTAGAAAAAAATAGTCCATCCTGGAATATGTCTTATACCGTGAACATGCTATAACAAAACCACACACAAACCATCATATTAAAGGTGGGTGAGGCAATTTGGTAGGAAGAAAAAGGGCCCCAAGAGCAGAAGAAAGAATCAGAGACCCCTGTCTCCAACTCTCATGAGTCCCCCAGAAAACACAAGGCTAGCAATCATCATATGTATGCAGAGGACCTAGTGAGGACCAGTGCAGGCTCCATAATTGCTGCTTCAGCCTCTGTGAGCCCCTATAAGGCCTGCTTAGCTGATGTCTATGGGCTGTGTTCTCCCTAGTGTGCTTTTTAAAAGCTCAAGTTTAAAAATAGTATGTACTACATCTGAACATAATTTCTTAACAATTTACATATAACAGGAATATGTTACTTGAAATTCATTTCTAAGGAAAAAACTAATTCTATGGATTTTAATATTAAGCATATTAGCATTAATTATGTTTGGCTAGTCTTCATATTTTTTATCTGACCTTTAAAATATAATATTTAATATAATCTCATATATACATATATTTCTTTGTAAATTTACATGGAAAAACAGATTTGCTGTCAAGCAGTAAAGAAGCTCTATATAATGTGTTCAATGATATTACTACAAATAGAGAATTATCAGACAGTTCTGTAAAAAAGAATAAGATCAACACTTCCAATTAAATTAATATTTGAATATTTTAAATAATTGTTAAGTGTAAATGTCACTTTTGTTTCTTGAGCCCTGAGCATTTCTCTATGTGTGGGCCATATGTCTGGAAGCTTCTAGCCTCCATATAATCCAAACTTCTGCAAGTCCAGACCTTGAAGGCTTCAACTTCCAGCCTCTGTCTCTCAACCTAGGCTTGGAATGTTTCAGCCTCTGAGACTTACTGCTGAATAAACTTACTTCTTCTTGGTCTTCCTGATCTCTAGGTGGCTGGTTCAACTCAGCTGATTTGTCTCAAAATCCTATTCAGTCTGACTGATTCAAATTTGCTTCTCTCAGCTTCTCACTGAATTGCTTTGCTTGGAATGACTGCCTCTGAACTCTGCACACTGAACTGCTCTTAACTCACCTATTCAGTCTTGCACCAGAGAAAACTCTCAGAACGGAACTGAACAGAACTGAATTGAATTGATCTTCACAGCTCTTAAGTAGTCTCTCTTTATTGTGAGAGTTGAGCATGTCCTATCTCTAACTCATTCTGTCAAACTTTCTTTGATTTATCAATTTGTCTGCCCCTCAATTATGCATCATGATTTAGGAGTAAAGGTGTGTACTACATTCCAGCCAGAGGAATTAAAAGTGTGTGTCATGTCTGCATTCCAACTGGATTATATGTTTGCATGTGATCTCTTGCCGGAGCAGCCATGTTGCTGAATTAAAATTCCTCTACAAGTAATAAATTACCTGTTACAGAGGAAACTTAAGTAACATTATATTTTATGAGTTAAATTTGTTATTATAAATATAGATTGTTAGAATTTGCATTAGTTTGCATATAAGGTATAGAAAATTCTAATTAATTTGTTTAATATTTGAGGGTGGTTTCAGTGAATTTAAATAGGACCAATAATTAAACAAACAAAAATCCCCTATCAATCCTATCTTTTCTTTTTTAGAATGGTTAAGTCTAGACCAGGATAACAAATACCAAAACATAATCCTTCCCTTTATGATTCTTATCCCTAATCTCTGATTGACTTGTCCTAAGAAACATGCTATATTTAGTTCAGAAATAAAGGAATATATACATAAATAAATATGTTATGTGAAAATGGTTTTCAAGATTATACTTCAATTATGCTCATTGTTTTATTTCTTCTGACTCCTGCTAAATGGTAAATATATAACCAACATCATCATACTCTTTGGGAACTATTATGATTAGACTGTTAACTTGTTTGCTAATTTGTTTTATAACAATGGGGGCAGAGAGAAGTTGAGTGAGTGATTGCAAACTAAAAGGTACTTAATTTAAAAATCATAAATTAATCTCTGTGGGGAAAATCAAAGAAAGAAAACCAACATAACACAGAAGAAGATTATGATGCAATCAACTGTCATGGTTTTTTGGACAATAGAAACTGTAGTTGCTCAGGAAGGAAATGCTACCTTATGGTTAAGGAATAAATGAATTGCTTTGTACTGAAAAAGATTACAAGCACCTCTCTCTTTGTGCCAACATTTTTCTCAATGTACCTCTAACTCAAACACACCCAAAAAATAAAATATGACTATGTAGATGAATGATACAGCCTAACAAGATTAAAACCTTAACCAGTGAGTGGAAAGTCAGAGATCTGTGGTGGTCATAGAAGACTTACTATTCAGGTTAAAAGCTGTAACATGTATGTGTCACAAAGCACTATTACTAGGTGTATATTTAGCCTATGAAAATTTTCTAAAATTTATGTCTATCTCCTACACAAGCATTTTCAGGGGTGTGCCTGAATGTGTCCTCTTTTTAGATAAATATTTTAGATCAAAGGACCATAAGCTTAACTTTTTCCCTTTTGAAATGGCACTTACAGGAAAATTTATCGTACTTGAGGAGGGCTAGATTTACAGCCCTGCTACCTGAATGACTTGGTTATGGTCTCAAATAACACAATTTTAACAGTAACTCTTGTCCATTCTTGATAGCAAGAAAGGATTTTCTGGAAGTGCACTATATAATACTGCAATTTCCTCCCAAGCTGTCTGTGAGTGTCTTTTTATACCTATCATGCTCACATATTTCTACACAATACAGTTGTCTACCTGTCAATCATATTCAGTTGTTCAATTCATTTATTCAGTTTTCCTTAAAATAATTACTTTTTACAAGCAAAGACTTTCAGAATACTAGAGGAAATCAGTTTCATATTGTCTCTAACATCACCACAATGGGATTTGTAGGTTTTATATTAATGTCTGACTACAAAAGAGATAGACTGTTACCTTCAGCTCTTCATTCATTCATTCTCATTTTATAGGTATTCAAGGTGACTGAAAAACAGTCCCTTATCTTGGGCTCTTAAGTTCTAAGCTTTAATATGAAACCTAAGTTCTTTTATACTTTGGCAGATATTTAATATTTTTTAATAGACCTGCAAATTGGGTACAATGGTATTGAATTTGTGGTTTATCATGGAGAATAGATTTAGTAATCACATTAAGAAGTTGAATAAAGCTAGAAGTCAAAATAGGTGTACAAAAATAATTTAATGTGATAATGATGAAGATTAACATGGAGAGGAGTAAATATTGTTTAACATCCTATAAAATAAGGTTAACTATCATTGTTCTGAGTTTACAAAATACTATACAGCAATCAAAACCATAAATGAGGATAATGTAAATAATATTCATTAATTGGATATTCTATATCAGTATTCATGATCACAGAAATGTTTGGAAGTGTAATTATTCTTTTTATTTTACACTCTAGAGTTCCAAATTTCATTCTTCTTAACAATGTGATTTGCTTGGGATTGCATTGAATCTATATATTGCTTTTGTCAAGATGGTCATTTTTACTATATTAATCCTGCCAATGCATGAGCATGGCAGATTTTTCCATCTTCTGAGGTCTTCTTCAATTTCTTTCTTCAGAGACTGAAGTTCTTGTCATACAGATCTTTCACTTGTTTGGTTAGAGTCACACCAAGATACTTTATATGGTTTGTGGCTATCGTGAAGGGTATCATTTCTCTTACTTCTTTCTCAGCCTGCTTATCCTTTGAGTATAGGAAGGCTAGATTTTGAATGTAAATAAAAAAAAACTTAGAAAATAAAATAAAATTAAAAAAAAAGTTAATTTGAACCTTGTCACTTTAAGATGTTTCTCACTTGGGTCTTAAGATCAATTTATAGATGTGAGCAGCCTTGTCCATACACAGAATACTGATACTGTCCACCAAGAGAAAGACTGTCAAAAAAAAAAAAAAAAAAAAAAAAACAATGTGATTTGCTCTTGCATATCGACTAAATGCCAACTCTATTTTTCACAATTACAGCAGCAAAATATACAAGCAATAGTACTTATGTATAGCAAATATTGCTCAATTAATTACCTTTGTTAAATGTTGCAGAGAAACAGAAAAAACTGACATATATTATGAAATAAAATTGTTTTTTCTTTTTTGCCTCCACTGTCAAATTGGCACATTGAAATTATAGCCAATAATGTGATTTATTTGTATAAGTGCATCTAGATGTAATTATGGTGATAAGCATAGTTCTATTTTGCATTTTCTACATGCAGCCATCCAGTTTGACCACCACCATTTTTTTAAGACACTTTTAATTTCCCAGTGTGTATTTTTGCTTCTTTATAAAAAGTTGTGTAGCAATAGGTGTGTGGATTTATGTCTCGGTGTTCAAATTGATTCTCTGGATAGATGTTTGTCTGCTTTGTGCAAATAGCATGCTATTTTTATTGCTATAACCCTGTAATACAATTTGAGGTCAGGCTGGTGATACTTCTTTTATTATTCACAATTGTTTTAACTGTGCTTAAATATGAAGGTAAAAATTATCCTTTCAAAATCTGTGAAGAATTGTGTTGCATTTTTGATGGAGATACATTGAATCACTAGATTGTTTTTGGCCATTTTTACTATACATTAATCATACTTATGCATAGGTATAACTTTTTGTCTTCTGATCTCTTCTTCAAATTTTTTCTTAAATGTTTTAATTTTTTATTATACAGGTCTTTCTTGCAATTACTTGGTCAGAGTTATCCTAAAATACCTTATATTATTTGATGCTAATGTGAAAGAAAAATTTTCCCTTTTTTCTTTTTCAGTATGTACGTTATTTGTATATAGACTACTGATTTTTGTGAGTTAATTTTGTATCCAGCTACTTTTGCTGAAAATGTGTATCACCTGTGGCAGTTTCCTGATGGAATTCTTAGGGTCACTTATATACATTTCTACATATACTAGCATGTCATCTACAAATAATGATACTCTGATTTCTTCCTTTCCAATTTTAACCTCTGATTTCATATCTTTCGGTTGTCTTATTGCTCTAGCTAAGAATTCAAGTGCTATACTAAATTGGTATGGAGAGAATAGAAAACCTTGTCTTCTGAATTTAAGAGAAAATTTTGACTTTCTCTTTATTTAAGCTGATTTTAGCTATGGTCTCACCGTAAATTGCCTTTATTATGTTTAGGTATATCCCTTGTATCCATAATCTCCCTAGGAACAGGTGCTATATTTTATCAAAGACCTTTGAGATGACCATGAGGTTTTTGTCTTGTTTCTATGATGGATTACATTCTCAATTTATGAATGTTGATCCATTCCTGTGTCTATGGGATTAAGCCAACTTGACCATAAGTGATTTTTTTTATGCTGATATGTTCTTAGATTCCATTTTCAAGTATTTTATGGAGATGTTAAAGCTAACTTCATAAAGGGAATTGATCTCTCATTCTTTTTCTCTGTTGGGTTTTTATGTGGTTTGGGTATCAGGATAACTGAGGTCTCCTGCAGGGAATTGGGCAATATTCCTCTCTTTCTATTTTGTGGAATAATTTGAGAAATATTCTTTGAAAACCTGGAAGAATTCTGTGCTAAAACCACCTGGGTATGTGTGTGTGTGTGTGTGTGTGTGTGTGTGTTGTTAGTAGATATTTAATTACTGCTTATATTTCACTGGGATTATAGGTCTGTTAAACTTGTTTAGCTGATCTTGATTTTACTTTGTCGGGTGGTATGTATCCAGCTAATTATCTATTTCTTTAATATTTCCAACTTGTTGGAATACAGGTTTTTAAAGGGCTGCATGATGATCCTCTGGGTTTCTTTGATGTCTGTTGTCACATCCCACTTTTCATCTCTTATTTTGTGTATTTGGATTGTCTCTGCCTTGGGGTTACTTTGAACAAAGACTTGTTAATCTTATTGATGTTTTTCAAAGAAACAACTCTTTATTTTACTGATTCTTTGTATTTTTTCCTCTTTGCATTTTATTGATATCAGACCTTAGTTTTATTAATTCTTGTCCTCTGGTCCCTTTCAGTGTGACCTCCTCTTATTTTTCTAGAGCTTTCAGGTGTGTTATTAAGTTAGCAGTATGAAGCCATCCCAACTTTTTATGTACACATTTAGTGCTATGAATTCGCCTCTTAGAAGCGTCTTCAATAAGTTTGGGTATGTTTATTTTCATTCAACTCTAAAACATATTTTTGTAAGACAGGATTATTAATATTCTGTATATATTAACTAATGCTGGAAGTTAATACAGCAGTCAATTAGCTCTATGAGGGTGTTTCTCTACTAGCCCACCCACTCCTGACTCATCAGCCTATCGCTCTGCTCTCCTATCTTAGATCATCAAGCTTCCACAGGAAACAATAGGCTCCCTTCCCAGTGATAAGGCAGTCCTCTGCTACATATCCAGATGGAGCCATGGGTACCCCCTGTGTACTCTTTGGTTGGTGGTTTGATCCCTGGGAGCTTTGTGGGTCTGGTTGTTTGATGTTTTTTCTTCCTATGAGGTTGCAAACCTGTTCAGCTCTTACAGTCCTTGCCCTAACTTCACCATTGGGCTCCCCTGCGCTCAGCCCAATGTTTGGCTGTGTACATCCGCATCTGTATTGGTCCAGTTCTGTCAGAGCCTCTCAGGGGACAGCTATACCAGGCTCCTGTTCTTCCCAGAGTTACTTTCTCCCTTCCAGGTAGTCCAGTCTTCCTCTCTTTACTGCCCAAAGAAAAACTTTATCGTTTTATTGACCAATTAACTTGGGACACAATATTTACACAACAAAAGCTGGTGTAAGTTAGAATTTGCTTGTCTTGGGCCAAACAAATTTTGCAGTACAGAATTCAGCACTTGAATATATAACATCAGACCAACCCCAACATCTTTTATTTCTTTCCTAGTTTATGTCTTGACCCATTTTTTATTCAGTAATGAGTTGTTTAGTTTTAGTGATTTTGTAAGCTTTCTGTTGTTTATATTATTGATACCCACATTTAATCTGTTGTGGCTAGATAAGAAGCAGGGTGCTATTCTTTTTGTTGTTTTTGAGACTTGATTTGTATTGGAGAATGTGGTCGATTTTGAAGAAAGTTCTAGGAGTTGCTGAGAAGATACATGTTTGTATTTGGGTGAAATATTATGTGAGTATGTGTTACCTCACAAAATCATTCACCTAAAAATGTGAATAAATTGTTTTCTTTTAAAACTTTATGATAATTTTTCTTCTCTTTCTTTAGCTACTTCTTGAATTGTTTGGATGATTGCTTGACTAGGTATCATTTGATTAAGTACGCCACTAGTAACACAATAAAAGGCAATATAGTTTGGAAAAACTCCCATTTATAAATACCTGGTGTTTTATGTTAAAAATACACCCAGGGCTTATATTTCAAATTCAGTTGGAATTTTTCATCATTTTGTAATTGTTTCTTAATTTGTAAAATGAATATGAATGTGGTTGAAAGAGACAGAGAGACTGGGATGTTCATCTTTCATGATGCAGTTGAAAAGCCCTATAGTCTATACACATGCAGATGAGTATAAAATCATTTTTTTAGTCTGACTGTTTATTATCTTTGTCTGAAATTTTTATGAGAATATCTGCACAGTGTTGCCCTATATTTCCACAAAGCCAAGGCAGCCTCTTAACCTCTCCCAGCAGGATTTCTAATAAAATGCTTGGAATCATGAACTATATTCTGGTGTGACCCAGAAAGCTTTGACATTCAAAATCCAAGTTGTCTGAATAGCTCAGTGAAGATGCAAATTTAAATTAATTGAGAAATTTGATTATAATGACCCATGAGGGAAGGGATAATATACTGGACATATTTTTATTAAAATGGTATCTTTTTAATTTAAATGAATAATTGTTAATAAAATAGTTAAAATGAAAATGTGTTCAGGTTAAATAAATTAAATAACCACTTCAGATAGTCTAGTGATTGATAAATAGAGATAGTTGCTTCTGGAATAAATTGGGCTTGAAGCTATTGGAAACAGCATTTTCATGAATGTATAATCACCGTTTTCAGTATAGTACTGAGATATACATTTATTTAACAAGCAAATGCTGGACTGCTTTTAAAGCTTTTAGATTTGTAGAAATTTAAGTACAAAGACCAAAACCAATAACCTCATTGGAATGAACAGTCGAAGATTATATATGCCATTGCATTGAATTTCTCCTTTCTTTATGTGCACTATCACTGGTTTAGATCCAGCATTGAGTCTATGTGTTTATCTAGCACATTTAGAGCAAGAAATTGACAGTTAGAGAAAGGGAAGAATCTAGTTAGCTCTTTGTGATTTACATCCATTGTTATAACTCAGCATTGCAACGAGTTATTTGCTAGGTTTTTTGAATGCAAAACTTTAAAAACTTTACGTTAGATTTTTATAGTCATAAATATATTTTGGTTTTATGTAAACATTTATTCATGTACTTATAGAATCAGTTAATACAAAAAGGCAAGTAACTGGATATTGATATAAGTGAGTGGAACTCACGAAAATCTTACGACAACTGATACCCTTAGTTTATGGAATAATTAATGAACATCCACTATTGTACTCTTCTCCTAAAACCATGGTTTGACATGCATTTCAATGGTTTAGCAAATGTATACACACATATGTACATGTACATACATGTCATAAATGCATTTGTGGAGAATAAGACACAAAAAAACATAGTAAAATACTAAAATTGAAAATCTAGTTAAAGAGTATGGAAAACTTCATTGTAGCATCTGGCCACTTTTCTGTAGTCTTAAACTAAGGACACAGATTGCAATAATCACATGAAACTTACTTACATTTTTTTACAAATAAAACACTGGCAATAAAGTGATAATTCAAGATGATGAAATTCTGGGAAAGACAGATTGTTATTTTGTTTAATAAAGAACCAGACACTTCAGAAAACACTAAAAATCAAGGTTCTAACCATAGGTAAAGCTGCCAAAAGAAGACTGTCATGAGGATTTAGATGGTGAGTCTGACTCGGATGGAGGGGATGGAGACACTTAGGCCTGACAACAGTGAGTCTGTCAACTGCCTAGGGCTCAGCAAACACACTGACACTCTAGTGGGGGAGTCAGGAAGGCTGTTCATACAGGCAGAACAGGCTCATGAGCAGTATCAATAATTCATAACATTTGAATAACAGAACCTTTCAGGTTTCCATGATAACACTTAAGCTACATACACAGAATTTAGGTGAACACACCATGGTGTGTTGTAAAATCTGTAGACAGTGTTTAGAAAAATATACCATCTAATGTCAGGTTATTGAGTGATGAGAACTGGAGATTGTAATAAAACTATTTCTGGGAAAACTAACATGATTAGCTCAGTGTACATTTCTATAGCCTGACCTCAGGCATATGACTCCCTTAGCAAAGACCCTCTTATATCTTACAAAACAAAATAATTTATGTTTACACACACACACACACACACACACACACACACACACACACATATATATATATATCATATGTAATGATTTTCCTTCAACAATGTTTTTATATACTTCATCCCTTTTTAAAAAACTTTTTCTACTTTGTAAATACATACTCAAAAAAATGTGTGGACTGTATAGTTACTCTCTAGAAAGGAAAACCAACATTCATCCCCAAGTGAGGATACTTGCAGTATTAGAAGCTCCTGTGAGGTTCTCCCTCTTTAGATTAGCCTTCACAGAACATCCATCTTTGTATTAATAATTTTACTTCAGTAATAAGAAACACTAACACAAAAAGTACTTCTACAAGATTATTTTTGTCATACCTTTTTTCTTCTTTTACTAAAACCAACTTGTCCTCAAAGAATAAGTAAAAATAAATAAAATTTAGGTATATAGTGGTGTAAATAAGAATGGCACTATTAGGTTCATATATTTGAGTGCTTAATCACCATCTGTGGCACTACTTGAAGATGTGGTATATTTACACAATGGAATACTATTCTGCAATTAAAAAAAATGAATTCATGAAATTCCTAGGCAAGTGGTCAGAACTTGAAAATATCATCCTTAGTGAGGTAACCCAATCACAAAAGAACACACATGGTATGCAGTATCTGATAAGGGGATATTAACCCAGAATCTCAGAATACCCTAGACACAATTCACATATCAATAGATTTCCAAGAAGATGGAAGGAAAGACCCCTGGTCCTGGAAAGACTGGATGTAGGGGAATGCCAAGACAGAGAAGGGAGAGGGGGTTGAATGGAGAAAAGAGGGAGGGAAGGGGGCTTATGGGACTTTTGGGGAGGGAGGAAATGAGAAAGGGGAAATGATTTTGAATGTAAATAAAAAAAAAACTTAGAAAATAAAATAAAATTAAAAAAAAAAAAAAGAAAAGCTTAGAAGGATGGGGTGTGGCTTTGTTGTAATAAGATGGTGGATTTGGGGATTTCAAAAGCCCAAAGCAGGATCCATGTCAATATTTCTCTTTTTCCCCTTCTCCCTCCCCCCTCCCTTCCCCTCTCCCTCTCCCTCCCCCTCCCACTTTCCCTCCCCCTCTACCCTCTCCCTCCACCTCCCCCTTTCCCTCCCCCTCTACCCTCTCCCTCCCCCTCCCACTTTCCCTCCCCCTCCCCCTCCCTTCCCCTCCCATTTCCCCTCTCCCCTCTCCCCCCTCACTTCCCCTCCCCCTCTCTATGTCCCCTCTCCCCCTCATTCTCTCTCCCCCATTTGTCTTTATCTTTCTACAGATCATGATGTAGTTCTTAGCTACTGCTCCAGCACTTGCCTGCATACCCCAATGCTCCCTACCATAATGACAATGAACTCAACCTCCGCAACTGTAAGCCAGCCACCAACTGAATGCTTTTTAAAATAAGATTTGCCTTCACAATAGAACAATGACTAAGACAGTGTGTACTTATTACACTGCATTTCCTTAACTTTATTTTTGTGTAATTTTAATTCTATTAATTTTGAGATTATAACATAATTCATCATTTTCTTCTTCAATTTTTCCTTCCTCCAAACTCTCCCATATACCTGTCTTTGACTGTTTTCAAATTCGTGAACTCTTTTTTCATTAATTGTCAATGCATGCATATATGTTTGTGTTATACATACATACATATATATGTATATATAAATGTAACCTTTTCAGTCTGTGTAATATTACTCATATGCATATGATTTCAGGAATGCCCTTTAGAATTGGTATTAATTGGTATGTTCTTCCCAGGAAAAGTTTATTTCTCTTGTTCTTGTAGTTGTGCAGTTGCCTGTGTAAGGAGGAGGCCTTGTGGTCTTCCTTCTGTCCACTTCAGCATGCCTATTGTTCCTTGTTCAGTTCATGTTCAGACAGACATGTTTCTGAAACTTTATTACCAGGAGATACATCCACACAGCAAACCTTGAAGACCACTTCAAACTTTCTACCTTCCGCTTCTTCAGAGTTCCTAGAGCCTTAGATAGAGGAATTGGGACTCAGGTATTTCTGTGATAAGTCTGACCATGTTTCTGTTTAGAGGAATGTGGATTTATGTTCTTTGAGTTTGGAAAGCAGTAGAATTCTTTAAATGGAGCTTAATGGGCCATCCTAGTAGGAATATGGAAGACATTTATGCTGACGGTGATTTGAACTCTGGGATTGTGGCTCACAAGGTTTCAGAGAAGAATAATGTTAGTATGTGGCATAGAGACTGATTTTGTTATAATTTGGTGAGGAGTGTGGTTGTCTTTTGACTTTGTCTAAAGAGTCTGCTTAAGGGTAAGATGATGAGATTTAGATTAATTACATTGGCAAAAGAAACCTCAAAACCTAGTTTAGACTTTGTCCTGTGGTTCACTATTACAAGGATAATTTGATTAAGTATAGCAAAAACCTGGAAAGAAAAGTACAAAATTATGGTTCAAGTAATAAAAGGGCACCAGGAAGTAGAATGAAGCTAAATTCTGTGTTAAAAGAGATAAACAGATTAAGAGAGTGGTGAACTAGGGGCAGGATCCCACCTAGTTAAAATTATTGTTTATGCATTTGCAATTGAACAAGGCAAAATTATATCAGGTCACATATTATTATGACTTGGTTACTGCTTTCATTTGGACATAAGGAGATATGATTGTGTGTCCATTGACAAGGGGTGGATTGTGATGGCTATTTCTGGTTATCAATTTGACTATATCTGGAACGAACTACAACCAAGAGATGGAGTGTACCTGTGACTCAGATCTTGAGGTCAAAAGACACAATGGCCTTTAATCAAGATTTTGAGGCTCATCTTTAATCTTGGCCATACTCTATGCTGGATGCTTTTATAAGGACTATGGAGGAAGGAAGGTTCGTTTTTCTTTGCCTGCTGTGCCTACCTGCCAGCACATCTGCTGGAGTCTACTTCTTCAGGATTCTAGCTTATGCAGAAGATCAGATGAAACACCCAGCACTATGGGTCTGAGCAAATACTAGTTTCTTCAACTTCACATTCATAGTTAGGCATTATGAGTTTAGTTGGATTGCAGCCTGTATGTCGTTTCAATAAATTCCCTTTATCCATATGTGTATATACATGTCTATATGTATAAATACTAATATATATTTATTATCATTAATTATTTTTATATTTAATTTTATCATATATTTTGTTCTATATAATTTATATATTACACATTAAAATTACTATACATTATATAATTATTATTTTATATATATGATATTTATGTTTATATACTAGTTATTTCAGATAAAAATACATATTTATCTATATATATATATATAATTCACATATATTTTATTATATAAATTTATAAATCCTTAAGAAAACATTTTTATTTCATAAGTTCTTTGTCTGTAGAGAACCCTGACTAATACAGGCCATTTTTATAGTTTTGATTATTACATTTTAAAAGTTATTATAATTATTTCTTCCTTTCTTTCAGTCCCTCCAACCCTACTCATGTTCCCTTCTACCTACTCCCTCTAAAAATAGTGGCTTCATTTTCTGTATACAAAAGATAATCTGATGCAGGCTACGAGCTACACATAACTGTGGGTATAAGGATACCTTTTAGAATGCAGTTAGGAATTATGCTGGTACAGTAATGTGACTTTCCTAGGTTCTGTGATCTCATAAGCTGCAGAAGTTGTCTCAGTTCCCAGTACTTGGTACCGTTTCTTTGCTATTGATTAGGTTAACTCTAATTAGACAGTTGTATGCTATCAGGGAATTTCAGGATACAGGATATAGGTGATATGAATGGAGAAATATTTAATATGTAGAGGAGTCTTTAATTGCAAAGGAGCAGAGAATACAATACAGAAGTAGAGAAGGGGACATATCTAACACCAAGGATGTATGAAAACGCCTTAAGGAATTATATTATTTTATATTTACCTAAAATTATACTTGTATATATATATATATGTATGTATATACTTGTATATATATATATGTAAATTATTCCACTTTGATTGGCTATACTTCCTACAAGACACAATAATGTCCTGATACATCATATGCTTACTTAAACATATCAGAAAGTCTACTTTCCAAACTTTTATCGAAGTCACCTGGTTTGCCCCTTAAACAGAGAAGGAAGAGGCTTATTATTATTATAAGGGAACGGTTTAAAAAAATTCTTACATTTCATTATGCATGCTGTATTTCATAGTATTATTTTAAGATATATCAATGATACCTACATCATCTCAAGCTAACAACCACTCTCTAGAGTTTATTATTAACCAAATTTAATTAGTTTCAATTACTATTCATGTCTGTAGGCAATATCTTCACTTTTCTAGTAAGAAAAGTTAAACTCAATTGCTATTAGAAGTGGTACTTTGATTCAGCCAATCCACCTGTCTAGAACCTTCTCTTGGCTACATCAGCATAGCTTAAGGGATCTTGTCTTCTTATGGGGTGATCAGAACTATGCTCATTGTTGTAAAGAATATAATGGAACAAAGCTCAACAACAATCTCTGCTATAGACTGAATATCCATTTCTTCCTAAAGCTGTGTTCTGAAATTCTTTTTGTCCAATAAAACATTAATAAGAAAAGATTATGGCTGAAGAATGTTAATGGAATTTGTGCCCTTACAAAAGACAAGCAGAGAGGCCATCGTCTTCTCTGCCCTATGAGGAAGTAGATGGCCTTTTGTAGGAGAGGTCTAACATTGTTCTTGTATTTATAGCCTTCAGAAGACTGAGCAATACAATTCTTGTCGTTTTTTGTTTTGGGTATTATGTTCATTTTCTGTTTTTGTTTTCATTTCATCTTGAGTTATAAGACAAGGTGTTACTTTGTAGATCAAACTGCTTTGTGTGTGCCATGGCAAAGCTGGTGGTGCTCATAACTCTGTCTGCTATCTATTAGGATTACAACTGTGTGTGGCCAAGTCCAGCCAGCTTCTGATCCTTATAGGTTTCTTTATCTATGGTATTTTGGCATAATAGCTTCAACATACTGAAATCAGAGCTTCTATTTTTCAGACACTGAATCTGAATTTAATTTAAACATCATTTTAATGAAATTTACAATATTTTAAATAAACACAGATGCTATTTTATATATACAGGTGTATTAGTCAGGGTTCTTTAGAGTGACAGAACATATGGGAAGTCTCTATATAGTTATGGAATTTGTTGATGACTTACAACTTGTAGTCCAACTCCCCAACAATGGTCAGCAGTAGCTGTGGATGAAAGTCCAAGGATCTAGCATTTGCTCAGTCCCACGAGGCAAGCAAACCAGGAAGAGTGAGAGTAAATCTTCCTTCTTCCAGTGTCCTTATATAGGTCTCCAGCAGAGGGTGTAGCCCAGATAAAAGCCATGTGCCACTATGCCTTTAAACCCAGATGACCTTGAATTCTGAGATCTCCTTATTTTAATCTTCTGGAATTCATAGTCACTATGCTTCAAGATCTCCATGCCAAGATCCAGGTCAGAACTTGTATCTCTGAGTCTCCAGATTAGGATCATAGGTGAGCCTTCTAATTGTTTTTTTCTTTTGGTTTTTCGAGACAGGGTTTCTCTGTGTAGCCCTGGCTGTCCTGGAACTCACTTTGTAGACCAGGCTGGCCTCGAACTCAGAAATCCGCCTGCCTCTGCCTCCCAAGGGCTGGGATTAAAGGCGTGCGCCACCACCGCCCGGTTAAGCCTTCTAATTGTTGATTAATTCATTCTAGATGTAGTCAAGTTGACAACCAAGAATAGCCACTACAATAAGTTTTTATAACAAAGTCTTATGAAGCATGTTGTATTTTCTCTGAGCAGTGATGTTGCTTGAGATAGATAGCCCCATCTCCTTAAGGCCATGTTTTCACATCTCAAGTATAAGTACTCCAATGTATAAATTTTGAGAGCCCATGCACTATTTTATGCTATTTGGTTTATTGCAGCATTTATCATTGTCATCATCATCATTGTATCTGTTATCTTAATATACCACATACACAAATACACATATAGACACACATGCATACAAATAGATAGACAAACAGACAGACAGATGATAGATAGATAGATGATAGATAGATAGTGCATGTTCAATAAAGAATGATTTTTTGCATGATTTTCTTTCATAGTTAGAAAAATAGAACACACTAGCTACTAGATAAAGGTTGTGGGAATTTTAAGAATAATATTCTAGACGCATTTTACTGAATAATAAAAATTTATTTAAACAGTCCAGAGAAAGTATCAAAATGCAAGACCAAAATGAAGTTAAGCCCAAATCTGCAATAAATTGCTGTACTTTAAGCTAGTTTGAACATTATAAAAGTGAAGAAAGAAAACAGTAGAAAAATTTTGCATGCATGTTGGGATTTTCTTAAAACATTAAAAGGCAAATTTCTCACTGAAGCAGGAGTCCTAATGAGGCTGAGTCTCCTGATTATTCATTGCTCAGCTGGAAACATGGCTCTTATAATTACCATTCTGAGGTAAAATTTAAGACATCAGTTTTAATGTTCTCTTTTAGATGATTAGATTTATTAACATGAATTTGTTATGTTTATACTTCATTAAAATAAATCTAAATCTAAGTTAGAGTGTTTCTTTCCTTTTTGAAGTTTCTAAGGTTTGGTGATCTCAGGGCTTTGAAGTTCTTTTCTTCTTGGTAATCTTTTTAGGCAGAGCTTCCAATGTAGCTCAGGCTTCTGCAACTTTTGTGTAATCCATAATGGACTCACACTTGAGACTATCTTGTTTCAGTCTCCTGCTGCTAGAGGCAGGAGTTACCATGTCTGTCTCTGAAATTTGATTAGTAGCAATTCCAGCTCTTGGATATTTACACATCATAAGTCCTACTAAATAACAGGTTTTTCTAATTTTCACTATAGTATATGTACTATATTATCTTTCACCTGACTTTTAATTCATTAATTCAATTACGTCAATTCAAAATTTAATATTTTCTAGTTAAATTTTCAGACAGTAGATGTTTATTCTGTATTCTGGGAAGCTGAATACACAAAAAAGAGTAAGATTTTTTGCCCCTGTTGTATTTAAATTGTCACAGAGAAGACAAGAATTAAACAAACAGCTGAGTAAATTCAGTTATTGGAAGTAATGGATAAAATGGAGTAGGAAGAGGGATGAATGGATTATAAATTCCTTTTCTGTTATTTCTTGGGAAAATCCATGTTGATGTATTTTAACAGAAACTTAAGAAATAAATTACGAGAAGAGAATACAAGGCCCTCAGTCATGGAAGAACACACTATGATTTGAATAGAATACACAGAAATAAAAGGTACATAGATAATGAGAACGAAGGGCTAATGGGTGAATTAAAATAGTCACAAAAATTTAGATGTGTGAGAATGAAAGAATCTCTGATTGACACTATGAAAATGTGTGTGGAGGTTTGATACCCCAGCATAGAGGAATGCTAGGGTGGTGAGGCAGGAGTCTGGGGTTGGTGGGGGAGAACCCTCATAGAAGAAGCAAGGTGGAGGGGGGATGCAAGAGGAGGTTTGTGAAGAGAAAACCTGGAAGGCGGATGATATTTGAGATGCAAATAAATAAAGTAACCAATAACATTTATAAACAAAAGGAAATTCTATCTCCCCCAAATATCTTCCACACAGGGCTAACACTTTTGAAATACTTTGCTAAGTAATATATAAATTGCAGCGTTAGGAATGTTGACTTCTTGGAGCCTGAGCCACTGATGTTTTGTTCAGAAAGTTGTCTCCTGTACCTATTCAGTCAAGGCTATATCCTTTAGGGTATACAGTTTTATGTTGAGGTACTTGATCCACTTGGACTTTAGTTTGTGCGGGGCAATGAATATGGATCTAAGTGCATTCTTCTGCATGCTGACATCCATCTACACCAGCACCATTTGTTAAAGATGTTTTCTTTCTTCCATTGTAGGGTTTAGGCCTCTTTGTCAAAAAACAAGTGTCCATAGGTGTGTGGGTTTATTTCTGGGTCTTCAATTTTATTCAGTTGCTCAACCTGTCTGTTTCTACACTAATATCATGTAGTTTTTGTTTCTATTGCTCTGAGATCAGGGATGGTGGTTCCTCCAGAAGTTCTTTAATTGTACAGTTTTGTTTTAGATATCCTGAGGGTTTTTGTTTGTTTGTTTGTTTGTGTTTCCTTATGAAGTTATGAACTGCTATTTCAAGGTCTGTAAAAAAATTGTGTTGTAATTTTGTTGGGGATTTCACTAATCTGTAGATTCCCTTTGTTAAGATGGCCATTTTTACTATGTTAATCCTGCTGATCCATGAGCATGGGAGATCTTTATATCTTCTGATGTCTTCCTCAAATTTCTTTCTTCAGGAACTTGAAGTTCTTCTCATATAGGGCTTTCACTTGCTTGATTACAGTTATACCAAGATATTTCATATTATTTGTTGTTATTATAAAGGGTGTTGTTTCCATACTTTCTTTCTTAGCCAGTTTATCATTGTTATATAGAGGGCTATTGATTTCTTTGAGTTGATTTTGTAT
Organism: Tokudaia tokunoshimensis; assembly: GCA_036184795.1. NCBI lineage: Eukaryota > Metazoa > Chordata > Mammalia > Rodentia > Muridae > Tokudaia > Tokudaia tokunoshimensis. Next base: position 19,461,322 of record BTHU01000003.1, read on the forward strand.
CTATACTGTCACTTTGCTGAAGTTTTTACAGCTGTAGAAATTTTCTGGTAGAATTTTTGGGGTCGCTGTGTATTCTATCATATCATCTGTGAATACCCAGTAACTGACTGAAACAGAGCCAGGTACTCACAACTAAACATTGGATGGAGTTCGGGGACTCTTATGGAAGAGTTGGGGATGGATTGAAAACCCTGAAGGAGATAGAAACTCAACAGGAAGACCAACAGAGTCAACTAAACTAGATCCCTAGGAACTCTCAGAGACTGAACCACAACCAAACAGCATAAACAGGCTGGACCAAGGCCCTACCTAGACACTTATGTAGGAGATGTGCAGCTCAGTCTCCATGTGGGTCCCCCAATAAAAGGAATGGGAGCTCTCCTTAAAGTTGTTGTCTGACAGTAGAATCCCTTCCTGACAGTGCTGCTTTGTCTGCCCTCAGTGGGAGAGGATGTACCTGACCCTGCTGAGACTTTATGTGCCTGAGTGGGAGGATTTTTTTGGGGGGGCATCCTCTCAGAGGAGAAGGGGAGGAGGGTTGTGGAGCAAATCTGGGAGGGGGAACTGGTAGGACAGTGTTTTAGTTGGAAAGAAAGAAAAGAAAGAAGAGAAGAGAAGAGAAGAGAAGAGAAGAGAAGAGAAGAGAAGAGAAGAGAAGAGAAGAGGGGAGGGGAGGGGAGGGGAGGGGAGGGGAGGGGAGGGGAGGGGAGGGGAGAGGAGAGGAGAGGAGAGGAGAAGAGAAGAGAAGAGAAGAGAAGAGAAGAGAAGAGAAGAGCAAAAAGAAAAGAAAAGAAAAGAAAAAGAAAGAAATGTTGACTTCCTCTTTGGTTTTATCATTGAATTGATCATATGACTGTAAGGACTCAACTTGTCTTTACTTTCATGACTATCAGGAGGAAAAAAGATATGTCTGAATTCTGAAGATTTGAATCCCTGGGCAAATGCAAACTGTCATTTTTCAGATTATGGCACACTGAAGTGCTCAGAAGTGCATTTAAGACAAAGCAAAGCCTAAAATATCTTTATGATGGAGTATTCTTATTATATATAGATAAGAGTGCCCCCTTGAAAATGTTGATATATTGCATTGTGTGTGTGTGTGTGTGTGTGTGTGTGTGTGTGTGTTCATGAATTGTAGTGCTTGATAATCAAATATGCAGTCTTGAATCTGCAAGTTTAATCACAAAACTGTACCCTACTGGTTGTAATTGTATGTTGGTGGTATTATATAGAGGTCAACTATTTACAAATTTATTTAGCTTAATTGTTAACTATTTTACCAATGGTTTATTTCACAGAAATGATATTTTATATTTAAATATGTATTTTTTCCATATCTCTTGTGAAATTTTAGAGTAAGGAGAAAACTTTTAGTTACTGTTAGGAATATCTCCACAGTTTTTGCCTATCTGATAATTTCCATCAAAGGGAAGAGTCTGGGTAAATTTTGTAAATCTGCTGCTACATGAGGAAAGTTACATGCATGCCTGTTGAGAAGTACAAAGACAAAACAAAGAAACCAACAAAGAAAAAAAACCTCTCACAATAGAATAGGTAAAATATTATAAAATTATGTTTTCTATTTCAAAAATTTTGGGCATGAAAATTCAAAGCTATAAAGCTTGAGTTAATTTTCATAATCTGAAGTCATCTTCTTTGGGGAAGTTATTAATTTTGAAGGTTTTTAATCATAATGAGTCTTTCTCCATTTTGTAGTACTTGGTGAAGCAATAAATCGACATAGGATGGTTTTTATTGGGTGGGTATTATGCTGGTAATGAGAGCAGAATTACATTCTCCAAATTGAGAAGTAAGTCTGTGTTGAGTGCTTGAGCCAATTAAAATAGATAGGATAGGCCATGCATAATACCTTATTATATTGCTTATGTAGCACTTACTAAATGCATTTTTTTCTAATCTTGTAAGTGGAAAAGATCCTGCCATTAGGCAAATTATTTGCTGTATCTAGTCAACATTTTTTATTGGAACACAAGTTAAATGCAAAGATATTGCCTATACAGAAAGGTTTTGATATATGCTTGCTAAAGAGGAATGAAAACCTCACATTTTATCATCTATTGAATATAATTAAAGTATAATTATAACCTAATGGATTTGCTAAAGCATTCATTGAAGAATAACACTGTGTTCTGTATACAGTGAAAGGTATCACACTTACACTTGATCTGAGTGGTCAAATGAATAAAGTTATAGATATCATTTAAAGATCATCATGAAAGTCATTATGCAATATGAGAGTCCCAAGACTGGTATCTCTACAATCTATTTTCTTGAAATCCCTATTCCTAGAATAAAAGTATAACATCATCTTTCAGAGGATTCCTCCAGTTTTATTGCAAAAGCCTTCCTAATGCTGGAGTGAAATGTTTATTAAAATCATTTAACATCTTCTTTACAGGGAGCCTAAAGTTATTAACAATTTTTATTATATTTTTAGCTAGAAATGTGAAAGTCATTAAATTACTACAGCTAACTCAAACTACATACAGAATGCACATAAACTAGATTCTGCAGAGTATCAACTTCATAATGTATGATATTAAAACACCAAGATTTTTATAGATATGTTTCACCTGATAATAAATTGGAAACGCTAATGTTTTGTGTGAATGAATATGGGCTATTTGACAGAGTTAAGGGAACAAATTATCAGGATGAGTATTCCTTCAATTTGATTCTTTAGCCATGTTGTATGGCTACCAATGTGTGTGTGTGTGTGTGTGTGTGTGTGTGCGCATGGGTGTGCGTGTGTTCTGTGTATGAAGTGAATTATGTGGAAATTAGTTCCACATAAGGGAATGTAGACTTCAATTTATACTTACAGTAATTTGGTAAAATATGACTGTGGTGGTAAACAAGACCTATAGTCTTTAGGAGATCTGAAAAAAGAATACCCAGGAAAATTGAACTTAGTGTATTTTTAATGTATAAACATAGGAATTGTTATGGCCCACCCCCATCATCTAAGGAGAGCAAATTCAAGACCAACATTGATGCCTGAAATAAAAAATAACATAGAATCTTATATTTTGCCATATTTTCCTCTACCTGTAAACATATAAATTCGATGAATTTTTCAATTTAACCAAGCACTGAGAACAGAGCATGCCTCTCCCTTTGTATTCTTAAGGGTGACAGCCAAACTCATGTGAACTTTAGAATTTTACCAATAACAGCTCTATTCCTCTATTGGAACTTTCAATGCTACAAGGAAAGGGAGGCCTTTACGGCCTTTTAATGGCACACTCTATTTATCAGCATCACTATGCTTGCTCTTTATAGGCCATTATTAGGTAAAATAAGGGTTACTTAAACAGTGTGATGCTCTGACAGTTGATTCAATAATTGACACAGCTCCTAACTGACTAATAAGTAGATAGCCTATACAGTGTGCTGAATGAAACTGTGGTAAACCAAACTGTGGCTAAACAGGGACTCCTGAAGCAAAGCAAAAATCTCACAATCGTTAGCAGCTTTTAAGGCATGTTTACAGTTTAGCATCAACAAGTTACTGTGGGTTTTTGTATTTGTCTGCTTCCAGGTAAGTGCTGGGCTTTATTGGGAGCAGGTGTTATGGATGTTTCCCAAAACTAGGCTAGAGTTTAGACTCAGCAGATGTGACCTAAATAAGATTTCCTCTGCCCCTTCCTATGAAATAGAAACATAAGCATTAGAAACAATGTAAGAGGAAACCAAATGAGATTTTTGAGAGAGACAAAAAAGAAAGAAATTATGTCTCAGGAGCCTGGGTGGGAATGAGGACAAAGTTTGCAAAGTGCCTCTCAATTCAGTGAGGACAGTCCTCTAGACCAGACTTTATTCCAATCAACAAAGACAAGGCAACACACAGATCAGCCTCACCCTAGTTTAGATGTAATCAGCGTACTGTCAGTCATACCATGTGAGCCTTTCAACACTGGAAGGAGCATTGCCCGGGAGAGCTGCTGATTGTAGCAATCAGGCAAAGAACTGTCTTCTCTTGCCACAACTAGTAATTATTTCTCAAAGGCAGGTACCCAGGCTGCACCAGGTAGAATAATTGTAGCACAAGGAGCCCTGGGTGAGGAATTCATTAAACAAAGTAACCAATATAAAACAAACAAAAACATTTCAAAAGCAACATTATGATTGAACTTCTAAAGAGGAAAGGCAAGGAAAAATCATCTAGACATGGAAAAGATGGAAATAAACAATGTCTTTTAGACTGTCGCAGATGGTGAAAGTAAAATAATAGTGTAATACATGCCCCCACTCTTTCTGTGCACGTGTGTGCATGCGTGTGTGCGTGCATGCGTGTGTGTGTGTGCGCGCGCGCGCGCGCGCGCGCGCGCGCGCGTGTGTGTGTGTGTGTGTGTGTGTGTGTGTGTGTGTGTGTGTGTGTGTTTGCTACTGCAGTGGAACCCTGAAATTTATGCATGCTAGGAAAGTTCTTCACCATTGGGCTCTGTGCTAGCTCATAAATTACAATGTTCATAATGATTTTCTCACTTTATGTGCTGGTTATTATTCTGTGTAGGAAACTGTTTTCCCCCGAGAAGATCACATAGTCTACTGTCATATTATTGGAGTTCTCTATAATTGAAAGAGCTTTTAAAAAATGTTTGTTTATTTTATGTTTGATGTGTGTGTGCACATGCACATATTTGTGTGTGTTTGTTTATATGTGTGTGTATGTGTGTGTGTGTGTGTGTGTGTGTGTGTGTGTGTACTTGTAATGTGTGTACATGTTGTCCGTAGAAATCAGAAGGGGCATCAGCAAACCCACTGGTACTGGAGTGAACCAGCATTTGGTTACAGGGAATTGAACCCAGGTCCGCTGCCAGAGCAACAAGTGTTCTTAATTGCAGAGCCATAAATTCTGTCCTTTTTAATTTTTTTTGTAGTGGAAGTGATAAATAAGTTCCTAATAATGAACTATCTAATGAGCACCATTGGACATAGTTAAGCTTTTAAAAATAAAAATATAACTCAATTAAAACATTATTAATTAAAATTATTTTTATGAATCATATTAAAGTGAGTATTTGTATTTAAAAAAAAACCCTACATTTGTCAATATGTTTTGAGGAGGAATAGGAACCAAACTTCTTCTGTCTTAGCTCATAGGGCTGTTAGTCTGTGCAGCCATAACCTTCATGCTTAGAGATGGTTTCTGTGTCAGAGCTGTTTCAGACTAAAAGCTCCCTTTAGAATTGTGTGTTTTTAATTATTGTATCTTTCCAAGATCTTAAGAGTAATAAAATACAGAGATCTTGAACATTATTTACAGATCATATCCACCTCTTTATCTGCAACCCCAAGATTCCGACGCGCTGGGCTTTCTTTCTAATAAATCCTGCAATCCATTGTTGTTCCTGTTGTTATCTCATCACATATAAATGTGTTGTCCTTTGTGGGTGCTACACAGTTAGTCAATGCTAGTAAATGTCACTAATGATTCATTCAGTATGCCCTAAACATTTACTGAGTGTGCTTATAATTTTGTGTTTGCCTATTTTACTTCTATTTCTTCAGGACACCTTGATGTTTATCAGTGGAGTAGTTATCATGACTTATTCACAAATAATATACCACTCCACAGAAAAAGCACATGGTAAAATTTCATTCAGGCATAAATAAACATACTAATAGCTGCTATTGGGTATCATAAATTGCTTCAAGTTCACTAAATAAAGGATATCTGAAAATGATATTTTCCAGTTGATTAAATTATACACATGAAGTAATCTTTTGTATAAGTCCATCAGCATTCAAGAGTAGTACATTATTAAATTACTTTCAAATTGCAGCAAGGTGTGTGTGTGTGTGTGTGTGTGTGTGTGTGTGTGTGTGTCTGTATGCACGCACGCACCTGTGTGTATGCTACGCTATGTATGTTTGGACTTGGGTTTGGTGCATATGTGTTTACATGTGGAAGTTAGAAAATAATCTTGGTTTTCCATTATTGGGTTACACTTTCCTCTCATTTATTCATTCATTTTTGCCAATCTTGATGACTCGAACTCCTAAAGGAGACTGGATTGGATGATAAGTGAACATTAAGGTCCTGCTTCTGCTCCACACCCAAAGTACTAGGAGTAAAAGTGAACCACACATTTAATCTAACTTTTTTTTCTCACACGGGTTTTAGTCTTGAACCTCGTGGTCCAGACAAGAGCTTTTCTAACTAAGCTATCTTTCAAGACCTGCAGCATTTTTAAAACTCTAGCTACCCAAAGTAAAGAAAAATTTTATCAATTCCATAAGAGTGATTTCAACTTTCAAATTTACAAGAGTATGAGCCCCACCACGTATTTCACTGCAAAAGCACAAACATCATCTCAAGCATATCAATACCTAAGCATAAAGTTAGTTTAACATGGACTATTTTGTCATTTAATGAAGTACTCAGAGATTCATGAAGATGTTATTTCAGGCAACACAAGTAAAATATTCAGTGGCAAGAGTATGGAAATTAATAAACTCATTACCACATAATGTAGATATCAGCATGTAAGTGTTTTCAGAGTTCCTGGTCTACAGCACCTGGAAATGATGGTACAGAACTATTTTTAAAACCCATGCTTCAGGCTTTGTCAGACTGCATTTTGACTTTTGCAGCTTTCATATTACTTTATTTGCAGCTTCATTTTTATTTCTATAAACACATATTTCAAGCAGTGGGTGGGAATTAAGGCAGCCAGATGGCAACATGAACTATGTAACAGAAAGGAATCTCAGATACTAGTTCCCTGCTTTGCCTTACTTCCACAAATGCAGGGAACTAGAAAACTGTTAGGTTCACATATTTCTGTTAGGTAATGTTCAAGTTCAGGGCTTATCTTTGCCAGAATTCTAATAACTTAAGAGGAACTTTAGATGAATTCTATCTAACCATATCATAATGAAGAGAGCATGATTCACATAGGTCTACATGTAGGTGGGCAAGTATCATCATCAACATAATTTTAATATCTCCAGCAAGGTTCCTAATATACAACTGTATTCAGGAAAAAAAAAATTATATAAACAGGCACAGGTGCAAAAACAGTGGGTAGCACACACTGACACTGACAAATTAGCAGGCCAAAGAAGGAAGGACAAAAAATGTATAAGCATGGCTTTCTTGAAAGCAATAATCATCAGAAATTAATGAAAGCAGTAAAGAAAGAGGCCGTCTCTATACTTGAGTCCATGGGAAGCTGACAAAATCTCTCATTACCCTTGAGACACATGGAAGGTCTTACAGTGCAGAGCTAGGACTCTAATTGCACTTCAGTGCAAGGTCATGGGCAAGTTGTACGTTTTGGGCTTATGCTTTCTCTCCTCTAAAGCCGCTGGAAGATGGCATGAGTTAGAGAATCAGCAAGAGGCAAGAATGAGATAACATGCTTGAGGGAGCTGAGACACAAATCAACAGAGTTTCAACTCAATAGAAGCATTTGCATCTTAACATAATATGCAAAATAGTAAAAAAAAGCAACACTGAAAATGTTTCTTTTTACTAATTTCCAGGGTTTTATCTGAGTTTAAAGTCTCCAAGAGCAAAGTTATTTCTCAATTTCTGATGTAGTTAGATATGGTCATGTGACTAATTTTGGCAAAAAGATATTAGTGAAGACAATGCATATTATTTTCAATCATTTTCTAAAAAGCATAATAATAACTATCCCTCCTTCTCTTCCTATTATCTGGTGTCTAGGTATGAAAGCTGGAGTTAAAGCAGCAATCGTGGGGCATTAAATACATCTATGCTGAGCATGAGAGAAAACAAGATAAAGACTTGGTCTCTGCAAACATGAGAAGACACTTGAGCAGACAAGACCTATATCTTGCACTGTAAAATGAAATAGGATATCCCATAGCTTTTTCCCATATTGTAATAACTAGGCTACTTAAAGTTACTTAGCTTCATACTGTGAACTGCAGACAAACCTACCACATTCTCACAGGGATTAGCTTCTGCTGCAGTAGAGAAGAGACCAAGGCTCAGCAGACCTGTCTTGGCCCTATTCTCTTGAAAACTAGCTATGCCCATGCCCCATGACATCTAGCCACCTATTTTTGAACCTGTGCTGATGGATTATTATGAAAACAATTTCAAAAATCTGATTTAAAACTCAATGAGTACAAATTGTTACAAGAGGCTCTCTGAAAAATTCCTTTTTTCACAATAAAGCTGTTTACAACTCTCTTGTTTTCCTCATTGAATCTCTGTGTGAATAATATCTTCACATTGCCTGTGTAAATTCATGAATACTGTTTCTTCATCGGATAGCTACGTAATATATGTAAATATTGGGCTATTGAAGCTGTGAAGACTAGTCTAATGTAGAATTATAAAGTGCTGAATTTTCTGTTAAGACCTTTAAGGTAGAAACTATTGTATGGGCAATATACGATGAAATTTTTCTTAACATTTTTTATTAGTTATTTGTGTGTATCCAACAATGTGTTCAGTCATACTCAAATGCCTTCTCCAACTCTTTTTATAAATCCTCCCCTTTTCCTACCCATCCAACTTTGTCGTTTTTTCAGTTGATCAGAAATTTTTTTTTACTGCCCAGGTATTGATTTAGAAGGGACACTATTAAGTGAGAAGGGTTGTAGCTGCAGAAAGGAAATGAGGAGATAGTAATAGGGCGGATTGCTGATTTAATTTCTATGTAGTTTCCCCTTTTAAATAAGATCAACCTCAAAAGCTGAATGTAGATAAAAAAAGTGGAAACAACATAGCATTCTACTTTACAGACAGTCATTTCAGCTACTTCCAAAAGAGTAACAGTGAGTGCAATTTCCAACAGGCTAATTAAAACAAATATTGTGAACATTCAAATGAAAACACGTATATTTCAAGAGGGAAGGGCAATAAAAATACTATTAGTATTCTAGAAATAAAGGACAAGAAAACAGTCACCAAGTCTACATTTGAATAAGCACCTGAGTTTGAGAGCTTTAAAGAAACACATTGTCTGTTGGACCTACTGGAGCTTTTAATTTACTCAAGTCATAGGCAGGCACCCTGATTCTTGAGAGAGATTCCCTAATCTGGCTAGCATGGGTAGTTGTGACATTATTCAGAAAAACACAGCCTAGTGGCAACCACTTTCTGAACCTTGATTTTGTCCTCTGGGGACCTAAAACAAAACTTCTAATGACTAGTTTTAGAAAATGATACCGTGATCTTGGAAGTATGCACACAGGTACTAAGTCTGTAGGAATGACTCTCACTGCACTTGTCTCTTTAACCTGATCCTGGGCTCCATACCATTGTCCTTCATCATTTCCACCTGAGCTGCTAAGGTCATGTCAGGTTGTCACTGAGTGGCAGGCAGATCTTTTTTAGAGCATTATAAACTCCATCCATTCTGCTCTTCCTCTGACACTTTGCCTTGCTGTTTCATCTCTTTGAAACACAAATTCACCTTAGAACATTAGCACAATTTTTCTCTGTCCTATTTTTTCTCATTTGCTTTTACTGCACCTGTCTGACTATTCTTCCACTTTAGAGAACATTGCAGTTTGATCATCTGGTTTTATCTATACTACATTCTCAGAGCCTGAAGCAGTGACTCCAAATGATGTTGGTTGAATAAGTGAATGAATAAAAGGCTTTGTACCATTCCCTGGTTGAACTTTAAAGAAATCAATATTTTAAACTTAACTCCCTTTTTACAAGTTGATAGAATAAATATATTTTGTGCACAGTCAATAATTTTATTTTGTGCACAGTCATAGGCAAAATATTAATTGCATTTAATCAGTAATAAAACACTTCATCATTGTTGACATACAGGTATAGTTGCTCTTTGGTATTTGTGATGGCCAGTGTCACTTGTAAAAAGGCCTGTGTGCATGGTCATTGTGATCTTGATTTCATATATATATATATATATATATGAATGAGAGGAACATCAGTGCGCATGCATCTCATTACTCTCTCTTTACTATAATACTAATGTGACCCCTTCTTCAAGCTTTTGCTGCCTTGATCCTTCACCATGATAGTCTATAGCTCTATGAAAATGCATAGGCTCTCTTGAGCTATTTAAATCATGACATTTTATCATAGCAATGGGGAAAGAACTGAAAATAGTTTCTATAGAGAATTGATTACCTAGATACTGAATTCTACCAATACCCAACTTCTTTCTAATACGTGGAATATTCTAAATATCTTATATCCAGCCTATCATATCCTCCTGGCACTTTTAAATCTCCTCTATATTATTTATTTTTTTTTCATTTTTTTTTATTTTATTTTATTTTTTTAATTTACATTCCAAATCACTTCCCCTTTCCCGTTTCCTCCCTCCCCGAAAGTCCCATAAGCCCCCCTTCCCTCCCTCTTTTCTCCGTTCAACCCCCTCTCATTACTCTGTCCTGGCGTTCCCCTACATCCAGTCTTTCCAGGACCAGGGGTCTCTCCTTCCATCTTTTTAGAAATCTATTGATATGCTGATTGTGTCTAGGGTATTCTGAGATTCTGGGTCAATATCCCCTTATCAGTGACTTCATACCATGTGTGATCTTTTGTGATTGGGTTACCTCACTAAGGATGATATTTTCAAGTTCTGACCATTTGCCTAGGAATTTCGTGAATTCATTGTTTTTAATTGCAGAGTAGTATTCCATTGTGTAAATATACCACATCTTCTGAATCCATTCCTCCGTTGAGGGACATCTGGGTTCTTTCCAGCTTCTGGCTATTATAAATAAGGCTGCTATGAATATAGTGGAGCATGTGTCCTTATTGCATGCAGGTAAAGTCTCTGGGTATATGCCCAGGAGTGGTATAGCCGGATCCTCCGGAAGTGTCATGCCCAGTTTTCTGAGGAGCCGCCAGACTGCTTTCCAGAGTGGTTGTACCAGCCTGCAATTCCACCAGCAGTGGAGGAGTGTTCCTCTTTCTCCACATCCTCGCCAACAACTGCTGTCTCCTGTGTTTTTGATCTTAGCCATCCTGACTGGTGTGAGATGGAATCTCAGGGTTGTTTTGATTTGCATTTCCCTAATGACTAAGGATGATGAACATCTCTTTAGGTGCTTCTCAGCCATTAGATATTCTTCAGGTGAGAACTCTTTGTGGAGCTCTGTACCCCATTTTTTAATAGGGTTACTTGCCTCTCTGGAGTTTAACTTCTTGAGTTCTTTGTATATCTTGGATATTAGCCCTCTGTCGGATGTAAGGTTGGTAAAGATCATTTCCCAGTTAGTTGGTTGCCGCTTTGTCTTTTTGACGGTGTCTTTTGCCTTGCAAAAACTTTGTAATTTAATGAGGTCCCATTTGTCTATTCTTGATCTTAGAGTATAAGCTGTTGGAGTTCTGTTCAGGAAATTCTCCCCTGTGCCCATATGTTCAAGGTTCTTCCCTAGTTTCCCTTCTATTAGTTTCAGTGTGTCTGGTTTTATGTGGAGATCTTTGATCCACTTAGAATTGAGCTTAGTGCAAGGAGATAAGGATGGGTCAATTTGCATTCTTCTGCATGTTGACCTCCAGCTGAGCCAGCACCATTTGTTGAAAAGGCTATCTTTTTTCCACTGGATGGTTTTAGCTCCTTTGTCAAAGATCAAGTGACCATAGGAGTGTGGATTCATTTCTGGGTCTTCAATTCTGTTCCATTGATCTACATGTCTGTTACTGTACCAATACCATGCAGTTTTTAACACGATTGCTCTGTAGTACAGCTTGAGGTCCGGGATACTGATTCCCCCAGAGGTTCTTTTACTCTTGAGAATAGTTTTAGCTATTCTGGGTTTTCTGTTATTCCAGATGAATTTTTGAATTGCTCTTTCTAACTCTATGAAGAATTGAGTTGGGATTTTGATGGAGATTGCATTGAATCTGTGTATTACTTTTGGTAAGATGCTCATTTTTACTATATTAATCCTGCCAATCCATGAGCATGGCAGATTTTTCCATCTTCTGAGGTCTTCTTCAATTTCTTTCTTCAGAGACTTGAAGTTCTTGTCATACAGATCTTTCACTTGTTTGGTTAGCGTCACGCCAAGATACTTAATATGGTTTGTGGCTATCGTAAAGGGTATTATTTCTCTTACTTCTTTCTCAGCCTGCTTATCCTTTGAGTATAGGAAGGCTTCTGACTTGCTTGAGTTGATTTTATATCCGGCCACTTTGCTGAAGTCGTTTATCAGCTGTAGGAGTTCTCTGGTGGAGTTCTTTGGGTCGCTTATGTATACTATCATATCGTCTGCAAATAGTGATAGTTTGACTTCTTCCTTTCCAATTTGTATCCCTTTGACCTCTTTTTGTTGTCTAATTGCTCTAGCTAGAACTTCAAGTACTATATTGAAAAGATATGGAGAGAGAGGGCAGCCTTGTCTAGTCCCTGATTTTAGTGGGATTGCTTCAAGTTTCTCTCCGTTTAGATTGATGCTGGCTACTGGTTTGCTGTAAATTGCTTTTACTATGTTTAGATATGGGCCTTGAATTCCTGATCTTTCCAAGACCTTTAGCATGAAAGGATGCTGAATTTTGTCAAATGCTTTCTCAGCATCTAATGAGATGACCATGTGATTTTTTTCTTTGAGATTGTTTATGTAGTGGATTACATTGATGGATTTCCTTATATTGAACCATCCCTGCATCCCTGGGATGAAGCCTACTTGATCGTGGTGAATGATCGTTTTGATGTGTTCTTGGATTCGTTTGGCAAGAATTTTATTGAGTATTTTTGAATCGATATTCATAAGAGAGATTGGCCTGAGATTCTCTTTCTTTGTCGGATCTTTGTGTGCTTTTGGTATTAGTGTAATTGTGGCTTCATAGAACGAGTTGGGTAGTGTTCCTTCTGTTTCTATTTTGTGGAACAGTTTGAAGAGTATTGGTGTTAGGTCTTCTTTGAAGGTCTGATAGAATTCTGCACTAAAACCATCTGGACCTGTGCTTTTTTTGGTTGGAAGACTTCCAATGACAACTTCTATTTCTTCAGGGATTATAGGACGGTTTAGATGGTCTATTTGATCCTGATTTAATTTTGGTACTTGGTATCTGTCAAGGAAATTGTCCATTTCCTCAAGATTTTCTAGTTGTGTTGAATACAGGTTTTTGTAGTAGGATCTGATGATTTTTTGAATTTCCTCAGTTTCTGTTGTTATCTCTCCCTTTTCGTTTCTGATTTTATTAATTTGGATACTATCTCTGTGCCCTCTGGTTAGTCTGGCTAAGGGCTTATCTATCTTGTTGATTTTCTCAAAGAACCAACTCCTCGTTTTGTTGATTCTTTGTATGGTTTTATTTGTTTCTACTTGATTGATTTCAGCCCTGAGTTTGATGATTTCCTGCCTTCTACTCCTCTTTGGTGTATTTGCTTCTTTATGTTCCAGGGCTTTCAGGTGTGCCATTAAGCTGTTAGTGTATGCTGTCTCCCGTTTCTTTTTGGCGGCACTCAGGGCTATGAATTTTCCTCTTAGCACTGCTTTCATTGTGTCCCATAAGTTAGGGTATGTTGTGCCTTCATTTTCATTAACTTTCAAAAAGTCTTTGATTTCTTTCTTTATTTCCACCTTGACCAAGTTATCATTGAGTAGAGCATTGTTCAGCCTCCATGTGTACGTGGGTTTTCTTTTGTTTTTGTTGCCATTGAAGACCACCCTTATTCCATAGTGATCTGATAGGAGGCATGGGATTATTTCTATCTTCTTGTATCTGTTGAGGTCTGATTTGTGACCAATTATATGGTCAATTTTGGAGAAGGTACCATGAGGAGCTGAGAAGAAGGTGTATTCTTTAGCTCTAGGATGAAATGTTCTATATATATCAGTTAGTTCCATTTGGTCCAAGGCTTCAATTAGATTCACTGTGTCCCTGTTTAGTTTCTGCTTTCCTGAACGATCCATTTCAGAGAGCGAGGTGTTGAAGTCACCCACTATTATTGTGTGCGGTGCGATGTGTGCTTTGAGTTTTAGTAAAGTTTCTTTTACGAATGAGGGTGCCCTTGCATTTGGAGCATAGATATTCAGGATTGAGAGTTCTTGATGGTGGATTTTTCCCTTGATCAGTATGTAGTGTCCTTCTGTGTCCTTTTTGATGACTTTAGGTTGAAAATCAATTTTATCCGATATTAGGATGGCTACTCCACCTCGTTTCTTGGGGCCATTTGCTTGTAAAATTGTTTTCCAGCCTTTTACTCTGAGGTAGTGTTTGTCTTTGACACTGAGGTGCGTTTCCTGCATGCAGCAAAATGCTGGGTCCTGTTTACGTATCCAGTCTGCTAGTCTATGTCTTTTAATTGGGGAATTGAGGCCATTGATATTAAGAGAGATTAAGGCATAGTGATTATTGCCATCTGCCATTCTTGACGCTATCTTTATGTTTGAGTGGTTATCTACTTTTGGGTTTGATTCAAGAAGGTTATTATCTCATTTTTTCCAGGGTGTTGTTTCTCTCCCTGTATTGGAGGTTTCCACCTATTATCCGTTGCAGGGCTGGATTTGTGGAAAGATATTGTGAAAATTTGGTTTTATCATGGAATATCTTGGTCTGTCCATCTATGGTGATTGAGAGTTTTGCTGGGTAGAGTAGTCTAGGCTGGCATTTGTGCTGTCTTAGTGTCTGCATGAGATCTGCCCAGGATCTTCTGGCTTTCATAGTCTCTGGTGAGAAGTCTGATGTGATTCGGATAGGTCTTCCTTTGTATGTTACTTGGCCCTTTTCTCTTACTGCATTTAGTATTCTTTCTTTGTTTAGAACATTCGGTGTTTTGATTATTATGTGACGGGAGGTATTTCTGTTCTGGTCCAGTCTGTTTGGAGTTCTGTAGGCTTCTTGTACGTTCATCGGCATCTCTCTCTTTAAGTTAGGGAAGTTTTCCTCCATAATTTTGTTGAAGATGTTTACTGGCCCTTTAAGTTGCAAATCTTCACTCTCATCTATACCTATAATCCTTAGGTTTGGTCTTCTCATTGTGTCCTGGATTTCCTGGATGTTTTGGGTTACGCGTTTTTTGCATTTTGCATTTTCTTTGACTGTTGAGTCGATGCTTTCTATGGAATCTTCAGCACCTGAGATTCTTTCTTCCATCTCTTGTATTCTATTGTTGATGTTTGCATCTATGACTCCTGATTTCTTCCCAAGGTTTTCTATCTCCAAAGTTGTCTCCCTTTGTGATTTCTTAGTTGTTTCTACTTCCTTTTTTAGTTCCTGGATGGATTTGCTGAGATCCTTCACTTGTTTGTTTGTATTTTCCTGTATTTCTTTAAGGTATTTTTGCATTACCTCTTTCAGGATTTCTTCCTGATGACCCATGTTCTCCTGCATTTCTCTGAGCGATTTTTGTGTTTCCTCCTCATGGGATTCCATCTGTTGATCCATCGTCTCCTGCATTTCTTTAAGCAGTTCTCGTGTTTCCTTTGTAAGGGCATCTAACCGTTGATTCATTTCTTTAAGCAATTTTTGTGTTGCCTCCTTATGGGCATCCGTCTGTTGACCCATATTCTTCTGCATTTCTTTATGCAAATTTCGTGATTCCTTTGTGAGTGCATCTACCCGTTGGTTCATCTCGTTAAGCGATTTTTGTGTTGTCTCCTTGTGCGCCTCCATCTTTTGATCCATGTTCTCCCGCATTTCTCTAAGCGATTTTTGTGTTTCCTTTGTAAGGGCTTCTAACCGTTGATTCATGGTCTCCTGTAACTCTTTATGAGATTTATTTGTGTCCTTCTTGTGATCCTCTAATAGCATCATGAGAAGTGATTTTAAATCCAGATCTTGTCTTTCGGGTGTGGTGGGGTATCCAGGACTTGCTGCTGTTGGAGAGTTGGGTTCGGATGGTCCCACATTACTTTGATTACTGTTAGTAACATTCCTACGTTTGCCTTTTGCCATCTGGATACCTCTGGTGTTAGTTGGTCCTGCTGCCACTGGCTGTTGGTTGGACCTCCTGTGAGCCTGCAAAGCTATTTCTGCCCCCCCTGGATTACCAGGATTCCCCTGGCACCGATTTCTGGGGCCTGCCTGCTCCTGAGTGACATTGGAGCCCTAATGTGCTTTGCCCCAAGTGATCTTATATTGGGGAGGCCTTGCACATCTAAAGGCTCAGCCTAGTGGATTCCTGGAGCAGAGGTCGCCAAAGGGAGGCTGGCAGGCTCCTGCCCTGTGCAGGGGTGTGTGATCTCTCCTGGGGGGGAGGGGGCGTCCCTCTGCCAGGCAGAAGTCCCACAGCAGATCTGGCGCGCTGGTCACTGCAGATCAGCCCAGCACCTGGGAGCAGGTTACACACAAGCTGCCTGAACCCGAAGCGATATTATGCCTGTCTGTCTCTGAGCCTGGCGGTCCCAACTACCTGGTCACTGGAGCAAAGATGGCGGAGGGCACTCTCCGTGGCGCCGCTCACCCTGTGGTCACGATGGCCCGCCGATCTGGCACCCAGACGACCACAGCGCCAACCTGCCCTCGGGCACAGATGGAAGCCCCAACAGGCCGTGTCCCAAGTGATGTTATATTGGGGGGAGAGCCTGGGTACCGGTCTCTCCAGCGCAGTCCGCGGGAACAGAGGTCGCAAAGGGAAGCTGGCAGGCTCCCTCCCTGCGCGGGGTCCCTCCACCAGGCAGAAGGTCCCACCGCAGAACTGGCACGCTGGTTACTGCAGATCAGCCCAGCACCTGGGAGCAGGTTACACACAAGCTGCCCTGTGGTCACGATGGCCCGCCGATCTGGCACCCAGACGACCACAGTGCCAACCCGCCCTTGGGCACAGACGGAAGCCCCAACAGGCCGTGTCCCAAGTGATGTTATATTGGGGGGAGAGCCTGGGTACCGGTCTCTCCAGCGGAGTCCGGGAACAGAGGTCGCGGAAGGGAAGCTGGCAGGCTCACTCCCTGCGCGGGGTCCTCTATATTATTTATAATGCCTTGTACAATATAAAGGTTTTGCGAATAGTTGTTAAACTTTATCAAATATAAAAATGATAATTAAAAAGTAAATGCAATGGTTGAATTTTTAATCAATATTTCTAGTCTGTGGTTGATTGATTTCCTGCATACAGACAGAACTAACAATATGAAAACAGTTGAGCACATCCAACCTGCCTACCCAGACAGATCCTACTCATCTTTCTCCAGCATATAGCCTGGCTAGTCTGTTTGACCTCCACTCTATATACCATCCCTAAGCTCTAGATCTGTTCCAGATTACACATCCAGTGCCTTAGACAATTCTGATGAACTGTGTCTACATACCAACCAATCTCTAGGCTTCTGTGTCTACCCTCCCTGCCTGGCCCTTTAATTCACAGGTCCTTCTGAAGCTATATCCAAACCTCCATCTAGAGATCTACACACACATACACACACACACACACACACACACACACACACAGAGAGAGAGAGAGAGAGAGAGAGAGAGAGAGAGAGAGAGAATGAACAGAATGAACAGAACTAGATTATAATGGACATGGGGCACAACAATCCCTCTGACCACCTGACTTCATCCCATCTCATAACTCTCACACACTGATGCACCCTCTTTTGTCACAAACTTCTCTGTCCATATCAGTCATAGAGCAGTCAAGAGATGCCCATATATGCAAATCTCATCATAAGTAATGCACAAAATGGTAGATCAAGCCAGCATTTTTCCTGTCACCCACTGCTCCTATAGAAATGTTTGCCAATGAGAATTACTGAAATGAAATCCAGAACACAGAATTTACATGAATATTCATGAGCTTAAACAAAGAACGTAACTAGATTAAAGAACACACAGAGAAACAGCTCAAAAACTTAGAAGACTTAAGGAAAATAAAAGCCTGAGTTATATCCAAGGAAACACAGATATAGGCTGCTAGAAATGACAAGTGCAATGCAAGACTTAAGAACAAAATTCAATGAATAAGTAGAAGCATTGAAAAATACTCAAGCTAAAATGAAGATGGGATTACAAAGCCTCAAAAAACACAACCAGAAAATAAAAAGAAAAACATTACGAGTAGAATGAATGAAGCAGAAGTCAGCATACCAGGACTCAAAGATAAAATATAAGGTCGAGGAGTAAACAAAAGTTATAACAAAAACGAAAGTGTGGCAAAAACATATAAGAAATAGGGGTCACCCAGATAAACAAAACCCATGAATTATAGATATAGGCTAGGGAGGAGAATCCAATGTCAATGGCATCTACAAGATCTTCAACAGAATCATAGAAGAAAACTTCCCCAAATTAAATGATCCCTGCACAGAAAATAAAAGAAACACATAGAAAACCAAAAAGACAGGACCAGAAACAAAAACTTTTGACAGCATATCATAGTTAATATAGTAAGTATTCGGAATAAAGAAAGTATATTGAGAACTACAAAAGAAAAAGCACAAGTCATGTAGAAAGGAAACACTGTAAGGATAACAACTGATTTCTCAGTGGAAACTTTGTAAGCCAGAAGAGTATGGAGGAATACATTCCAAGTTCTAAAAGACAAGCATGGACAATCTAGATGTGTATACACAAGACTATATAACACAGTTGAAAGAAGAAGAAAAATCTTTCTAGAATATAAACAATCTAAAACAACTTTAAGTAACAAACCCAACATAGAGAAAATAACAAACAAACAAACAAACAAGAAACAACAGTTTTGGGCAGAAGAAAGGAATGACTATTTCCAAGAGACTGTAGAAAGAACTATGAAGCCTGAAGCTACAATTGCTAAAATATAAAGTTCCCCCAGGAACACAAACAATACCAGATGTGAACACCAGAGTGGCTGTAATTAACACACACATTTCAATAACTGCATGCCTATAGTTCTTTGTGTAGGACTGAAGTCTTGTGGGAATTACCCTGTCCATTTTACTATGCTTGTTCTGCTCAGTTTTAGGTTATCATGTTGATGACACTTCATGGGTGTAGCTTCTGACATTAGAAGGAGATACTATCTCTCATCAAGCTGCCTGTTTCTGCCTCTTACAACTTAGGCCATTCTCCAAAATGATCTCTAAGTTTAGGGGCAGAAGCTGAAGTGTACATGTATCCAATGAGATTGCACTCCACAGGTCTGTATCTTGATAGTTCATAGTTCTTTTTAATGGTCTCCATCTGTCCCATAGAAAAGCATACTTGATGAAGACTGAGGACCACAGTTATCTGTTGTTATAAGGACAACTTTTTAAATTGTTATTAGGCATTATGATGGTATAGTAAAGTGGTTGTAGTAGGTTCTTATCTGATACCCATGACTTCCCTATCTCTAGATAGCTGATTAGGTTTCTAGTACCAAGTACCATTTCTTTCTCGTGGAGTGGTCCTAAAGTCCAATTACAGAGTTATTGGTTAGCACCAAGGCTTGTGTGCTGCTATCGAGTCTTTGGGGTTATCAAGCAGAGATGACTTTTTTTTTTGTGGTTCACAGTCAACACACCTGAGTAGAAATATTGATTGCATCCCTCCTCTGGAATCACCCTCAGGAACCATGATAGCTAGTCCTTGGAGAAGAGGCTTTCAAGTCAGATCCTGCTCAGGGACATCTGGGTCATGTGCATGAAGTGTATATTCAGAATCAATTCTGAGTGGGATATTAAAGAGGAGAAACTTGTCTTTTACATGTGTGGGTAACCAAAGGCAATAGTAATAGACTGTAATGTTTTGAGAGTCTTTTGGAAACACAGACTAACACCTGAAAAGAGGATTTCCTATGACTTGTGTGTTTTTGTTAAATAGTCTTGAACTCTGCGGAAAACATTGTCAGCCCAGATAAGAAACCTTCATTTAAACTATATATGAGTACATGCACAGTGGTTTATGTATATTGTAGGCATTTTAGATTCATACTTATTGAAATAATTCCTTTAGAGTTTTTCAGATACCCTTACTATATTTTGAATCTCTTTTTGCATTTATCTCCCTCCTGCCTCTCATTTTAGAGCCTCTCATTTCTCGTATTTCCCCTCAGATGACTGGTAGGTACCTCACTTTCTCACCTCTACTGCTACTCCATTCCAGATCCTGGACACTGACCTATGTATTTTTCTGGTTTCAACAGTTATTCCAGAACATGTACTCAAAACAGAGATTTGAAGCTAATGACAAGAGATGAGAGTTACATGTGACATTTGTCCTTTTTGGATCTGTGTTATCTGAATCAACACAATCTTTCATAGTTCTGTTCATTATCTGCAAAGTTCATAATGTCATTTATCATCAGAGCTGTATAGTATTCTACAGAGCATAAATATCATATTTTCATAATCAATTTGTCAGCTGAAGGATGCTCATGGGGAGGGTAACAATTAATGAACTAAGGGGCTATGGATTTTAAAGAGTATAGGAATGGGTATATGAGGGGGATCTGAGGGAGGAATTGGTAAAATTTGTAATGATGCTATAATCTCAAAAAATAAAAGTAATACTTAGATTCCACCTTACACCAATCAGATGGATAAGATCAAAACCTCAGGTGACAACACATGCTGGAGAGGATGTGGAGAAAGAGGAACACTCCTCCATTGTTGGTAGAATTGCAAACTGGTAGAATCACTCTGGAAATCAATCTGGAGGTTCCTCAGAGAATTGAAAATAGATCTACCTGAAGACCCAGCAATACCACTCTTGGGAACATACTCAAAAGATGTCTCACCATGCCACAGGGGCACATGTTCCACTATGTATATAGTGGCCTTATTTGTGATGGTCAGAAGCTGAAAATAACCCAGATATCCCAAGACAAAAGAGTGGATACAGAAAACGTGCTCCATTTACACAATGGAATACTACTCAGCTATTAAGAATGAAAACATCCTGAGTTTTGTAGGCAAATGGACGGAACTAGAAAACACCATCCTGAGTGAGGTAACTCAGACCCAAGAGGCATAAATGGTATGTACTTACTAATAAGTGGATAGTAGTCAAAAAAAAAAAAACCAGAATACCCAAGATACAATCCACAGAACTCAAAAAGGTCACCAAGCTGAAGGGTCCAAGTGAGGACTCCTTAATCCCACATGGGAGGGAGAAGAAAGCAACTGCAAAGAGGGGGGGGGGAGACCTGGGAGAGAAAGGAGACAGTGGAAGTTGCGAGGAGAGGGGAACATGATCTGGTATTGGGTGGGAGAAAAGGACAGAAGCCCAGAGGGCCAGCAGAAAGAATAGAAACAGGCAACCTCAGGGGGGTAGGAAGTTGGGGGGACCTCTAGAATATACCAGAGACCTTGGAGGTGAGAGACTCTCAGTACTCAAAGGGAGGGACCTGAGATGAAATGCCCTGGGATAGGGAATTTGTAGATGCTACCTCCAGCAGAAAGACAGGGCATCAAGTGAGGGATGGGGTTGCTATCCCACAGTCAAAAACTCTAACAGATAACTTTTCTTGTCTCAAAGAACTGCAGGAATGGAAGTGGAGAAGATCCTGAGGAAAAGAAGGTCCAGCAACAGGCCCAAAATGGGATCCAGCTCCAGGGGTGGCCCCCAGGCTTGCCTGCCACTATTATGGAGGCTATGGAACACTCACAAAAATAGACCTATCGTGACTGCCCTCTGAAAGAACCAACAAGCAGCTGAAAGATTCAGATGTAGATACTTGCACCCAACCAATGGACAGAAGCTGATGACCTATGTTGTTGAATTAGGGAAAAGCTGGAAGAAGATGAGGAGGAGGATGACTCTGTAGGAGCACCAGCTGCCTCAATTAACCTGGAGCCTCCAAGATCTCTCAGACACTGGATTACCAACCAGGCAGCATATATCGGGTAATATGAGGCTCCTGACACATATACAGCAGAGGACTGCTGGGTCTGGGTTCAGTCAGAGAAGATGCACTTAACCCTCAAGAGACTGGAGGCTCCAGGGAGTTTAGAGGTCTGGTAGGGTGAGGCTGTCAGGGGGAACAGTTTTGTGGAGCAGATGGACGGTCAGGGAAGAGGTATGTGAATGGGGAAGAGTCAGAGGGTGGACAGGGAGGGGAATAAAATCTGGAGTGTAAAAAAAGAAAATTAATAATAATAATAATAATAATAGAATCAGTAGTATTTTTGAGGTACTCAGTAATACAGCAGATATTTTACTTAAAAAAAGTCAATTTTAACATCTATTTCCAAAAAGAAAGTAAGTAGTGTTTTTTAACAAACACCCACAAGGGAGCCTGTTTACAGTTTGACACTCACACTGTTTCTTTCCAAGATTCTAAAGTGTATAATTTCCTCTTCTTCTTTGGCTTAGAATAAACAGGTAGGCAGATGTGTGAAATAATATTCTGAAAATGAGTTTTCTACAAAGATAGCATTTAAATGCTCACTCTCTATAAATTAAATAGCTATCAGATTCAAGTGAAATGTGAATCACTGCGATTAAATAAATCATAGTAAGCATGTGATGTATTTTTTCTGTTCAACAACCATGGCTTCAAATTAACAAATAAATACAACAATAATTTTACAATTATTTAAAACTGCTGTTTAATAAACCATTGCATATAACAGATTTTCTTTAGAATCATAAATTTAATTTGTTTTTGAGTATTTTGAAATCTATATTGTAAACAGACAACCAAGAGGAGTGCTGTGAGTCATGCAGTTTAGAAATAGAAATTCAAATTGGAATCCACTTTAAACTTCCACGGAATACTAATGAATACATTCCTTATTCTGTGTTTTAAGCTGAGCAAATATATTGTGAATAATTATAAAATCTCTGATCTCTACAATTAGCATGTATGTACATGATAATTATTAAAATGTTGATAAAATTATCAAAAAAGGAAACTAAGGAGATGGTTCAGTGGTTAAAACACCACACAAACATGGGGTTAGATTTAAAATTCCAAGGACTCACAGGCATGGCAAGTGGGTATAAAGGTTTGACTATAATAATTAGTGGGTGTATTGAAAATGGGGATTACCACAGCCAGAGAGCTCAGAAAACCTACCTTATTGATGAGCCCTGGGATTGATTGAGAGATCCTGTCTCAATGAATAAAGTAGAATAATTATTGAAGATGATTTTAGGTATCAACCTTGGGCCTCCAAATCTTTATTTACACCCTTATGTCCAGACACATGCAGTATATGTTTGCACACATACAGGAAAACAGGAGGAATGTTTGAAAAATTCTACATTTTTTTCCCAAAATATTTGTTTATAGCAAAGACATCAAGATACCTATGTTATCTTGATGAATTAAACACTACTTACATTTCTTTTTTTTCTTTTTTTTCATTTCTTTTTTTAATTTTTTTTAAATTTTATTTTATTTTCTAAGTTTTTTTTATTTACATTCAAAATCATTTCCCCTTTCCTGTTTCCTCCCTCCCCGAAAGTCCCATAAGCCCCCTTCCCTCCCTCTTTTCCCCATTCAACCCCCTCTCGCTTCTCTGTCTCGGCGTTCCACTACATCCAGTCTTTCCAGGACCAGGGGTCTCTCTTTCCATCTTCTTGGAAATCTATTGATATGCGAATTGTGTCTAGGGTATTCCGAGATTCTGGGTTAATATCCCCTTATCAGTGACTGCATACCATGTGTGTTCTTTTGTGATTGGGTTACCTCACTAAGGATGATATTTTCAAGTTCTGACCATTTGCCTAGGAATTTCGTGAATTCATTGTTTTTAATTGCAGAGTAGTATCCCATTGTGTAAATATACCACATCTTCTGAATCCATTCCTCCGTTGAGGGACATCTGGGTTCTTTCCAGCTTCTGGCTATTATAAATAAGGCTGCTATGAACATAGTGGAGCATGTGTCCTTATTGCATGCAGGTAAAGCCTCTGGGTATATGCCCAGGAGTGGTATAGCCGGATCCTCCGGGAGTGTCATGCCCAGTTTTCTGAGGAACCGCCAGACTGCTTTCCAGAGTGGTTGTACCAGCTTGCAATTCCACCAGCAGTGGAGGAGTGTTCCTCTTTCTCCACATCCTCGCCAACAACTGCTATCTCCTGTGTTTTTGATCTTAGCCATTCTGAAGAATGCAAATTGACCCATTCTTATCTCCTTGCACTAAGCTCAATTCCAAGTGGATCAAGGACCTCCACATAAAACCAGACACACTGAAACTAATAGAAAGGAAACTAGGGAAGAAACTTGAACATATGGGCACAGGGGAGAATTTCCTGAATAGAACTCCAATAGCTTATGCTCTAAGATCAAGAATTTTTTTTTATTTTCTAAGCTTTTTTTTAATTTACATTCAAAATCATTTCCCCTTTCCTGTTTCCTCCCTCCCCGAAAGTCCCATAAGCCCCCTTCCCTCCCTCTTTTCCCCATTCAACCCCCTCTCGCTTCTCTGTCTTGGCATTCCCCTACATCCAGCTGAAAGTAATGTTTAACTATCTAGGAAAAGCCTTGAGGAAATGAAATCAGTATGTTATGGCTTGAATGTGGAATGTCCTTTATGGACTGATGGGTTTGAATATACTTCCTGTGTGCTTATGTTACCGTTTGAGGTGGGTATTAAGCTTTGGAATAATGACTTAGTGAGCAGAACTGGGATGCTTCTGTTCTTATCTGAACCTTTTGCTTTCATATCCTCCCAAATGTGAATAAACTACTCCTAAAAGTTGCCATCAGCACAGACCAAACTATCCTCGTGATAATTCCTTGTCCAAATGGGAAACACCATCAGAGACCAGGAGGCAAAACAAATTTCGCTGTGCTTGGGCTTTTTTGTTTGGTGTTTTTTCACAACAACAAGAAAGCTAACGAAATATCCAGTATCATTGGGACCTGTTGTGAAGCTACAGACTGAATTTTGGGTTCTTTGAAATTTTACTTTGAAAAAGAAGTGCCCAACACAGATTGATCAATTTAACCAGTATAATCAAGCTGGAAAATATTCTAAGACTTATTTCTTAGAAAGGGCTCCCTCTAATTATATCATCTAGCATTCTATACACTTTCTAAACCCAGGCTAATGGAGACATCGGGTGAATTAGCTGTTCCAAGAAATTGCTGCATAACCAGAAAAGTTTGAGTAATGCCTTTCAAGTTTCTTTCTCTTTAAAGATGGTGACTCACACTAAATGCATGATTGAAGAGGGAAAATTTCAGCATAATGTCTTCGGAAAGCAGTAAGTCCTTTGGCATACTTAACAACATGCTTTATTTTGAAGATAATGGGAACATTATAAGTAGTTTGAGTCTTTTGTCTGTGAACTCCCACCAGTGGCTCTTTTAAGTCACTATGGTTTTCAGCTCCTGATTCCTACAGAGCACACAGCCTGGTTTGATGATCCATCAGCTGTGGCACAAGCTTGTTGGGATCTGTTTGCTATCCATGGGAACACTGTCAGTGAGAAACCTGCTCACTTTAGATGATCTCCCTTGGGAACACAGCTTTGATTAGCTTTTTCAAACTAAGGCTATTCTTTTTGAAATTCTGAACACAAAAATATCTGCTAATTTCTCTGCCTCAGTCGACATACTGAGTTACATTTTATCTGATAAAACACTAGTGCCTTGAGTAATTCAAAAGACACAATGGTATCTCAAACTCTTCAATATTATATGTTAGTCATTAGCTTCTGCTAAAGTCAGTGATGACAATTTGATGGATGTCCACAAAGATCACCTAATGTAACATATAGTACATACATGTATACACACACACACACACACACACACACACACACACAGACAGAGAGAGAGAGAGAGAGAGAGAGTTTAACAGATGTCCCCAAAGATCACCTAACGTAACATATAGTACATACATGTATACACACACACACACACACACACACACACACACAGAGAGAGAGAGAGAGAGAGAGAGAGAGAGAGAGAGAGAGAGAGAGAGAGAAATACAAAAATAAAATCTCTGGTGGGCTACTCGATTGTACAGAGAATGTCTTTCCCCAAATATGTCATTGTCTTGCATTAGTAGATTGTTCAGTTGATGAGTTTTCAGCTGGAGAACACCCCTGTTACAACACCTTTCTTTTTTGTAAATGTGTCTGGCAAACATTGTGACTTGTTCAGCCATATAGGAGCCACGAACACTCTGAAGAGCTGCTGAAAGACAGAAGAAAGTTACTTCAGTTTGAAGCTTAAAGTACTTAGAATAATCAAAAGTTATCTATCTGCATCTACAGCAGCAAATGCTATATTCAAGTGTAAGGAGATAGAATGATCAGTTACAGACATGGAAGAAGACAGCAAAGATGACAGCATTTTTTTTATTATGAATTCACAAAACAGCAGTTAAAATCAAATCACATAAGCATCTATAGAGCATCATCTAAAAGGCTGAGATTCATGCACACCATACACGGGAGAAATGACTGGGGACCATCTCTGACACTATAGTGTTGAATTTTTTGTTTGTTTGTTTGAAGATGATGAAGATGAACCTCTGGTTCTCACCACACTGTCAAGTCTTTCTGATTTGGTTTTGCTTCATGATGCACTGGCTTTAAATAGGTTTCCCTCCTTCCATGGTCAGATATGTGGAGCTATCTGTTGAACAAGTGACTCAATGGTTGTTATGCCACTGTTAATTACAGAAACGTTCCTCTCGTTCCTCTCATTCCTCTGTATACACAAGCATAAGCGATGCTAACAGGAACTTTCCAGTTCCTATCTATGTTCAAAAAGTAACATTTAGCCAATCCTGTTTTTAGTATGCTCACAAATATAGTCCTATTTCATGGTCATTCCTAAATACATTTTATATCATTCTATGTAACAAATATATATATATATACATGTACATATATAATATGTATACAATATATATGTATATTATATAATATATACTTATATATATTATATATACTATAATCAGAATAATTCAGCTGAAAAGGCCATGTGTTAAAAAGACAAACAATAACAAGAGGAAACCACAACTTAAGTATGCGTATGTTACTTGTTCAGGCCTCTCAGAAATGATACAGCATTGTGAAAACATCAGAATGTTGAGTCTATTATGCCTTTTACATGACTTGAGATAAAGATCAATTGGCAACTGCATAATTATGTTCTTAATAGTGCATCGTTTTCTTTGTGGAGCTTGCGAAATTTTTGATTCAGATTCGAAGCCTGAATTTTGGATGGTCTTATTATTCTTAAGGTTTCTGAAGAATCCTTAATGGGATTATTCAGGTGTATTTAAAGTCAGAGGATAAAAAATGACCTAATTTCAAATATCCACTTTGTAGCTTTAAGCCTCAAATTGCATGTTGTGCCCCAGAAACTCAAAACTCTGAGTTTGATGTTTTGCCATGTTTAGTGCTTTGAACTAAGTAAAACCAAGGTCTCTCTGACCTCTGGCACCATTCTTCCCACTTTCCTCTCCCCCATCCCCCATTCCTCCTCCCCCCTCCCCCGATGAACTGCTGTGGCACTCCTCCTAGAAGTATTTTTAGAAGATTAATTCATAGGAAGAATGAATCCAGTGATAGCAGAGCAAGAGCCAGATGAACTATATCTGTGGCTAGTGTAGATCATGGAACCTAATCAGAACTCCCCAAAATCACTGACTCTGTTTATAAAGTTCAGTTAGCTACAGACCTATCTGTACCTCTTTTGAACCCTTGATTTTTGGTGACTTTCATATATTTACATATTAAATTTGGAGTCCTGTTTCCTGACAATCTCTCCACTGTCAGATTGTTTTATAAACTCAAATTAACAAATATCCAGGGTGCAGAAAAAGGAATTTAGTTTTCTTCTAGATGGGCAAACCGATTATAGTAATTATATCAATAAGTTGGAGAAAAGTAAAGGGAAATTCAAACTATGAAAATTATTAACTACAAAAGTGCTTCTTGACTGTCTGGTTGTTCTCTTTGAACTGCATTGCTTCCTAGTGATCTACACATTAGATGAAACCCATGTTTGCTGCCAATTAGAGCAAAAGAAAGAATAGCATACATGGATAGCGTTCAAGACACTTACTTTGGTTTAGGTTTTATTTGTGCAAGAATTGGACTAGCACAGAAGTAAATTTAAGCCAAAGATTTATTCAAGACATTACTTGGCTTTCTGAGGGAAGAATGAGAAATTTCTGCAGATACAGTACGTTGTTGAAATACTTGGAGACTGATGCCAACAGGGATTGTTATGGGAAGAAAGCAGCAAATGTTGGCCTGGATTCTATAGTGAAGATTCATTTGCTTTATTCATGCAGAGAACTTGATGAACATTTATTTCCAAGAGCAAGCATTCTCACAGTCAAGAATTTATTTCTCAGTAACGTAAATAAAAACCTCAGCCATGTTCAAGTGACAACTGACATTTTGCAGTATTGAATATTTGCATATGTATTATTTTCAACTTTTCTTGCAGAATGTTAGAACCACCTTACTGTTTTATAAAATACTTTACAAGTACATGAAAATACTTAACTTTCTAATACCATTCTGTGACTTTAATGATCAAAACTTTATAATATTCACATCATTGATAGTAGAATAAAAATCCTAATAGTACTTAGTTCCTGTAGGAATCATGAAGAAATAAGGGGATTTGGAAAAGAAAAAATGCCATGGAAGAACATTAGCAATGGAGGATGTATATTTGGATAACACTGCAGAGACAGATGGCCACTGTGCAAGGCATCTCTGAAGGCTTTGGAAAGCTTTGCTTACTCTGTGCACCAGGCTACATCACCTGGAGTCCTGTGATTTTAGAGAAGAATGTGCTTCATATAATTTTCAGCAGGAGGCAGAGGAGTAATTAGCAGGATAAAGGAAATGATATAAAATAGAGAGGTGATGAGGCTTTAAGAGCAAGACGAGAAAGAAATGATTGGGTATTGAAAAGTGTAACAGAAAAATATTTTGAAAAGAGGCTACTAACTGGCTATGGAATTTTGGGTGCATCATCATATCATTGTGTTTTCTATGTTTCCCAAAATGAGGCGCTCACTAGCTACTTCCCAGTGGTTTGCAATAAAGGAGACAATTGGTATAAAACTGCTTATATAACAGATCTATCATACACATATTCCAAAATGCAATAGTTTTTCTACACTTCAAAACAAGAAATTTAGAATGAAAGAGTTTTAGAAGTTGTCTCATTAGTTAATATTTATAATTCATGCATTTTTAAAATTTTTGTGGCTATGACAGGAAAAAATGTTCATGATTTTGAATTCTTAGTTTTGGCAAAATTTAAACACAGTCCTTGGACCAAATTTCTTAAGTATGGAATGTCTCCTTTACAGACATGCAGGTATTGACACAAAATAGATTTACCCCTTCACATTGTGGCTGTATCTCCATGTACCATGATTTGTACCAAGCCATCACCATTTTATCCTTATGCAATCCTGAAATAATAATGAGGGGAATATTCTCCTCCCGAGGCAGTCCGAATTTAGATATCATAATTGGAAAGTTCTGTTGCTATGGTGAGTATCACTCTAGAAGCACTTTTACTTTATAAGATCACATATCCTCTCATCAGTTTCATGAAAATTTGTCAGAACTAGCCAGCACATTGGTGATCAAGCATTGAAAGAAACACCATTATAAATGTTGCCCTCTGCCCCATCAATCGCTGAATTCAGCACAGTTCCAAGTTTCTCCAAAAAGGAAAGAGCAGGTTTCTGTACTGGTGCTCCTCCTGTACAAAGCCTTGGGTGTTTGGTTTTCTTGACTTCCTTCTGTGCCTTGGATGTTTATTTGAGCAAATATTGAAGAGCTCAGAGAGGAACACTTTTGAAGCCAGCTTAGTTTTAATAGTTTTGTTCCCTCAAGTGGCTAAGCCACTCCAATCTGCTCTTAGAAGTTCCTTGGCAAGGCTTTACTTTGCTGTGTGACTGATGCCTACAAACAGGGCTTTGTTGCTGGTGTGGGTTGTTTCACCTGGCAGTCTAGTCCACGAAATGAAGAAGAGATGCTAATGTGTTCTAAAGTTGCCTGCTCAGCCTCTACTTATCTGGACATATTTTTAGAAAAGAGAGTTACTCATAGCTAGGAAATACAGTTTTAATTACCTTCAGATACCTATCCAGGTTTCATCTTAGCCTGGGAGATATGTCCTGATATGTTGGTCTGTTTATTAGGATATTCATGCTGAGGGATACATATGTGTACATATATATGTGTGTGTGTGTGTGTGTGTGTATGTGTGTGTGTATATATGTGTGTATGTATGTATGTATATGTGTATATATGTATATGTGTATGTATGCATGTATGTATATATGTATGTTTTGAAGATCAAAAAAGAACTCTCCTGGGAATTGACAAGCAGATTTCTGAGGATCTTGAAAGATTATATAATAAAAGCTGGGAAAGCATTCTAATTGGTGCCATAATGACTCATAGAATTCAGCCTCTCCTTTTCTTTCTTGTTGCAGCTAATGCTCGTTTTATGTAAAAACCTCAACTGGAACTAACTAGGACATCTTTAGGGTAATGTTAGTGCCTAGGCAATAGTAATTTTCAATTAGAATTGCAGTGTGGCAAGGAATTGAATGTCAGATATAAGGATGTTATAGTATGCACTTTGGGGTTTTGCAAATCAGCCCCACATCCCACATATTTATCAAAATCAGCAACAAGTTTCTGGTTCGTTGTCAGCTTCCTGTCATGGTGCTTATCTGTTCTCTGTTCTTCTCTGTGGAGAGGAGACAAAAATCTCTCCCAGCCTGAAGTTCGGCTCTCCTCAGGCTGTAGTTAGGTCTGCATGGCTAAAGATAAGAAAGCACTTCAAACAGCTAGGAATTAATCAGCCAGTCTGGCTCCAAGCTCAGTGTTATAACTCAGCAATTCCATCTCAGAAGCTACACTTACATTAACTGAAATTAAATGAGACAGCCTCATTTAATTCTTGTGTGTAAAAGACTCTTGAAGCACAATTGAAACCAGTTTCTTTGTGATGTCATGGAGCAAAGGGGCTAATTGAGCACACTGGAAAAGGAAAAGCCTCTGGGTGCCTATCAAGGAGCAATGAGGCTGGCCTTTGAAGCCAGTCTCTGACGCTTACTTATACCTTCAGAATTTTGAAGTTTTTAACTTCCATTATCATTTAACCAGGATATTCCTCCCTTCATTTTATACTGACTGGCAACAGAGGATCTTTTGGGTGCATTTGTAAACTAGAATTACTAACTGTGACCCAAAGTTCATAGACTAGGCCCTGACTCAGTTTTAATCATAAGGTGTATCTATTTTCTAATTAACTGTTTAGCTATTCAGAGCAATCAGTCTATATCAGGGATGGGGCTTGAGTAAAACTGGACACAGGTTGAAATCTGAGGCTCTAAGATTAGCCTCAGCTGTGGATCATACCACTTGTTCTTCGTCAGAACAAGCTGGTCATTACCAGTGTCAAAAGTGTAGAAAGACTTCCATTTGAGACTGGTAGTACAGCAAATAAAACATTTCTCTGTGTTATTGACAAATGCCTAATGCATTTATTAATTAGAGTGCCCCCTTAAATAAGCTTCAGCTATCCAGTGATACAATTTAGATGCACATGAATTATTCTGGTGCTAAGATATGGTCCTTCATAAAGATTATATTTGTTCAATACATTTGAAATATATTTTGTGGTTCTTTAGATCAATAGCAACACTTTAATTGTGAATTATTTTGTCACGTTTATGAAAGTGAAAAAGGTTTTGATCAAAAGGAAACTGAAAATCCATAACTCTTTGCAAAGTGGTCAACAGTTTTTCAAAAATACTGATGTATACGAAGATGGGTTTCTAAATATGAGATCTATTTATATATGTTTTTAAATATGAGATCTGTGAATCTTTAACATAGTTTTCCCATTAAGATGACATCCATACCACTCTGGGCTGGTTTACCTTGGGTGCAGACTCCACACAGCCATTCCGGTAACACCCAGAGGAAGCTCCACTCCCAGGTGCTCTAACACACAAAGGATCCCAGGATCCCAGGAGCTTGGTCACACCAGGATCTCAGGGCTCCAGAGGCACAATAAAATTTTGGAAAACAATTTTCCAAGTCAATGGTAACAAGAAACAAGCTGGAGTAGACATTCTAATATCGAATAAAATTGACTTTCAACCAAAAGTTATCTAAAAAGATAAGGAAGGACACTTCAGATTTATCAAAGGAAAAATCTACCAAGATGAACTCTCAATTCTGAACATCTATGCTCCAAATGCAAGGGCACCCACATTCATAAAAGAAACTTTACTAAAGCTCAAAGCACACATCATATCCCACACAATAATAGTGGGAGACTTAAACACCCCACTCTCAGTAATGTACAGATCATGGAAACAGAAATTAAACAGAGACACAGTGAAACTGACAGAAGTTATGGACCAAATGGATCTAACAGATATTTAAAGAACACTTCATCTTAAAGCAAAAGAATATATGTTCTTCTCAACACCTCATGGTACCTTCTCCAAAACTGACCATAAGATTGGTCACAAAACAAGCCTCAACAGATTAAAGAAGATTGAAATAACCCCATGCACCCTAACACATCACCACGGACTAAGGCTGGCCTTAAATCCCAATAAAAATAATGGAAAATACACATACATATGGAAGCTGCAAAAGGCTCTTCTCAATGATAATTTGGTCAAGGAAGAAATACAGAAAGAAATTAAAGACTGTTTAGAATTTAATGAAAATGAAGACACATTATACCAAAACTTATGGGGCGCAATGAAAGCAATGTTAAGCGGAAATCTCATAGCTCTAAGGGCCTCCAGACAGAAATTGGAGAGAGCTTACCCTAGCAGCTTGACAGCACACTTGAAATCTCTAGAACAAAAAGGAAGCAAAAATGTTCAAGAGGAATAGACAATAGGAAATAATCAATCTCAGGGCTGAAATCAACCAAATAGAAACAAAAAGAACTACACAAAGAATCAACAAAACCAGGATCTGGTCTTTGATAAAATCAGCAAGATATATAAACCCTTAGCCAGACTAACCAGAGGGCACAGATAGTTTCCAAATTAATAAAATCAGAAATGAAAAGGAAGGCATAACAATGGAAACTGGGAATTCAAAATATTCTCAGATCCTATTACAAAAGCTTATACTCTACAAAATTGGAAAATCTGGATGAGATGGACAATTTTCTAGACACATACTAGGGACCAAAGTTAAAATGGAATCAGATAAACTATCTAAACAGTCTCATAACCCCTAAAGGAATAGAAACAGTCATTAATAGTCTCCCAACCAAAAAATGCCCAGGATCAGATGGTTTTAGTGGAGAAACCTATCAGCTCTTTAAAGAAGACCTAATACCAATACTCTTCAAACTAATCCACAAAATAGAAACAGAAGGAACACTACCCAATTCATTCTATGAAGCCACAATTCCACATATACCTAAACCACACAAAGACCAAACAAAGAGAACTTCAGACCAATTTCCCTTATGAACATTGACGAAAAAATGCTCAAATAAAATTCTTGCCAACCGAATCAAAGAACACATCAAAATGACCATTCACCATTATCAAGTAGGCTTCATCTCAGGAATTCAGGGATAATGATTCAATATATGGAAATCCATCAATGTAATCCAATACATAAACACACACAAGAAAAAACACCACATGACCATTTCATTAGATGCTCAAAAAGTGTTTGACAACATCCAGCATCCCATTGTGTTAAAAGTCTTGGAAAGATCAGGAATTCAAGGCCTATACCTAAACATAGTAAAAACGATATACAGCAAACCAGTAGCCAACATCAAGGTAAATAGAGAGAAACTTGAAGAAAGCCCACTAAAATCAGGGACTAAACAAGGTTGCCCACTCTCTCCCTATCTATTCAATATACTCCTTGAAGTTATAGCTAGAGAAATTAGACAACAAAAGGAGGTCAAAGGGATAGAAATTAGAAATGAAGTCAAAATATCACTATTTGCAGATGATATGATCATATACTTAAGTGATCCCAAAAATTCCACCTGAGAACTCTTAAAGCTGATAAACAACTTCAGTAAAGTGGCTGGATATAAAATTAACTCAATAGTGTTCCTCTACTAAAAGGATAAAGAGGCTCAGAAAGAAATTAGGGAAACAACATCTTTCACAATAGTCACAGATAATATTACATACCTTTGTGTGACTCTAACCAAGCAAGTGAAAGATCCGTATGACAAGAACTTCAAATCTCTGAAGGAAGAAATCAAAGAAAATCTCAGAAGTTGGAAAAATCTCCCATGCTCAGGGATTGGCAGGATTAATATGGTAAAAATGGCCATCTTGTCGAAAGCAATCTACAGATTCAATGCAATCCACATCATAATTCCAAACCAATTCTTCATAGAGTTAGAATGAGCAATTTGCAAATTCATTTGGAATAACAAAAAACCCAGGATAGCAAAAAATGTTCTCAACAATAAACTTCTGGGGAAATCACCATCCCTGACCTCAAGCTGATTTACAGAGCAATAGTGATAAAAACTGGATGCTATTGGTACAGAGACTGGCAGGAAGATCAATGGAATAGAATTGAAGACCAATAAATGAACCTACATCCCTATGATCCCTTGATATTTGACAAAGCAGCCAAAACAATCCAGTAGAAATATGACAGCATTTTTAACAAATGGTGCTGGTTTGACTGGAGGTCAACATGTAGACAAATGCAAATCGACCCATTATTATCTGCTCATACATAGCTCAAGTCCAAGTGGATCAAGGACCTCCACATAAAACCAGATACACTAAAACTTATAGAGGAGACAGTGGGGAAGAGCCTCGAACACATTAGTACATGGGAAAATATCCTGAACAGACTATCAATTGCATATGCTCTAAGATCAAGAATTGACAAATGGGACATCATAAAATTGCAAAGCTTCTGTAAGGCAAAGGACAATGCCAATAGTACAAAGCAGCAACCAACAGATTGGGAAAAGATCTTTATCAATCCTACATCCTATACAGAACTTATATCCAATATATACAATGACCTCAAGAAGTTAGACTCCATAGAATCACATAACCCTGATAAAAAATGGGATACAGAGCTAAACAAAGAAATTTTAACTGAGGACTATCGAATGGCCAAGAAACACCTAAAGAAATGTTCAACATCCTTAGTTATAAGGGAAATGCAAATCAAAACAACCCTGAGATTCTACCTCACACTAGTCAGAATGGATAAAATCCAAAACTCAGATGACAGCAGATGCTGGCAAGGATGTGGAGAATGAGGGACACTCCTCCATTTCTGATGGGAGTGCAAGCTGGTACAACTACTTTGGAAATCAGTTTGGAGGCTCCTCAGAAAACTGGACATACTACTCCCTGAGGACCCAGTTATACCACTCCTGTGCATATACCCAAAAGATACTCCAACATATATTAAGGACAAATGCTCCACTGTGTTCATAGTAGCCTTATTTATAATAGCCAGAAGCTGGAAAGAACACAGATGTCCTTCAAAAGAGGAATGGATTCAGAAAATGTGCTACATTTACAAAATGGAGTACTACTCAGGTATTTTAAACATTGATTTCATGAACTTCTTGGGCAAATGGATGGAACTAGAAAACATCCTCCTGAGTGAGGTAACCCAATTACAAAAGAACACACACAGTATGCACTCACTGATAAGTGGATATTAGCCCAAAAATAGCCCAAAAATCTACGAATATGCAAGATATAATTCACAGACCACATGAAGTTCAAGAAAAAGGAAGACCAAAGTGTGGGTGCTTTGGTTCTTCTGAGAAGGGTAAGAAAATACTCACAGGAGCAAATGTGGAGATAAAGTGTGGAGCATATACTGAAGGACAGGTCATCCAGACATTATCCCATCTGGGGATTCATCCCAGATACAGTCACCAAATCCCTACATTATTGTGGATACCAAGAAATGCTTGCAGAATGAAGCCTAATATGGCTGCCTCCCGAGAGGCTCTGCCAGAGCCTGACAAATAGAGTCACATGCTTGCAGCCAACCATTGGACTGAACACAGGGTCCCCAATGGAGGAGTTAGAGAAAGGACTGAAGGAGCTGAGGGGGTTTGCAATGTCATAGGAAGAACAACAGTATCAACCAACCAGACAACCCAGAACTCTGAGAGATTATGCTATCAACCAAGGAGTACACATGGCTCCAGCTGAATATGTAGCAGAGGATTGCCTTGTCAGGCATCAATGGGAGGAGAGGTCATTGGTCCTATGAAGGCTTGGTAGATGCCCCAGTGTAGGTTAATCAAGGACAGGGAGGTGGGAATGGGGTGTGTGGAGAAACACGCTCATAGAAGCAGGGGGAGGGAGGATCGATAAGGAGTTTCTGGGAAGGGGTAAACCGGTAAAGAGTATAACATTTGAAATGTAAATAAAATATCCATTAAAAAAAATGACATTGATAGATGATACTAGCCAAACCATAGTAGACACACATGTATTTATAGATAGGTAGATAGATAGATAGATAGATAGATAGATAGATAGATAGATAGATAGATAGATAGATAGATAGATAGATAGACATACAGATAGATAAATATAGATATAATGTATAATATAGATATGCACACATATATATCCTGCCAAAACATTGATGTGAAATGACCTAAATGCTACTGTTTTGTGTCAAAAATATTGAAATATTTCTTATATTTATGAACAGTATAAGTAACAATTAGGGAAAGTATGCTAAAATATTTTGACAGTAAAAAGTAAACATATCACAGATTGCATTAGAAGAAAACGATAAATGTATATGTATAGAAATATAAAGCAGATTGTACTTAATATACACTATGATCTTGTATGTATACATATTAAAACAAATGAGAATTTAAGAATGTATTTTAAAGAGATAAAATATACTAAGCTAAGTAGAAAAATAAAGTGATAATAGAAAATTATTCTACAGTAGCTAGTACTTGCCAGGGTCTTGCATAAAATAGAATATATGTCCTTAATGTTTTACAGTTACCATTTAAAATAAGAATGAAGTATTGATATTCTTTTATTGCAAGGTTACATAACTTTAAAGTAGAAAATTCAGAACTTACAGCAATCAGTCTGGTCCATGAGCTTCTTTTCACTTACAGCTCTATCTCTCTCTGGAAACTGGAACTGGAAAGCAACCAAAACCTTCAAACAAACAAACAAGAATTGAAAACAAACAAACCATAAAAAACCAAATTCTTTGTAGAATTTATGTGCTTGATGGTCAAGCAGATATCTGGATTCTTCATTTCTCTAGAGAAGTACTAAGAAGTTCAGAAAGATATAGACAGCATCTCTTTTGGAGGGTGAATACACACACATTTGAATATATCTCTATTCTATTTGAATGTATCTATATTCCAGTTTGTCTTTCTTTCTTTTCTCTGTTTTTCTTTTTGAAGCACTGTCTCTCCCCACATTCTGTTTTGGAACAAACTATGTAGACCAGGCTGGCCTCAAGCACAAAGCGATCCGCCTGTCTCTGCCTCCCACACCCTGAGATCAAAGGCATGTGTACCATGGCTAACTCAGTACTTCTATTTCTTTAATTGTTGATCTATGTGTATATTTCCCTGAAAATACAAATACAATTTTCTCATAGCACATAGTCCATATAATGTTATTTGAATGTATATTATTTTAGGGTTGATCACTTGGCATTGGATAAACAAATTGTGGGCTCTTCCGTGGGAAAGACTATTTTATTTTTCCTGTTCTTAATGTTGCTTTTTTGCCTGTATTATGACCAGAGGTGAGACTCTGTGAGACTTCCCATGTCCTGGTCAGAATATCTATTGTTGTCATCCCTCTCAGGTTTTGATTAGAGAGTGATGTACGCAACACTTCATGGAGGTTGCTTCTATGACATTTCTGGGAGATAAAATCTCCCAGGAAATTTCTTTTGCTCTGGTTCTTATAACCTTTCTGTTCCCTCTCCCACAATGATCTCTGAGGCTTAGGAGCAGGAGCTGTGCTGTTGAAGTGGCAGTATATACGCTTTGTATACAATTTGTTTTTCTCTATGTTCTTGAGAATTATATATTCTATTAGAGTTGTCACAGAATGTCTTCCATTACATCATACTGAATAGATTACAAATTATTTACCAGTTTTTTAAATGGTAGAAACCTGGATCATTTCTCTTATTTGGCTATCATGAGTACAATTACTGTAAAAATTATGAAGAATTTTATAGACATGCATTTTTATTTTTCTTAGGGAGTAATGAAGAGTCAAAATGTCTGTGTAATAAGCTATTAGATGTTTGATTTTGTAGTACTACCAAGAAGGTGAAAATCCCCAATTATTCTACACTTTTTTCCCATATATTGGCATCATTTTTCTTTTTAAATTTTAGCTACTCTGGTAAATGTGTATGATATCTCATTAGAGGTCTAATTTGAGTTTTCTAAAGATAATTATGTTAAGCACTTTCTGATGTGTATATTAGCCATCATGAAGCTCTTTTTTTATGAGATGTCTATTAATATTTTTGGTTGATTTTTAAAATGCATAATTTTTCATTTTGAGCAGAAGAATTGCTTATCTATCTGGAACAGCAATGGGTTCAAATATATGTTTTTCATATATGTTTCTGTCTGAAGCTTTCTTATTTATCTTATTAATTATTTCTAACATCTATTGACAAACAGAAGTTTTGTATATTATGAAAATGTTTTTAAAAATATGTGTATTTGTGCATGCTCTATATGTAAGCACGTGTGTGTGTGTGTGTGTGTGTGTGTGTGTGTGTGTGTGTGTGTGTGTGTATGCCTACAGAAGCCAGAAATGTCAGATCCATTATATCTGGAGTTATAGACAATTAGCTGCCTCATGTGAGCACTGTGAATTGAATTCTAGTTTTTTGTTTGTTTGTTTGTTTGTGGGTGTGTGTGTTTGTTCGTTTGTTTTTCTGGAGAGTATTATACATTTTGTATTTTGGTGTAGAAATATTTATCTGTCTATTGTGGTTCTGTTTTCTGTATATGCTCCATGAAAGTAACTTCCAAGTCATTGAGGGTAGTCTCTCCTATTTTCTTCTCAATAGCATATGTACTACCTTTTCTCCTCAGCTTTTGGTGGTCAGTGGTGACGGACCCTTTTTACATCATGTAAAACAGGTAAGGGATAGCCATTGGTCTAGTGAAGTTAAAAAATATCAAAAGGGTAAATAGGACTCAGGTTTGTGGTCATAAAGACAAATAGGTAAATCTACATTACTACTACTACATGTAATGTACATTACTACATTACTAAGGATTTAATTTCTAGCCTGGAGGCTCATAGAGTAAGCTTAGCCTATTCACACTTATTTATTCAGAACTTCTGTGTAAGGAATTAAGCAGCCCCATTTTAGGAAGGGTGATCTTCTTTCCTCAGCCTATGTTTGCTAGGGTAAATCTCAAGACAAATATCTAAAGATACATTTTAAAATTTGATAATGTGTCTGGGTTGATTATGGCCCAGTCAAATTCATATAGGAAAAAAACAAACCCACACAATCATTTGTTTTAGCTTCTTTTCCCCTTCAGGGTGTGGATCAACCCCAAGAACTTGTCTATGCGAGTTGTTGCTCTACTACAAGGTGACCTCAGCTTTCTGACTCCATTATATTTTCTTTCTTATTATTAAATACTTTGGAATTTCTGTTGAAAACCAAATAGCTATGTGTGGGTGGATCTAGTTCTGGGAAAATACAGTAGTTATTAGGCTTATGCACATGTGGGATGGTGCTGACCCAAGTTGCTACCTTCAAGAAATTTAATTGGGATATAAATATGGCAGCACAAAGGGTCATCTGTCAAGTCAGACACCCCAGCTTCCAAAATCTTGCCCTCAGACCAAATGACAGAATTTAATGCATAGGATGGTAAAGCCCTTCTATAAATAGCTAGATGCTGAATATTTTAGCTTTGCCAGCCATATGAGGTTTACTTCACCCATTTTTCTTCATTATAATTTTGTACATGATTTTTTTTTTTACTTCTAGAGCTGTTGTTTGCTGACCTGTCATTTAAGGGATACAGATTATCACAAGGCACAGGAAAAAAATGAAGGTTTTCAACCTGGTATTTTCTGTACATCCAAATCAAATTGCTGTAAGGGTTACCAAGCTATAAATGAATGGTATCTTCCTCCCAAGTGGTACTCTTTTGACTGTAAAACATATTTATTTTACACCTTAATAATATCATCCTCTGATAATTATCTAGAAGAAAAATGTGAATTCCAACACAGCCAAACTGAATAAATTCCGACCTAGATAAAAGAACTCTTTTCCTATGAAAGAACTTGGGAGGGAATGTGAAGGTAGATTTGCCAAGGACATTTCATTCTTTAACTAGAACCCCCTCCACAGGTTTAGGGAGCATGAGTTACAGACTACTTGAGCTCCATCTGCTCTATGTAAGGTAGATGAATGGTTGTTAGGATTTAGAAGAGCCCATGGTTTCAATGACAGATGGTAAAGTGTCAATCACGAATCACAAAAGTGGCAAATCAAAGCCACTGAGGATCTATTAGTGTTTCTGAGATGTGCTTCAATATTTAGGGCCAGTTAAGAGACTAGTTTTATTCCTTAGACAGACCTTTGAAATTAACACCAAAACCAAGCCAAGTAATAGCAACTAAAATGTTAGAAAGATTTATTCACTTTAGAAAAGTTTCAATGTAGAGAGTGTCAGTGGAAAAGGACTATCTGCTAAAAAAATAAAGAGAGAAATAAGCCAAGTTTTCAACGAATAAAAGGGGAAAAGGTTGGAAGAGTCACAGTAAAGAATGTCATAAGACTTCAGGAAGTTCAAAGACTTAGCAGCATTCACAAAAACTTTATTATCGTAATAAGGATGAAAATAATAGTCATGTAATATGGTTGTTGACTCTGTAAGAGGAAATGGGCAGATGCTTACAACATTGCTTTAAAATTAAATATTATCTATTTGCACATTAATGTTAATTTCAGTAAGGGGACTCCTGAATGTTCAAACTTCCTCATTGACTACTTATTAAATTGATCATAGCTAAGTTTGTCTTCAGTAAACTGATAGTTATGGGTGAACCTGGCAGCTTCAATTTTAGAATTATGCTGTATGATCCTTTGATTGAGAGATCAACATATTTGCATTTTTCCTCCCTTTCCTGAGATGGGGCAAGGCTCCTGGGTAGAAACTCTGATGTGCTCATACACCCCACTCAGGTTTTTCTCTTTTGCAAGTGAAAGTGTTTCCTTCCAAAGACATACTTGTATGTTATGGCTCTACTATCATCTGAAATTCTAACAATAAATCTCCCATTAGTGTTCTACAGATGAGAAGACTGAGGTTCAGATTTTCTTTTCATCAGCTGCTATTGTTTAACATACAGGTGAGCACTCTAACCACAAGCCCCTGGATATGCCTTCACTGTAGAACGGGAGGTGAAGGGTGAAATGTGTTTGCAATTAAAGCTGAGTGGAGGGTCAGCAAATGGCATTGGGGCCTGCAGAAGATCTCTGCATGGACATAATCGCATAGACCAGATATTGTCCGGGCCAACATCTACAGGTCCCAATACAGTCCTGAGGACCTCTGGACTATAGGTCCTATAAGTGCACCAGAAGGCTGTCAGACTGTCAGGAGCACAGAGCAGGCATCCTGTGCAGAACTTTCTGGGCTATGACATGAGTGCGGTATATGCAGTGCTTTGGGGAAATTCCTGGATGAAGTCATACCCTTCCTCCAAGTTCCTGGTAAGCTGGCGATCCAGGGGAACAGAACCTAAAAAGGGTTCCGCAGTTGAACCAACTCCTCCCCACCACCGCTGGAGAAGACGTTGTTGCCCTCAGCTCAGTGCAGACAGGCAAAGCAGCTCATGTTCTCTATGACCCCTATCACCTTCAGCCCAGTCTTCTTACAGAAGGTCAGGTCCCGCCTCACATCCCCAGTAGACACCACCTGTGGTGTGGTGACCACAAGAGCCCCAAGGGGCCTATAGAGGAGCAGGGCTTCCACAGTGGCCATGTGCTCATCAGAAGTCCCTGGAGGTGTGTCCACAACCAGATAGTCCAGCTTCCCCCAGGCCACATCAGACACAAACTGCTTTATCAGCGCATGTTCCTTGGGACCTCTCCACACCGAGGCCTCATCAGGGTTTTTCAGCAGGAAGCCTACAGACATGAGGGAGATGCTCTGCTCCTGATCCACAAAAACAGGCACCCAGCCATTGTCACACTGGTACACTGCCTCGCCTTGTCCATGAAGCACGTGTGGTATGCTGGGACCGCACAAGTCCACTTCTAGGATCCCCACCTTCTTGCCCTGGTGGCGCAGCATCAGGAGATGCATCCGTGGAGATGGTGCTTCTCCCAACACCTCCTTTTCCAGAAAGAACAAGGATGATATGTCGCCATCCGGCCAGGTTTCCAGGCCCAGCAGCACACTCCATTCCATTACTAGCTGCTTTTCAAGGTTGCCTCCCGCTTCTAAGGCTCATTCTTATTCGGTACATATAAGATGAACTTTAGGTATGAATTCGTGAAGCTATCAAGACTAAAGTGTAAAGTATCATGGGGTGGATGGCAAGTTTAGTGGGACATAAGAGAGGCTCGTGCAGACTTGAAGAGATAGTTTTATCCATGAATATGATCAGAAATGGTAAATATTGGATGCTAAGTGAGAATAAGTTATCATTTGGTAGCAAAGGATAGTAACACTTAAAAACAAAAGTATGAGAACTAGAATTTTCCTGATGTGTTTATAAGGGAGCATATAGCCCCCATCACAGTAATTATATCTCAAGAGTGCATGAGAACTAACACTTCTGCTGTGTTCTTCAACAATTTTCCCTAGTGAGGTCTTCATATCTTACTTACTGTATGTATATTGTCCCCATAGGTGGTCCTCACAGTGTTATTAGAGTTAGCATTCTCACATTTCATTTCTTTGAGATAGGATGAAATTTCTAGATGATGGGATTTTTCGAGTTGATTAAACTCACAAAGCTTTAGAGCAACCCATCACTCACATAAAGGATTAAGCAATGTCTTCAAAGGATTCATCCCTGGCAATGTGGTGAACAGTACGATGGTTAAACATTTAGCAACATTCTCAAATTAACCCAAGAATCAGAGAGGATTAGCACTCCCAATTCAGAATGTTTGGGACACTGAAGTAATACACTGTGGGTCATATGTTCTCAAAAGGACCCCAAGCTACTGAACTGGGAGACAGATGAGAAAGGAGGCCTGGGTGGA
Organism: Tokudaia tokunoshimensis; assembly: GCA_036184795.1. Taxonomy (NCBI): domain Eukaryota; kingdom Metazoa; phylum Chordata; class Mammalia; order Rodentia; family Muridae; genus Tokudaia; species Tokudaia tokunoshimensis. The sequence goes on from BTHU01000003.1 coordinate 19,504,364, forward strand.
TACATTTAAGATCATTAATCTGCTGGGTTGCATTATTTCAGAATGGCTGTGAAACAGAGTGGAAAACATAGGCACAGACAAGAGTGAGGTAGACGTGTCATTTTCGGTCCATCTCAGCCTCAGATCTGCTCCCAGGGAACAAAAAATATTTCAAGTCACTGTTGAGTATGAGGGTTTTTTTCTTTTTTAATGCTTTTCAAAACTTGAAAGTAACTTCAAAGAGATGTAAATATCACACTGTGCAGCCTCCAGTCCCCTAAGGTCAGCTTCTTGGCAGTGTTCTTTTCAGTGAAGACACTTGTCTTGGCCAGGACCAGTCTACTGGGAGAGCATGGTGTGCTTGGCAGCTGCCTTTGCAGAGAGAGATGCGGCTCTTCTGAAACCCCTTTTCTTCTGCCTCCACAGGTCTGAGAAGCCAGTCGTTCAGTTTTCTTTCCATATGTCATAGCCATATGCAAATTTGACATGAAGCTGCATTTCAGACAAGCATTTTTTTCTCATGAACCTCACTCCAAAGGAGAGACAGGACAGGAGAGAAAATGGCAACATAGTAGCCAGTGTGCCCCAGGAAAGGGTCCCACTGTTTGTTGTTCATACTGTCCTTGTAAGGAGAGAAATGAATTGAGGGGCTTAATCAGAGTATCAAGTATGATCCTTTGCAGGGGTGATCATTTAAAAAGAGTACTGCCAGATCAGGCCTCTGCACCACTCCTTCTAAGTATCTGGTAAAGCATGACCCTTAAAAACTTGAATAGCTAACCAAATATATTTATGTATAAGAAACTCCCAATTTCATAATGCCAATTTACAATGATAAAAACTTATCCCAATATTTCTAACCTCTCCAAAACACCAGAAATACATCTGAAGCCATCTGGATATCCAAGTCTCCCTCTCTGCTCTGCTCTGCTCACCAGGTTTCTCTCTCCTTTCTCTCTGCCCCTCACTTTATTTAGCTCCTCCTCCTCTCTCCCCTTCAATTACTGGTCTCTCACTTCCTCAGTGTGAATAGATCGGAAATATCTTGCAACAATCCTTGATTTAATATTTGCTATTGTGACAATTAGTTGGAGATTTTATGATTTCTAATGACAATTTTCCCAGTGAAGACAAGGTGAGCATTTGAGAGTATTTAGAAGTCATATGTTGGAAGTGATTTATTCAAAATTCGCCTGTTTGGTATGTTCAAGATCTCACTGTAGAGTGATTCCTACTGTAAGGAGTGAAAATATAAAGCTTTTAGGAAATGGAAACAAATATTTCAGAAACGCTGTGAGGAGTTGTGTGTCTTCATTCAAGAACTTGTGGAGATACCCCCTTGAGGGTGATAAGGAATATCGCAGAGAGTGGTATCCCATATCAGATGGCACATTCACAGTCTAGAAGATGATTGGCCATAGGGAGAGGGAACAATCCCTCTTAGTTGGACTCCATGGGAAAGGTTTGGCATTAGCTGACTGATAATAATCGAAACAAATAAAATATAATATTCAGCCTTTCCCCTGTACTGTGGGCGTCTTGGAGGGTGGGGCATATTTGTTTTCCGAGAATGTTGAAGGATGGGTTAGGCTGGGCTCCTTCCTTCAATCCCATACCCTGGCCATGAGTTTCCATTATACAGTTTGCCTGATACATGGCCACAGACTCATTAGTACCTGCTGACTCTGACAGCATGGCAATTTGTTCCAAGGCATTGTGTCTATGGGGCAAATACATATTATATATGCACATTAGAAGTAGTACAATGAGTTGGATAAAAGCAACATGCTGAGAATCCTCACAGTGCTCTGGGTGCTTGTCCTAAGTTGGATGGTGAGAAAAGAAAAGGGTGCCACAGGTTTTGTGGAACTTGTTTCTACTTCTGGAATGTTTCAGTCTTATAGATACTGAATTCAATTTCTTCTGAGCTCTACCAGGGCTTACTGGCTCTGCAGATTCCATGCTGACTAAACTCTCAAGGGATTGGTGATAAACAGCACTGTCAATTTATCTACTGTAGAATATCTATCTGGCCTTCAGCGCTGCTTCTACTGTGTCCAGTGGAAATGTTCCCAAACCTCACTGGGGAAACGGTTACTAGAATTAAACTAGACTGCTCACAAATGTCACCATAGAATAGGCAGGAATTACAGGCTCAGAATTCTTTCAGTTCATCCAAATGTCCAGTGCAAACCACATGCAAACCACAACTCTACCTTTTGAAAAGATAATACTTTGGGTGTACAGGCTTAGTCACCTTGTTCACTGCTGAGTTTTCAGCTGGTTTGATACATTTGTCTCCAGATGACTCTGTAACGCTTTCTTCTTTAAAAGCTTATCTTCTATTATGTAGATGGCACATGCCTGCAACCATTACATGTAGGAATTTGGGAAATTTTAGCAAGCAATATGGAGTTCAGTAAGTCTGAGTGTATAATACTCAACATGTATAAGTAACCAACCAACCAACCAACCAACTCACCAACAAACAAACCAACAAACTAATTAAGTAATTTCATGTCCTGTCCTCTAGCTGGTGACTAAGACATACATGTCTCTTATGTTCTGTTCTTCAGAGTATATATCTATATATCCACACAATTTAAAGAAACCGTGGCTCTGTGGTCTTATATATACTTAGGACAAAACATTTTAGTATATTTCCATATGTTAGAATAATACATGTGGATACCATGTGTACAAAACTCATGTTGTCTATGAACAGTACAAAGTGTCAGAAATGTCTTTGAAAACAACACACAGTAAGATAAGCAAACACTTGTTACAATTATAATTCCCTGGTAAGCATGACTATGGAGAAGGCTCAGTCAGGAAAGAGCTTGCTTCTCAAGACTTGAGTTCAGGTATTCAGTAAAAAGGTAAAATTCAGGTACAATGGTATGAGTTTGTAGCCCCAACTCTGAGGGAGTGGAGGCAAGCTAAGTCTAGAACTTGTTAGTCAACAAGTGTATCCTAATCAATGAGTTTCTGGTTCAGTGGGAGACCCTGTTCCAAAAACTAAGATAGAAAGTGATCAAGGAAGAAACTAGACATCAAAATCTAGCCTGCACATACACACATCTACATAATGTGTGTGTGTGTGTGTGTGTGTGTGTGTGAGAGAGAGAGAGAGAGAGAGAGAGAGAGAGAAATACATCTACAGTGTGCAAGTGTTGTATAAGTCACAGAACTAAGTACACAACTAGTACGCACCTGTATAGACAAGTATATACACCTCACTCTTATATGTATACAGTTTATGATATAGATGTCTAATTTAGGTGTCATCACTTAAACTATATTCAAGAAATTATCATTTGCTAATTTTGTTCTTTTCTATAATCTTCCTCATTCATTCATTTAGATATCAAGCATGCTATATATCACATTCAAAGCCTTTCCTTAGAGTGATATGTAAATAAACATTTATATTGCAGCAGATAAACATGGGGCTAACTCAACACCAAAGATCTTACATATTTAGTGGAAGATCTAGAATCTTCCACTTATTGATGACCGCTTCTATGGACCATGACTTGTCTTTAATATTTCTGCAACTCATTTGAGACAGGTGTCTCTTTAGTAAATTCTATTATTCTCCTTTCTCAATCAGAGGTGTTAAATAAATTGCCTAAGACCACACAACTAAATGACAAAGCTTAAATGTAAATTCCCTTTTGACTACTTGATATTTGTGCCCTTAATCACTAAGTTAGAATTCTAGAAATAATTATAATATAATACTTGCATGAGAAGTATGAAAAATGCTTTTTAAGAAAAAGGAGAAGTATTAAGTGTTTCTGTTCAGGGAATTGTTCAAACGAGAGTCATGACAAAGACTCAAAGCTTTGAAAAACCTTCTTGAGTCTAAGATAAGACAGAGCAAAGAAGAGGGGAGAGAGCCTGGCCCTTCAAGAGAACCTCAAACAGTTCTTTCTTACTGAACTTTAAGGAAAAGTAAAATATAAAAATGGGAGAGTTAGGTGAAAGTCAGATTCTGGAGACCCTACATATTCTCATAAAAGGCTGACTCCTGACCTGTCAGCAGTGAGGTAGCCCTGCAGAATTTTGAAGCAGGTAGGACATACACTACATGTTGAAATATAGATTAACACCTAAAACTAGCCTCTACTTTCCCAGTTTCCAGAATCATAGATATAAAATATATGCTTTTCACAAATTATATAATATTATAATTCAAACTTACATATACTTTTCAAAGGTAGAAAAGTGTAAAGTAACAAATTAACATAGGTTTTCTGCCTCAGTGTGCCTTCACAGTTAATTCCACAGCATCAGTGGACTAATATCTCCAGGTTCATTGCTGAAGTTTTTTGGCTGGATAACTCTTTTATAGGACTTGTCACTTTGCTCCAATGAAAACTGTTGGGGACCTAACATGTTGTGAACTCACATTTCACACTGTCACTGAACATTATGTTCCAAACTGCAAGGATTGCATTTCTTAAAGTAGTTTTTCCCATGGAGAGGCTAGAAAATTAGCCTTTGTATTTCCCACCGTTGTACACTTTCCTATTGCCCTGATGTTATAACTGTTCACTGATTTGTGTACCCTGCATGAAGCACTAGTTTTCATGAAAACACCAATAAGTATATTCTTTTTTGAATACTTACACAGGAATTCCTCTAATAAAATTTCTCCTTATGAAAGTCTGTTTGCCTTATGCCTAGTTAGCATCTAACATGAGTTATTTCACAAATATGCATGCATTGCATCCTTTCTGCTTGTGGAAGTAATTGTAAAAGATGCAGTTATTAGTAGGAGTGGTCTGTGAAAATATTAATCTATTATTACATACCTTCGTCTTCACTTGTCATCGTATAATATTGTGAGCTATGATTATAAAGTGTATGAGAATTCCTAGTGTAGCTCTAGCTACCCTAAGCCTCATCAATCCATATGAGAGCTAGTTAGACCTTGTATAACTGAATGAGATGAAATGTCATATTTCTTTATGCCTTCAATACATAACTCATTGCTTCTAGTTACGGTTAATATGTTCCTTTTTATGTACAATATGGGTTTATTTTATGTCATTTTTTAATTACTGTACAGTCATTTGATTACTGTTTTTTTTTAATCAATGATTTTAGATGTTGGATTGTGATTCTTTGCCTGCTGTGCTTAAAATATCTTAGCCTAGGCATATGACTTTTCTCTCAGCTTTTCATTTCTTATACGTCAGGATAGCCAAACTTGTAAAATGTTTTTCTCTGTATATTCCTAAATATTTCAATGAGCTCCCAGTCACCAGAATTCCATCTTCTTCTCACCTGCATATCCACTTATAGATAGGATTGCAAGACTCATCCTTGTCTGTCAGACACTGAATGATGAAGAACTGCAGACAGAGGTGGAGAAAGGGAATTGTAAACTTAATTTAAAAATCATACGGTAATATAATAAGATAAATCATTTTGACAAAATGAGCTTTAGAAATGCAAGGTGATATTGAACAGAGTAGATATTCATTAACCTCTTTGTTTTATATATTGGGTTTTGAGGTTCTTGGTAGTTTACATATCACATAACTTCTGTGTTCCTTGAGATTTTCAACAAATATAGCGTCCGTTATATTTTTTTTAATAGAACATGCCTGGATTCTGAAATATCACTCACTATTAATTTCTTAAAATAGATGGCTAAACAGGGCACATTCCTGTATAGTACAGAGAATATTACAGCAGATATATGTAAACTATTTTGCTTCAAGAGCTTAACATGCTTCCTTGACCTGCATAAATGTGGTGGTGTTTTTAATTTTTTATATCTAATAAAAAGAAATTGAAAGAGTAAAAACTGTGTAGTGCCAGAAGCTAAAAAGCAAAATCCTTGATCAGTGAAGGCAGAACCAGCACACCTGGGCCAGATGTGAAAACGGCTGCTTTCACAGTTCTAGTCTTATAATGGTGTTTCCTTCTGTTGCCCAGCCTACTCTGATGGCTTTGATCAATTACCTCTTCTGGGTCTCAGATCTTCATTATATTGCTGTATAATAATCACTATCCTTTTAGAATTAAGAAACTGTGGTTCCAAATAAATGAACTTGCTTATGATTAAAGCCCAGTTAGCTTTGAGTTAAATGTAGACAAGGTTTTGACCAGATCTTTGGTGTTCTGGTCAAGATTTGGTTTCTGTTTTATTTTTTAATTTACCTAATGGGATTCTATGTCCATATTTTATTATCTCTTAATATTTATGGTGAGCTCATGACTATACTTGAAATATAATTCTGATGTGGATGCAGGGACTGATGGATAGGTAGAGGGAAGGTTGATGTATGCAAATTGTTTGCCATCACTTTACCTACTGGGTGAAGGTTAATGCCTTCTGTTTGACAATGAGTCAAACTTTGTTTCTCAGTTCTGACTGATAGTGATATGCATGGCTTCCAGGCCAGGTAATAAAGTCACAGAGCTTCCCTTTATGCCTTTGGTCTTAGAACCTATTCATCATGCTGTGAATAGCCTATATCGGTTGTATAAGTCGTCTATTCCTGGGCTTTGGCCACAATTACAGCAAGGATGCCTTTGTGTTTCAGGAATAAATTTTGGAGAGTTTAGTTACAATGAATAGAAAAGAAAACAGCAGCAAAATGGTTTCATTCCAGGACATTTGCTAATACTTGCTGATTATGGCACTGTGATTGGTGTTGGGAATAAAAGGGAGAAGAACAAGAAGGAAGGGAGTCTATATTTTCTGGTTTCATATGATCATCTAGGGGCTCTGATTTGGGTGTTTCTTATGTATGTTATCAGAACTACACCAATAATAGTAAGAATCATGTGGATCCCTCCCCTTCTCCGAGATGAACTGAAGAGCAAAAAGTTGACCCTTTGCTTTGGATCACACTACTGGTAAATAGCAGGGGGATAAATCTAGATTAGTATTTAGAAGACTAATATTAGAAAGGGAAAAGAATAATGTATTTTGGAGACTGTGGATTCCTAGAGCTCAAGGAAAAGGAGTTGAAACTCTTATGGGACAAACTCACTACAAAATGTCTCTTTCACTTTGCATTTAGGACAGGAATGTTGGAGTGAGGGAGAGCGAACGTGAGGAGGAGTTTGAAGAGACTCAGTAAAAAATAGGCCTAGTGCTGCAGAAAGGCAAAGGCTAAAGCAGTGTTTTGAGAGCAGAGAATCATTTTTTTTGCTAAGTTCATACAAGTTAATACAACCAGGACCTAACCTATCCTCTCTGTCACACATTGCCAATATTATCATTTGAGCCTGAAGTGGGTAAGATGGAAAATTAACAGAGAATATCCAAACATCTACTCAGACTGAACTTAACAAAGGATGAAGATAACATTCTTGAAAATGAGTACAGATATTTCTTAAACACTTTGTTTTAGGGAATGAGATGATAAATAGGAACGTGGCTCATTGAGACGGGAGGGTAAGGCATTTTCAAAATGAAAAAAAATAGTTAAATATAGTTATATTATTTCCCATTTCCTTCTCCTCATCTCATCCTCTGTCACGAACTCTACCTCCAATTTCTACCATTTCTGACCTTTTCTTTCATTGCTATTGTTTTACATACACACACAATGTATGTATATACATGCATATATATGCAAAACAACCTGGTGAGTTTCTTTAGTGTTGATATGTGTATATGATTTTAGGACTGATTCTTTGGTATTGGATAACTTATTGCTCTCTCTCTCTCTCTCTCTCTCTCTCTCTCTCTCTCTCTCTCTCTCTCCTCGTGATTTTCCTATGGTTCTTTGCCTAGGGTTATGGTCCACTCTAACTCTGAATATTGATTGGTGGAGTCATTGCTTAAGCTGACATATATTGAGGTCTCCTCTGTGAGGCTTCCCTGTCATTTCTAGGAGAGGCAACCTGAAGGCAGACTTCAAGGTCTTCCGGCTCTCACAATCATTATATTCCTTTCTTTCACAATGTTTCTTGAGTTGTAGTTGTGGCGTAAGTGTTTTCATTGGGGTGGGGATCCTTATGGTCAGTTAATCTAGGTATTGTGACCAATTGTGCTTTCTGCAATCATTTCCATTTGCTGTTAAGAAAAGCTGCATTGATCAGGAATGCCAGCTACACTTAACCATGGGAATAAATAGGGGCTTATGCTTGTCTAGCATAGTGGAGGTAGTAGAGCCTCCTCTAAAATCAATGATTTCATTAGCTCCTCTTGAAGAGTTAATCCAGTTGGGACAGCCAATCATCTACTGAAAAGATGTGTTGTGTTGGCCTTTCTAAGTGATAGCTCAGAAGGGTCTTTCTTCTCCCTGTTTTCCTTCTCTTTCTTTGTTCTTTCTCTCTTGCTTTTTTTTCTTCCCTCCCTGACCCCCTTGTATGCTCTGCAGAGCTTATGCATTTGTTCTCTGGTTCTTTTTTGTTTGTTTGTTTGTTTGTTTGTTTGTCTTTCTCCAATACTTCACTGTAGTGTTTTTCTGTCATGTGGTTAATATCCATGCCACTTTATATGCAAATGTCATTTCTTTTCATTGTTTATTCTCTATCTTTCTCTTCCTGATAGCTTACCTTGTTCTTAAGGTTCCTTTTAGGCCTATGCATAAATTATCTTATTGAAAAGAATAAATACCCCAAGAAGATACTCCAGCTCCCCAGGAAAGTGTGGTGACACCACCACCAATATTTTGTGTAACAGCATTGCTAGAGTTTTCTACACAACTTGCTGACACAACATTGAAAGTTCCTGCCTCCCCAGAATTTCTTTTCGGATTATAACTTCTTGCAGAAGGTATTAGTGAGTCTTACACATTTCCTGTGTATTTCATGGGCATTGTGAGCTTCTCTGCTTCTTTCAAGAAGGACTTTTGGTCTCCAGAGAGAGTGGCAGCACAGAACAGTCAGAATCCTGCCAGAGCTGCCGGCATAAATGTGAAGGAGCTGTCTCCCAATTGCCCTGTTCCTATTGGAATAGAAGTCCTTGGAATGGGTGGGGGAGAAGTGTGGTGGTTAATATGAGTTTGAAGAGAGCTAAAACCTGAAAATGTTGAACACAGAGAGAAAAACTGCAAAAATATGGAGAGGGATTGTTTGCTGTACCTTCTAGATGAAGGATGAGTTGGTTTAATTAGAAAAGGAAGTTGAAAAAAAAACCAAAACACTGAATGAAAGGATTATAGTCCAGATTTCTAGATTTAATTTTAAGCAGTTACTTGCAAGATGAAGAGAGCCTTTTGGAAAGACAAAACTGATGCTGAGGAATAATATAAAATTGTTAAGTTACTTTTGGTTTTTGAAGGAAAGGGAAAAAAGAGGCCAAGTCTCAAGATACATGCATCCTCATAAAGGGAAGGGGGCTATGGGACTTTCAGGGAGGGAGGAAACGGGAAAGGGGAAATGATTTTGAATGTAAATAAAAAAACTTAGAAAATAAAATAAAAAAAAGATACATGCATCCTGCCCACTGCTGTGTAAATCTGGGAGCAGATTGGGAGAGACTAGGATTTCTAGGGGTAATAGAGATCTGGATTCCTTCCTGCTAATGCTAATACTAGTAGCTGGGTACAGATTTCCTCAATCCTCTCTGCTAAGTGAAAGGTTTCAGAGAATTTTCCACACATAATCCCTGTAGGTCTAACTTGTAGTTGTATAAAATAACATGAAATTTATATAATTATAAATTTATATAATCTGTGTGGTGGAAATAGCACTTCAAACAATGGGTAACAAATGTAAACCATATTTTCTTTCTTTCTTTCTTTCTTTTTTTCTTTCTTTCTTCCTTCCTTCCTTCCTTCCTTCCTTCCTTCCTTCCTTTCTTTCTTTCTTTCTTTCTTTCTTTCTTTCTTTCTTTCTTTCTTTCTTTCTTTCTTTTTTTCTTTCTTCCTTCCTTCCTTCCTTTCTTTCTTTCTTTCTTTCTTTCTTTCTTTCTTTCTTTCTTTCTTTCTTTCTTTCTTTCTTTCTTTCTATCTATCTATCTTGCGGCATCCAGATTCACATGTCAGAATTAGAGGAATATAATACTCTTTGTAATCTCCTGATTTAATTTACTTACATACTATGCACTATACTAGCAAATGACAAACAATGTTATAAATTAAATAACATAGAAACAATAAGAAAGAAACATAATTTACCACTGGTCTCAGAAGTAATTAGAACCAATTATCACCAGCTGTAATATAAATTCAGCAGAGATCTAAACAAAAGAAGAGACTGAATGAAAAGATGGGAGAAGAGGCTTTTCTCATGTAAGTCCGGTAATTCTTTTTCCTGAGAATGCTTCCTACACTGACATACTAATATTCTCTCATTGATTGTATACTAGAAATAACAACTAATGTGAACTGAAGTTATGAGGGTGGACAAGACAGAATTGTAGGGTATGTCTTAATTAACTCTATTTTCCTCTTTGAATTTGTCCTACTTGGATCTTCAATGTTTCCCAGAGGTCTGTTAAAGGTTCAGAATATGCTGTTAGAATGTAGTTGAACTTTTAGGAAGAGCTGAGGGAGCATGCTTTTAATGGAGATATTGGGTCCATTTCCTTTGTTATTATTCAGTATCCCAGTTACCTTGAGGTAAACACTCCTATTCCAATGGACATTTATCTTTTTCGTGTACTGTACCAGTACAAGTGACTAGGAACTGAAGTTCTAAATTTACAAGCAGAATGAACATTTTCATAAGTTGCTTATTGAAGGTATTTTCATATAGCCAAAGAAATCTAACACAATACCCTGAATTAAACAACAATAAAACATCATATCTATGCTGCATGCATATTTATGAGAAAACTAAAATACACATCACATCTCTTATTACTGTATATACTTGTGTTATACTTAAGCAAATCCCAAATGTGTTTTTAGTCAAGTTATCACATGGAAGGTTATGCCCATTAAATAAAAGTACATGATAGCAAATGGAAATAGAAAAGAAAAAAAGATTTTTTTTTAATTTAATTTAATTTTATTTTTTTAATTTACATTCCAAATCACTTCCCCTTTCCCGTTTCCTCCCTCCCCGAAAGTCCCATAAGCCCCCTTCCCTCCCTCTTTTCTCCGTTCAACCCCCTCTCATTACTCTGTCCTGGCGTTCCCCTACATCCAGTCTTTCCAGGACCAGGGGTCTCTCCTTCCATCTTTTTAGAAATCTATTGATATGCTGATTGTGTCTAGGGTATTCTGAGATTCTGGGTCAATATCCCCTTATCAGAGACTTCATACCATGTGTGATCTTTTGTGATTGGGTTACCTCACTAAGGATGATATTTTCAAGTTCTGACCATTTGCCTAGGAATTTCGTGAATTCATTGTTTTTAATTGCAGAGTAGTATTCCATTGTGTAAATATACCACATCTTCTGAATCCATTCCTCCGTTGAGGGACATCTGGGTTCTTTCCAGCTTCTGGCTATTATAAATAAGGCTGCTATGAATATAGTGGAGCATGTGTCCTTATTGCATGCAGGTAAAGTCTCTGGGTATATGCCCAGGAGTGGTATAGCCGGATCCTCCGGAAGTGTCATGCCCAGTTTTCTGAGGAGCCGCCAGACTGCTTTCCAGAGTGGTTGTACCAGCCTGCAATTCCACCAGCAGTGGAGGAGTGTTCCTCTTTCTCCACATCCTCGCCAACAACTGCTGTCTCCTGTGTTTTTGACCTTAGCCATCCTGACTGGTGTGAGATGGAATCTCAGGGTTGTTTTGATTTGCATTTCCCTAATGACTAAGGATGATGAACATCTCTTTAGGTGCTTCTCAGCCATTAGATATTCTTCAGGTGAGAACTCTTTGTGGAGCTCTGTACCCCATTTTTTAATGGAAGATGGAAAAATCTGCCATGCTCATGGATTGGCAGGATTAATATAGTAAAAATGAGTATCTTACCAAAAGTAATACACAGATTCAATGCAATCCCCATCAAAATCCCAACTCAATTCTTCATAGAGTTAGAAAGAGCAATTCAAAAATTCATCTGGAATAACAGAAAACCCAGAATAGCTAAAACTATTCTCAAGAGTAAAAGAACCTCTGGGGGAATCAGTATCCCGGACCTCAAGCTGTACTACAGAGCAATAGTGTTAAAAACTGCATGGTATTGGTACAGTAACAGACATGTAGATCAATGGAACAGAATTGAAGACCCAGAAATGAATCCACACTCCTATGGTCACTTGATCTTTGACAAAGGAGCTAAAACCATCCAGTGGAAAAAAGATAGCCTTTTCAACAAATGGTGCTGGCTCAGCTGGAGGTCAACATGCAGAAGAATGCAAATTGACCCATCCTTATCTCCTTGCACTAAGCTCAATTCTAAGTGGATCAAAGATCTCCACATAAAACCAGACACACTGAAACTAATAGAAGGGAAACTAGGGAAGAACCTTGAACATATGGGCACAGGGGAGAATTTCCTGAACAGAACTCCAATAGCTTATACTCTAAGATCAAGAATAGACAAATGGGACCTCATTAAATTACAAAGTTTTTGCAAGGCAAAAGACACCGTCAAAAAGACAAAGCGGCAACCAACTAACTGGGAAATGATCTTTACCAACCTTACATCCGACAGAGGGCTAATATCCAAGATATACAAAGAAATCAAGAAGTTAAACTCCAGAGAGGCAAGTAACCCTATGAAAAAAAGATTTTTTAAAAGCAAGAAAATAAAGAAAGAATTAGAGGAGATCAACTAAGAATGTATTAATCTGAATATTTTTTTATATGTAGCATTTCACAATCTTATTTTTCTAAATGTATTACTAAGTTTTTTGATTACTCGATGTATGTATTTGTTACATACACAAATGGGTGGGATGATTTCTATAGTTGGTACAGTGATTTTGTGTGGTTATTGAGTTCAGAAATTCTCAATTAATGCTCATAATTCTCAGCTTTTTCTTATTCATCCCTGGTTTCTTCATCTTACAAAGTGTTTCTAGAATGTAAAAGGAACTGAGTCCATTTCCTACTGTATCAGAATGCAAATACTAGCATTACCCAGTCTATCTTTGATACACTAAATGTATTTCTCATGTAAAGAGTATGAATACCAGCAATTAAGCCCTACACTTCTCTTTTCCCATTTTGCAGCCACTTAATATCTTCCAGGTTTTAATATCATATTCTTCTATAACAGTTCTTTCCAATTATTGTCAAATAATTATGTATGTGGGAAAATATTTCACAGTAATCAAGGGAGAAGACTGAAGTGTTAATGCCCTCTTAGACTAATTAATGCACTTAGTTTAAAAATGCATAATGATGCTTTTAATACTTTAGATGCTTTAAATATTATATGTGATGCAGAATTACTGTTAGTTTCAGCTGATCTACAAAGAGCATCCTCAAATCCCCAGGGAATGCACAAAGGAAATAATTTCATTTCTCTTTCTGTTCCCTGTCTTCCCCATTTCTATCACTCAGTCTGTCCTTCCCACTCTTCCTTTCCTCCTTTTATTTCCTTGTATATTCATGCTTTGGGGGATTAATAGTTATATGCATATATTATTACTTTTAAACACATATCAGGAACATTGGTGTACCCTCGAAACAAATGCCATTGTGTACTTATCCAAAGAGCAAAAGCATAGAAGGCAAATCTGCCTTGTCTACATTATAACTTTGATTATTATAAATAAGCACTATTATAGAAGTTGATAATGTTTGAAAAAATGAATGTTTTCCAATTTTATTTCTTTTATAGAATAATTCTATCGCTTCTTTCCAAGAATCTTCTCTATAGGACGTCAGTCAAAGTATATAATTCAGAGTTACGAAATGTCTACAACACTGTGCAGTCATCTTCAATATATGATTCTAGAACTTCATCATCTCGAGCATGATTTCTCTGTCTATATATAATGATTATGTTTTAGTCTTCTTAATTCTTAAAAGTCCCAGTGGAAATATATGGGATCTCTAAATTTAGAAATTATTTACACAATAAATCACAAAATGTATCTTATCCTTTTCTTGTCAACATTCAAAACTGAAATAGCTACATTCTGGTTATTTGTTAAACCTGTTTAAAGATCTTACTTCTATTATCAATTATCTTATTGTGTATTTTTCTTAATAGAACATTGGCTTTATTCTTAAGCTATTAATTTTTCATACTTGGCACAGTTACCGTTGGTAACACAGAGAGTCTATACAGTCCCAATAAAGGTAGTTTTTAATGCCTGTCAAGTGGATCTATTTTATTCAACTGACCTTTCAACAGTAGCCCTCAAGAGATAGATCAGATTAAGTGTGTTGTCTAACTCAATAGGCACATATGTGGAATTGCAAAAATGTTTAATTTATTTTCTAATTAGGAAAAAATGTTCTTCTTCAGTCAAGATGTGATTTAGAAAGTGTTCTCCCTTGTCCATTCATGCTGAATGGCATGTGCAGTGATGCCATGATCCTGTCTGTTGTTGTACAAGGCCATTACATTACTTAAGATACGGCAATGAGTGGCTACTTTTCCAAACAGAACAAATTGTTTGCATGTTTACTTGAAGTTAGACACATTTTTAAAGTGCTTTTAGAAGGAAAGGTCATTCACCTTTTCATAAACAATTTATCTTATCTTATTTGTGTGTGTGTGTGTGTGTGTGTGTGTGTGTGTGTGTGTGTGACTCTTGCATTGATTTCATTTGTAAATTCTCAGTGACTATAGTTAGTCTGCTCCTCATTAGCTAAAGGAAGATCAAAGTTAGTGTAGCCTGTGATAGACTATGTCAAGAGAGTTAATGACAAGCAAGACTACTTCCCCATACTAAGGTATCCATTTGCATAGAAATGTTTAATGTCCTATCTTTATTTCATAATTGTTCCGAAGTAACTGCCAGAAATTTTTATTTCTACTATTAAAAATGTCAAATTATATTGAATGTAAATGATAAAAATGACTTGATGAGAAATACTTTCCCATAAGCTGGAATACCAGATTTAATTCTCAGAACATTTTTTAATGATCTCCATGTCATATATATATATATATATATATATATATATATATATATATATATATATGTGTGTGTGTGTGTGTGTATGTGTGTGTGTGTGTGTGTGTAATTATTCAGCTATAAATAAATGTTGCGTTTGCAATTAGTAAAGTATAGCTTTGAAACAAACACAAATTTCACACAGTATTCAGAAATGGAGCCTTTTGGGATTCTGAGAATTTTTTATTGGTGTTCTAGACTCGGTACTGTAATATGTTCTTTTATATACTTAAAATTTAGTCTCCTTTTTAGGACCAGTAACATAATGGCAATTCTAGACACTTGGAAATCAAAGTTGTAAGGTGTCATCTGAACCTGTTATTATATGGTATTTTACAATATGTGTTGAGTACATTTTATAGATTCTTTATAATTTACAATGTTATCTCATCTGCTTTGTCAAAAGTAGCCATTTTGAATAGGGATGTGATTAACTGAAAATAAAATACAATAGAATTCTTTCAGTTTTGCTCTTTGGAAAGCATAAAAACAGTTCTTGACTTTTGTATTTCACTACATAAGTATCTTTTATGGTTGAATGAATATAGTTTCAATAAGAAACCAGTGAATTATGTAGTCTTTTCAATGACTACTTATAATAAACCATAATTCATGAAGTTTATATTCTTTATATTCTTTTTCTCTCCTGTAGAAATGTGGGTTGGTTGACATATCTTCCAACCTTTTGAATCCTTTGGAGATATTTTCAAGTCTCAATCATTGGTATGGGTTTTGATGTCAATCAAAGGCAGAGGAGGAGGAGATCTCAAATAACAGAAAGAAGATATTCAAATGACAAGAAAATGGAATATAAAAAGGAAACAGGGATTACAGGCTCATTCTGTCTTTATATAGAGATAGTGCCTTGAAATTGGAATTATATAGTATACTTGAATAATCCTGTTGATACTGAATGAGATTGCAAATGCACATATACACACTCATCAGCAATTTGTGCAAATTACGCAATGTTTGATGTTACATGTTTTGATGCTTACTCCTTCTGTGAGCCTAGATAAGTGATTTGATTTAGTATTTGAGTAAATTAGTTTATCATTCGAAAAGAATCAAATTTAGATCATTTAAAGTACTTTTAACCAAAAAGAAGAAATTTTGTTGCTTCTCTTTTGAAACAATTTCTTATTGGAGTCGCATGTGACTACTCTCCTGGGTGCTAATATATAACCTATGTCTAGTCATTACATGCAATAATGTATATTATCATCACTATTTCACATCCTGTGTTTTCTACCCATAAGACCTTGAATAAATAGACTTAGCTCATTATTTGATACAACATCCATTTTCCTTTTTCTTGGCTTATTACAATCTTGCTGGGAGAATTTTCTAGTTCCAACCCTTGTTCTTCCTTCAGTTGCTAGAAAAGTTAGAATATGTTGGCTCCAACATATTCTTTGACTCCAACAGCCTTCAAACTTGTCACATTTCTTTCAAGGTCACAGTCATAGATCATAGACTGACTGAAAATTATAATGACAAGACCAAAACAGACCAAAAACAATTCTTAAATCTGAGAGAGTGTTCATGTGCTCTCATTGATATGCTATCTGATACCTCATTTAGATTGACCAGCTAAACCAGACTCAGGCTACTCCAATAATATGCTCAGTATCCTTCCATCTCAATGACTTTGTATAGCATGATCCTTCAATACCCTTCTCTAAGAAATACAGATGGTGACTTCTATTCATTGAGACATGGGATTATAAGAGTAACCATCCTCCTCTTCTGACCACTGCTCTGTTGTTACCCCTTTTCCTGGTTAGCCTGTCCCATTTTTTTTCTCATAGCCCTTTTCAAATTTTGTTCTATATAATTGACTTGTGCTTATTGTTTACATATGTCTTTTCTACTAAGACTCAACTGCACCATTACTTTGGCTCAAAACACAATCTCATTATCAGAAGTTCATTCTTTATTTCCTTTAACATGTATTGTGTTCTGATGTACAAGTAAGTCTGGGGTATGCTGTGATTTTTATAAGCAAGTATTCCCGATCTAACCAAATGAACGACTAAATGTAAGAATAGATTTCAATAGCATTCTAATATGACTGAATGACATAAACATATTAAGGGTGAAGAATTCTACAGAAGCTTATCTACTTTTTTACACCAATAGTGATGAAACTTCACATAATAAAAATCTTAATGCTCATTTAATAATTACATCTATTCTTTCGTATTATTTGTTCAAGATCTGGAGGGCAGGCATGTGGCATAATGTGAATGTGGATCTCAGAGGACAATGTGTGGTAGTCAGTTCTCTCCTTAATCCATGTAGGGAGTGAATTGAATGTAGGTGGTACAGTCTGAAGGCAAGTGTCTCTGCCCACTGAGCCATATCATGGTCCCTCTTAATATTTCTGTATCTTGACTAACAACTCTTAAGTTTGTAATTTTTACTTTCATAAGCCACAAATACTCTGCCATTTGTGGTGTTTTGTATCAAGGACAACACAACCTCTTAGAAGGAAACTTAGGCCCCCAAGGTAACGCTGTTTGCAGCACATCAGAAAATGGTAGGGAAATAAATAACTCTGGTTTCATTGCGGTGAGAGCTAATGGCTTTCGGGATGACCCTCGAGCAGACAATATGGTCCAAATGCCATCTCCATCTGTGTCTCTGCTGTCAAGGGAAATTGGTTTATATCATTTCTTATTTCCTTCTTTGCACAAATGACAATCACCCCATGTAGTGTGCTTCCTGGAACTTCAGAGACTTGTGAAAGATGATGGAATGTGAATTGATGAGGGAAGCCAACTCTCATTCAGACTGGGAAAAGTAGCAGAGCCATTCGGCTGTCATGAATTGTACCCTGTGAGCTTATGTGTACAAAACACACGTGTGCCTTTATCTGAAAACCTGTCAGAATAACATGAAGTGTTGTTTTCTTCATCTTACATAAATGATTTGGAAAACAGGAAGATGGTACAGAGGGACAATGATGGATTAATGGGTTGTTTTGAAGTTATTCTATCTTGAAAAGATTTTCATCAAGTTGATGATTGCTGCCCCCCTCCCAAAATGGAGAAAAAGTTATGCCATAAACAATCATGCCTCATTTTTCCTTTTTTGAAAAATCTCTAGAATATTTTTCCTTCAGTTCCACAATTAGTTGGTTGCCTGAACTAATTCTACATAAAATCATTGACCTTACTGCTATCATTGGGAAGAAATAAAAAGAACAGTTTTAATCCTCAGACATGCATACTGTTGAAGGCTTCAGAGAAATTATAGGTCTGGCTATTTATTAAAATACAATAAGATAAATGTTCAAATATGTACCTGCACATGTTAAAATCATAGTACAAATCCATGTATATACATTTTGTGGAAGAAAGAAGTAAGACGATTTTCAAAAGCTTTCTTATTTTGTTCAGATATTTTTGTACAGAGCTGATAGTGGGTGGAATCCTAATAAAGTCAAAACATCTAATAAAGCCAAATACTCCCAATAGCATCTATTTTCTCATACCAGTTGATATACAATATGAATTTCACTTGACTTTCATAGTAAGCACAACAACCATAACAAAAAGAGAGAAAATGACAAAAAGTAGAACTAATAATCTTTATTTGCATACAGGAAAAGTTTGGAAGCAGAAAAAAAAACACATTTAGAACAAAAATGGCTTGAAGGAACTTGAGCAACCACACAGAATAACACAGTAGTGTGTACTGACCTTAGTATAGTTTTCATTTAAATGAACTGGCTAGGTTGTCCATAAGCTGGGGCAATGTGGCTAAAGAGCCCTCTGAACGTGAACACACAGATAGCCCGAGCACGATAGGAAGTCTTTGAGCTGCATGACAATCCTCACTTGAGTGGGAAATGCAACCATAAAATATTAAAGCGACATATCCCAGGGACAATTCTAGTCAGTATCAAAGTGCTTTCAAAATATTCTACAACTAAATCATTTATGCTAAACCAGAACATATATTAAATCTCTGTCAGTGGCAGAAGGGATTTTAAACATGAGGTGTTGAAATTCTCCAATTTTTATTGAATTAGATTTAATACAGATGTAGGTTTTTTTTCTTTTAAAGTCCTTCTGTTCAAGTTTAGACATTAAGTTCGTGTTTCCCTCCCAGCTTAGATTTGGATTCACTATAAGCTCAGGCATGGCATTCCTTAAAAGACTCGTCACAGGTATTATTTATAATGATTTTTGTTTCAATATGAACCTTATAATCTATAAACTTATTTAGTAAGCTACAAGCCATGCATGTGTGTACACATGTGTTACTTTTCATAGAATTGATGATGTGAGTTATTTAGACTCATAGAGCCAGCCTCATATACAGATATGGTGGCAGTGTAGTGTTATTTTTCTTTTTTAACTATGAAAACAAATCAGACAATATTAATATTGAGACAGGGGATGCAATTACTTTCCCACTCTAAATTAATACCACTACTCTATATGAATTATAGACATTTGATTATGCTTTATAATGTTATTTCTGCCGGATAAACGCATAGAGTAAGTTTGGTACTCCAGATCTATAGAAATGGCACAAATCCTAATATATGGGTTTCATTAACTGTGTATCCTATCTCTCTTTACGCTGAAAAATACGCACTATGCTTCTCACTAGGATAACTGAAATATATATGGCAAAGCTCTGGAACAGACAAGTTCTGATCTATTTAACAGGGATATGCAGTTTTATGGTCATAATATGGTTATAATTGGGTTACTTGGATTATTGTAAAAGTGACTTGTGATTTAGTATGACAAGAACATTAACAATGTTACTTTTAATACCATAATACTTATTCTTGCCGTACTAATAAAGGAATTGTATGGGCATAATAAAGGCAGAATGAATGACCCATATACCTGCTTTTTGAATCTTCTGCTAATGTCAGATAAATAAAAACACAAGTCCTGTAACAAAATATAAGAGTCAGATTGGCTATTATGTATAGGGAACAATAGACATTATTTTCTATGTAATTGGACTTAAGCTTTGATCATAGACAATGTGGAGAAAACAAGCTCAAGTACAAGGAATCCTCAAACATATTTCAAAGGCTGTGTTTGTCTATCAGGGAAAGAAATGGTGCTGTCAGAAGTTTGTCAAAATAAGACAAGACATACCATTATTCTCCCTGTCTTCCCAAGTGCATTTCAACTGCCCGTAAGTGGAAATGATCTTCTTATTTCAAGACATTTAATGCTCTAGGAATGTTTGCCTTACAGGTGTTGTCTGGCTTATAGTATTTTCATAGAAATAGACTTGTCACTATGTACTGATCTGTAGAAGTAAAAAATTGATGAAGTGTTGTTTTGCAATTCTTTCTGGATTCTCATACAAAAATATTAAAATGTAAGAGCACAATAATAATTTTACATCATGAATAATTTCAAATTTTATACATATATTTCTGTGTGTTTATGCATACATATGTGTAGTTTTCCAATTGAACAATGAAATAGATATTTGATGAGTTACATTAATGATTTAAAGAAACATTTACATACTAACTTTCCCAACAGAGTACACACTTTAATTTTGGGTAAGTTATTTTATCACAAATTTATATTTCTCTGTGTGTGTGTATATTTATGTCTGTAACAGAGAGTACAGGTGTGTGTGTTTGTTTGTGGTTTCCATTCATATTTATGTGTAGGCACAATATCTGTTGAGCTACTCTTTAACTCTTCATATTCTTTTGAGATGGGTTCTCTCCAGGAACAGGAGGTAAGCAGGTGACTGTCAAGCTTCAGTGATATTATCTCCAATACCCACAGTACTGGTATTGCAGGTACAGCCTTGAACACAGATTTCTTTTACATGGGTACTAAATCTGAAGACAGATTTTCAGATTAACACACAAAATTCTTCCTCATTAAACCATCATTCCACTATCCTATTAGTTTTTAAAATGAGATTAGATACATATTTTGAAAATTAGAAATATCTTTATACAAACATGCATTTGAGTTTTCCATTTATTCTACCATACACGGAGAAACTTTCTTCTCTTATTCTTGCATACTTATATTTTAAATAAACATGCAAGAATATTATTCTTAATAAATAAGAATATTTATTCTTGTTTTAAATATTTTCTTATTTTAAAATTTCATAAAACATTTTGTTATATTCATTCTCCTTCCACAACTCCTCCTGGGTGATCCCTAGATTCTTTACTTACCTAACCTCCTGTATCATTCTCTTTTAAAAAATGGTGTAGAATGATGAGATACTCCCTGTTCCCTGAGCTGCACTGGGCAGTCTGTAGCTCTGCCTACATTTCCAGAGACCTGCTGGCAGCAGGAACATTAACCTTTGCTTGCATTCCTTGAGTCCTGCCAGAACCAGGGACCTCAAGGTAAAATGGCAGACACCATGCAGGAAGAACTGTAGTGGGCAAGTGAGCTTCCTGGAGACAGGCCGCCAGCTTGCTCAGCTTCTGGGGGGGCGGGGGGGGTTGTACTCTGCCTGCTGAGGCACAGCCCCAGGGTTGATCCTTGCTACTGATATGCTTTCTCATGTTTGTCATTGCTATACTCCTCATTTATTAGGGCTGGTATGAGTGGATACTTGAAGACCCTCACTGCATATAGCATGGTATGATTACTCCCTGTGTGATTTGCTCACCCTAGTGAGCAAATTTCCTGTAGATCAACCTGAAAATGGACTTACATTAATTAATGCTGTTTAGGTGAATTAAGGCATTTATAGAATCCCTGTTTTGATTCAAATCATTGTAGGAAGAAGATTTAGGAGATAGTTTTAGTTTTTTTCCAAAAAGTTGGAAAAAAGTTAGAATAAAAATAGAATGTGTCCCTCCTCATAGACTAGTAAGGGAAGGCTAATATATAAATGTATAATAAGGAATACAATAAAATTTTGTAAATTACACTGAGAAGTAAAATTTGCTTGGCACAAATTTGTGATCAAAGAGAAAACATTCATTTCAGGTTGAGGATGAGGCCACAGGTGTGCATTATGATAAAACAAAGCTGTGTGAAACACTTTTAGGATATAAATGAGCTTATATAATGCAATACTGCTTCAAACTTACTATCAACATCCTTCTATAACTCAGATTTTGTGTAACATTTTATCTATGAAGTAACTTTTTTCTTGCATTGACTTAGTTAGGGTTTTTCCATTGCTGTGAATAGAAATGATAAGCAAGGCAACTCAAAAAATGACAACATTTAATTAACAATTACAGAGGTTCAGGCCATTTTAACCAAGGCAGGAGAGTATGTCAGCATCTAAGCAGGCATGGCATAGGAAGAGCTGAGAATTCTACATCCTGATCTGAAAGCTTCTAGGAGAATACTATTTTCTAGGAAGCTAGGAGGAGGATTTCAAGGGCTACTCTCACAGTGACACACTTCCTCTAACAAGGCCATGCCTACTCCAACAAGGCCATACCTTCAAATAGTGTCACTCCCTGAGTCACAAATATTCAAACTACCACAGATTTCTTCTAACATTCATCAGAACAGCTAAGATCAAAAACTCAAGAGCTCATGCTGGCAACGATATAGAGCAAGGATAATACTCATCCATTGGTGGTGGGAGTGCAAACTGGTACAACCACTTTGGAAATAAATTTAGTGATTTCTCAGAAGACTGGGAATATTTCTACCTCAAGATACAGCTATATCATTCTTGAGTATTTACTCAAAAGATGATCTACCATATCACAAGGGCATTTATTCAACTATGTTCATAGCAACTTTATTTTTAATATCCAGAAACTGGAAACAACCTCAATGCCCTTCAACTGAAGAACAGATAAAGGCAATGTGTTGCATTTACACAGTGGAATAGTACTCAGCTATATAAACAAGGAGATCATGTTGAAAGCATATGGATGGAAATAGAAAATATTATCCTAAGTAAGGTAACTGTGGTGGTTGAAATATGCTTGGTCCAGAAAGTGGCAATATTAGAAGGTGTGGCCTTGTTGGAGGAGGTATGGCATTATTGGAGGAAGTGTGTCACTGTGGGAGTGGGCTTTGAGACCTTCCTCCTAGCTTCCTAAAGACAGTCTGCTCCTTGGCTTCCTTTGGATTAAGATGTAGAATTCTCAGCTTCTCTTGTGTTATGCTTGCCTGGACAAGGCCATGCTCCCACCTCGATGATACAAGACTGAACTTCTGACCCTGTAAGCCAGCCCCAATTAAATGCTGTCCTTTATAAGAGTTGCACTAGTTACGGTACCTGTTCACAATATTAAAACTGTAACTAAGACAGTAACTCAGAGCCAAAGGACACACATAGTATGTACTGACTTATAAGTGGATATTAGACATAAATATAGGATAACTATGCTACAACCTACAGACCCAAAGAAACTAAATAACAAGGAGGACCTAAGGATTGATGCTTGAATATCACTGAGAAAGAGAAATGAATTAGGCTTCAGGGGTTAATGGAGGGAGTGAAAAGAGTGGGAGAGGGGCTAAGGAGGGGAAATGAAGGATTAAGTGTGGGAAAGATGGAGAGAGAGATAACTGGGAGAGAGAATTGGGATTGGTGGCGGTGACATCTCTCAGAAAATCTAGAATCATTGAACACAGAAACTCCTGGGAAACTATGATGGTGACCCTAGCTAAGACTCTTAGAAATAGGGAATTTGGAACCTGAAATGGCCACCTCCTGTAGTTGACCAAGACTTCCAAAGGACAGATGGGAACATCAACCTACCCACAAAACCTACAACCCCAAATTTGAACTGCCTGCAAGTTGTGCAGCAATAAAAATAGAACAGAAATTGAGGTAGTGGCTAACCAATGCTAGACCAATTTTGGATCCATGCCATAAGAGAGAACCTACCACTGACAATATCAATTCTATTATTGTATACTTGCAGATAGGAACCTAGAAAATCATTCCTCTGAAAGGCTTCCTCCAGTAGCTGATGGAAACAGATGCAGAGACCCATAGTCAATAGGAAGAATTCAGGGAATCTTGAGGAAGATGAAAGGAAGCTTGAAGGACTCATAGTGGTCAAATGATATCACAAGAATACCTACAAAATCAACTAACCTGGGCTACAGGACCCAGAAATGGTGACCCACTAACCTAATTGCATGCATGGTATATAGGATGCCCCCCTACACATATGTAATGGGTGTGCAGCTTGATCTACATATGGGATCCCTAACCAGTGGAGCGGAGACTGTCTTTGATTCTGTTGTCTGTTTTTAAACTCCTTTCCCCTAACTGGGCTACCATGTCTGGGCTTAATAGGAAAATATTCACCTAGTCTTAGAGTAACTTGATATGCCAAAGCAGGTTGATATCTAAGGGAGGCCTCCACTTCATTGTGGAAAAATGGGGATGGGGTTATGAAGTGGAAACTTCTCATTTGTTTGCAAAGTTAGTTATGTCAAATGATGCTTTGCTAGGGCATACCGTTGGAAGAATGTTTTGCTGGAGCAGATACATGAAAGAATGTTTTCCTGAAGCAGACACAGGTAAAAGGATATTTTGCTATAGCAGAAACATGAAGGGACCTGGGATGAAACAGTATAAATATGACCCCACAGACAGTGATAGAGAGAGGACATCGAACATTGGTTTGGTCTGTTCTACCTTGCTATTCTTTGCTAACAACAGGTTATGCATTAGTTCACCTTACATAGCATAGTTGACCTCTACTGGTAGTGACACCAGAGAGTAACTTGCCAAATACCTGCTTTTGAGGTTCCTCCTGAAACAGTTTGCCACTTCTGTGGCCTCACCTCAGGCTGGTTGGCAAGTCTTTCTGTTTCTTCAGGAATAAACCACAGCTGCTGGTTCACGCCTGGTGTGTGCCTGCTTAGAGGACTGGACTCTAGCTGCTTGTTCCTGTGTGGTGTCTGCCTGATTAGAGGATTGCTTTACAGCTGCTTAGTCATATTTGGTGTTTGCTATGGGAATGAACTTTTAACAGAGACAATTGAGCTCACCCCAAAGAACTTTTGCTGAATAGGTCCAATTCCCCCATATCTTAATAACTTTTCTCTTCCACTATCTCTGCTGGGTGTTTGGCTAGAGGAGAAACTGAACCCTTATTAAAAGTAAATTCCAAAAAATATATGCCTACAGGCTGAGAGGGAGGAAATGGGAAGAGAGAAAGGAGAGGAAGCTATGATTTGGGTGTAAGGTAAATAAATTAATTAAAACCTGAAGAATATTTTAAAAAGTTAAGAATAAAAGATTGAGTGTAGTTTGTACTGTCTCACTACTCCTGAGGATGAAGCCTGCCCTAGAGAGTGGTTGGTACACCCACTGGCACTTCACTAAAGAAAATTTCCCCCAGCAACTATAATTATATTATTATATAATATAATATGTAAAAAACATAATTGCAAATATTTTCTTTACTAGATATAGGAATTTCTGGCCACTTACACTACTCAATAACGGAATTTTGTCTGACATGTACTTGTGTAAGCCTTGCATATACTGACATAGCATTTTTGAGCTCATCGTATATGTGCTTTCTTTGCTGAGTCTTGAAAGCAATGATTCCATGAAACATCCATGACTGCCACTTCTTTAATCTTCCTGCCTTCTCTCTCTCATAGATTCCTAAACTTTAAGGGGATAGAAAAATAACACATCCCATTTCAGGCTGAATATTCTAAAATTCTCTCATTCTCTGCATATCAAGCAGTCGTGGGTTTCTGTGTTTTTACCATATACTGCAAGAAAAATATTTTTGATGAAGTTGAGCAGTACACTAATTTATGGGTATGGACTATGTCCTCTTACATCTTTTTCTTTTCCTTTTATTTGTATTTATTCACTTTACATCCCTCTCACTGCCCCTCCTCTCATTCACTCCCTCTCTCCCTCCCCTTGTCATCTGACAGGGTGGGCAGTTCCTGGGTATTCCCCACTCTGGCATATCAAGTCTCTGGAGGGTTAGGCACATCCTCTCCCACTGAGGCCAGACAAGGCAGCCCTGCTAGAATAACATATTCCATAAACAGATACCAGTTTTTGAGCTAGCCCCATTCTAGTTCGGGACTCACATGAAAATCAAGCTACACAACTGTCACGTATGTGCAAAGGACCTAGGTCCAGCCTGTGTATGCTCCTTGGTTGCTGGTTAACTTTCCGAGAGCCCCAAAGGTTCAGGTTAGATACAGAGATATTTATTTATTTATAATATTGCTGCTCTATTCATAATAGCTAGAAATTGCAAACAGACAAGGTGCCAATAATGAAAATTTGACACATTTAGAGAATGACCTATTATTCAGATGTTAAGAAAAATTAAATTTAAAACTAAATAAACTGGCCTACATGCATCTTGAACATGGTAACAAAGACTGAGAAAGCCAAATGTTGCAAGTCACCTCTAACATGTGCATTTTAGATTTTACCATTTAGATATTGTGTGTTTCACTTATAATACCCAGTGTTTAGGTAGGGAGAACTTCCAATGAGAGGGAAGTCAAACATGATATTTTAAAATTACAAAAAGAAATTTAGAATAGGAGATTTAAATGGGCTAGAGGATAGGAAGGCATGGGTATAGCAGGGTATTATTTTGGTTTCTGCTGTTGTGATAAAATATATAGCCTAAGTAACTTGGGGAGCTAAAGATTTCTATCACTTTACAGCCTAATGTACATAATGGGGAATTCAAAGCAGGAACCTAGAAGCAGGAACTGAAGCAGAAACTCAGAGGAATACTGCAAGCTTGCTCCTTAAGACTTGCCCAGTCTGACTTCATATAAATATACCAGTCCCTGCCCATCTGTCCAAGGCTAGCCACTCAAATGAATTAGCCTCCCCACATCAATTTATCAAGAAAAATGCCCTTACAAAGTTGCCTAGAGACAAATAAGACCTTTCCTCAATTGAAATTCTCTCTTCCCTGATTATCCTGACTTGTGTCAAGTTGTAAAAGCAAGCAAGCAAACAAACAAAAAACAAGCCCAACAAGACATTATCATTAAGATAGACCATTTTCTTTCTTGTTTATCTTTTGTGTCTCATATTAGTATCCCAATATAAAACACAGTGTAACTTTCCAAGTTTGACAGTCTAACAAGTTTTAGTCTCATTAAAAAAAAATAATCCACATTTTCTTAAAACATTTAGTTTCTTAATGTGGTCTCATATAAAATAAAAGGACAAAAAAAGAAGTTAAATACTTATTCTGAGAGAGAAAGTCCAGAGCATAGTTACAATCAAATTAAAGCAAAACCAATTTTCAGCACTGTATGTTTTCAGTGTGTGATGTCTGGTAACTTCTCACAGTCACCTGGCCTTGTCTTGTAGACTCAGGCAAGCTCACCTGCACAGCAACTTTTGTTGTCTGAGAACATCCCATGTGCCTGGCATGTCACATATACTGGGGTCTTCAATGAAATTACACTGCACCTTCAGTCTCTCCTGAATATCTTCAGGGATAATGGAGAGAAACAGGCTTGACACCAATCCTGGAGTAATCTAATTTTTCATGATCAGTCAGTAAAGATAGTGATCTCAGCACCAAGAAGAGCACTTGGAAGTGGTTTGCAAAGGAAACGAGCTAGACCTAGGTGAAGACAGAAGGATCCAGAGAATGAGAAAGAGTCAGATTAGAACATATTGCCAAAATTAGTGTGAGGCCAGGCAGAGCAATTCAGGCAGAACACAAGAGACATCAGAATAAAAGAGACAGCTTGGCCTAGGTCTAGGGATAGGTCGTACAGAGAAAGCAACAGTTTGAGGTCACATTCTCAACTATGAATTCACACTTCTTAGGTACGACTCTCATCTCATCACTCGAAATAAAAGCAACATTTACACATTGAAATGACTTTTCATGCTTTTTGAAAATTATCCTACTAGAAATGAATGCAAAACACCCATCATAGAAATAGTGGACTTCAATACAGACCAATGTAGTCTATCAAGTCAGGTCATGAATGAAAGAGCCTAATTAAAATGCAAAATACCATTCGGTGTCAGCAGACTCTTAAGATTTATATGCAGGAAAAGGGTCTAAGAGTGAGTAAACTAGGAGAAGCAAATAGCATGAATAAATATTGACTGACTAGCTTTAAAATTTGATGACAACTATGACCCTACATATCAAAGAAACACAACAGGACATATAAAACAACAACAATAATATACAGACAGGTAAAAAAAGTCAATGAAAGAAATAAAAAGAGGGTAAATTTAGAAAAAAGATGTGGCAGACTAAGAGTTACATTCATTGATTTTGTGTAAACAATTTTTTTTAGTCCCTAATTTTTTCAAAATGCATTAAATTTGTACCTTTATTTTATGTTGATCATTTTATATGGAGCTCAATAAAGCTATATAAATTAGTTCACTTCCCAAATTATAAATACTCTCCTTACAAAAAGCATAATGATTCAAATTATTTCAAATTCATAATTATTCAAAAGTTAAAAATAGTATTTTCGGGGCTGGAGAGATGGCTCAGCGGTTAAGAGTACTGACTGCTCTTCCAGAGGTTCTGAGTTCAAATCCCAGCAACCACATGGTGGCTCACACCCATCCGAAATGAGATCTGATGCCCTCTTCTGGTGTGTCTGAAGACAGCTACAGTGGACTTACATATAATAAATAAATAAATCTTAAAAAAAAAAAGAGAAAAAAATAGTATTTTCAAAGGTTTCATGATAAATCTCATGATGATAAACTTATTTAAGTTTCTCTTGTGAAAATCCCGGGGAATGACTTCAACATATTTCTAAGGCAGATGAATGGCGTCTCAGAAGTAGCATTTATGGAGCCATTTTATTGTACACAGTCATGACTAAAGGAATCTGGAATGCACAAAAGTGAAAAGATGTGCTAATTTCCTCCAGCTTCTAAAAGTTACTTAGAAGTCCTTTGTTTGATGCTATTTTGATTTTTGATGTTCATAAATGTTAAGAAATAACAGCAGAATTTAGATGTATTTAAAAAAATTTCTGGGTCTGGAGAAATAACAGTTAACAGAAATAATTTTATGGAGGATCATGATTTGGTTACTAACACCCACATGTCTGCTCACAACTGTCCATAACTGGAGTTTCAGAAACTGCAATAAACTCTTCTGGCCCACATGTGTACCAGGTATACACAACATGCACTTACACACATGTAGGCAAATAGACACATACAATA
The DNA here is from genome assembly GCA_036184795.1 of Tokudaia tokunoshimensis. Lineage (NCBI taxonomy): Eukaryota > Metazoa > Chordata > Mammalia > Rodentia > Muridae > Tokudaia > Tokudaia tokunoshimensis. The sequence continues at coordinate 19,533,431 of BTHU01000003.1, forward strand.
CAATACAATACAATAATAATAATAATATAAAAACTGTTTTAAGGATCAGTGTCTTAGAATAAAACCTTTCCTTGGTTTATTTTGAGACTTTGTTATTTAATATTTTTCTGCCCCAAAGTACTAATTTCTGACCAAATGCATAATAATGTGTGACTTTAAATTTGAAGGCTTTATTTTACTTATGAGAAAATAGTGATCTCAATTCTTTCCTCTCTATAAAATACATTGTTTGATTTTTTTTATTATTTGAAGAATTGATACTTTTATTGTCTTAATTTAAAACAATGGAAAATATCTATTATACTTATAATAATTAAACATTTTATTTTAACAAGCTTAATTATGAAAAATAGTTTGATTCATATTGACAGATACTAACCTTACCATTAACTTCTCCACAATAAATAATCTACGAATATTTTTTTCTTGTGGTATACAGAAACAATTTCCTTTGTTTATTTGTCCAACCCTTATCCATAAATATTAGTTTCACTTACAAAATTTCACAAAAAAATGTGCTCATTGTATGAGCAAAATTATTTGCAATTTAATATCATATCTTTTCCAAGAGAAAAACGTCAAGTATAAATAAGAGTTATTTAATCAGGAAGGATGGGAATAAATGCCAATGTTAAAACTAGTAACTGACTCACTAGAAGATACAGAGGATATTAGAACAATTCTAGCTGTGGTGTGGAGAGTGCTATTGTATTTGCCAAAAATTTTCTACATAGATGCCCTCCTTTAATCCCCACACTTTCCTGGTTGTGATTTTGTGAAAGGTCAAGTTCATAATCAGAAAAAGAAGCAAATTCCCTTCTTTCATTTACTATTGATACTGCATTTTATTCCATGAAGGAATTCAAGTGGCAAGCTAAATGCTTTCCTGAAACCTTGAGAGAATGCAGTACACCTGGGATATCAGCTCATGTTTTCTGCTGTAGGTCATGCTTTGAGGTTGGAAAAGTACATTGAAATGTTTGCTTTAAATAAATATCTTACCAGTAGTGGGTTCTGGCAGCTTAGGTTCTTTATTCCCTTAGCTGTGGGGGAATCTAGTGCCAATGGGCACTAGAAGGAGGTGTGAAGGGAACATCTCAGTCTCATGGCTGCTCTGGAACCAGGATGGAAAGAGAAGAGAGAATGAATACATAGCAGTATTAATCACAGGGGTGGCCACTGCATTAGGATGGGCAATGAAGATTCTGCTGTCAAAGATGATTATTTCCTACTTTTATAATTGTATTTATGACTGCACCAAATATAAATTTCTTCTCTTTTTAAAAGGCCATTCAGAGACTGCCTCACCTAGCGATCCATCCCATCTGTAGACACCAAACCTAGACACTATTGGTGATACCAAGAAGCACATGTTGATAGGAGTCTGGTATAACTGTCTCCTGTGAGACTCTGCCAGAGCCTGACCAAAACTGATGAGGATGCTCACAGCCAACCATCGAAATGAGCACGGGAACCCCAACGGAAGAGTTAGGGGAAGGACTAAAGGAGCTGAGGGGGATTGCAACCCCAAGGAAGAAAAATATCAACTAACAGAACTCCCCCCCAACACCCCGCGCCGGAGTTCCTAGGGACAAAACCACCGACCAAAGAGTACACATGGAGGGACCCTTGGCTCCAGCTGAATATGTAGCAGAGGATGGCCCATCAATGGGTGGGGAGGCTCTTGCGCCTGTGGAAGTTCGATGGCCCAGCATAGGGGGATGCTAGGGCGGTGAGGCTGGAGTGGGTGGGTGGATGGGGGAGCACCCTCATAGAAGCAGAGGGGATGATATGAGAGGGTTGCGGAGGGGAAACTGGGAAGGGCGACAACATTTGAAATGTAAATAAATAAAATAACCAATAAAAAATAAAATAAAATAAAATGTGGTACTAAGGGGAATCTGATACCCGCTTCTGGCCATCTAAAGCGCAAGCACACCCTTGGGATTTGCCATGTTGTCCCATGATGGTAGATGGTGATCCTATCACTAAGATCAAAAATTTAAAAAAAAAAAAAAAGAAAAATCCACTTAAAATTGGGATTTGTGGTATACTTGTTAAACACTACGAAGCACATCTTTTAGCTAGTGAGTTCCCTCATTCAATAAAAGAACTACCCGTTATTGGCCATTGCTAACATTTAGTATATTTATGCTTTTATTTAATTTGTTAGATTAATGACAATATTCTAATACATATTTATGCTTTCATTTGATTTGTTAGAATGGTACACTTTTCCCATGAGTACTTACTTTAAAATATGAAAATTTCAGGTAGAATAATAAGATGCAGCAAAATTGCTTTACAAAATCTCTAAGTATTGCCTGTGATTTACAAATGACATGTTGAAGTGATAAAAGTAGGATTTTATTGATAAATCAGTGTAAGCTTATTACTTTAGTTAATGTTAATAAATGACATTATTAATAAACATGTTCTACTGTTTTCCTTATATACCATTTTACAGTTTGCCACTTTGAGGAACTGGCATATGGACATGCATTTGTGGAGGATAGAACTGAGTGTCAGATGTCTTGGTGTTAGAGTTATGGGCAGTTAGGAGCTGTGAGACATGGTAGCTGGGAGCCGAACTGTTTCTCTGCGAGTAAAGTATGTGCATTTGACTGAGCCATTCATCCTGCCCCAGATGTGTGCTGTTTGTTGAAGGCATCATAAAATTTAAAACTTGATCTCTTCTAATAAAAGGTAATTTAATCAAGACAATCCAATGTTTAGTTCACATGGATCCAGAAACCATGAATTAATCGATCATTTATGTAAAAAAAAATTCATCAAACATCAATACTGAAAACAGGCAGTTATTTAGTGCAAAACTTTCTGGGCTTTTGAAATGATTTTGTAAGGAATTCCATGTCATTCTTTGAAAGTGAAACTACAATGTTATATTCCTTTTTTTCACAAATCCGTACATGAATACTTACCATAAAATGTGCATTCTTCATATCTATATGTTATCTATCAAATTCATTCAAAATTTATTTCTCACCTAATAAAAGTGATTATACTAGAAAAAACTTTACTGAAAAAATACTTTTTGGATGTGCATATAAAAGAAAAGAGAGAGAGATTCATTCTAACCTAAGTGATAAAGAGTTTAAACATGTGTTTTTTAGCATAAATATGCAAACACAGACACACACACACACATACACACACACATATACACACTACTTTTGAATATAGATTGTATTGTTGGTCCTACTTCTTAAAATAGTTTATGAATTATTACTCCCTTATTGTTGTTTCTATAACTGTCATGGATCTTCAAAAAACCTTGTTGTCTCAAAAGATACACTCCTGATAATATCCTAAAATACCATAGTGAAATTTTGTGAGGTTTTTTTCTTTCTAGCTAGCAAAGAGCAAAGGAGAGGTAGATCAACCAGCAGATTAGTATTCAGAATAAAATAAATTTTCTTGTTACATTAGACTTTAGTTCATTAATTTCATAATATTCTTGGGTATAAGTTTGAATTAGTTTAATAATACACTTAAACTTTTACATACATGTGCAACAGAATAACATGTGTTATTCTTCTGATAGTATAAGCAGTATTCATTAAAGCAACTCTGATTGTCTTTTGCCACACAGGCATGACTTCAGAGTTGTGACAGACTTTTACGAGATCACACATATCCACAAATAGTTATACGTGAACAGATAAGTTTAATCAAAATAAAAAATGATTGTTTCTGATATATTGAGGGCATGACTACTTTGCAATCTGTCCTCAGAAAGTGTTTAATTTAGATTCACGTGCATAGCAGCCATTTAGCTTCACATGTGTAGCATCCATGAAAGCTTATGAAAATGTAAAATTTGTGGACACCAATGCCACCTTCCTAGTTCTATCATTGCATTTACAATCATTCCTTGTTTCCAAACAGTGGCTAAACACTCAGTGGCCAAAATGCAGGGATTTGGAGTGACCAACAGGACACCCCTCTGGAAATACTGCTTGAGACCTCATTATCTGTCCAGCCATGATTCAGTCTGAGATTGCTTGTGCTCAGTCCTTCTTTTCTTTTTCCTCTCTGTCTTTGCTGGCACTAGCCTTCTCTGATCTATGAGCTCTCCCTTTGTCTTCTGTTTTGTAGCCAATAATTATACACACACCTAAACGTTCTTGACATTTTCTTCTCACCAGCCTTTAGCCACTGTGTACCCCAGAAATACTGATAAACAAAAGCACAGAGAAAAGATGATTGGATGGTGTCTATGCAGTAACCCTGTCAAGGTAATGTTGCATTTTCATATTCTTTCTAGGTGGTACATTCACTAATTTCTCTCTTAACTATAATTCACAGAATTTAGGAAACCTGATATCATACTTAGAAATCCTATACCTCACTCAGTTTTTCCTGTCTCTGTCCACCATTTTGACAATATTCAGTAACATTGAGCTTCTTTCTCCTTCCACAGTTGCATCCCTTGATTTCTGCATGCCTATCTCCAACCAACTGCATCTAATGATCTTTCTTCCTCTTTCTCCACTTCACCTATTGGGTCACCTTAGTCAATTCATCTACCTTACAAACCTCCCCTCTAGTTCATAGGTTTTATCTCCAGTCTCACATGCTTTCTAGCTGCTTAAACTGAGAAGTATTATATAAGTTTAAATATAACTATGCATATAAAATACCATATAATACATTCTGTGCATTCCATTGCTGTTTAATAGCTGATTTTTATGAAGACTAGACATATTCCTGTGAACAATGTTTCATCTGATCACTCTTGTCATTCATTATCTTTTCACAGTACAATGTGTGTTCTCAGTGCCTAGCTGTCATCAGTGAGACTCTAGGTTCTCAGATCACAGGGACAGACACTTATCATATTTGAACTCTCAGTGCCATGGCTTTCACTAAATAATTATTTGTTTAATGAATGAAGAAAGACACAGCTAATTGAGGAGACATATGCATGCTCAGATATGTATAATTCAGTTAGAGAATTATTTAATGGAATATAAATTACTTGCTCCTCTCTGCAGCAAACAACTGCATCTATTCATGGACATGAAGACAGGCATTTTAATGTCTTGAATGTGAAATATCTTTGCCTTTCAAAGTGAGTGTTAGTTTTCCTCACTCATTATTTCTTATTATTTCAGTTTTATTCAGTTAACATTTTGGTAAGTCTCAAAATGGATATATTAAATTTGATGATTTATAAAAAATAAATGATACTTTTATTGAAAACTTGCAATCCATTTCCTAGTAATTTCTAAAGTTTCATCTGAGTTCTAGAAATATTTACTTTGCAGATGATAAAAGAAACCTAGACTTTTAATATAAAAATCGCTTTCTATAGTTTAGGATATAAAATTAGTAACTCTTACTTCTCATAATCATTTTATAATTCAACACTCCCTCCTAAACCATTACTTTTCAAGTATCCAACCAATAATTATTAAATGCATTAGATATCAGATATTCTTCCAATGTCCACAGTGTGCACTATAATATTTCTTAAAATGAATTCATGATTTTACTGGAAATGTTCTATTTTCATAAAGTTTTCACCATTATCAACTTAATTGACCCCATACTTAATATGAATAACTTAAATATTATGTATATAAAATATGTGAATAGTATTGCTAATGATTTCTATCACTGTTTTAGTTTTTTACTTTATATATGACTTAGTTCTCTAATAATATTTTTGCATTGAAAAGAATGGGTTATTCATTTAAATAGCTCTTTCCTGACCTACTTAAATGATAATATGTGCCTATTACAACAGTATGTGTTGCTTAGAATTTTAAAGATAGATCAGCCTCAAAAAGGATACAGAAGACAGTAAAAGAACAACGGTTCTTTCCCTATATAGTCCTTAGTATCTTTTAAAAATAGATCAAATGGTGTGGATTACCTGGAAACATTTAGGGGAACTCAGGTAGGGAAGAAGCTGTAAGAACGCCTGCCTACATCTTCAGAGGAAGGCTCCTGGGAAGTGCAGTCAAGTTTTCCTGTCCACTGCCATGAGACTCCAAGTCAGATTCACTGACATTCCTAATGGCACTTAGGCCTTGACAAATCTGATTTATTCTGGAGTTTTTCCTTTGCTTCCATAAAGAAATGGCGGATGTGGTGACTATTAGTCTCTATGTCTCCAGAGCAGCGTCTCCTGCTGGGAGCAAAACCTCTGATTAGCAGGATCATATATTTCTTTCAGAATCAATCTCATGGTTTTGTTCTATGTGATGTCCTCCATCCAGCAAATCTCCAGACTCCCATTTGCTCAGTCAAGATTTCTGGCTAGACAACAATTCAATTCATTAAGGAGAAAGGTCCACCTCTGACTGAGGGAGAGTGGGGAGACGTCGCCTACTGAAAGAGACTGCAGACCTAGCAGTTTATAAGTTAAGGAAAATTAGAAGTGAGATGTGTCATTAAGTGTCATCGCACCTAATAATATCTAAAGCTACATAATGTTCTTTGCGCCTTTAAAATCGAATCACGATGCAACGAAAACTGTTCTCTGTGCTAACACATTTCTTAACAGTTTTATTTCTGGGTCTGTTTCTTTTAAATCACAGCCCAGTAGTTTCTTCCAGACCACTGCAGTTAAGTTGACAAACATTAGATGTTTCTAGCCAAGTCTCATCTTTCTCTATTCTTTGGAAACTGACTGGGGTTTGTCTCCCACTGTATAGTTGTGGTGCTGGCTGCAGTCCTCATGTGGAACGCTGATGCTTCACGCTCTCCACTGAGCCCACTGTCTTCGTTTGCTGCTCTCCACATAAGAGAAGTTCTAGTTTCAAAACATTTTTAGAAGATACCAAATTATAAACTAAAATGTTATTAATCCCCCCAAAACAGTTTTAAACACTTAATTTAGCTCATCTAATAATATTAGCTGCTAAATTAGTATCTTCTAGAAAACAATAATGTACAACTCTTTCCTTCTTCCTCATACCTAAATATTAATTGTTGGATTTTTTTTAATTGAAAAACATTTAAAATTAAGCATGTTTTCTCAGTGGCATGAAAGTTCATTGTATTTAACTTATTTTACTGAAAATACCAAAGTTTCTTCATGACGTACATTTTTAGGCATAATAAAGATCATTCTTATTTATATTGTTGTTTCCAAAAGATTAGAGTGTTCAAGTTTTACTAATTAATTGTATAATAGGAATTTCATTTGGCTAGTAATCATCAATATCATATTTATGTTGTGTAATAAATCTGGTATAAATAGCATAGATATATCAGAAGCTTAACAAGGAAAATGAAACGTTGGTATTTTAACTTGGAGGTATTCATATACAAACCACTTATGTGGTTACAATTCTGAGCAACAAAGGTTTCCTCTGGTTAAGATCCCAGTAGGTATTTAGTGCAGTCAGATTTTAAAATGCAGTATCAGCCATGTACTATACTATCTCATTGAGTTTCAACTTGCGTGTTATAGCACTCAGGGAAGTTGAATATTTTAACTGCTTGTCTTACATTAGTTTTGACAATTTGATGCTTTTGATATTCATTCTATAATCTATGTCACATTATTACTGTAGAGTATTAATTATTTTATATATAAATTCAATAGATAATTTGCAAAATTATCTTAGTGCTTGGCTTGACCTTTTATTTCCAAAAAGTGTTAAATATTGTTAGTTTTCAGGATGAGTATTGTTGCAGGAAAAACTAAAAACGAACCGCCAAGTTCCTGCACTCCATCCAGCTACACTCTTCTGGTCAACTCTGCTGCCTTCATGGCTAGCCCCATGCAGTGACCAATCTCAGTCTTCCCCATACAGCCTCAGTGCCACCTGTACCCTCTCAGGTATAATCCCTCCGCGGTCACTGGTCATGGTCCCACCTTCCAGTAACCCAGTAAAACAAAATTCTAGAAACATAATTAATCAGTCAGATTTATATATCAATAAATTCTCAACTCATAAGATGTCCACACAATAATTTCAGGGCCAATTGATAATAGTACAAGCTGCCCTCCTAGATCCGACAAGCTATCCCAATTGTTCTATCCCTATATGATATTCATAACTACCTGTGGCTATTTAAAACCACACAGGATCTTCTTCCTGTCTGTCCTCCATCTTGCTTCCTCTCTCTCCTCTGAGTCTCTCTCTGTCTCTGCAACTCTTAGCTCTGCCTCCCCTTCCCTGTCCAATCACAGACCTCCTGCTGTACTAATATTTTAATGTAATTGGACAGGGGAAATCCTACCACAGATTATGTCTTTTAAAAATAGTGGTTTTATAGACATTTGCTAATAGACATGAGGTCATACAGACTTAGTAATATTTTAGAGTATTTATCATTTCACATCATATTTTATATCTATAATCTATTAATCCATTTTGAATCAATGTTTTATAAAATATTAAATGTGAGCCACAATTCATTTTTTTGTATGTTGTCAAATTTCCTAGCATATTTGTTATTAAAAGGTCCATATATTTTCAAAGGATAAATGTTAAAACTTCATCAAAAGTCAACAATTTTTAAAACTCAAGTTTCTTTTTTTACTGAAAATATACCTTCTTTCATACAATATAATCAGATTATATTTTCACTTTTACCAACTCTTCCTGGATCCTTCACAGGTCAGCTTTTAAACTTTATTATACATTACTAGTTTTTCAAATTATCTTTATAGAAGTTTAAATTACCTGGTAAGAGGGGTGTGTGTGTGTGTGTGTGTGTGTGTGTGTGTGTGTGTGTGTGTGTCTGTCTGTGTGTGTGTATTTACTTGATTTTTTACCCTTGAACCTCTTAATTAGAATTATCTTGGCTACTCTAAATGCTTGTATTCTCCATGTGAATTATAGAAATTTATTCACTGTATAAATTGGTTGATTGGATATTGAACAGTATTATTTTTTATCTTTACATTAAATTAGAGACTTGTCATCTTAAATGCTTAAATCCTCTACTTCATGAACACTGTGTACATTTCCACTGACTATATGTCCTTTGATTTATTTCATGAGTATTTTGTACCTTCCAGCAATCACATTCTGCAAATGTATTGAAAATGAAAAATGATGCAACCACTTTTTGAAGACTGATTTCTTACTAGGGGTTACACATGCATTTACACAAAACTTTTAACAAAAAAACCCCAGAGTCTCACAAAGCAGTTATGGGTACATTTATAGCTACTATATTCAGAATATCAGATGAAATTGAGCAAGGTGTCTTCAGCCTGTGATAGAATGAGTAAACTAGCAACATCTGTATAATGGATTGCTTTCTAGTAAATAATAGAGCCAGAAACTCATTTACACCAGCTCATCTGTTGCATTGAACAGGCAAAGCTCACAGCTGGCCTAAAGCACAATACATCCACAGTGAAGAAGTAACCAAAACTATTTACAATGATGTTTATCAACACAAAGGAAGATGAGGGGGCTTCTATTTCCAAAGAGGAAATTATTTGAAGAAAAAAAAACAACACATGAATCATATAATAGAATATAGTCTCCCAATATAATCCATACTCTATATCAGCGGTTCTCAACTTTCTTAATGCTTTGATCCTTTAATACAATTTTTTGTGTTATGCTGATCTCAGCCCTTAAAGTATTTCTGTTGCGACTTTATAATTGTAATTTTGCTAATTATGAATTATAATGTAAATATCTGATATTCAGGATATCTGATATGCAACGCTTGTGAAAGGGTCACTTTCACCTCCCCAAGTAGCTCCCAACCCACAGGTTTATAGCCACTAGTCTTTACTGATACTAAGTTGATGACCAAATAAAAACTGGGGTCAATGCAATATATACTTCTTATATAATTCCTATCAATAAATGTAGAACACACCAAAAAGTCGAATAGAAAACCACAAGTGAATGAAAAAATTACTTGAAGCCAAATAAAAAGCTGAATACTTGAAATCCATAAATATATTTAACTGTAGTCATTCTGGAAAATCTTTGGTATTCCCTCCCCCAAGAAAGAGAATTTACAGCATTTGCAAAGCTCTAGCTTCCATTCCCTACTTGAAAATACCTACATACATGAATATATACATATACATACACATAAATGCATATAAATAACACACACATATATTTATATGTACAACTTACACACACATATATACATATATATGTAAAACCCCTTTCTTTGAGGGGGCTTTAGCCTTATTGATTCACTTCTTAAAGTAGAAATGGGAGAAATTGTCAGCAATACAGTAGAAGAACCCTATATACACACCATAACTAGGAGACTGCTAGTTCATCTGGACTAGACAATGGTCTGGTACCCTCCTGACATCAGGCAATGAGAATAGGCCACACATGTGTGGTCTCTGGAATTCGGTCTCCCAATATGATCATGAGGCTACCACATAAATACCCAGTGATGGTTATTTTATGCAATTCCTGATAGGTTATCTTTGAAAAATGACAAGTTCATAAATAAAATAATGTGGCTCAGTGGTTAAGAGCACTGATTGCTCTTTAAGAGGTCCTGAGTTCAATTCCCAGCAACCACATGGTGGCTCACAACCATCTGTAATGGAATCTGATGCCTTCTTCTGGTGTGTCTGAAGAGAACAATGGTGTACTCATATACATAAAATAAATAAATATTAAAAAAAACTGACACAAAGGCATGAAACCCAAACACAGTGTGCCTTTCTAAATAGAAAAGTTGATAGAATTAGAATACACTGTATTTTGGTTGATGCTTTAGCTTTTAATGTGGTCGTTTAAGATTTGTTTTTAGGAGAACAAATCCCTCTGAATCTACTGAGTAAAGCTCATATTAACTTACAGAGAATGAACCAGCAAGCATGGGGCCTGGCATGTTCATACCAGGTCCTAGGGTATATAATTTAGCTTTCAGCTGAGTATTTTAATGGGACCCCTGAGTGTGTGAATGAGTGGCTCTCTGACTCTTTTGCCTGCTCTTCTGGGTGTTTCCCCACTGTTGGGTCACTTTTATCAGACTCAATGGGTTGATTAGTGCCTTATCTTTTTATATTTTATTTTGTTGTGTTTCGTTATAGTCTCTTAGAAGCCTGTTTTTGAACTAATAAAAGAAAGAAAGGAGTAGATTTACAGGGCAAAGGGAGATGGGGTGGGGATAGGAGGAGTAGAAAGAGGGAAACAATATATTAGGATATATTGTATAAGAAAGGAATATTTTTAATAAAATAAAAAAATTAAATTTTTCATCAGGAGAATATTTGTGTATATATATCTTGAGATTGCTCTCCTGAGGCAGTCAAGGAGCTAATGAACAGAGAAAATCAGACCAATGAGGTAGTATCTCACCTATGGGCTGAGATTCTATCAAAGCTACCTCCCCATGAGCACCTTTCACTGAAGGGCTGAAATAATGTTGGAATTCCAGAGGATCTCACTGTGACAGACAGGTAGACACTGCAGAATATCTTTACAGTCTACATGGGGTGTGAAATCATTTACTTGATTTATTTTTATTTTGTGGCAAGTCCTTTCTTTAGTGGTGACATTTGAGCAAAGAGCAGAGAAGCAGACATCAACCCAAGACTGTGAGGAGAGTTCCATCAGTGTGAAGGTCAGTGGAGCTGGTGAATTAAAAGAAAAATAGAATGTGATCTTTTAAAAATAGCATTTTTGCAGATGATCAAATCAAGATGAAACATTTGTGGTAGAAAGTAATGTAACATGACTGATGCCCTTGTTAAACTGACTGAGCACAGAGTCCAGCGTCCAGATAGAACTGGCTGATGCAGCAAAAATGTGAACACTGGAGTTAGATGATGACCAATGTGGAACTAGTTACTCAGGAAGGAGGACAGCAGCTCCTTTTTACCACAAAGCTTCCTACAAGAGGATGTTTGGTTGATGTGGTTATTTTGAACTTCCTGCCTGTAGAATCTTGAGACAACAAATTTCTGGTGTTTTGATCACCTGGTTTGTCCTCCTTTACTACATCAGTGCTGGGAAGACGCTTTTTAAGAGTCATAAAATGATCAGTGAAAATATGAAAAGCTGCACTATCATTAAACTTTGAATTAAAACATAACATTATTTTCAATGATTAGGGATTTTTTTAAATGAGATTACCTCCAAATGGGCACTCTTACACTGTGAGTGGGAGTGCAGATTGCTAGACTTAATGTTCATAAAGATACACTTAATGTATTGTAGCACTTAACACTGCAATTGGTATATTGTAAGAACACAGTAAGTGATAGCTGTAATAAATGGTGCAATTATACATCTGTATTAAAATTATACATGCTACATAATGATTGTGATAGCAATAAAGTACCTCTAGATGGAAAGTTGGCAGCATGTTTCAAATCAGTTAATACACAGAGACTTTGGTGTATCAATTTCCGCACCCAGGAAAAATACGCATTTTTCCATTTAATGGGGCTTTTTCTCAGGATGACAAGAAAGACATTAGGAAGGAGATGATGAAAGAAATAAAAGTATAATATGAGAGAGAAAAATGTTTGGGATGTAGAAAACAGGGAGTACAATTTACATGATTTTCTTTCACTTTTGATTTTCTTTCTTTGGAGGTGATATTTGAGCAGTAACCCAAAATGAAGTCAGCCAATGATAGTTAGGAGAGATCAGTAAGTGTGACCAATCAGCGCAAAAAGACAGATGAGATCTCTTCTGTTGTGCGTTAGTGCCGCCGAAGTGAGGAGAGCAAGAGAAGTTCAAGACATACGCCTCAACACCTCCCCTCCCAAAACCCCATACACTGAAACACAAAAATACTCAAACACACACATCACACATACACATACATTCAAACCTACACACACTCACACACATCTCTCTTACACACACACACACACACACACACACACACACACACTCAATCTCACATAAAACACATACACAACATACCACATAACATATACACACTCTGAAATGCCATACACTCACACAGACACATACACACACAGATACACAAAAATATTCAAACACATATTCACACATATGCTCAAACACACACAAACTCGAACTCACACAAAACACATGCACAACATACCACATAACATATACACACACTCAAACACCATACACAGATACACTGAAACACCGAATGCTCAAACACACACGCACACACACACATCACACGTACACATGCACTCAAACACACACTCACACATCACATACACTTAAACACACACACACTCAAGCTCACACACACAACACACACAACATATATACAACATAAGCAGATATGACATATAGACACTCAAACACCACACATTCACACACACACACACAAATGTAATCTTCATAACCACTCACCAAGAGACCATATTTGAATGCCTACAACTATTTGAGTGGCAGAACTTGTGCTTGTGTCTGCAGATTTCCTCATCTACTGAAAAGCAATTATCCAGATTATACACTTTATCATATGAAATGAGGTGGAAGTGCTGAGGCCCTGGTGGAAGGATGCCTTCTTAATATCTCTTGATTTACAGAGCTCTCCAAAGTTTTACAAAAGCGTAAAGAAATTCATTTAATATGCAGACAGACATTCACAAAATAGAATCACAAGGGATATGTGTTTTGATTTTGGTTTCAAAGATTTATTAGAAATTACCCCAGGGACAATAAATAGAAATCAAAAAAGTCATTTCTGGGCAGAGAAAGCAATAATGCATAACTCCAGATATTGCTCAAGGATTAGATTTTGGACAAGGAAAACAGACAGGAGACTCTACAGATACATAGCTAAATTCAGGGATACTGAGTACAGCTTGGGTGGTGTTTCTGTGTATCGACAATAAAACATCACAAAGAAAGCAGGGAAGACTGTATTGCTGACAAACTACACATTGCAGATGAGGAAGAACTAAGCTGGAGCTGACCTATAAGTCTTATTTCTGAAGACCAGCTATCATGGCACAGGAAGGAAAAAGCAAATAGTATTGCTATCTAGCTATAAAGCCTATGCACCACTTTATTGACCAGCTGACCAAGATACCCACAGTGGCCAATAATGGAGTAAGCAGGTTTGGTTGTGTCCATGAGGATGCATTGTAGGGATGCTATGCACAAATGTAGGGAATTTTCAAAACTGTAAAAGTAGGTTAAAAATAAAAACTCTAAAGCCCCAAATAGTTTTTTTCTATTAATCTTTAGACTAATACAAATGTTAATAACATAAATTTTGTGCTTGTGTCAATATGAATTTTGCTTAAATTAAAATTCATCATAATAGTAGTGAACACACATTAGCTTCCGACATTTCCTCTCTAAATTAGTTTTATGTACACACTCATTTTTTTTTGTGACTTCCACAGTCTATATAATAAGAAACATCCTTATTTTCATTTTAGAGATAAAGCAACTGAAGAAGCAGGTCCTTTCCTAAAGGTTATAATAAATAAAAGTGTGGGAGAAAATTGTGGATTTTTTACATTTATTGGAAAAAGATATAATATTATACTGAAGAGTTGTATGTGTTTTCAAAGGAAACGTACCAAAAAAATATTTCTATGTGTCCTGCAACATTCTGTCTGACCTTTGTCTCATTCTCACTTGATTGAATGCTGAAAATAATATTGAACCTAAGCAAAAAATTTTCAGAGCATCTTTATTCTGTTCAGGAAATTAGTGCATTGATCTTTGGTGATAAATGAACAGTCCACAAAAAATCAAAATCTGTCATATTAATTTTAGTCTCTCTCTTTCCCTCTCTGTCTCTGTGTATATACGTGTTTGTGTGTGTTTGTGAGTGTGTATGTCTGTATGTGTGCATGTGTGTGTCTGTGTGTGAGTGTGTATGTGTGTGTGTGTGTGTGTGTGTGTGTGTGTGTGTGTGTGCCAAAAAGTGAGGCAACTGAATTTATTTTCAACACTGGCAATTAGCTGAAAATAGAGTATAGAGCTCAACCTCCCTGAACTCTGGGAAGAAGTGGCTGTGGAAAAATGGGTATTCTTCTTCTACATTTGACATTTTAAAGCCTGTTTTGAATTATTCTTAAAGAAAATAGGTATAATGTGCTATCATATAAAAATATGCACTGAGGTATTATTGCACTTTAAAAAATTTGAAAATTCCAAAGAAATATTAATATATTTTTACTATTTTTTATGAAGAGAAAAAATAGTGATTGTTACTAACACAAAATCAACTGCCATAAAAGAGGCAGCATTTGAACAGTTACAAAAGAATACTAGTATTGCACTCAATGATATTCTAATATTGGACATACTGCTGCATTAGGATGTGAAGGAAGTCTGTCTATGGGAGAGGTCAGAGGTGAAGAGAGGAAGCCCAAGAGGTGAAGAGAAAGTGGTGGAGGATGAAAGAGGACAGGAGAGCTATCAGAACGATAAGAGAGGGGCAGGTACATGCCATGAGAATGCAGTCCATATTCTATCAGATTCCATGGCTCCCCACCTAGTAGAATTTACATCTAACATGTATCAGGATTAACGAACAGACTTTTCACACCCAGATTCCCCTTTCTCAGGAGTTCCTAGCCTTAGAGTATTGTAGCATCTCCTTCCTCTTCTTTATCAGCCCATGTTTTTCCGAGATTCGGCAGATCCCACAACTTTAATGCTTAAAAGTTTCAAGCTTAAAAGTCTTCTACTGCTTTTCTTTGAATGCAAAAAATTACTAGGGTTAATGAAAATACATGTAGATAAAATTTTTTTCAGTTGTTGCTTTTAGAAAAAAATTACTAATCAACTCAGCATGTTATGGTACCAGTGCATCTTTCACTTTCTTTGATTTTTTTTCTACATTTTTTATTTACATTCCTAATGATTTACCCTTTCCTGGTTCCCCCCTCCCTGAAAGTCCCATAAGCCCTCTTCCCTCCCCCTGTTCCCCATTCAACCCCCTCCTGCTTCTCTGTCCTGGTATTCCCCTACACTGCTGGAAAGAACCCAGATGTCCCTCAACTGAGGAATGGATACAGAAGATGTGGTATATTTACACAATGGAATACTACTCTGCAATTAAAAACAATGAATTCATGAAATTCTTAGGCAAATGGTCAGAACTGGAAAATATCATCCTTAGTGACATCTTTCACTTTATAAATAAGGTATGTTAGAATTAAAACAATTGCATCATTTCTTTCCCTCTCTTTTCTTCTCATGTCATTTCCCTCTATTCTATCCTTGTTTCCCATGCCCTGTCTAGGCTGTTTCTCACAATTTGACTGCTTCTTTACATTTCATATCTATCTATCTATATAGATATGAAATGTATATATATATATATATATATATAGTGTGTGTGTGTGCATGCATGCGTGAGAGAAAGAGAGAGAGAGAGAGAGAGAGAGAGAGAGAGAGAGAGAGAGAGAGTCAAACAGCAGAATTCCTGGTCCTCTGACTCTTACTGACTCTTGCTGACTCTTAGTTGCCATCCTACTTTTGTAATGATCCCCAAGCTTAGTTACAGAAATTTTGTTGAAGGTGTATCTGTTGGGCCTCGACTTCCCAATGTCCATTTATATCTTCACTGTCTTCAGTTGTGTTTTCTGTAACAATCTCCGTTTACTCTAAAGAGATGTTTCAGTGATTAGAGAGTTGTACTTACCTATGTGTATAGAGATAACATTTTAAAATATGGTAAGGAAATAGCTGGTACTAGGAACTGACCTAGGGCTAGGGACATCTTGGATTTACAAAAGTTTTTCATTTAATATGAGGGAATTTTACCTTGGCACAGTAGAATAATGGCATTTAGAAGAATGTTAAATATACATTACAAAAGGCATGCCATTACAAATTTGACAGAGACACTGAAGTATGCTTACGCGTTTGAAAAGAAGTCAACTTGTGGTATCAATTAATATGCTGGGACCATTAAAAGACATAATAAATGCCCGATTGATAAAAATAAGTTCTTTATAATAAATGGCAAGCTGTCACGATTTTTAGAATAGAAAACAAATGGAAATATGAGAATGTGACCTTGCAGAAACAAACATATGTGTGTTGTTATTATGGGATTGCTGGACAGGTTAGAATGTAACAGTTTCATCATGAGGTACATTCCCAGTCTCATTCTCCAAGGTTGAACTCTGTTGTTCTCCTCCTCCTGGTCCTTCTGGTTCTCGAAGCTCTTCTACTTCTCTCTGCAAACTCTCTATGTGCATAGCCAACTCAACTCTGCAAACTTTTCTAACAGAAGAAAATTGTTGGGTTTCCCATTAGACTTTTACAAAATAGTATACATGAAAATTATGAAGCAAAACCAAAAACATCCCTCTGGGTGCAGGTCAGGATACCACTCAGCGGCAATACTGCCATATTGCTGATCTCCTTAAGTGACATTGCTAACCCCTTATAATCTGCAGTTTCCTCCATATTAGATGCAGTTACCCATTATGCCTAAACACATATGTTGGGTACCTACCACCTGTAACTTTTTAATATTTTCAGTACCTACTTTTAATGATGGTTCTTAAATGCTTTAACTTCCCTTCTAGCCCACTACCTACCTGAGGTAGTGGAAAAGAAAGGATATAGGTGAAGTGCACCTGTTCAGAAATGGTTCTTTGCAGCAAATCCCATCTGCAATGTCAAGAAATCAGCAGTTCAATTCACAGGTCAGCAGCAGCGGCAGCTCAATCTACTCGCAAACACTTCACAGATATACCAGTAGTCCAATTCAGTAAGGTCAGAACAGCAGGAACAGCCAGACCTCATCCAAACAAGTATGAGTCAGCCAAAGGGTCCAGGACCAACAGGGGGGCCTGGGAAGTTCTCTGTTGTGTCTCTCTCAAGAAAGTGAAGATCAGTGAAGATGTGACAACAATAAGCATTTAGCTATGCAAGAAAGCCAAGCTCAGCCTCCTTCACTGTTTCCTCCAAATATCATGTATATTCCATAGGTCTTGCCTCACTATGTGTTTTGCCTCAGCAAGTCACTCTGCCAATTGGCTGGAGTCCTAGGAAGCAGAAAATAGAAACAAGACCCAAATATCGGAGTACTGACAATGTAACACAGACTAATACATTTCTTAGAGAAGAGTTCTTCATCACATGTGCTTTCACATGCTTGCTTTAGCAAAACATCACCATCTCTGTCCTCAAGCTTTACTACAGAGCAATAGTGATAAAAAGTACAGAGACAGACACATTGATCAATGGAATAGAATTGAAGACCCAGAAATAAAACCACAAACTTACTCACTGTATTAGTCAGGGTTCTCTAGAGTCACAGAATGTATGTGTAGTCTCTATTTAATTAGGGATTTTGTTGATGACTTACAGTCTTTAGTCCAACTCTGCAACAATGGTCAACAGCACCTGTGGATGGAAGTCCAAGGATCTAGCAGTTGCTCAGTCCCACAAGGCAAGCAGGTGATGGAGAGAGAGAGAGAGAGAGAGAGAGAGAGAGAGAGAGAGAGAGAGAGAGAGAGAGAGAGAATCTTACTTCTTCCAATGTCCTCATGTAGGTCTCCAACAGAAAGTGTGGCCCAGACTAAAGGTGTGTATTTAATCCCATTCCTTTAATCCCATTTGACTTTGAATTTAGAGATCTCCCTATCATAATCTTCTGTAATTCACAGCCACCAAGCTTCAAGATCTCCATGTCAAGATCCAGGTCAGAAACTTGTATCACTCAGCCTCCAGATTAGAATAGCAGGTAAGCCTTCTAATTCTGGATTGTTCATTCCAGATATAGTCAAGTTGACAACCAGGAATAGCCACTACACTCACACTTGATTTTTGAGAAAGAAGCCAAAATTATACAATGGAAAAAAGAAATCATCTACAATAAATGGTGCTGGATTCACTCACTGTCTGTATGCAGAAAAATAAAAATATACCAATATTTGGTACCTTGCAGAAAGTTCAAGTCCAAGTAGATCAAGGACCACAACATAAAACCAGATACACTGAATCTAGTAGTAGAGAAAGTGGGAAAGAGCCTTGAACTCATTGGCACAGGGGGAAATTTCCTAAACAGAACTTTAATGGCTCATACTCTAAGATCAATAATTGATAAATGAAACCTCATGAAACTGGAAAGCTTCTGTAAAGCAAAGGACATAGTCAATAAGACAAATTGGCAACCTACAGATTGGGAAAAATCTTCACTAACCTCACTTCTGGTAGAGGGCTAATATCAAAATTATATAAAGAACTCAAGAAGCTAACCACCAAAAATCAATCATCCCAATTAAAAAAAAAATGAGGTATAGAACTAAACTGAGAAGTCACAACAAGGGAATCTCAAATAGTTGAGAAGCACATAAAGAAATGTTCAACTTCATTAGTGATCAGAGAAATGCAAGTCAAAACGACCCTGAGATTCCACCTTACACCAATCAGAATGGCTAAGATAAAAAACTCAGGTGACAACACATGTTGATGAGGATGTGGAGAAAAAGGAACACTCCTCCATTGCTGGTGGGACTGCAAACTGTTACAAATACTCTGGAAATCAATCTGGAGGTTTCTCAGAAAATTGGAAATAGATCTACCTGAAGACCCAGCAATAACACTCTTGGGAATATAGCCAAAAGATGCTTCACCATGCCACAGGAGCACATGTTCCACTATGTACATAGGGGCCTTGTTTGTGATAGCCAGAAGCTGGAAACAACCCAGATGTACCATGACAGAAGAATGAATATAGAAAATGTGGTTTATTTACACAGTGGATTATTACTCAGCTATTAAGCATGAGGACATCCTGAGTTGTGGCAATGGATGGAACTAGAAAATATCCTGAGTGAGGTAACTCAGACTCAGAAGGACATGCATGGTATACACTCATCAGTAAGTGGATATTAGCCCCTCCCAAAAGTACAGAATACCCAAGATATAGCCCACAGAACTCAAGAAGGTCAACAAGCTGAAGGGCACAATTAAGGATGCCTCAGTCCCACTTGGGAGGGAAAAGAAAGCAATCACAAAGGGGAAGGGAGGAAAGGACCTTAGAGGGAAAGTGAACTGGAGGGGCTTGGGAAGAGGGGTACATGATCTGGTATTGGGTGGAGGAAAAGGACTGAAGCCCTGAGGGCCAGCAGAAAAAATGGAAACAGGCAACCTCAGGATTAGGAGATTTGGGGGACAATCCATTATGTACCTTAGACCTGAGAGGTGAGAGACTCTCAGGACTCAAAGGGAGGGACCTTAGATGAAATGCCCTACAGGTGAGGAGAAGAAACTTGTAGAGGCCACTTCCAGCAGAGAGACAGGGCATCAAGTAAGGGATGGGGTTGCATCACAGAGTCAAATCTCTGATTCATAATTGTTCCTGTCTGAAAGAACTACAGGGATGGAAATGGAGAAAAGCCTGAGGAAAAGAAGGTCCAGTGACAGGCCCAAAGTGGGATCCAGCTCAAGGGGAGACCCCAAGGCCTGACACTATTATACTGAGGCTATGGTGTGCTTACAAAAAGGAACCTATCATGACTGTACTCGGAAGGACCCAACAAGCAGCTGAGTCAGATGCAGATATTTGCACCTAAGCCATGGACAAAAGCAGCTGACCCCTATTGTTGAATTAGAAAAAAGCCAGAAGAAGCTGAGAAGGAGGGGGATCCTGTAGGAGAACTAGCAGTCTCAATTAATCTGGACCCCGAGATCTCTCAAACACTGAACCACCAACCAGACAGCATACACCAGCTGATATGAGGCCCCCAACATATACACAGCATAGGATTTCTGGGTCTGGGTTCAGTCAGAGAAAATGCACCTAACTCTCAAGAGACTGGAGGACCCAGGGAGTTTAGAGGTCTAGTGGGGTATGGGGTGGGGGTGTGGGGACATCCTCATGGGGACTGGGGGACAGGGAGTAGGTATGAGATGTGAAACAGTCGGAGTGTGGACCAGGAGGGGAATAAAATCTGCAGTGTAAAATAAATAAATAAATAAATAAATAAATAAATAAATAAAAGATAAAAAAACAAAACAAAAGAATAGCTGTTGCTTTTTCAGAGGAGCTGAGATTGGTGTCCTGCATCCAGATGGTGGCTTACAATCATCTGTAACCAATACATATGCTTGCTTGTACTCTATTAGAAAAGGAAGCAGACATAATTACATTTTAGTTAAGGTATTTTTTATAAAGAGAGACTGAAATAAAAATATGCACTAAACCGGCAAGGATGGCTAAATGTGCAGGAGAGCTGAGGCTAATGATTTGCAATATTACACTGTGACATTTAGGTTTTTCTTCATGAGTCATATCATGAAATTACTCATAAATGTGTGGATATTAAAATTAATTCAAATGTATACTGCCACACATGCATCTAGATGACCCAACACTAAGAACACATCTCTTTTAATTGCTCAGGAATGCTGATACACACCCAAATCTACATTATTTTGGGGTGCTGCCAACTACAACTATATGCTACCTAGCAATAGTTGTTTTATTTTAATTATTTTGAAGGTACAATTTTTAATGAGAAAAAGACAAATACATTGTTGATTCCCCTATGTCTGAGCATTTTATTTCCAAATTTCCTTAACAAATAATCTCAGAATGTGAAGATATCAAACTGGAAAACTGATGCTTTTACCCAGTGCCCAATTCTTACTGATACATGTCATCATTTAATTTGACTTTAATTTATAAGCCAAGGAATCCTATTTTCTTTTTACATCAAATTTTGAGGTCACTGCAAATTTTCTTTGCAGAAAATCTTGTTTTCCTATGTTTTAAGGCAGTTCTAGATGTGTTCACTAGTATTGTTCACTGATAACAATATCTCATCTTCACAACTTTGGGACCATTTCAGATAGTGCCAGATACAAGGGTGCTACAGGTAGTAGAAACAACCTAGATGTAGAAGTGAAATTTCTGTGAACTCATGCTTGAAGTCAAAAATTACTTTAGATGAATGTAACCTTTTGCATTGTTTTATTCTTCTGCTAAACACAGAAGTAACTACTTTCTTTAGTTACAGTGCCCAATATTTTCAGAGGTAGTAGGTTTTATGCTGAAAACTTAGCAAAGTACACTTACCAATGTTGTGATTACTTATGACTTGATGACAAGAAAACCAATACACATATCTCCCATATTTTTAGACCATAGTATCATGCTATCACATGGGAAACTTCAATAAGTGCCTCAATCAGGATCCTAGGCAAAGTATGGAGGAGTTAATGAAGGCATATGCTGGAGGCAGAACAAGGTTTATAAATCAGGTTGTCAGTAATCCCTGCACTGTTCTAAATTACAGACCATATGAAGCCCTGAGCTGCTGCAGGATGTGTTCAAATATGAAAACAAGGAAATCCCAGATGTGATCAGATGCTGGAGAGAACGATCCTGAAGAATGTATAGATCAACAAGGATTCAGAGGTACTTCTTCATCCCTGAAACAGCACACACATAAATGGTAGTATTTTCAGCCTCTTGCTGCTCAGTCAGGTATACTGTATTGGGGCTTTTCACAAGAAACAAATGTTTCTAAAACACTCATTAAGAGATACCTAGAATTTCCGAATGGGAGCAACCATTGGTTTACTGTTGATTTAATGTCTCCTTTTAGCATTAATCCAGTGCTGGTGAAATAGGATATGGAGATGTCTTTGCTTTTTAAGTAGTTTTCCTTTCCCTTAGATATGTAAGTTCTTGCTTTCTTCTGTTCCAGGAAGTGTGTGACTCATTACACATAGTCCCTTGTCTTCACCTTTAGATACTAATTGGAATCTACCTTCTAATTCTGAGAACCTAATATAGTCTATATTCTTAAGAGCTGACTGTAAACAGAAAACCGTGGAGAAATCCTCATTCTGTCTGTTTCAAGGTAATTTGTGGTTAGGAGAGTTTCCAAAGTTCATTCAATTAAAATATAATGAGATTTTAGATCAGTTATGAAGAAGAACACCATTTTTCCCTAGAAAGGGATGTAAGGGAGGGTCAAGTTTCCTCCTCTCTTTGTTGGAGATCTAACAAGGGTGTCCTCTGAGCTAGTTAAATGCTTTACTACTCTGTACTGTAATCAACAGACCCAAAGCCAAATAACAAGGAGAGCACAAAGGAGGATGCTTGAATCTTTCTCAGAATGGGAAACAAAATACATATTGGAGATCAATGGAAGGAGGGAACTGGGTGGAAGAATGGATGGGGAAAGGACCAGAGAGGGAATCATATGTAGGGAAAACAAGAGAGAGAGAAGGGAGATGGGCTGGGGTCTTCCCCAGACCAGGAATGGGGAGAGGCTCCAGAGAGTCTAAGGGAGCAACTCTAGCTAAGAATCTTAGCAATGGGGTTTATGGATCCTGAAGTGGTCACTTCTGTAGCCAGGCAGGAATCCCAGTGAAAGGATAAGGACAACAACCTACCCACACAGCCTTTTTCCAAAAATGTGTCCTGCCCACAAGAAATGTATGGCAGATTATAAGGCAATGTCCAACCAATGACTGGCCCAAATTGAAACCAATCCCATGGGTCTCCAACACTATTAATAATATTCCTTTGTGCTTACAGACAAGAACCTAACATAATGGTCCTCTGAGAGGCTCCACCCAACAGTCAATAAAAACAGATGATGAGACTCATACCCAAACAGTAGATGGAGTTCAAAGTCTTACAGAAGAGTTGGGTTAAAGATTGAGGGACCTGATGAGGACAGGGACTACACAGGAAGACCAACAGAATCAAATAACCTGGGCCCTTGGAGGCTCCCAGGGACCAATTAACCAACCAAAGAGCAAGCTCAGACTGAAGCTATGTTCCCTGTACATATGTCGTAGATAATCAGCTTGGTCTTCATGCATACCTCCAAACAACTGGAGCAGGGGCTGTCTCTGAGCCTGTTGCCTATCTGACTACCTGTGGATCCAGCACCTCTAAATCGACAGACTTGTTTGGCCTTAATGGGAGAAGATGTGTCTAGTCCTGCAGGAATTTGATATGCAAGGTGGGAAGTGGGGAGGGCAATGTTGGAGGTTGATACTCAGAGGGGGGCTTCCATTTCTAAGACAAATGCAGGAAGAAATTATGTGAAGGGGTACTAGGAGAACCAGGGTTGATATTGGGATGTTAAGTGAATAAATAAAAAAAAATACAAATGAAAAAATTTCTTTACTACTGAGCTATACAACTCCCTGTTTTAAAATTACCTTCAAAACAAAATGTTTTTTCTATATATTTGTTTGTTTGTCTGTTATTTTTTTACATTTTCTTAGCCCAAGACAGTCTTAAAGGAATCCATGCTGCCTACCATATGTCTTCACTTCAGTATTAGTATATTTTAAAAAACTACAAATGAGAACAAATTTGATTTTGCCCCCCCCATTTCCCATGTTATTTCTTTTCATCCCCTTTATCCTGTTATGTTTAACTTTTACAAACTATTTTTGGTTCAAAAGCTCACAAATTAATTTTCGTTGAGTTTCTGAATATTGTAAGCATGAAGTGACAAGCCTTCATTTGCATAATGTTAGGAGGTACAAAATATCTTATCTAAGTGCTATTTGCTCCCTTGAATTTAAAATATTGCTATGTCCCTGACACTTAAGCTTCATAATGGTTTGACTAATCTCTACAAAATTTTAATTGTCAAAGTAATTTAAACTAGATTCAACTGTCTCGGCCGTTAGTCCTATGAAGACTTGATGCACTAGTGTAGGGGAATGCCATTACAGGGAAGCAGGAGTGGGTGGGTGGGTGGTGGGGGGGTACACCCTAATAGAAGCAGGGGTAAGGGGAATGGGAGAGGGAGTTCCCGGAGGGAAAACCAGGAAATGGGCTAACATTTGAAATGTAAATAAAGAAAACATCTAATAAAATGATTCAAAAAAATGAAAAGATATTCAAGACTGGTTAAATTGGCATTACTTAAGAATTTATGTAAATATTTACTTCCTGTGGTTCTACATTAGAATACATTTTTCACATTTTTAAGTTATTTTATTAATTTGTCTTTATCAATATTTTTCCTGTATGTGTTTCTGTGTACTACTTGAGTGCAATGCCAGTGGAAGAGGCTGTCAATCTTTTGGACCTGGAATTGTATATGGTTGTGAGATATCACACATGTCCTGGAAATCAAACCTGGGTTTTCTGGAACAAGAACCAGTGAAATTACTGCTGAAACATCTCTGCAGCCCTTTGTATGTATTTTGCAGATAACATCCATTTCATTTATGCTGCCTTATAGAGAAGAAAACAAGGAAATTCTAGATATGGGTAGTGGGAATTGAATTCGGGTTCTTATGGCAACCACTTCATCAAGTGATTCATCCTGAATGTTGCTGGTGATATTGAGATACTTAAAGAATTCATTAAACGAAGAGTATATAAAATCATGACAGCAATGACTCTGATACATTTCTGTAAAGGTGAATGCTTAGGTTACAAATTATTTTATATTTTTAAATTTATCCAAGTAAAGATAGAACTTATGATATAAATTCTTAAAATTATAACTACAAGATAATTTCTATATATACATATATGTGTGTGTATATGTGTATATGTGTGTGTGTTTGAAAATTTCATGACTAGAAACATGCCATTGATTTTCCTTGTAAAGTTAAATAATAGTTTTCTAGTATCTATCTTAATGATGAGCTCAGAAAGCATACGTACACACAACATTATATGATGAGAAATTAGTCTTTAGAAATACATACATTTGTGTGTATAATAATAACAATTAGTGAAAAGGGATTATGAATTTGAAAGAGAGAATGGAAGGGCCTATGTGTGTGTACTATGAGGAGAAGGGAGAAATGTTATAATTATATTACAATATAAAAATAGAACAAAAAAATAAATATATAATCTGATTTAGATTTTAAATGAGATAGGCTTTTTACAAACTAATATTGTCTTAAAACAATATTCATGCTACTATAGGGAATAAAATATAATTAAAACTACAGGCTTGTACATAATCATCACAGACCTTTTCTTGACTGAGTTTTCAAGGACACACAGACTTGCAAACAGTGGCTGTCCCAGTCTGGTTTTCTGTTGTTGAGATAAAGCACTGACTAAAACCAACTGTGGACAAAAGGGCTTATTTCTGTTTGTTCCCCTCTTTCTTTCTTTCTTTCTTTTGTTCTTTCTTTCTTTTCTTTCTCTGTCTCTCTCTCCCTCCAGCCATACCTCCTTCTTTCCTTTCTTTTTTCTTTCTTTCTCTTTTTATTTTTTCTTCCAATGCTAAGGTTTGATCCAAGGGTCTTGTGCATGCTAAGCAAATACTATACCTTTGACCATCTATTTGGCTTCCCTTTAAACTTTTGTTTTCTTTCTATACCTATTATTTTATATATATTACATATATTTTTTAAAAATATCTTTTAATTGAAATAGAATTATTTTATGCCCTCCCTCTTTTTCTTCCTCAAGCTCCTCCCATTTTTCCCTATCAAGTTTATAGCCCCTTTTCCTTTGGTAAATATTATACATATTATAGATAAACAGTATTCTGAGTCACTTTTGCTGATTATATATATATGTGTGTGTGTAAAATTTATATATTTATACACACACACACACACATATATGATTTTAAGGCTGGTAACTCTACATTGGACAATCAATAAAGGAGCTTATTTTTTTCTTATAGAGCTTAAGTCCACCTTCCTAGGAACGCTTACAGTGGACATGTGCCTTTTACATAAATTACTATTTAGGACCATATTCTACATGCATGCACAGAAGCCAATCTGATGGAGGAAATTCTTTAATAAGGTTCTATCTTTTCATACAAGTAAATCAAATACTGAACTGAACATGTTATTTGAGTGAATGTATTTGAGGACAGTGCATTTTCTTTGTGTAAAAATATCCAGAATACATGCACTTAGTTTCCTAATAATTTATGAACTTTAAGTGATCTCTGATTATCAGTCAAATAAAAAAATCCTCTTGTATATTGAACATCTACTAAGTGCATAAAAAATAGCAGACTGTGCCCTTAGTTAAAGAAAGCAACTTATTTTTAAAGCCTTAAGAGTTTCTCTGTGTCCTTGATACTTGGCAAGTAAAACACGTGGTTCAATTTAAGTGAACATGCTGTGTCACTGGGTTTTTAAATAAGAAGGAATAGCAAGAAGACATAATGGAAAAAGAAAACCTGATTCAACAGACACCTCTATATAGAAAGGTCTGTGTCAAGGAGCCTTGGCAGTGAACCAAGGGGCTATGTGAAAGGCAAGGGCTCATCGATTCAAGGCTTTTCCCATTCAGTAGTTAATTTTAATTCATGTATTCATTCACTCAACAACTACTTATTGAATGTCTACCTTGTTATGGGAACCATGTCCTCTTGCCCTCCACTCTCCTCACATGAGCTTTTCCTGAACCCCTGAGGTCCACTGTCTCATGTAATCTTCACACAGACAAATGCATTCTGACAATCTCACCAATCTATCTCACTACAGTTCATCTTGTCAGAATTGTGTTGGAAGAAATACATTTTAAACAAAAGTGAAGAAAATGTCTAAATATTTGAGATCTTTTGTGGTATGAAGCAAGCTCATTTGTAGGAAAAATCAGAGACATAACACAACTTCCAACACACACTCACACAC
Source organism: Tokudaia tokunoshimensis (assembly GCA_036184795.1). Classification (NCBI taxonomy): domain Eukaryota; kingdom Metazoa; phylum Chordata; class Mammalia; order Rodentia; family Muridae; genus Tokudaia; species Tokudaia tokunoshimensis. The sequence continues at coordinate 19,560,898 of BTHU01000003.1, forward strand.
ACACACATACATACACACACACACACACACACACACACACACACACACACACAAAACCCATCAGATTATTTTTATATTATGTAATTCTTTGAAGCATTTATGTCCTTGTCCTTGATGTGTATGTTCACACTGTACCATTATATATATATATATATATATATATATATATATATATATATATATATATATACACACACACACTGGTAGATACCATTTAATTATTTAGTGATTACATATTTTCTACGTGGATCCAGATTTTATTGGATTTCAGTAGAGACCAAAATTACTAGTGTTTTATTTTACCAAATAAAAAATTAAAAATAATTGAATATATGAGCTAAACTCCCCTCCACAAATAATCACCCAATATTCTAACTATGTTGTAACTCTTCCATATACATATATATATATATATATATATATATATATATATACCCAGTTATGCTACCTACTTTCATGAATTGAACATAATTAATAGCCACTTTTTAAATCCTGATTTAAAAAGATATAAATGTATCTATTTAGGAAGAACACAGAGAATACAGAGAAGTTATACTGACATTGAACTACAGTCCAACCTGCCAAGCAAGCAAAGTCTCTTGGTGAAATCATGGCATGACTGCTATACAGTAACCAACCTATTTCTGATAGGATTTAAGGCCTGCTTCAGGAGCATATACTGTAATTTTGACCAAAATTCCATGATTGAGGAAGGCATAGGCCCGGTGATAGAACCTGTTATTGACATTGTTCTAAATAGTCCTTTTGCATTTAGTCAAAATTGTTTTTTTTTCCAAATTTTCCAAACTAATTAATTAATTAACTTTATAAGCTCCAGAATTTATTCCCCCATCCAGGTCCACCCTCCGACTGTTCCACATCCTATACCTCCTCCACAACCCTGGTCTCCACAAGGAAGAACCCTCCCTGCACCCTCCACCCCACCTGACTTCTAAACTCTCTGGGGCCTCCTGTCTCTTGAGGGTTAGGTGCAACGTCTCTGATTGAACACAGACCTGGCAGTCCTCTGCTGTATATATGTTGGGGGCCTCATATAAGCTGGTGTATGCTGCCTGTTTGATGATCCAGTGTTTGAGAGTTATCAGGGGTCCAGATTAATTGAGACTGCTGATCTTCCTACAGGGTCGCCCTCCTCCTCAGCTTCTTTCAGCCTTTCCCTAATTCAACCAAGGGTGTCAGCAGCTTCTGTCCATTGGTTGGGTGCAAATATCTGCATCCGACTCTTTCAGCTTCGTGTTGGGTCTTCTGGAGTGCGATCATGCTAGGTCCCATTTTGTGAGCGCTCCATCACCTCAGTAATAGTGTCAGGTCTTGGGGCATACCCTTGAGCTACATCCCACTTTGGGCCTGTCTCTGGATCTTCTTTTCCTTAGACTCCTCCCCATTTCCATCCCTGTAGTTCTTTCAGATAGGAACAATTATGGGTGAAACTTTTGACTATGGGATGGCAACCCCCTCCTTTAAATGGAAGCAGGAAACCTTGGGAGGTAGGAGATTGGGGGGAGCCTCTGCAGTGCACCAGAGACCTGGGAGGTGAGAGACTCTCAGGACTCAAAGGGAGAGACCCAGCAGGAAGACAAAATTGTTTTCTTAATACTTATGTTTTTACCCATAGACTTAAGTTGTTCTCAAACTTGACTAGTGAAGCTTCCACTGGCGGATGACAGCAGTTAGTCAATGTAGAGACACTTAATTGTTCAAAGCACTGCAAATAAGAGATTAAGGGGTCAGCCCTCAATGGGATATCTCTGTTAACATACTCTGTCAAAGCTCAGGAACCATTACGAAAGAGGATGCAGGAAGAATGTCAGAGTCTGCACCTGGTAACAAGTGCACTAAGTTGATGCCTTCTTTACATCACATGGCAATTGCGATCATCAGCTTGTAGCAACCTTGTTTACCTGCTCAAGACCTGGCATAATTGGGGAAGTTGTTTTCCAGGCCCTTTTACTTATTCTGGAGCTACAGTACAGTAATAGCCACTCATTGAAGGAGCACCATTCTTTTATGAGGATTATTTCATGAACAGCTCTACTATGTCCAGCTGGAAGGCCAGGTATCAGCATCACAACTTGGACACAGCAGAGCATCAAAAGTATGGGGGGGGGACCTGATGCAGTGTAAAAGCATGATATGTTGAGGGTTATATAGGAGGAGCTGGAAGATATAAATGGGGCTTTGGTGATCATATTTTGTGATATACATGTTTGAAATTCTCAGGAATAAATAAAATATAATTTAAAAGAAATATAGTATCTAAATATCTGGAGAGCATCTGTAGTAGTTTTGGTACATAGAACTTTTAAGTGTTCCTCTAGCACCATGTCATTTCACTTTTTATTTGAACTTTTTTTATCATATAGTTTTAGTAAGATTTCTCTTCTTCCCTGACTCTCTACCCAACTTTATTCTATCTACCCATTGATCGATTCATGTATCTATCATTAATCAAAACCATAAATTAGAACTTAATTGTCAAATTGAAACAAGAAGTTCATAGTAAGCATGGATTTCATTTTGTGTTCCCCAAGTACTTCTGGAATAATTTTCCGTTTGCCTGCAGCTATCCATCACAAATAGTTTCTTGGTTATAGATAGGATCCTGTTTCAACTTCTCCATCTCATTTATTGGACCCTTTGTGACTTGAAAATTTGCAGATCTTGTGTATGCTACCACAGTCTCTCTGAGCTCATATGCACATCAGTCCTGTTGTATCTGGAGGACACTGTTTCATTGGAGTTATATATCCCTTCTGGATCTTCCTCACACACACTTTTTTTTAAGTTAAAATAGAATTGAATGTTCTCATTTTATATATTCTGATTACATTTCCCCTTCCCTCAACTCTTCCTAGATACTTCCCATCTCCTCACTCACACAACGTTCTCTTCTCTGTAGAACCATGATCCTTGAGGTTTGGATGAAGCCATTCCATTCAGGATTGGCTGCTCCAATGCCTTTCGTTGTCTGTACCTTTTCCAGTTGTGGGTAACTATGTTAATTACTCTCTTCTGCAGAAGCTTCTCTGGTGAGGGTTGTGTGAGGCACAGATCTGTGAGTACAGCAGAGTCTCATTAGGAGTCAGGTCACTGCCTTGTTCCTTTAGCCCTTTTCTGTGAGACTTCTGCATGTAAGCTGTAACAAAACTAAAGTTTGGAAAGGAAAGAAAGGAGGACAAAAAGAAAAATAAACCTTCCCTACCTGAGTCCTAGTCTAGTGTGGCAACTGGGAGTCCCTGGTAGAAAGCATGTCTGTAGGCTTGCCTCTCCTCACAAGGTACCTCCATTCCTGGGGTACAGAGGCTCTTGCTGCAGACTCAGCACCCTAGTTCTTTCCCACAATAATTTATAGCCCTTTCTTCTAGTATATCTCTATTTCTTTGTGCCATTCCTGGACCTGTGGAAAGACTTTTTAGCACCTTCCTTTCAGTGTGCACTTATTATCTTCCCTGTCCTCCATTCCTGTGTCTCCATAGCATTTCCTTTAACTGGGAAAAAAACAAAGGCAACTTTTATACTAAGAAAGATACAGTTACGTGTGTTTCCTGTAAAACCTCGTTGTGCTATAAGTCAACCCATTTAAAAGTCAACATTAGTGAACCTGAATTATAACTAAATCAGTGCCATTTTGGAATACTGGCAGTGTTCTGGGGATAAGATTTGTGTTTTGTAATCTTTCATTTCATTTTTGCAAAAGTTGTCTGAAATCATTTATGTCATTTTATTCAGGAGGAAACTCCATCTTTAAAAATCCAATGGAGTTGGGACCTCCAGGCTCAGAGACAGATTGGCATAATATTGCTTGGGTCTCAGGGAGCTTGTGTATACCATGCTCCCAAGAGATGGGCAGGTCTGCAGTAACCAATGCACCAGCTCTGCTGTGGGACTTCTGCTCTGCAGAGGGACCCCCCCTCACCACCCCCCCCGGAGAGATCACACACACCTGCACAGGGCAGGAGCCTACCAGCCTCCCTTTGGCAACCTCTGCTCTGGGAATCCACTACGCTGAGCCTTTGGATGTGCAGGGATTACCCAATATAACATCACTTGGGGCAAGGCACATCAGGGCTCCAAAGTCACTCAGGAGCAGGGCAGGCCCCAGAAATCTGTGCCAGGGGAATCCTGGTAATCCAGGGGGGTCAGAAATAGCTTTGCAGACTCACAGGAGGTCCAACCAACAGCCAGTGACAGCAGGACCAACCAACACCAGAGGTAACCAGATGGCAAAAGGGAAACATAGGAACGTTACTAACAGAAATCAAAGTAATATGGCACCATCCGAACCCAACTCTCCAACAGCAGCAAGTCCTGGATACCCCACCACACCCGAAAGACAAGATCTGGATTTAAAATCACTTCTCACGATGCTATTAGAGGATTTCAAGAAGGACACAAATAAATCTAATAAAGAATTACAGGAGATCATGAATCAACGGTTAGAAGCCCTTAAAAGGAAACACAATAATCGCTTAGTGAAATGCAGGAGAACATGGATCAACAGATGGAGGCCCACAAGGAGGCAACACAAAAATCGCTTAAAGAAATGAATCAATGGGTAGATGCACTTTCAAAGGAATCACAAAAATTGCATAAAGAAATGCAGAAGAATATGTGTCAACCAATGGATGTCCATAGGGAGGCAACACAAAATTGGTTAAAGAAATGAATCAACGGATAGATGCTCTTACAAAGGAAACACGAGAATTGCTTTAAGAAATGCAGGAAACGATGGATCAACAGATGGAAGCCCATGAGGAGGAAACACAAAAATCACTTAGAGAAATACAGGAGAACATGGGTCAACAGGCAGAAATCCTGAAAGAGGAAACGCAAAAATACCTTAAAGAAATACAGGAAAATACAAACAAAAGTGAAGGATCTCAGCAAATCCATCCAGGATCTAAAAAAGGAAGTAGAAACAACTAAGAAATCACAAAGGGAGACAACTTTGGAGATAGAAAACCTTGGGAAGAAATCAGGAGTCATAGATGCAAACATCAACAATAAAATACAAGAGATGGAAGAAAGAATCTCAGGTGCTGAAGATACCATAGAAAGCATCTGCTCAACAGTCAAAAAAAATGCAAAATGCAAAAAACGTGTAACCAAAAATATCCAGGAAATCCAGGACACAATGAGAAGACCAAACCTAAGGATTATAGGTATAGATAAGAGTGAAGATTTGCAACTTAAAGGGCCAGTAAATATCTTCAACAAAATTATGGAGGAAAACTTCCCTAACCTAAAGAGAGAGATGCCGATGAACGTACAAGAAGCCTACAGAACTCCAAACAGACTGGACCAGAACAGAAATACCTCCCATCACATAATAATCAAAACATCAAATGTACTAAACAAAGAAAGAATATTAAAAGCAGTAAGAGAAAAAGGCCAAGTAACATACAAAGGAAGACCTATCCGAATCACATCAGACTTCTCACCAGAGACTATGAAAGCCAGAAGATCCTGGACAGATCTCATGCAGACACTAAGACAGCACAAATGCCAGCTTAGACTACTATACACAGCAAAACTCTCAATCACCATAGATGGAGAGACCAAGATATTCCATGATAAAACCAAATTTTCACAATATCTTTCCACAAACCCAGCCCTACAAAGGATAATAGGTGGAAACCGCAAATACAAGGAGAGAAACAACACCTTGGAAAAAACGACATAGTAACCTTCTTGGATCAAACCCAAAAGTAGATAACCACTCAAACACAAAGATAGCATCATGAATAGCAGGTGGCAATGGTCACTATTCCTTAATCTCTCTTAATATCAATGGTCTCAATTCCCCCAATAAAAAGACATAGAATAACAGACTGGATACGTAAAGAGAACCCAGCATTTTGCTGTGTGCAGGAAACGAACCTCAGTGTCAAAGACAAATACTACCTCAGAATAAAAGGCTGGAAAACAATTTTACAAGCAAATGGTCCCAAGAAAAGAGCCTGAGTAGCCATCCCAATATCAGATAAAATTGACTTTCAACCTAAAGTCATCAAAAAAGACACAGAAGGACACTACATATTGATCAAAGGAAAAATCCACCAAGAAGAACTCTCAATTTTGAATATCTATGCTCCAAATGCAAGGGCACCCTCATTCGTAAAAGAAACATTACTAAAGTTCAAAGCACACATTGCACCTCACACAATAATAGTGGGTGACTTCAACACCCTGCTCTCTGAAATGGATAGTTCAGTAAAGCAGAAACTAAACAGGGACACAGTGAATCTAATTGAATCCTTGGACCAAATGGAACTAACAGATATATATAGAACATTTCATCCTAGAGCAAAAGAATACACTTTCTCAGCACCTCATGGTACCTTCTCCAAAATCAACCATATAATTGGTCACAAATCAGACCTCAACAGATATAAGATCGAACTAATTCCATGCCTCCTATCAGACCACTATGGAATAAGAGTGGTCTTCAATAGCAACAAAAACAAAAGAAAACCCACATACACATGGAGGCTGAACAATGTTCTACTCAATGATAACTTGGTCAAGGAGGAAATAAAGAAAGAAATCAAAGACTTTGTAAAATTTAATGAAAATGAAGTCACAACATACCCTAATTAATGGGACACAATGAAAGCAGAGCTAAGAGGAAAATTCATATCCCTGAGTGCCGCCAAAAAGAAACGGGAGACAGCATACACTTGCAGCTTAATGGCACACCTGAAAGCCCTGGAAAAAAAGAAGCAAATACACCAAAGAGGAGTAGAAGGCAGGAAATCATCAAACTCAGGGCTGAAATCAATCAAGTAGAAACAAATAAAACCATACAAAGAATCAACAAAACGAGGAGTTGGCTCTTTGAGAAAATCAACAAGATAGATAAGCCCTTAGCCAGACTAACCAGAGGGCACATAGACAGGATGCAAATTAATAAAATCAGAAACGAAAAGGGAGAGATAACAACAGAAACTGAGGAAATTCAAAAAATCATCAAATCCTACTACAAAAGCCTGTATTCAACACAACTAGAAAATCTCAAGGAAATGGACAGTTTCCTTGACAGATACCAAATACGAAAATTAAATCAGGATCAAATAGACAATCTAAACCATCCTATAATCCCTGAAGAAATAGAAGTTGTCATTGGAAGACTTCCAACCAAAAAAAGCACAGGTCCATATGGTTTTAGTGCAGAATTCTATCAGACCTTCAAAGAAGACCTAACACCAATACTCTCCAAACTATTCTACAAAATAGAAACAGAAGGAACAGTACCCAACTAGTTCTATGAAGCCACAATTACACTAATACCAAAAGCACACAAAATTCCGACAAAGAAAGAGAATCTCAGGCCCATCTCTCTTATGAATATCGATGCAAAAATACTCAATGAAATTCTTGCCAACCAAATCCAAGAACACATCAAAACGATCATTCACCACGATCAAGTAGGCTTCATCCCAGGGATGCAGGGATGGTTCAATATAAGGAAATCCATCAATGTAATCCACTATATAAACAATCTCAAAGAAAAAAAACCACATGGTCATCTCATTAGATGCTGAGAAAGCATTTGAAAAAATTCAGCATCCTTTCATGCTAAAGGTCTTGGAAAGATCAGGAATTCGAGGCCCATATCTAAACATAGTAAAAGCAATTTACAGCAAACTGGTAGCCAACATCAGTATAGATGGAGAGTAACTTGAAGCAATCCCACTAAAATCAGGGACTAGACAAGGTTGCCCTCTCTCTCCATATCTTTTCAATATAGTACTTGAAGTTCTAGCTAGAGCAATTAGACAACAAAAGGAGGTCAAAGGGATACAAATTGGAAAGGAAGAAGTCAAACTATCACTATTTGCAGATGATATGATAGTATACTTAAGTGACCCAAAGAATTCTACAGCTGATAAACTACTTCAGCAAAGTGGCTGAATATAAAATCAACTCAAGCATGTCAGTAGCCTTCCTACAATCAGAGGATAAGCAGGCTGAAAAAGAAGTAAGAGAAATGATACCCTTCACGATAGCCACAAACCATATAAAGTATCTTGGTGTGACTCTAACCAAACAAGTGAAAGATCTGTATGACAAGAACTTCAAGTCTCTGAAGAAAGAAATTGAAGAAGACCTCAGAAGATGGAAAAATCTGCCATGCTCATGGATTGGCAGGATTAATATAGTAAAAATGACCATCTTGCCAAAAGCAATATACAGATTCAATGCAATCCCCATCAAAATCCCAACTCAATTCTTCATAGAGTTAGAAAGAGCAATTCAAAAATTCATCTGGAATAACAGAAAACCCAGGATAGCTAAAACCGTTCTCAAGAGTAAAAGAACCTCTGGGGGAATCAGTATCCCTGACCTCAAGTTGTACTACAGAGCAATAGTGTTAAAAACTGCATGGTATTTGTACAGTGACAGGAATGTAGATCAATGGAACAGAATTGAAGACCCAGAAATGAATCCACACTCCTATGATCACTTGATCTTTGACAAAGGAGCTAAAACCATCCAGTGGAAAAAAGATAGCCTTTTCAACCAATGGTGCTGGCTCAAATGGAGGTCAACATGCAGAAGAATGCAAATTGACCCATTCTTATCTCCTTGCACTAAGCTCAGTTCCAAGTGGATCAAGGACCTCCACATAAAACCAGACACACTGAAACTAATAGAAAGGAACTAGGGAAGTTACTTGAACATATGGGCACAGAGGAGAATTTCCTGAATAGAACTCCAATAGTTTATGCTCAAAGATCAAGAATTGACAAATGGGACCTCATTAAATTACAAAGTTTCTGTAAGGCAAAGGACAGTGTCAAAAGAACAAAGTGGCAACCAACAAACTGCGAAAAGATCTTTACCAACCCTACATCCGACAGAGGGCTAATATCCAATATATACAAAGAACTCAAGAAGTTAGACTCCTGAGAGCCAAATGACCCTATTAAAAATGGGGTACAGTGCTTAACAAAGAGTTCTCACTTAAAGAATATCTAATGGCTGAGAAGCACCTAAAGAAATGTTCATCATCCTTAGTCATTAGGGAAATGCAAATCAAAACAACCCTGAGATTCCACCTCACACCAGTCAGAATGGCTAAGATCAAAAACACAGGAGACAGCAGTTGTTGGCGAGGATGTGGAGAAAGAGGAACACTCCTCCACTGCTGGTGGGATTGCAAGCTGTTACAACCACTCTGGAAAGCAGTCTGGCGGTTCCTCAGAAAATTGGGCATGACACTCCCGCAGGATCCTGCTATACCACTCCTGGGCATATACCCAGAGGCTTCCCCTGCATGCAATAAGGACACATGCTCCACTATGTTCATAGCAGCCTTATTTATAATAGCCAGAAGCTGGAAAGAACCCAGATGTCCCTCAACGGAGGAATGGATTCAGAAGATGTGGTATATCTACACAATTGAATACTACTCTGCAATTAAAAACAATGAATTCACGAAATTCCTAGGCAAATTGTCAGAACTTGAAAATATTATCCTTAGTGAGGTAACCCAATCACAAAAGAACACTCATGGTATGCAGTCACTGATAAGGGGATATTAACCCAGAATCTCAGAATACCCTAGACACAATTTCATATCAATAGATTTCCAAGAAGATGGAAGGAGAGACCCCTGGTCCTGGAAAGACTGGATATAGGGGAATCCCAAGACAGAGAAGCTAGAGGGGGTGAATGGGGAAAAGAGGGAGGGAAGAAGGCTTATGGAACTTTCGGGGAGGGAGGAAACAGAAAAGGGGAAATGATTTTGAATGTAATTAAAAAAAACTTAGAAAATAAAACACCCCCCCCCAAAAAAATAAAGTCAATGGAAGACATATAATAGGACCCTAAAAATAGATTCATCCAAAAGTAGACAGAGAAAAGATAAGATGATGTCAATAAAAAAAGATAAAAATAAAATTCAATGATGCTAACCATATAGTAAATTGTATAATCAGGTCAAAGCTTCTAGTGTCTGACCCTGGAAGTCTTACCTCTCTATCTTGATTACTATATTTCAACTAGCAAGGTCATTTCAGACATGTGAAAGACATAGCAAGTGTTATTTACATGAACTGAGAATTTTCTGTTAGTAATAATCGTCCATTATTGAAAATGAATATTTATTTTAGGATCCCTAAAGAAAACTTCCATCCAAGCCTCCTGAGATCAGTCATCTGAAAGAAGATAGAGCTGCAGTCACCGTGCGGAGGGAGTTATGCTCCTTAGCACAGGGTCTGACAGAGGAAACTTCTCTTTACTGTTAATGTTTTCTGGGAAACAGTTAGGAGAAGGGTAAGTTTTGAAGGCAATGCTGTGACTGGAATTAGAAAAGATTTCTTGCCTCACAGTCTCCACAGGAATATTTAATGAAGCACCTTGCTCTATTCAAAAGAAGAACAGCTAAGATATAGTTAGTATATCGTTGTCATTCGATTTGACAAAATCTTTATAACTGTTTACTTCCTTATTTGCTTTGATGAATACAAACTATCATCTTTCACACCCAGAGAAAGTAGGAATAGTTAATCTTAATTTTACTTAAAATTATCAACTATATCATTTGACTATGTTAGTTTTTATAATATAGGACTCTTCTTATTCTATATATTGCAATATTTTTCAGTGAGAGGACACACTTTTCTATAACATAATTATTTTGTGGGTTCCTCATAATTTACCAAAGCTAGCTCAGTTGTACACCATTAAAATCAGGTCAAGCCTTTATTTCTTACTTTGATTAAACATGGTTTAAAATGGTTTATGAGGATTTTCCATTTATAAAACAGGAGCAATTAATAGTAATATTTAAATGTGTGTATTATATATATTACATATATCACATATACTTACATATAGTATATATACTAAATACATTATTTACTATATATAGTGTGTATATATATATATATATATATATATATATATATATATATATATATATATATATTGAATGAAGCTATATCATTGAAATCACAGAAATAGGAGTATGATAATTACAAATTGTTGTGAATCTTGGAGACAGGGACATGTTAATTTAATGGAATACATTTTCAGTTATATAGCAAATACAAATCCCAGATATATATTGACAGCATTGTGAAAATTATTATTAATAATATACTATATAGGTAAAAAGCAAAAATTTCTGAATGTATATTGTGAATGTTACCTCACCCCCTAATGTTAATTTAATATATATGATAATAAGATTAATTTATTTATTCCATAATATGTACATATCTCAAAACATCAAGTTATATTTCATGAATATCAGAATACAAAATGTCAAAAGTACTTTTTTAAATGTTGGAGCTGCAGATATGGTTCAGCAGTTAATAACTGTTACTTCTCCTGTAAAAATCATGGTTTGGTTGCCAGTTCACATGGCTTCTTGCAACTACTTGTAACTTCAGTTCAAAGGGATTCTATACCCTTGTTTGGGCTCTCCAGACACACACAAACATACACTCACACATTGTACATCTATATACGTATGAGTAAATCATTCACATACAAGATAAATTAAATAAATCTAAAATCATTCCTATTTATTGTATTGCAGCAGCTAAACTCAGTGGGCTGCTATCATGTAACAAAAATTTCTCATGTATTTCCATCAAAATTCATTTGTTGGTCTTGAATATATTTACTTCTTATGATTTCCTGTCTAAAAGAACTGGAGAGACAACAGTGGGAAAGAGACTGAGGGAAAGGAGGTCTAGTGACAGGCCCAACTTGGGATCCAGCTCAAAGGGAGGCTCCAAGGCCTGACACTATTACTAATGCTATGGTGTGCTTACGGACAGCAGTCTAGCATGGCTGCCCTCTAAGAGTCACAAGAAGAAGCTGACTGAGACAGATGTATATACTTAAACCCAACCAATGGACAGAAGTTGGGGACTCTTGTGGTTGAAGGAGGGAAAGGCTGGAAGAAGTTGAGGAGGGCGGCCCTGTAGGATGACCAGCATTCTCACCTACACCTGAACCCCTGAGATTTCTTAGACACTGAGTCACCAATCAGGCAGCATACACTAGGTGCTATGAGGCCCCCAACACACATATAGTAGAGGACTGCTGCTGGGTCTGTGTTCATTCAGAGGTGATGCACCTAATCCTCAAGAGACTAGAGGCCCCAGGGAGTTTAGAGGTCAGGTGGGGTGGGAGATGGGGAAAACCATGCAGAGACAGGGGAGTGGGAAGGAGATATGGGATATCGAATAGTTGGAGGGTAGAAGGTGGCAGGGGAATAAAATATGCATGTAAAATAAATAAATAAATTTTAAAAAATCAAAAATATGGAGTGTAAAAAATTAATTAATTAATTAATTAAAATAAAAAAGATTTTAAGATGAGTGGGTGGTTCCATCCCTCTACTGGGGGCTATGCCTATCTACTGGTGGTGGTCTCTACAGTCTGTATCTCCCTTTTGTTGGGAATTTTGGCTAAAGGCATCACCATGGGCTCCTGGGAGCCTTTTGCTTCCCTGAATTCTGGGACTTTCCAGTGGCTACCCTCAGAGCCCCATTCCCCTCTGCTACATGTTTCTATTCAATTTCCTGATCCTCTGTACTTCTGTCCTTTCCAATAAAATTTCCTGCCCCATCTCTCCCTCCTCCTCCTTCCCCATCCTAGGTCCCTCACTCCCTCTGCTCCTGTGGTTATTTTTTCCCATTCTATGTAGGATTGAAGCATCAACACTTTGGTCTTCCTTGTTCTTAAACTGCATATGGTTTGCGAAAACTAGAGAATATCATCCTGAGTGAGGTAACCCAAACACAAAAGAACACACACATTGTATGTAATCACTGATAAGTGGATTTTATCCCAAAAGCTCAGAATACCCACAATACAATTCGCAAACCATATGCAGTTTAAGAAGAAGGAAGACCAAAGTGTTGATGCTTCAATCCTACATAGAATGGGAAAAAATAACCACAGGAGCAGAGGGAGTGAGGGACTTAGGATGGGGAAGGAGGAGGAGGGAGAGGTGGGGCAGGAAAAGTTATTGGAAAGGACAGAAGTACAGAGGATCAGGAAATTGAGTTACCTCACTCAGGATGATATTCTCTAGTTCCATCCATTTGTGAATTCCCTCCTGTGAATTTCATGAAGTCATTGTTTTTAATAGCTGAGTAGTACTCCACTATGTAAATGTATCACAATTTCTGTATCTGTTCTTCTTTTGAGGGACATCTGGGTTGTTTCAAACTTCTGGCAGTAAATATTCTTTTATTTTAAGTGAAAAGGAGGGTATTTTCTTAAGAATTTATGTTATCATAGTTAGGATGGATGTTGCCAGTATTGGCACTGACCTCATCACAACAGATTATTTATCAAAGATAATTGCTGAAAGCTTGTGTCTTTCATTCATAAACGCAAAATAGGACAAAGACTACAAATCTGCCCTTCAAATGTCATGTTTTACAATGAAGCAAAATCTAACATAAACCTAAAGGCTGCAGTTTCATTCCATATATATTTAAAAACATTTAAATATGTCAGGCAATCAATAAATAAATTTGACTATAAATTCAACTATAATCCAAATATTTGCAAAATAATAGTTTTCTATATCCAGTTGATACATAATAATAAAAGAGTAATAGGTAAAAATTCACTTTCAACATTTAATATTAAAAATAAAAGTTAGCAAAAAGTTTCAAAGATTAAACATCTTATTGGTAAAAATATCATGAGACTCTGCTCTTGAATGATAGCCTAGGATCAAAGATTGCATTGGGTGATCTTATTCCTAGTATTATTTGCAAAACAGCTCATTTTATAGTAATCTGTTTGTATGTTAAATTTTTTCTTTTTTCTCTTTGCTCAAATCTCTTGTGAGTTCTACCATCTGCTTTTGAAAGAGCGGTGTACCTACCTTGCCTCTGGTTATTTTGCCTGAGATTCTAGCGATCAGATGAACCAGTCAATAACTTGACAGAAATAGCATTTCTTTCTATTCCCCAACCCCCGCCCCACAAATAGCTTTCTAACCCCTTTACTGTGAAGAGCAAGCCTGCTCCATTAGGATTTGTCATGTCAACCTCACAGCAGTTCCCTGAAATATCTTTGAGTGAATAGGTTACGCTGGTGTACACAGAGAACAAGGTACATATTATTTGAATCTTAGGTCTAAGGCAATCAAGGTGGCTTGGTACACAGGATACAGACAGAAGGAAAGGCAGGGATGTTACAATTATGTAAAAGTAATGGATCATTTCTAGACATGTGCACTGCAAACAAAACAAAACCATATTGAACATTCCAATCACATTCAGTAAAAGAAAAATACCAGGGGATTTTAGATCAAATACTAAATTTTAATTTCTACCTGATTATATTAACTTACCATGAAATATAATTTTGAAATCTACAAAAATTTTAATGTGCGATTTAGTCTTTGCCATAGAAATTTAGATGAAAATAAAGAACTATGGTAAGTGAGGATCATAAGAAGAAAATTAAGTTGGCCCCAATTAACTTTCAGTCCTGTAAAATCTTCCTATTGAAAGTGGGTGGAATTATCGAATGTGGTGGACCATGCCTTCATTATACTCATAAGAACCTTTAAAAGTACAGTGTTCTCACTCACTGTGAAGACAAGGGTTCATCAGGGAGAATGGAATCAGAAAGATATAACCTGCAAGGTCTGTTTGAAGAAGAAAGAGCTCTAGAGCACTGCACAAGTTCCCTCCACATCCAAAAATCTAGAAGCTGACAAAATATCTGGCTAAGAATGAGAAAACACAGGCTCCTGTCTCACCATACAACATTCAGGAAATTGGTCCTTCCAGGAAGCAGACTGATCTCACTCATCATGGTTGCAGCGGATGATACAGCTGACTGACACTCAACTGGTTGTTTGATGCTAAACAGGAAATCCACTCTATGTTTCTCTGCTGCCTAGCATTTGATCATTGACATTTGGCAGTTTACATAGCAGTACTCCTAGGTCACAGCATTTACATTTGTTAATATGTGTACATTTTAATGATTTTAGTCTCTGATTGCAGACTATTAACTTGTACATTAGCTACACCATGAGCTTGCTATTTAATTGCTGCCAACTTACTAAATACTTTTGTTCCTCAGTTTCCACAAATGTAAAAAGGGTATAATTATATGGAACTTTAAGATTGCTGTAGTGTATTGATTATTTGACACATATAAAATACTGATAATTTTCCCCTACATTTTAGAATAATAATAATCCTTATAAATATCAATTATTTATGTTTTATATATGATAGTTTTTACTTCTAGAATTGTTATAGCAAATGTTTGGATTACAATTGTAATGACAGAGAGATAATGAGGAAGATATTATTGTAGATGGTAAAAGATAATTTTCTAATAAGAACTAGAACATAAAGTATAATTTTAAAATAACTTGACAACGATTATACTAATTAAAATTTAGGTTTTTTTAAGTGGGAACAATCTGTAAAACAGTAACTGGTAAATTTTGCCTGCAGGCTTACAAGTCAAGAAGTATTTGAGGTCATGTTTCTCCAATTTAGACCCTCTTAATATAGAACTCTTAATTTCCATGGCTTGAAGTAGTTTCTCATTTGCTACTTTTGAATTCCGTTAAATTTTCATGGGCTGTTAGAAGAAAAGAGAGATCAGTGCCCAGCAGGGTTTTCAACAGAGAGGAGTCATCCAGCATATGATGGGAGCAGATGTGAAGACCCACAGGCAAACATTGGTGGAGTCAGAGCATCCTCTCAGAATAGAGGGAGGAAGGATGGTAGGAGCCAGAGGGTTAGGGACACCAGAAGAAAAGGCCCCAGAGTGTCTTAGTTAGGGTTCCATTGCTGTGAAGAGACAACAGGACCAAGGTAAATCTTTTAAATGACAACATTTAATTGGGGCTGTCTTACAGGTTCAGAGGTTCAGTCCATTATCATCAAAGCTGTAAGCAAGGTAGTGTCTAAGCAGGCATGATGCTGGAGGAGCTGGGAGTTCTACATCATCATCCAAAGGACCAGGCTGAGTCTTCCTCACAGGGAAGACTTCAAAGCCCACTCCCACAGTGACACACTCCTTCAACGAGGCCATACATCCTAACAGTATACTCCATACAGACAAAGCATATTCAAACAACCACACACAGAATCAACTGAGAAGGGCTCATAGGGGCTCACAGAGACTGGAGCAACAGTCACTGACATGAAATGGGTATGAACTTAGTCCTCTTCCTTTTCCTTAGATTTGTGCAGCTTGGTGAGAGTGTGGGGTCGTGTCACTGCCTGTTACCTGCTCTTATTTCTGTCTTCTCCTACTTGGTTGCTGTGTCCAGCTTTACTGTGAGGGTTGTGTCTAGTCTTATTGTAACATGTTAAAGTGTATTCACTTGATATCCTTGGGAAGCCTTCTCTCCCCACCCCCTCTCAGTCTGTCTCTGTCTCTGTCTCTGTCTCTCTCTCTCTCTCTCTCTCTCTCTCTCTCTCTCTCTCTCTCTCTCGAAGGGAAATGGAGGAACAGTGGATTTGGAGTGAAGGAAAGTTGAGGTAGCATGAAGCAGTGGATGGAGGGGAAACTTCATTTGGGATGCAAGGTATGAGAGAAGAAGAATACAAGATGGAAGACAGAAAAAGAACACGGAAATAGAAAAGTGATCAATGTCTGTGAAAATATTCAATAAAAAAACAACAGGCTTTCAGTCTTAACATCATGGTCACTAGATTACCCAAGTACAAATAAAAACATGCATATAAGGGGAATGGATCCCACCGATGTTGGCACAGCTGCATGGGCAAGCGTGGTGTTCTGCTAGCAAACTGAAAGTATAGATCCTGAGTGTACCCTGCTGTGTTGAGAGGCAGGCTTCTGAATTTGTCTATAGGCCCATGACTGTCACAGCTCCACATGTTAAAGGCGTGAAGCAAAGCTTCATTATAAATAATTCAAACTGTATATCCTCATGGTACTTGCCATAGACGGAAGACTTTAGTTCAAGTGAATCTGTACAAATTTTACCCAGATTTCTTGGCAGTATAGGACAAACACTAAAGCACGTCTTACTGACACTTACAGCACCTCTCCAAATTACCATGAATTCTTCTCAGTTGCTTTCTATTCATGGAGTTGCATGTTTTTCAAAACAAGTATGAAAACCTTTGTGCATCAGAATTTACACCCCATATCTAGATAGTTAGTTAAAGATCACAGATCCACTATAGACCTAGAGAATGTTTCAACCACATCCAAGACTCTGAGGGCATTCAAGGAGCAGTGTTGACTCACTGCCTGTTGGTAACTCTTGGGCTCTGGCCAATTATAGTAGAGACCCTACTTTAGAGGAGACTTTTCTTAGCCTTTGCTTTTAAACCAATTTTATTTACAACATAAATTGAAATTAGAAAGCAGTAATAAGCTTTATCTTTTTAATTTCCTTGTTTTAAAAGTCCCCATCATGATTCTGCACTCTAAAAGCTTTTCCTATTTGTTTGATTAATTAAGCAAATTTATATACCCATTTACACAGCATTTGCCTCAAGTGTTCCTGGAAAATCTAAGCATACATTTTATACTTTATGTAAGAAAAAAGACTTGAGTTATAAAGGAGCCATCTAAATGATACATAAAATTTCCCCACTACAATTAATATACATGGGAGGAAACGTAGAGCCAGCAGGTTAACTCTGAATTAAAGTGCTTTCCTCAGATCCATCATGTTCCCAGCACCAATCTCTGTCCCACTCTCTGCTCTCAGATGATTAAACAAAGCCCCTATTAGGTTTAATTTCATTAAATAAACTAAGCATTTTCACTTTGTCTCTAATCTGATGACAACTTACCTAGGAATACAGAGAGTGAAACAGATGCTTTTTCTGCAACTTCACTCAGAACAAAAGAGACATCTCAGGTAGAAGCTCTGTGCTGCCAGAATTCTCTTTCTTTTGCTTAGTATGACATTTCCAGTTTGGGTAAAGACACCTGAAAGTGAGAAGTAGATTGCCATTATTTTTTTTAAAAAAAGCACAACTATATTTTTTTAAAATAACAAAACAGAGATGCAATAGTAAAATGCGCAATCTTCATTTTTAGCAAGATAACAAAATAAAATTCTTTATGGAAAAAAAGAGTCAAAGTATTACAATAGGGGCTGATCAAGGGATTCTTGTATATTGATATTCTGGTCTTTTACTTTGTGGTAACTTTAAAAGATAAATAATAGCTTGCTGTTTCACACAGGCACAAAAACAAACATCAACAACCAGAAACCCGTTTCAAGTTGTGGTTTTGTTATTATTTTTGCTTTCTTTTTCTATAAGAATTGAACTGAAACTCAGTTTCTAAGATACATTTTCTATGCACTTATGAAAAACAAACTATGAGGAATAATGATCACTGACACTCTCTTTGTACCTTTCTTGTATATGAGTGGGAGGAAATTTGAGATGCAAATTTGAAAATTCCGTGTTATATATAGCCTTCATAGAAAGGGCTACCATTTCCAAATACAGAAACATAGCTAGTTTGAGCATTTAGAAGTAGCTGGTATACTGTGGACTGAAGATGTATGTACACAAGCAACCTCTGGGTAGCCCTGGCTTGTCTGTTATCTCTGTTTCTCTGAAGTATCTCTACTCTTCAGCACCTGCACAGTGCCTGGCTAGGCCTACTGAACATATGTACACTCTCAAGTCTTTTCCATCAATATGGAACCAGTTGAAGGGAACAAACTTCTCCCTTTCAAATTGTGAGCACCTTTTATGAGAAAGATGTCATGAAAATATTGTGATTCATTCAGATGTTCATTCGTTTAGAGATGGATCGTGCACATAAGCTAAGTGTTTATATTAACTCTTAATAGAAACTATAAGAAGTTTGAGAACTCTCAATTATAGCAAACACTTAAATCTTGTAGAGTTCTGGGGAATTCAGAGCTGGCTCGATGTTCACAACTCTTCTGTTCTGAATTCAAAACCGAATCCAAAACCTATTTTAGAACTAGAGAGGACAAAGAATACCCAGGCTGTCTCAACTCTTACTACTTGTTTCCCTTCATCTTTGCTTCTCACTACCCTCCCTTCTTTGCCTCTTTTTATCTTGTCCTGTTTTTTTATCTTTTATTTCCTCCTTAGTGATAACTCTCCTCATTATTCTAAGTTATTAAAGCGTTCCACAGACTAAATGTCTAACCACTACGTGTAAAACCCCTATAGAAAACACTGTTCTATGGTCTCAACCAACCTGTGTATGCACCTGTGGAACCAGATGGTCCCCAAGGCACAGCGTTGCCAGCACCGTGCTCCTTTTCACAATAAAACTAACCCAAGGGTTGGTGCTGGCAGTGCTGGTATCCAAATCTTCTAAATGATTTGATGATGCTTCCCTTGAGTAAGAAAACATGCACACAAACTCAGATGTAAAGCATGTATTTATTAGAAAATTGAAAAGAAGCAAAATCAGAGCTTTAAAGGCTTATGCACTGAGATTACTTTTATTTCCTGAAGTTTTAAGAAATTCAAGAGAAATAATTTCATGAGACAGTACTGTCACTTCAATCTCATAACTGCCCCCTAGTTTGTCTCAAAAAGAAAAAGAACGTCAGTCCAAACACGCAAATATAATCACTTAGCAATGTTTTCATATACTTATGTAATACATATTCTGAACTATGTTATATTTCTGCCAGGTCTAACCAGAACTCATAGCCAGACAAACTGAATCACAGAGGAAACATTGTAAAGACACTGACAGTCTATTCCTTCATCAGTTTCCATTTTCTACTTAACATTTTACTTTTAAAATATCAGAAATGACATTAGAAACCATTGTGGTATTTTCTGACAAAGGGTATTGTAGTAAAACAGCTAACAGCTGTCCAGTGAGAACATTGTTATATTGATTGAATTTACACTTCTGACCTGAGATTATGTAATCTTTAAACCTTTAGTTCAACTCTCTGCCTTCTTCTTTCAATAAAATTTTGAAAAAAATAGATGAAACTTCTTAGAAATTTGCCTTTAATAATTTCGAGCTTACATAACACAATGCATGTAATTTCTCTATAGACTTTAGAAAAAATTCTACATTTGTATACAGCGATGAACAAATCAATTTATCCCATCACTTTTTTCAATGCTTTTGTATTGTTCAAATGCCTGTGTCTACATCCATTACTCTGCTATGCTTATCTGCTCTAAGTTTTGCCATTTCCCTGTGTGCTAAAAAGAAAAGGCAGTGTGTGAAGTACATGGTCCATATGTGTGTATTGTACTTAGTAAAAATAACTAAATATAAACCCACTCTGGTCGTTTTCCTTGATTCTCTTTAATTAAATGTAGCTCTAAATTTGGAAAGTGGCACAAAACACTGTTCATTTCCTTCAAAATCTTCTCAGATGCTCAAAAACTACATTAGTGGTTTAAAAACAAAACCTCCAATATCATATATCACATTTATTATTATAGCGGCAAATTTTCACACTTTCTCATTGAACCAAGAATACTGTCATCTTGTGAAAAGACAGGAAAATTGCCTCTGCTAGTGAGATTTGTAAATTGGAGCCGAGTGTGAAGGTAACGGGATGAGAAAAGCACACTAACCAATCCAGGGTTCAATATAAGATCGACACCTTCACCAAGATGTGTGGGAAAGGCTGCCAACACAACTGAAGATACAAAATTTGAGACAAAGAGAGGTTTATTACTTCTTCCGTTATGGGGCTAACAGAACTTTCTCTAAGTAGGAAACAACCTGTCTTATGTCAAAAGTTAAAGTAGTTTTTGGTATCTTCTAAATAATACAGACCTTTATCACCCAAAAAAGAGATGCACAGAAACAATAAAAGCCTGGCATTTTATGCTTATTTTGTCAAAAATTGTATAAGGTGAGTGGAAAGAGTTTGTTTAATAACCAGAATAGTGAGGGGGAAGATATAGATTTATGGCTTTTGTTCACACACACACACACACACACACACACACACACACGTAAACTTATTAAAAAAATAAGTATTGCCTACATTAATCATATGGAAGGAAAGGCCATCCAGAGATTGCCCCAGCTGGGGATCCATCCCATATACAGTCACCAAATGCAGGCACTATTGTGGATGCCAAGAAGTTCATGCTGACAGGAGCCTGATACAGCTGTCTCCTGAGAGGCTCTGCCAGATCATGACAAATACAGAAGTGGATGCTCACAGCCATTGGACTTAGCATGGGGTCCCCAATGGAGGAGTTAGAGAAAGGACTGAAGGAGCTGAAGCGATTTGCAACTCCATAGGAAGAACAACAATATCAACCAACCAGACCCCCAGAGCTCACGGAGACTAAACCAATAACCAAAGAGTACACATGGAGGGACCCATGGCTCCAGTTGCATAGGTAGCAGAGGGTGGCCTTGTCGGGCATCAATGGGAGGAGAGGCCCTTGGTCCTGTGAATGTTGATGCTCCAGTGTAGGGAAATGGGAGGGTGGGGAGGTGAGTGTGGGTGGGTGCGGGAACACCCTCATAGAAACAGGGGGAGGAGGATGGGATGGGGGCTTCCAGGGGGAGGGGGAAACCAGGAAAGGGGATAAATTTGAAATGTAAATAAATAAAATACCACCCCTCTTCCCCTCCCAAAAAAAAAGTTCTTAACTGTAGGGTTTTCACTTAGAGGTCCTGGCTTAATCTTCATGGTCCTAAACATATTATCAATTTAAATATTTCTAATCATGTTTTTAAAGTAAGTTGTTACTTTTGAGCTGGTATACAGAAAATGCAAAAATTATGTGATACTTTGCATACTTCTCCAAGCCATGATCTTCTTCTAAATAATAGTAGCCTTCAGGCTTAGTGCCTTGATTACAATTAATTCTGTAGACACATATTTACAACTAAATTTGTATTTTGCATTACAGGTTACTTGTGGCTACATGCTTTCCCTTTAAAAATATCTGTGATATTCCTCTAACATCATAGTACAAGTGTGGTTTCAGGGTCTTCCAAAATATATCCTCCTTTGATTTTCAACCTTTTTATAAATAGTGATAAAAACCTCTCCATGGTTTTCTAGTTCTAGGATGTCATGAAATTAGAGTCATACAGCATCAAAATTTAGTTACTTTCTCATTTGGGTTCCTCTAACTTTTTTCTGGTTTGATAGTGATTTTTAGATATATTTGAGTTTACTTATTATTTCACATTTTAAAGAACACCTTGTTCACTTCAAAGTTTGTATAATTACGGATAAATTTGCTATAAGCATCTGTTGTTTCAAATCACTTTAACACATCCTAAAATGTGTGATTGTTTGATGCTATGGGAAAAGTATGTTTAGCTTTGTAAGGAATTTCCAAACACTTTTCTAAAGTGGCTGAACCATTCTGTCATTCCCATCAGAGATGTCTGAAGGTTCTAATTGCTGTCATGATGAATTCCATGTAGTGTCAGTGTTTTGGATTTGGGTCACTCTGAAAAGCATGCTGGGTACTTCAGTGAATTTACATTTCTGCAACAACATATTACATGGAGCATTTTTTTGTATATTTATTTGACATCTGCATTTTTTTTGCAAGATGCTTGCTTAGAACTTTGACCCTATTGGTCCTTCCTTATTTGTTGTGTATGTTTTTTTTATATGAGCTCTTCATATGCACCCATGTTTGTTAGAGTCACAATCACCCTCTTGCCTTAGTTTTCTGAATGTTTTGGTTATGAGCACAGACACTAAGCCAGGCTTTGGTTCATTTCTGTGTAGGTTGTGATTTACTCATTTGTTTGCATGGGAGGATAGCCCTTCATTAATTTCACATTTGAAAATATTTTTGTCCATTTTCACGTTTATCTTGATATTATCTTTTGTAAAGAAGAAGATTTTGAAATTCCAGCATATTAATTTTGCTTCGCATTGAGTACTGAGCCTTCTGTACTCAATCTAAAGGAGAGTCAAAAATCACCTAGGTTTATCATTGCAGATTCTAGGGCCGTTAAACATTAATGGATAAGATCTACTTTGTATTAATTTTTGTGAAGGAAATAAATTTAATCAGTAGATTCTGAGCAGTAATGGCTTTTCCTGTCCAAAGTTCAAAGCCAACACAATAATCTCAAAATCAAAATAGTGTGGTTGTCACAATACTGCACGTGGTATCATTCTCTGTCCTGGTTTGCTTTCTGTTCCTGAAATAAACACCAAGACCAAAGCAACTAGTTAACTAGTTGTGTGTGGTTGGATGGGTGAAAATAGAGGGAAGGAGAGGGAAAGGGAGAGGGGGAGGGACAGAGAAAGGGAGAGGGAGAGAGAGAGAGAGAGAGAGAGAGAGACAGAGAGACAGAGAGACAGAGAGAGAGAGAATGAATTGGCTTTTAAAATAATGACAGCTAAATCTCTTTTTCAACACTCCCCGCCAAGTCACTGCCATCTTTATTGTGACATTGTAACTGCACTCCAGGCTCTGTTGAAGCTCAAGATTGTCAAAAGAGGACCAAGAACTTCACATGGCATCAGACACACTAATAAGTCGAAATTAAGGAACTGTCAGAACCCAGAATCATCATCAACAGTGTCTGGCAAACACCAAGAACCCAGACATGACCGACATCCAGCATGTGAAATTTCTGGTTCTTGAAGCTACTGGGCAGCATCTTTTTGGATTTCCTTGTTGTTCCCAAAACACATGCTGAATGTCCAGCTTTTTTTTTTCTTAAAGATTTATTTATTTATTATATATAGGTACACTGTAGCTGTCTTCAGACACCCCAGAAGAGGGCATCAGATCTCATTACAGATGGTTGTGAGCCACCATGTGGTTGCTGGAATTTGAACCCAGGACTTCTGGAAGAGCAGTCAGTGCTCTTAACCGCTGAGCCATCTCTCCAGCCTGAGCCAGATATTTCTTGAAGCTGCTGGGCACTTGGGAGGCAAGGGCAGGTAGATTTTTGAGTTCGAGGTCTTCCTGGTCTACAGAGTGAGTTCCAGAACAGCCAGGGCTACACAGAGAAACCCTGTTTCGAAAAACCAAAACCAAAAAAAAAAAAAAATGAAATTTCTGGTTCGCTTGTCAAAGAGCTAGAAGTTGTGAAACTAATATTTCTGTGCTGAGGATGTTTAAGAACCTCAAAGCCACAATAAAAGGGACAGCACTTCTGGCTCTCAGAGTCACCAATCTCAAAACAATGCTGTGTAGCAGAAGGCTTACATGCATGTTTTATTTATGCTTAAACAAAACCACATTAAAAAAATCCTTCAGCTATTCTGTTTAGTTATAAGTTTTGTTCTTTTAATTCGTGTTTTCATTTTCAAGCATTGGTTGGACAATTGAGAAATTTGTCTGTTAGATTTCTTATTTCTTGTAATATTTTGTCTACCCTAATGCTTTATTGATAGAATGATTTAAGAAAACCTGTATGCCTTTATGTCACCTTCAAGCTTAATCTACCAAATCTGCCTCCCTATCTTCCATAACCATAAATTTAATAGTGTTTGATAGCTTCAAATGTTCTGATGTCTTCATCTTCATTAAAACATCAGTTCTTGTATCGTTATCCTAATTTTTATCATGTTCCTATTCTCTTTATTTGCCTTACCATAAAAATCCCATACCTATATTTTCACTCCAATTTAATGCCAAATACTATATTCTTACTTCTGTGCAAAGAAAAACAATTCACATTAATTTAATATTTTAGTAAAACTAGTTATTAAATTCTAGATCACTTTTACCCACCAAATGAGATTTATGACTCTACTCACTTTTGATGCTGCTCTTTAGATGTTCATCCTCTTCGTCAGTCAAGTGGTACTTGTTGAGTTTACAGACCATTAACTTCAGTAGAGTGAATAGTATTGCAACTTTAACGAGACTATAGGTACAGATTACCAAACTAGCTCTTTTAAAAGCTCAGTTTCCTAAATAGTAGCACACTTTCTGTGAGTCATATATTCATTTTTGATTGATGTTTTATGTATGCCATGATATTGTGACTAAGATACTGACCCAGAGTTTCTATCTTTTCTGAGGGCTAGCTAGAGGCAGAACCATGTGAAGCTCATTTGCAGAATCCATTGCTACAGGGTTATAAAATTAAGGGTTTGGGTTACTTGCCAGTAAATCTTAACCTCAATTGATTAATCAGTGGTACCTGATGAGTAATCTCACCTGGTTTCATAATATTATTATTTCTTTTCTGCTAAAATATACTTAGAGTTTGTATGTAGCAAACATAGCTTTAAATACTTAGTATTTGATTGCATAGTCAGAAATAATATAAATTAAGGGATATTACTCCTACTTTATTACAGATTTTTAAATTGTTGCTTCTAGAATGAGTTAGCCTGATAAAATTTATAACTGCTATCCATGGAGCCAAAATTCATGAACCATATTTTCATGTAAAATTAACACTTATAACTAGCTCACTAAATTATATTTCTTAAATAATTTAATTATTCCTTCACATTGCAAATGCATAAGGAAGCCTTATAACAAAGTTTGCAGTCTTACAACAGAAAGAAGCCAACATTCCTGTTTTCATTTTATGAAAATTTAAAGCTTTATCAAAAAATCAGAGAATCCATCAATGTTTATAAATTCTGTACCTCACAATATTAAAGTAGCATTATTTGGCATGGTATGTGATTTGCAAATAAACCCATGTAATGAGGAAGAAAATCAGTAGACCACAGAAAAAGCTAATAAAAGCATGCTTGAACATAGATGGAACTGTGCCCATGAGTATGTACCTATTCAAGTAGATGATCAGTCATATATCTGCCTCTGTGAAACATAGTTACTGACATTAATATAGTTAATAATATTAATCTTTTTGTGTTCCATCAGCATTTCCTGAAAGAAACAGTGAAATATTTTGTCTTGAGAGAAAAGGTGAGAATGGTAGACAAGATCCTATTGAACAGTAGATTGTAGAATGAATTTCACAGTACATAGACAAATTTCCTCATCATCAGTACCATAAATGCTAATTTGAATTGAGTTAGATTGTCAGCCTTGAATGAATAAGACTTAGGTTGGATAAACCAGCCATGGGATGGGCATAACCTTTCTGTGCTTTAAAAACCTTTCTAAACTAAAAGGTTTTTGAGGAACTGTCACAAACTATAATCCACTGGAAAGAATAAATGTTAATTGAAGATTTGCCTTCATCAGACTAGCCAGAGGACATGTCCTTGTGGCATTTTCTTAATTACTAATTGATATAGGAGGACCCAGCTGACTGTAGACTATGCCGTACCTAGACAGGTGAGTCTGAGCTGATTAACAAAAGTAGCTGAGTGACTCAGAGGAATCATGCTCTAAGAGTCTGTCTTCAAATTCTTCCTGTGGGTTCCTGCCTTGGATTTCTGCCCTCATACTTTCCAGTAAATGAATGAAATTCTTAGAAATGTGAAATAGAATGAACCCTTTTCTTTCAGAGTTGCATTTGGCGGTGGTGGTTATTTCAGGAACAGAAACTAATTCAGGACAGAGTTTATGTAGTGTTGTGATGTCCTCACTATTTTGATTTTGTGATTATTATGGTGGCTTTTGAAACTTTGGTCTAGAAAAGGCATTAGTGCTCAGAGCTAAATGAGCTATTGTGTATCAGACGAAATCCATGATTTTATTATGATTAAAGCTAAATATCAATGGTGATTATGATTTGAATCTGTTCAATAAGGGTTACATGGGTGAGAATATGCACAATTGGTGGCATTTTATTTATATTATTTTGGTTTGTTTTGGACTTAATTAATTCTCACAAGATTATTATATCAGAACACAAATGAAACTGCTTCAATCTGGACAAACTCATCCATTGTAGAGCAGATGGTGCAAGTTGTAAACCAGCCTTTGTTGTGGTGCCTCACCTTTCAGCTAAACAGCAAGGTATATAGATAAGAAAATGATCACTATACAAAGAATTTATTGGTGTTACTCTCCTTATCCACTAATTGAAAGTTAGCTTTAATTTTTCCTGCATATATAGAAATTAAACAGCAGCCTATCCTTTTGCTTAACTCACATAAATATATCCCCAGCTCCCACTCAATTCAAATATTCTTTGCAGTAAATATTTCAAGTCAGTGGGGATATTCCCCATCCATCCTTTCCCCGTTGGAACATAATAAGTAGGTAAGTAGAAATGCGTAGAATGTGAAGACTTAAGTAAATAGAATGGCATCCTTTTTCAGAGTGTCAGTGTCGACTGAAAAAAAAAAACAATTTGTTCTGGAAATCTTGAGAGTAATTACAGAACTTTATCACAGTTGATTAGCCTGTGATAAAATGTATAGTTCAGTAGCTGTGCTCATATATTCTGGAAATTACCAGCACCCATTTATATGGAACCTGTACTACTTGTTTTAATTAACCGAAATCATCTGCTTGGAATTATGCTCTCAATGTAGCTCACATTTCAATCTCCATAAATTCTCCCTCAGCTTTACTCCGCAGAATGCCAATGGAGCTGCTGCCAATCTACAGGAATATCTAATGGAATCAGCTATGGCAAGGTGTGAAGAGTTTCCCAATCACACAGCAGTGGGGAAAGGTAACTTATCAAACTTTGTTATAATGATGTAAACTAAAAAGAAATAAAAAAAATGTATTTACACTGAATTTGTCACCTTTTGTTTCCCAATTAGTTATTTACATCTTAGATAGCTGAAATGACCAAAAGAAATTACCTTTTGTCTATACACATACGAAAATTTTTAAAAATTATAGTGAGATCAATAGTATTATCTCTAAAATAGTATTGAATATTCTGCAATGAAGTCACAGATGCATTTACTAATAAGAAAGTAATATTAGTTTATACATAGTTGCCAATACTAATATTGTTAAAGTCTTATATTTTATATTATTTCTTTCTTAAAAAACTGAAATGGACTGTTGTAGAGGTGATCAGTTGGCAAAATGCTTACATTAAAAGAATGGGGGTTAAAAAACAAACCCAAAGGACTCTCTTTCTCCCAACAAACACATATGCACACACACACACACACACACACACACACACACGCACACGCACACGCACACGCACACACACACACACACACACACAAAGCTAGAGGAGTAGTTGTCTGCACTTATAATTTCGGTTTGTGGGCAAAGAGAAATGGATCCTGGGGACTCATTGATCAAATAACTTAGGTAACGTGGTAAGTTCTAAGTCAATGTGTCTGCAGATTGAGGGTATGGTATACACATGTGTTTTTGTGTGTATATGCTTAAGAATGACAGCAAATGTCTTCTGACCTCACATGTACATCCATGATCAGGAAACACAGATATTCACACCTATGAGGATACACATACATACAAAGTTGAAATGAAATGTTGTACAATATTCTAATCATTTAAATGTTATATTACAAGTATATTGTTATATTACATAAACAAGTGTACCATATTTTATAGATACAAGTTAACATTATAATGTTTGAAAATTGCATAGTATCAACCTTTCTCCAGAGTCTACTGTTATAAAATAAGCAGTATGCTAACGTGTGAATACACCTTTAAAGTTTGAGTGAGTAAAGCTTATAATAGGGAACAGTAGTTATTTGAGTCAATATTTATTGTGTGCCTGTCTATCATATCTGTAATGAAATTACTACATTTAAGGTTTTATTGCTTTTAATGTGTCAAATAGAGAGAGGATGTATAAGCTTGATGGTCAGATACCAGACTCTCTCTGCATGTAACAGAGTCTGATTTCATTATGGCACTGTTCTTTCCATGGATAGTTCTATGTAAACAGTAGGTACTTAACAAATATTAGTTAGCTGTGCAATTAAATTAATAGTACATACTCTTGTTTCTTGTGCTTTTGGCAAACAGACTGAGAGAATACAATGAGCTAATTTTATCACATGGGTGAGCACAGAGAGTGTTTAATTCAGTCTAATGTGCTTTCCAAATGGTTTAATATTTCCACGAATTGAGTTTCTTCCTATGCTCAAGCAGAAAGAGTTAGATTCTCTTTGGGAATAAATTGCTCATCCATGTGGTGAAAATTAACTCCTTCAGAGCTCCAGGGAGCTAATGGTAAATTATTTCTTCTATGGTATGAAAGTGAATCAGATAGCCAATTAATTGTGCCCTAGAGTATGCTGCAATGCAGACTACATTTGTTTAATGCCTTGGGAAGACGATATATGCATTCCTTCTTGGCGGCCATCTAGCTGCATCCTGCTCTTAATCTCCCCCTCATGTGGCTTATGTTTTTACATGTGTGTGCAATGCAAAGTGCACATTTTTCTAGAAAAAACTGACAATGTCACCCACAGCATCGCCCTTTGTTTGAAATTCAGCTCTGAAATAGTTTCAGTTTCAAAGTTTTTCTGAACTAGGCAATCTAATGTCTTGAAGCCAATCAATGCAGTCTCATCTTGCTTCTAAATAGTTGGTATAAGTGTGATTGTAAGACCTCTATGACATATCAGATGTGGTAGTTCTGTTGGAAGTTAGCTTCTTTCTGAGATTTTACTCACTGTTAGAGCAGGATATAACTTCCTTCATTGTTTTCTATCACATACTTTTGTATCTCTAGACAAGGTGGTCTCTATTGTGTCACCTAAGGCAGAAACTGACTGATAATAAGCTCAAGACTGATGATCTTGGAAAACAGAGGTGACTATATATGTGTCCTTTAAAACACCAACTCTTTGAGGTGCCAATTTCTTTTACTTTTCTTTTCTTTTCTTTCCTTTTCTTTATTTTCTCTTATTATACTTTAATTTGTAATGTTTGGTTGTTAACTCTTAGAAGCCTTTTCTTCTCTAGTGAGAGACAGAAAGGGAGTGGATTATCTGGAGGGGAGAGGAGGTGGGGTGATATGGAGAGGAGGAGATGAGGGGACATATTATAGGAGAAAAGAATCTACTTTCAATATAAAGAAAAAATGGGGCAAAGGGCATATAAAGTTGGGAAATGGAATTGGAGGGATCTAGGAGAAGTAGAGGTACAGGAAGTGGATGGGATAGAAATAGAGTGTATTCATGATTGAAGTTATTAAAGAATTCAGACAATGTTTTATTAAAACTAAAAGGCTACACTGCATATAGCTTTCTGCTACCTGCCTTTGCTCCAGAAATCAGACCAGGCTACCAATCTCCTCCCAGCTTCCCTTGAAACCTTGGATAAAAGAAGGACACGCAGTTGTTCCTTTTCAACTTGCCTTCTTGGCACAATTGCTGGGTGCTACTATCTCCCGCCTGAGAAAGCATGCTCTTACCATGTTCTTATCTGCATCTCTGCCATCTGTCCTAAACTTCAGTTGCTAAACTCCCCTGACCACGCGCCTGCAGGAGCAACCACAGCCTACCCTTCCTCCCGAGATCCCACATGGTTGCCTGGTTCTCCTCTCTCCAAAGCATGGTGAGCCCCTCCTCTCCTTCCTTGTGCTCCTTTTTCCTCCAGGGACCCCAAAGTCTCACCTGTACCTACTGCTCCAGCAATTGGAGGTGCCAATTTCTATCTGTAAAGCTCAACTCTGACTAATAGGAGGAGTAAGTGAAAATGTGCAGTATGTTCTAACATACTTGGAAAGCAAATAGATTTGACTGTCTATTGCTCTTGAGAGAGAATTTTTAAGTAATTGAAGAAATAAAAAAAAATGCTTGGAGCTTATCTTACACCACAGGAAGTACAAATACACCAAAAATCCAAAAGGATTTGGTTTTTTTTTAAACTTAATCTTTTATTTATTTATTTTTACACTCCAGATTTTATTTCCTCCCTGCCCACCCTCCAACTGTTCCACATCCCGTACCTTCTACTTTCCCCCCTGTCTCCACAAGGATGTCCCCATCTCCCACCCCCTATCCAATCAGACCTCTAAACTCCCTGGGACCTCCAGTCTCTTGAGGGTCAAGTGCATCTTCTCTGACTGAACCCAGACCCAGCAGTCCTCTGCTGTATATGTGTTGGAAGTCTCATATCAACTGGTGTTTGCTGCCTGGTTGGTGATTCCAGTGTTTGACAGATCTTGGGAGTCCAGGTTAATGGAGACTGCTGGTTCTCCTACAGCGTCGCCCTCCTCCCCAGCTTCTTCCAGCATTTCCCTAATTCAACCACAGTCGTCAGCAGCTTCTGTCCATTGGTTGGGTGCAAATATCTGCATCTGACTCTTTCAGCTGCTCGTTGGGTCTTTCAAAAGGCAGTCATGATAGGTCCCCTTTTGTGAGTGCTCCATAGCCTCAGTAATAGTGTCAGGCCTTGGGACCTCCCCTTGAGCTGGATCCCACTTTGGGCCTGTCCCTGGACCTTCATTCCCTCGGGCTCCTCTCCATTTCCATCCCTGTAGTTTTGTAAGACAGGAACAATTATGGGTAAAAGTTTTGTCTCTGTGCCCTCTGGTTAGTCTAGCTAAGGGTTCATCTATCCTGTTGATTTTTTCAAAGAACCAGCTCCTGTTTTTTTTTTGTTTTGTTTTGTTTTGTTTTGTTTTGTTTTTTGGTATAGTTCTTTTTGTTTCTATTTGGTTGATTTCAGCCCTGAGTTTGATTATTTCCTGCCATCTACTCCTCTTGGGTGCATTTGCTTCATTTTGTTTTAGAGCACTCAGGTGTGTTGTCAAGCTGCTAGTTTTTTTATTTCTTCCTTGACCACGTTAAAGGTTGAAGAGTGGAGTGAAAGATTCCAACTCCAGGAGGAACAAACTAAATTGCAAAATATAGCAAATATTTGTATTAGGTCTAACCAATGAGAGAAGATGAAAATCTCTAGAACAGGCTCATGAAGAAGTGGTGACATTATTGCCTATACCTTGAAGCAAAATAGAATCAGGGTGACATATTACAATATAATACACATTATTTAGAAACACACTCATTGACATATGTGCATATAAACTTAGCGTGAATAGTGAAGAAATCAAAAGAGAATACTATTGAAGACTGAGAAAACTATATACATGGATATTTCATGGAAAGGACATTTTATATTTCAGGAAGTAATACATGCTTTCAATAGTTATCCAAATATCATGAGTTAATTTTAAGAAATAGTCCTCATCTAATATCAGATGGGAATAATATCACACTGACATTTCAGTTTGAAGAAAAGCACATTTCATATTCCTAAAAAGAGTAAAACATTTGTCAGAACATCTGATCATTTCTAATGAAATATATGAAAGGTCTACCATGTATTTTATATTAAAAGTCACAGACAATTTATGGTTAAAAATCAAAGAATGACTGACTCCTGTGCTTTTACAAACTTAGTTTCACTTAAGTAATTAGTTGTGATTTGTGAATGGTTTCAGTTTGCAATAGTGTAAACACTGTTGCCCAGAAGAATGTGGAGTTACTAAAGTTCTTCTAAACTCAGCTATAAAACAAAAAGAATGGCATGCACAATTTACTTTCATCTATCCAGGAAAAAATAAATGCATATCCATTGTATTCTTTCCTTAAAGTAAAACATTCCTATCTTTTATTGCCCCTGGCTGTGTGAAATAATAATAAATTTGGAAAAGAATTTGCATAATGGTGTTGAAGGGCTTAATAGCTGTGATAATCTTAATCTATACGAAATGCTTATGATATATGAAAAGTTTTTTATTGTGAGACAGGGTTGTGAGAGCAAGTCATCTAATCAGCATGATAATAATATTTCGGTAGCTGATTCTTGATGCTTCACATTTCACAAATTCCTATAATGATTTGGTTAGACTCTATGAAGAGGTATTGCCTTAAAAACTCCTACAGCTATTCTTCAGGTGAGAACTCTTTGTTTAGCTCTGTACCCCATTTTTTAATAGGGTTACTTGCCTCTCTGGAGTTTAACTTCTTGAGTTCTTTGTATATCTTGGATATTAGCCCTCTGTCGGATGTAAGGTTGGTAAAGATCATTTCCCAGTTAGTTGGTTGCCGCTTTGTCTTTTTGACAGTGTCTTTTGCCTTGCAAAAACTTTGTAATTTAATGAGGTCCCATTTGTCTATTCTTGATCTTAGAGCATAAGCTATTGGAGTTCTGTTCAGGAAATTCTCCCCTGTGCCCATATGTTCAAGGTTCTTCCCTAGTTTCCCTTCTATTAGTTTCAGTGTGTCTGGTTTTATGTGGAGATCTTTGATCCACTTAGAATTGAGCTTAGTGCAAGGAGATAAGGATGGGTCAATTTGCATTCTTCTGCATGTTGACCTTCAGCTGAGCCAGCACCATTTGTTGAAAAGGCTATCTTTTTTCCACTGGATGGTTTTAGCTCCTTTGTCAAAGATCAAGTGACCATAGGAGTGTGGATTCATTTCTGGGTCTTCAATTCTGTTCCATTGATCTACATGTCTGTTACTGTACCAATACCACGCAGTTTTTAACACTATTGCTCTGTAGTACAGCTTGAGGAGTTCTCACCTGAAGAATATCTAATGGCTGAGAAGCACCTAAAGAGATGTTCATCATCCTTAGTCATTAGGGAAATGCAAATCAAAACAACCCTGAGATTCCATCTCACACCAGTCAGGATGGCTAAGATCAAAAACACAGGAGACAGCAGTTGTTGGCGAGGATGTGGAGAAAGAGGAACACTCCTCCACTGCTGGTGGAATTGCAGGCTGGTACAACCACTCTGGAAAGCAGTCTGGCGGTTCCTCAGAAAACTGGGCATGACACTCCTGGAGGATCCGGCTATACCACTCCTGGGCATATACCCAGAGACTTTACCTGCATGCAATAAGGACACATGCTCCACTATGTTCATAGCAGCCTTATTTATAATAGCCAGAAGCTGGAAAGAACCCAGATGTCCCTCAACGGAGGAATGGATTCAGAAGATGTGGTATATCTACACAATGGAATACTACTCTGCAATTAAAAACAATGAATTCACGAAATTCCTAGGCAAATGGTCAGGTCTTGAAAATATCATCCTTAGTGAGGTAACCCAATCACAAAAGAACACACATGGTATGCAGTCACTGATAAGGGGATATTGACCCAGTATCTCAGAATACCCTAGACACAATCCGCATATCAATAGATTTCTATAAAGATGGAAGGAGAGACCCCTGGTCCTGGAAAGACTGGATGTAGGGGAATGCCAGGACAGAGAAGCAAGAGGAGGTTGAATGGGGAAAAGAGGGAGGGAAGGGGGCTTATGGGACTTTCGGGGAGGGAGGAAAAGGGAAAGGGGAAATGATTTGGAATGTAAATTAAAAAAAATAAAATAAAATAAATAATAATAATAAAAAATAAACCCCATCATGATGATTGGTCATAAAATTGGTTTTCTTTAATATGTTATGCCTGTTATAGGGATTTCTTCTATGATCTCGTATAAAGATATCTGCAGAGAATTTTTCTTTCTTTTTAGTCTTGCTTTTTGACTAGCAGACCATTCCCTCATTCTACATTTTCAGATGATTAATAAGGAAAGAAGGAACAGTTGAGAGACATATGGCATGATTTCTGCATCTTTATCCAAATCAATTTTATATATCAGACTCTCACATTCTGATGCTATATCATATGAATTGTCAGATAATTTGATATTAATTAAAAAATCAGATCATTTAATGGGAAATGCTAATTTTCCTTTTTAATAATTTATGTACTATGCTTTTGTAAGAATATTCTTTTAAATCCTGTCTTCTTTGGAAACTATCTTGTATTTGCATCTTTAACTAACAATTAGTTGAAGAACCATTCTGTCCTTTGCTTTATTTTGGTCATGTACAAAATAAATATGAAATGATATATATTAAATGACTTTTTATGTATGAAAGTGAGTAGTACATCATACTCTCACTGAATCTCTCTCTCGCATGCATATAGAATCTAAAATATAGTTACAGTTTTAAAAAGTATATAACATTTCTATTTATTTACTTATTCATTTATTCATTCTTCCATACATTCATTCACTTTACATCCTGATCGGAAGCCCCTTCCTTTTATTTTACCAGTCCAGCCCTTACAAATAGCTCCCCTCATCTAATGAAATAACCATGTGGTTTTTTTCTTTGAAATTGTTTATGTGGTGGATTACATTTTTTTTTTTATTTTTTATTGGTTTTTCTTTTTTATGTAGTGGATTAGATTGATGAACTTCCTTATACTGAACCATCCCTGCATCTCTGGGATGAAGCCTATATGATTGTGGTGAATGATCATTTTGATGTGTTCTTGGATTTGGTTGGCAAGGATTTCATTGAGTATTTTTGCATTGATATTCATAAGAGAAATTGACCTGAAATTCTCTTTCTTTGTCGGATCTTTGTGTGATTTTGGTATCTACGTAAGTGTGGCTTCAAAGAACGAGTTGGGTAGTGTTCTGTTTCTATTTTGTGGAATAGTTTGAAGAGTATTGGTGTTAGGTCTTCTTTGAACGTCTGATAGAATTCTGCACTAAAACCATCTGGACCTGTGCTTTTCTTGGTTGGAAGACTTCCAATGACCACTCCTATTTCTTCAGGGGTTATAGGACAGTTTAGATGGTCTATTTGATCCTGATTGAATTTTGGTATTTGGTATCTGTCTAGGAAATTGTCCATTTCCTCCAGATGGTCATTTCATTAGATGGTGAAAAAGCATTTGACAAAATTCAGCATCCTTTCATGTTAAATGTCTTGGAAAGATCAGAAATTCGAGGCCCATATCTAAACATAGAAAAAGCAATTTACAGAAAACAGGTAGACAACATCAATCTAAATGGAGAGAAACTTGAAGCAATCCCACTAAAATCAGGGACTAGACAAGGCTGCCCTCTCTCTCCATATCTTTTCAATATAGTACTTGAAGTTTGAGCTAGAGCAATTAGACAACAAAAGGAGGTCAAAGGGTTACAAACTGGAAAGGAAGAAATCAAACTATCACTATTTGCAGACAATATGATAGTATAGTTAAGCGACTCAAAGAACTCCACCAGAGAACTCCTACAAACTTCAGCAAAGTGGCCAGATATAAAATCAACTCAAGCAAATTAGTAGCCTTCCTATACTCAAAGGATAAACAGGCTGAGAAAGAAATAAGAGAAATAATACCCTTCACGATAGCCACAAACCATATAAATTATCTTGGTGTGACTCTAACCAAACAAGTGAAAGATCTGTATGACAAGAACTTCAAGTCTCTGAAGAAAGAAATTGAAGAAAACCTCAGAAGATGGAAAAATCTGCCATGCTCATGGATTTGCAGGATCAATATAGTAAAAATGACCATCTTGCCAAAAGCAATATACAGATTCATTGCAATCCCCATTAAAATCCCAACTCAATTCTTCATAGAGTTAGAAAGAGCAATTCAAAAATTCATCTGGAATAACAGAAAAAACAAGATAGCTAAAACTATTCTCAAGAGTAAAAGAACTTCTGGGGGAATCAGTATCCCGGACCTCAAGCTGTACTAGAGAGCACTAGTGTTAAAAACTGCATGGTATTGGTACAGTGACAGGCATGTAGATCAACAGAATTGAAGACCCAGAAATGAATCCACATTCCTATGGTCACTTGATCTTTGGCAAAGAAGCTAAAACCATCCAGTGGAAAAAAGATAGCCTTTTCAAGAAATGGTGCTGATTCAACTGGAGGTCAACATACAGAAAAATGCAAATCGATCCATTCTCATCTCCTTGCACTAAGCTCAATTCCAAGTGGATCAAGGACCTCCACATAAAACCAGACACACTAAAACTAATAGAAAGGAAACTATGGAAGAAACTTGAACATATGGGTACAGGGGGAAATTTCCTGAACAGAACACCAATAGCTTATGCTCTAAGATCAATAATAGACAAATTGGACCTCATAAATTACAAAGTTTCTGTAAGGCAAAGGACACTGTCAAAAGAACAAAGTGGCAACCAACAAGCTGGGAAAAGATCTTTACCAACCCTACATCCGACAGAGGGCTAATATCCAATATATACAAAGAACTCAAGAAGTTAGACTCCAGAAGGCAAATAACCCTATTAAAAATGGGGTACAGAGCTAAACAAAGAGTTCTCACCTGAAGAATATCTAATGGCTGAGAAGCACCTAAAGAAATGATCAACATCCATAGTCATTAGGGAAATGCAAATCAAAACAACCCTGAGATTCCACATCACACCAGTCAGAATGGCTAAGATCAAAAACACAGGAGACAGCAGTTGGCGAGGATGTGGAGAAAGAGGAACACTCCTCCACTGCTGGTGGGATTGCAAGGTGGTACAACCACTCTGGAAAGCAGTCTGGTGGTTCCTCAGAAAACTGGGCATGACACTCCCTGAGGATCCTGCTATACCATTCCTGGGCATATACCCAGAGGTTTTCCCCTCATGCAATAAGGACACATGCACCACTATGTTTGTAGCAGCCTTATTTATAATAGCCAGAAGCTGGAAAGAACCCAGATGTCCCTCAACGGAGGAATGGATTCAGAAGATGTGGTATATTTACACAGTGGAATACTACTCTGCAACTAAAAACAATGAATTCACAAAATTCCTAGGCAAATGGTCAGAACTGGAAAATATCATCCTTAGTGAGGTAACCCGATCACAAAAGAACACATGGTATGCAATCATTGATAAGGGATATTAACCCAGAATCATGTAAAGCCCAAGACACAATTCACATATCAATAGATTTCCAAGAAGATGGAAGGAGAGACCACTGGTCCTGGAAAGAGTGGATATAGGAGAATACCAGGACAGAGAAGCGAGAGGGGGTTGATTGGGGAACAGGGGGTGGAAGGGGGCTTATGGGACTTTCGGGGAGGGAAAAAACGGGAAAGGGGAAATCATTTGGTATGTAAATAAAAAAATAGAAATAATAAAAAAAACCAAATAGCTCCCCCATTATTACCTCTCCCCTATTCCTCAGAGAATGGTAAGTCCCCTTGGGTACCTCATAACCCTAACATCCAGGTGCTTCAGGCCTAAGTGCATCCTCTCTCACTCAAGACCAAATAGGTATTCCAGTTAGGGAATGGGTATAGACTCTTAGAGGCAGCCTCTGCTCCAATTATTAGGATATGCACATGAAGACAGAGCTTCATATCTGCTACAAATATGGGTGGTATAGGTGTTGCCCCTGCATGTTCCTTGGCTGGTGTTTCAAGCTCTGTGAGCCTCCATGGACCCAGGTTAGTTGATTCTGTAGGTCTCCTTTTGTTTTGATAAATAAATTCTATCCAGTCAATCAAAATATGCACCTTTGTTTTCATGTATTGCTGAAAATGATATCTTTTGAATCATCTAAGTTCTTCAGAATTGGCTAGAATTTATGCCTATATTATCACATATAAATAGCATCTATCTGTCTGTCTGTCTGTCTGTCTGTCTGTCTTCATTTATGGTTTTAAACACAAATATCTCTATCACAACCTCAACCTTACTTTCAATATCTTTAACTAGTTTTGCTAAGCCTAAATACACCCAGCAAATAGTATTATGAACTTTGCCATTGGTTGTAGAAGTTGACCAAATTTTATAAGTGTTAATTTGAACATTTAAACTGTAAGAAATCACCAAGTGAAATTTAATGTTTGTCTTTACCCAACCCATCAAGATGCAGAGACAAATAAGAAGAACCAGGATAGTGTATACCCTGCATTAAAAATAATGTTGGAATTTTACGTGCTTACAGAATATTTTGTAGAAAATATTTTAGATTCACAATAAGCTCTCATAATATCCTTTTTCTTATGGAATGGCATAAATTCATATACTTAATAATATGGGTGGTATTGTCTTGGAAGCTGCCTCCCTTCTGACTAGTTCTCCTAGTAGCAGAAAGTGCAATACAGGGCGCTGTGGAAGAAAAGCTAGCAAAGCTCATACCCAGCTCTGAACCCTGTGAGAGCAATTAAATTTCTTCTGGCAATATATGCCCATGTGTGAAATATGAACACGAATTTTATGGGCATAACCAAGAACTTTACAATTTAAATTATTACCTATTTCACAGAAGCATGCTTATACATATCTGACCAAGAGCCCATGATTAGGGAACTCACAGACCACAGGAATAAACACATTATTATTTTGCTTAAATATAAGTATTGAACTGCACTCTAAATTGGTATCTCTCTACCTATAGATTGGTATAGAGCCAGACCTCATATACAATCCTCTTAAAGCAGTGATCAATAGTTAACTCAAACTCTCAGTCAGAACATCATCTGTGTAGTATTCACCATGGTAAGAACAAGACTGTTACATTGTATCCCACAATGAAAAAAAGAAAAGATCATTAGTGCCTGAGGAAGGGGAGCTCTGGGTCAGTGTTTTCTAGGCACTGGTAGACCACAGCACTCACGAACTCTCGACCCTGTGATTGCCTATACAAACTCAAAGCTATCAACACTCAACAAAGAGAGAAGAGGGACTCCCAGACTCAAACATGGAGAGCTATTCACAGTTGATGGCTATGAGACAAGAGAGTCAGTTATCTTTTGGAGGTGTGGTCCCTGGAAGTTTGACATTACTCCAGTGCATGTTTGCCACATCCAGACAACAACGATTGCACTATGGTTTACGATAATTAAAAATTTTATATAAAGTTGGTATTGGGAGGGTGCCAGTGTGCATCAGAGGACATAGAGGGAGGAATGGTGGTGAATATGCCATATAAAAGTACTCTATGCAGGCAAATACAAATATTTTAGACTCAGAAAGGAAGTGTCCTTTCCTTATAATCCTTTAGATACATTGTGATATATCATATGGGTGATTTATTATTTTATGAAGACAGTACTTTGATATTTTGGTATACAGTCCAGCTATGACTTTGAGTGATTGACACAAAACTTCTCAATGAAGTTACTCTACAACTCACAGATCATTGTTGTGTATAATGGTTAGTTCCACCTGAAAACATTAAGGCAAGTGTTTTCATAAAGGTAGATCCCTTAGGCATCAATGAATACCTTATGTGTTTATTTGAAATGGAAGTCCCCTGGTTGGTTTATTTGTTTGTTTATTTGTTATGATGTTTCTCTGCAGCCTCCCTGCTATCTTGAGATTAGGTTTCATTTCAAAGAGAAATTAAGTGGTCCTGGAAAACTTTAACTTGAAGATACCATAGAAGAAATAGCACTATGGAAATATAATTACATGAGTTAAACAATAACTTTAGGAGGTAAACACAGAGTGATTCCTGAAGTGATTATTTACAACCTGCACATCAATTTGGACACAGTGGACTCTTATAGTTTATAATAATAACTTTTTTGTTTATGTATAAAGTAGATAAATGTAACTCAAAGTACTTTCTAAGATGCACCTCTTATAGGCACCACACATATACATTTAAGGCAAGAATAATACGGTTTCAGAATGAATTTGCTTACATGAATGCTTTGCTTATATATCTGTTACATAAATCAAGATTAAATACCAAAATTCTTCCTAGTTTCCTATACAGGAAAAAACAATGTTTTGTTTTTTTGTTTTTGTTTTTTTGCTTTACCATAACAAGAGGTCTTAGTCAAAACTTAAAATGTATCTGTGTATTGAGTAATATTTTAATTTAAAATTATAATTCACTTTAGTAATCACAATACAAGTGTCTATTCCTGTTCATCATGCTCATCTCTAGATCGCATCAGCTACAAAATGCTACAAATGTGTTCAGCATGCTTTATCTAATAATAATGCACATAGGGATGAGAACTGGCTCTTCAGTTACAATCACTTGCTGCTATGGTAAGGTTTGTTTGCAGCACCCAAATGGTTTCTCACAATTATCTTCTCTCTAGTTTGGGGGAGGAGGGGCTGCAGATTTGATGTTCTCTTCTGGACCCCATGGACACAAGGAACACACATTGCGCATATTCATATGTGCAAAGAAAATTTTCATCTACATAAAATAAACAAGTATATCTTCATACGTATACAGAATAGATTCTCTGTTAATATTAATAGCATGGATAAGTGGAGTATATATACAGCAATATCTAGACTCAGTGACTTTAAATTTCATTCACAGATGACCTCCTGAAAATCTTGGCTCCTTCGAGAGAGCTGTATTGGGGTGCCATGCCACCTGGCAAGAACTTGACCAAGGTGAAGTTCCTCTCTCAGTCTTTGAGGGGAAATTCCTGTGCTAGCCACTACCCCTCCAACTAGGTTCAAATGCTCAGACCAAGGCGAAGCCCATTGTTCTCCAAGGACCTGCAGCTTCCTGAGAGGCACTAGTGACCTGATGTCAGCCACCAGCTGAGCAAGAGAACCTGCTCTGTGAGAGTCTCTAGCCTTTGGGGGAAGAGTTCCCCCACACCTCCGCCTATGTATATATTTGGGAGACCCCCATTAAATTTTGAGCCTTGAACAGGAAATTAGCCTTGGCTTCATGTTCCTCTTGCCACTCCTTTTCTATTCCCAGCATTCCTTCCAGGTAACCCGGTAACCCGTGTTCAAAGCAACTGCGGGCAGTTACAGCTCCTGACATGAAAGTTGCATAAGAAGAGAGAGGCCAAGGATAACAACAAAACAGGGTTTGCAAATGATGGTCACCCCCCCCCCAAACACACACACACATGGGAACAACTCAGAGACAGGGATGAGACATCAATGTCTCTGCAGAAGCCAATGAAATTTTTTGACTATCTGGTCCTCATGACTTATTATTACATGCCATTATTTTTTATTCATGGGTGGGGTTGAATATTACAGTTTGGTCCAAACAGACATAAAAATTTACAGGTTTGTTTCCCTTGCTTGCTCAACATAGAGCAGAGAATCAACATTAGCTGATTGTGCATACCGCATATTCCATACATGTGTTATTAAGAAAAAATGTCCCAACAGTGTTACCTTTAAAAGTGTATGCACTCACTGATAAGTGGATATTAGCCCAGAAACTCAGAATACCCAAGATACAATTTACATATCAAATGATGCCCAAGAAGAAGGAAGGAGAGGCCCCTGGTCCTGGAAAGGCTCAATGCAGCAGTGTAGGGGAATACCAGGACAGGGAAGCAGGAGGGGGTTGACTGGGGAACAGGGGGAGGGGAGAGGGCTTATGGTACTTTCAGGGAGGGGGGAACCAGGAAAGGGGAAATCATTTGAAATGTAATTAAAGAATATATCTAAGAAACAATAAAAAAAAGAAAAAAAGTTTGTGTGTTTATATAACACGCAATGACCAATGAAGACAAAGCACATGGCTCCAGGTAACCCAGCTTTACAGACTACCTCAGCTGCTCAGTTGACATATATCTATGTCTAAGTCTATGTCTATGTCTACGTGTGTATTTATGTCTATAGTATATGTTTGAGACCCATTTTTATATATTTTCTTTAGGTAAACATATAAGAGCCTTCTATTCAATTAGTTATAAAATAGATGGACTTTGATTCATGCTTTAACAAACATTACATTTACCTGTCAACCTATTGCTTTATGAATGTAGAGTTAGACATAATGATATAAATCTCAGCACATCACTATAGACAGAGATTTTAATCTACCAATTTTTGACAGATTTTCAGTTTACAGGACTGGGTGACTTAGTCTGTCACATACATCCAGCATATATCCTGGCAAACAGTGTCTGTGTTCATTTCAGACCATGGCACATATTGCCTGGACATCCATGGCAAAAAATTAACCTTCAAGTATTTCAGTTTCATCATTA
Source organism: Tokudaia tokunoshimensis (assembly GCA_036184795.1). Classification (NCBI taxonomy): domain Eukaryota; kingdom Metazoa; phylum Chordata; class Mammalia; order Rodentia; family Muridae; genus Tokudaia; species Tokudaia tokunoshimensis. Next base: position 19,603,422 of record BTHU01000003.1, read on the forward strand.
GCCGAGAAAAATAATGATTTGAATTGATGAATTTAAGGCCTTTTTTACTTCTCATGTGAAGTGTTGCAAATAGTTCTTAGGACATGATAAGCATACATTGTAATTATGTTGACAACTGTCTCACATGTAGACCAGCTTGACACTTGTTTAGCATTTTATTTATATAGTCCTATTTTCTCTATTTTTCTCTTTTAAGTAAATTAAATTTCATTTGCGTGTATCTTCTATGACATATATATTTCCTATGTTTTCCTTTGGTATCAATAGAGAAAAAGCTTTTTTCATATATATATATATATATATATACATATATGAAATATGAATATATATATGTATATATATATGTTTTCCTTCTCCTCAGCTCCCCAAAGGCACACCTTTTCTTTCTCTCTCTCTCTCTCCTTAGAAAACAGGCATATTATTTGATGCTTCATATGATACATGTGCCCATGCCATCAGGGAAGTCCAGTCAGGTTCATCACTAGGTCTCACACATGCACTAACATTCCACTGGTGTGAGATGTCAGACCTTTACTCTTTTCTTCTTCCTGAAGGTGTTGGAGGGAGGCAAAAGTCAATAGAATGGAAACAAATTCAACTACAGATTCTACAATTGAATTCACATTTACTTTACTTGCCTGTGAGATTTTCTCTGTCAGTCTTTGGATTATAAACTTGAGTGTGGTCACACATAGTACTAACAAGATCCACAAAGCACACTGAGGTCACAGAAAGCATATGGTAACATGGGTCAATAGTCTAGAGCATCCCCTGCAATATACTCATTAAGTCAGTGGAAGCCCTGGACACTAAATTTTCTGCTTTTATTATATGGTCACTATGCATGGTGTTAGGGATTTAAGAGTGAAGAAAAGAATTTAGTTGAGTTCAATCATAGCTTTTAACATTCGGGTGTATCGGGGGAGAGTTAAAAGAGAATCAGGTACACCCTAATTGGCTGTCAATTTCTTTGGACTAAAATTTTCTCCTCAATGGCTTCATTTGTTAAATGGTTTCACTAAGGCAATATGAATACTTCTTTAATTATAGTACTTTTAAACTATTATATTCAATTTCACCATGTAATTGCAGTGGCTGTGGAGTTGCTTACGCTTAATATTACAATTTTCTCTAGTTCTAGGCTCTCAGATGAACAATCTGCTATCTATAGTTCTATAATGTAAAAGAAGAGGACAAACTTATCTTCTCATGCCAAACTTATCTTCTCATGCTTCATCTCAAGTTTAAATAGTACTCAATCACTGCACACTCTTGTTTTGGTATTAATCATTCTACTGAAATGTAAAGAAGAAATGGTCATAGGGGGAAAATATAACCTCAACCTAAATCACATTGTACCATTATTTAAAATCAGGTAAAGACATCAAGTGATTTCTAAAATAAGTATCACTTTGCCTTCTGACTGAGTGCTGAGTAAAGTCATATAGTTTATACAAACATTTAGATTTACTTATTCTTCAAATAAATATAATAGATGTAATGGGGTCATTTTGGAAAATAGATTGTATTGGTGGTGGACTCATCAATTTTAGGAATCAACTACTTATTTATTGAGTTCCAATAGTGTTTCACACTGTACATTCAGACTATAATGTGCAGATATGAATGAAATACATTAAAGTTTTTTGAGTATAGAACACTTATTTAGGTGTATAGAGAAAAAATAACAGACAAAGTATTTTTGGGATTACACAATGTATTCAAAGTAACATTTTTTGTCTTTTGGAAATTGGAAGTGAAGAAGCTACTATGGAAAGCCAGAGTGGTGTTTGTGGTAGTGGAGTATATCCAGAAGTGTTCCTGCTCACATTCTCATAATAAATAAGAATGTTGGATGTATTCACCACGTTTATTACGAATGCACAAGTATCTGAGGACATTTATTCAATTCATTCCAGCTTGAATCGAGCCATATCCTATACTAATGTCACATTAGAAATAGGAAAAGCAGATATTTCCTTTCTAAATGTCACTATTGCACTCTCAGTATTCAGACCCACTTTAAAACAACTGAGCAACTTGGATATATGTCCATAAGTATGTTTACTCTCTACTCTCTAGCAAATATGTTAAAATGAAATCTGCATATGACATTGTTTTACTTTGCTTGAGCCATGGTGAGTAATTTCCTTGAATCTGTTTGAGCTAATTTTTCAGTCTGTAAGTCCAAATGAGGTAGGAATGCTCACAATAGTTGAGAGAGTCAATTGAGGCTTCACATCTTTCAAGAGTGACATAAGCCAGAGCCTTCCAGAATGTATGATGTGGTCTCTATAGAGAACATCTTGGTCAGCGAGTGAGGAGAATCTTCAGATCCTTGTCCATATCAGATTTTGCTAATGAATCATGACAATTTCTGACACAGATTCAAAAATCTTAAAGTAGCCTTCTGGGCAGACAATCCCAATCAAGCCAAGATGGCTTTTAAGATAAAACACAAAATGTCTTTAGTCGATAAAGATTAAAAGCTCTTTAAAAAAATTGATTCTCCTCCAAGATCCCTGACTTTTCACCTCCCTATAGACAGGGGATGATCTTCCAAGTGGACGAGAATATAATTCTCTTTCCCAATTTCTATAAAAGCCTGGAATCTTGCTGTCAGACCATCTGGTAGGTTTTCAGTCATCAACATGGTAGATAGGCTCAACCCCTCCTATGATGTTCTCTGACTCATTGTAGGTATGTCTTCTAAAAAATAATAAATAAATAAATAAATTATTACTTCTAGATAAATTACTAGATAAATATGCTGCACAAAATATCCTAGTCAGAATCTGCATTCAGGAACCATAATGTAATACAATAATTGAAGAAGATTTCTCCTTTCTATTAGCTAAGAATACAATTTCTCAATTTTGTATCTAAATGTGACACTGATTAATTATTACAGATAGAGAATGAAATGGCATTTTTCTAACACAGCAATTTGTTTTACCTAATGGTATTGTGGATCTCTGAAATGTTTAGTTTATCTATGATACAAATTGTTATAAATGAATTATTCTTAATATAAAAGTCCCATGCTCCCAGAAATAAGACTGAGACTCAGAATATATTTACAAATACATTGGCCATATAACTAAGTTCTTCTCTGACTGGATCATAACTAAAGATAACCCATTTATTTTAACCTAAATTCTGACATGTGGCTGGTTACCTGTGTTATGGTACCATGCATCCATCTCCTCAGGTCTTCTCCAGCAGATCACCCATGCCTGGATCTTTTCCAGAATTCTTTCTGCCTCCTACATGTCTTACCTTCCATTTGCTGCCTAAGCCATAAACCATAGGATGGAGGACTTAGAGACATGAGGAGAGGATCTGTTGAGAGATCATAGAAGCACACCTGAAGTCCCAAAAGCAAGATCAATAATAATATGCAAGTATCATGGGGCAGGGCTGGGAGGAAGACAGTTTACCATAGGTAGATCATTTAAAGGCTCAGCTACTAAGGTGCAATTTTAAATAAATATTGTTTCTCTGTGTGGTTATTGGGGACTAACATAAGGTAAATAAATTCAGACCCCAGATTAATTAATTTTTAAAATTTATATTAAGAATTATTCAGCCATCTGGACTGAGCCAGTGCCCTGAACAAACCTTGGACTCTAGCTCCGCACACAGTCCCACAACACCCAGATGAAGCTCGACTTTCAGTCAGTCTAACGTGCCCAGTATCATAGGTGAGGAGGCCACACCATCTGCCCCAATGCCAGTAGTAACTGGGACCAGAGGGATTCAGGGATGCAGGAACCACTGTCCAGTCAGTGACTTGGGTTCCTTTCTGTCTGAGCAGGTGCCCTGAGCCCGACCTTGGTCACTAGCTCCATACCCAGTTCCACAACACCCAGAAGAAGCTCTACTTTCAGGTGCTCTAACACACCCAGGATTATAGGAAAACAGGAGCTCAGGAGCTTTATCACACCAGGATGTTATGATCCCAGAGGCAGCTTGATTTCCAGGAGCTCTAACGCACCCAGGATCTCAGGACCACAGGATATCAGAATCATAGGATCACAGAGACAGATGGCATCTGAGGAGTTCTGAAACAACCAGGATCACAGGAGGGACAAGCTCCAATCAGAGACAGTGAGGGCAGGTAGCACTTGAGATAACCAGATGGCTAGAGACAAGCATAAGAACATAAGCAACAGAATCCAAGGTTATTTGGTATCATCAGAACCCAGTTTTCCCACCATAGCAAGTCTTCTATACACCATCACACTGGAAAATCAAGACTCAGATCTAAAAATCACTTCTCATGATGATGATAGATGACTTTAAGAAGGATATATGTAACTCCCTTAAAAAATACAGTAGAACACAGGTAAATAGGTAGAAGGCCTTAAAGAGGAAACACAAAAGTCCCTTAAAGAATTAGAGTAAAACACAACCAAACAGGTGTTAGAATTGAACAAAACAATACAGGATTTAAAAAATGGAAATAGAAACAATAAAGAAATCACAAAGGAGACAACACTGGAGATAGAAAACCTAGGAAAGAGATCAAGAGTCAGAGATGCAAGCATCATCAACAGAATACAAGAGATGGAAGAAAAAATCTCAGGTGCAGATGATACCATAGAAAAAATTGACACAACAGTCAAAGAAAATGCAAAAAGCAAAACGTGACTAACACAAAACATCCAGGAAATCTAGGATACAATGAGAAGATCAAACCTGAAGATATTAGCTATAGAAGAGAGTGAATATTCCCAACTTAAAGATCCATTAAAATCTTCAACAAAATTATAGAACAAATTTTCCTAACCTAAAGAAAAAGATGCCCATGATCATACAAGATGCCTACAGAACTCCAAATAGATTGGACCAGAAAAAGAAATTCTTCCCATCAAATAATAAAACACCAAATTCACAATAGTCACAAACAATATAAAATATCTTGGTGTGACTCTAACCAAACAAGTGAAAGATCTGTATGACAAGAACTTCAAGTCTCTGAAGAAAAAATCGGAGAAGACCTCAGAAGCTGGAAAGATCTCCCATGTTCATAAATGGCAGGATTAATATAGTAAAAATGGCCATCTTGCCTAAAGCAATCTACAGATTCAATGCAATCTCCCATTAAATTCCAACTCAATTCTTCATAGAGTTTGAAAGAGTAATCTGCAAATTCATTTGAAATAACAAAAACCCCAGTATAGTGAAAACTATTCTCAACAGTAAAAGAACTCCTGGGAGAATCACCATCCCTGACCTCAAACTATATTACAGAGCAATAATGATAAAAACTGTATGGTATTTGTACAGAGGCAGGCAGGAAGATCAATGGAATAGAATTGAAGACCCAAAAATGAACCCACGCACCTATGGTCACTTGATATTAAAACCATCCAGTGGAAAAAGACAGCATTTTCAACAAATGGTGCAAATTGATTCATTCTTACCTCCTTGTACAAAGCTCAAGTCCCAGTGGATTGAGAACATCCACATAAGACCAGATTACACTGAAACTAATAGAGGAGAAAGTGGGGAAGAGCTTCAAACACATGGGCACAGGGGAAATTTTCCTGAACAGAATACCAATTACTTATGCTCTAAGATCAAGAATCTACAAATAGGACCTCATGGAATTGCAAAATTTCTGTAAGGCAAAGTATATCTGATAGAGGGTTAATAACCAATATATACAAAGAAGTCAAGAAGTTAGACTCCAGAGAACAAAATAACCATATTATAAAATGGGGTATAGAGCTAAACAAAGAATTCTCAACTGAGGAAACTCGAATGGCTGAGAAGAACCTAAAGAAATGTTCAACATCCTTAGTCATCAGGGAAATGCAAATCAAAACAACCCTGAGATTCCACCTCATACCAGTCAGAATGGTTAAGATCAAAAAGTCAGGTGAAAGAAGATGCTGGCAGGGAAGTGGAAAAAGAGAACAGTCCTCTATTGCTGGTGGTATTGCAAGCTGGTACAACCACTCTGGAAATCAGTCTGGTGTTTACTTAGAAAATTGCACATAGTATTACCTGAGGACCCAGCTATACCACCCTAACACCATGCATAATGACCATATAATAAAAGCAGAAAAATACCACTTCTGGGCATATACCCAAAAGATTCTCCAACATTTAACAAGAATACCTGCTCCACTACGTTCATAGCAGCCTTATTTATAATAGCCAGAAGCTTGAAAGAACCCAGATGTCCTTCAACAGAGGAATGGATACAGAAAATGTGGTATATTTGTACGATGGATTACTACTCTTTTATTAAAAACAATGACTTTATGAAATTCTTAGGCAAATGGATGGAAATAGAAAATATCATCCTGAGTGGGATAACCCAATCACAAAAGAACACACATGGTATGTACTCACTGATAAATGGATATTAGCTCAGAATACCCAAGATACAATTCATAGGCTATGTGAAACTCAAGAAAGAAGACCAAAGTGTGGGTGCTTAGGTCCTTCTGAGAAATGGGAACAAAATACTCAAAGGAGCAAATAAGGAGCCAAATTGTGGAGTGCAGACTGAAGGAAAGGCCATCCAGCGACTGTCCCACCTGTGGATCCATCCCATATACAGTCACCAAAAGCATACACTATTGTGGATGCCACTAAGTGCATGCTGACGGGAGCCTGATATAGCTGAGAGGTTCTGCCTGAGTCTGACAAATACAGAAACAGATGCTCACAGTCAACCATTAGACTGAGCACATGGTCCCCAATAGAGGAGTTAGAGAAAGGACTGAAGAAGCTGAAGGGGTTTGTAATCCCATATGAAGAACAATAATATCAACCTACCAGATCCCCCTAGAGTTCCCAGGGACTAAACCACCAACCAAAGAGTACACAGGGAGGGACACATGGCTCCAGCCGCATATGCAACAGAGGATGGCCTGGTTGTGCATCAATGGGAGGAGTAAAGGCTGGATGCCCCAGTGTAGGGGAATGCTAGGGCAGGGAGGCAGGAGTGAATGGGTGGGTGTAAAAATACCCTCAAAAAAAGCAGGTGGAGGAGGGTGGGTTACAGGGTTCCTATTGGGGGTGGTGGTGAAAGGGGCTAACATTTGAAATGTATATAAAGAAAATATCCAAAGAAAATAAGATCCATGACTACAAAAAATAGTATTAATAAACTTAAGGCATTAGGGAAAAAATGGAATTTTTCTGGAGGGGGAAAGTTTGTCAGACAGGCAGATATGAGGGTAGAGGGAGATTAGTAGGCCTGGAATGCATGATGTGAAACCCACAAACCATCAAAGGTAAAAACAGATTTTATCTAGGAAAACAAATGCCTAAAAGCAATAATTCAGGTATGGTGTGCTGGGAGAAAATAATGAAGAGTGATTTGGTTTTGTAGATATAAAAATGGACCTTAAATCAAAATAATGAGACATTGACGAAGGCAGCAGAATTTCAGTTACTTTTATTTTTAAACTTTGTGTTAATACAAGGTCTCATGTAGACCAGGCTGGCCTCAAATTTGTTGTAGAACCCAGGTTGGTCTTGACCTCTTTGTCCTCCTTCCTCTACATCCTGAATCCTGAGCTTAGAAACTTGAGCCATAATTTGGGAATTAGACTCGTCTGAGCTAAGTTTCTGGCCAGTCTGAAAAATTAAAGATGTTATCTTTAAAAATAAAAAAAAAAGTGGGGGCCAAGAGTTGGGTCAATGGGTAAGAGCGCTTGCTGCTTCTGCAGATATGGTTTCAGTTCTCTGCACATCATCTGTAATTCCAGTTGCAAGTAACCTACCTCCCTGTTCCCTCAGCATCAGCCACACCCATATGATGCCAAAGCACAGACATGCAGACCAAACATCCATACACATCCAAAAAGAGATCTAATAAATACATACTAACAGTGAGACAAATACTCCTCCAAACTGAGCTGTAAGTGTACCTTATTCACTAGATGTAATTGTCATCTCAGAGGTGTACTGCTGAATAAACTCACCCTTTCCAGTTCTTTCTGAACACTGGCTGGTTGTTTCAGCCTAAACTTCTCTCTGAGCTGATGGATTAACTTGCTTTTCTTAGTTTTTGACAGACTTGCTCTGCTTGGCCTCATACTAAGCCTGGCAATCTGTTCTTATCTTCTAGTCCTCCCTCTTGCTCACTTTGTCTTCACCTACAACCTGTCCCTGTAAAACTGTCCTGGTAAAACTGTTCTCTCTGTCTCTGTCTGTCTCTGACTCTCTGTCTCTCTGTCTCTCTTTCTCCTCCACCCCCCACTCCCGCCCCACGCTCTCTTAAGACACTAACTCAACAAAACTGACTAGAGCAGAGAGTTCTGCACGCCTCTGTGTCCTGAGTACTGGGATTACAAGCACGTGTCACCACACCTAGATCTAAATTTCTTTACCTGAAACTTGCTCTGTACCAAGCTGGCTTAGAACCCAAAGATCTGCTTGCCTCTGTTTCCTGGGATACAAGCATGTCTGTATTCCGGCTAGAGATGCTCCCTTTTCAAAGCAGCCTTGTTGCTGAATTAAAATTCCTCTATATAGATCTTTGAATGGAAAAACGCAAAACAAAACAAAACAGAATGATTCAGTCATCATAGTGACACCTGTAATTTCTTGTGGGTTTTTTTTTTTTTTTTTTTTTTTTGGTTGGTTGGTTGGTTGGTTGGTTGGTTTGGTTTGGTTTGGTTTTGTTTTTGAGACAGGGTTTCCATAGGCAGCCATGGTTTTCCTGGAACTTCTTTGTAGACAAGGCTTGCTGTGAATTCTGGCAAGTGTGGGAATTATAGGTGTAAGCCACTACTGCCTGGCTTTTTGTGTGTGTGTTTGTTGTTGTTGTTGTTTGTCTGTTTTGATTTTGATTTTGATTTTGAGCTAGGGGCTTATGTTTTCCCAGGTTGAACTTGAACACATAGCAATCCTCTTGCCTCACCCTCCAAAATCCTAGGATGATAGGATTTTTGAATACTACACAATTCCACTGCATATAGATTACAGATCCCTGGTTTGAGATCACTCTTCAAGGCCCCATTCATACTGAACATAAGACCCATATTAGAGAAGACAAACAGGCTAGTGGCCACCAGTTGCCTCTGTTGGGATGAACTCGTCTGGCCCTGCCCAGGACCACAGAGGTTTCTAAGGACCTGCCCACGGGTCAGAGTGTCCCCCAAACCCTTGCAGCAGACACCTGCTACTCCAAGATGGCGACTCCTATGCAACAGCTCATAGCTCGGGGGCAAGCTGCAGCCAATAAGCAACATGTAAGATGTCAGAAATGCTTGGAATTTGGACGTTGGACTCAGGAATGCAAAGGGAAAGAAAATACCTACAGGGGCCTTCGAGAACAGCAGAACTGAATAAAGCTTTAAAAGAAAAAGAAAATAGATTATTGAGGCAAAGCATCAGAGAGACCAACATGGAGAGTAAGACCTAGAAGAAGAAATCTAAGTGTCACTAGTTCCAGTACCTCTAGCAGTGACATTTCTGCCAGTGAGTCTTCATCAGAGAGCAAGACATCTGCCTCATCCTCTTCAAAAGACTGTGACTCAGATGAATGCCTCTCTAGCTCCACCTCCTCCGACTCCTCCTCCGACCCCTCCTCCGACCCTTCCTCCGACTCCAGCTCCTACAGTAGCAACAGTAGCAGTACCAAGGCAGCTCTGATGATGAGCCAATGAAGAAGACAAAAAAGAAATAGAACTCTCTATACACTGGTCCAATGGATCGAAAGCATTTGGGACTCCCAGGGAAACTGAAAACATGCTCAAGCAAGCAAGTTAACTGGTCGGACTTGTTAAAATCCAGAACTTTCTAAGTATTCACCATTGTTATAGGATATTATAAAAAGATATATATATATATATATATATATATAGATAGATAGATAGATAGATATAGATATAGATATATATACATATATATATATGATGTATAGGTATGTATATATATGATGTATATGTATAGGTACAGGTATTTATTTATTTTAGGAATGAATATGGGATTTTGCTGTTGCTTTTCTTTTTGTAAAGACTGGGTCTTATTTTGTAGGTCTGACTGGCCTTGATTTCAGAGAGATCTACCTGTCTCTGCTTCTTCTAATGTTGGGACTAAAGATATGTGCCACCATGCTCAGATTTTGTTGTTAACATTTCTTTGAAAAACATATTCGAAGTCTATCTGTATGTAGTACATAATCCAAGCTGAAAATCAGGAAATCTATTTTAGTGACAGACAAAAGTCATAGTTTTCCCCTTCCTACGAAATGAATGCTTTATGTGGGTATATGTTAAGGTGTGTGGGGGACAGTCTTTGACGGTGCTGCATCAGAATATCAAGAAGTTTCTTGTGCTCCTTTGGCAGTGTTTATTATGTGAAATTTAATGCCCTGTTACTGTAAGTAGTTTTCCTACTGTTAATAAATTTGCTATACTTTTATGTTTGTATCAAATAAAAAAAGAATAATCCAGTTATTCCTTGTTTATCAGTAGTTTAAGGCAACCAGAGAACCACACTGTCACATTCTTCATGTAAAAAGCCTACTTCCTGGTACCAATTTCTGGTTTAGTTATTTTTCTGTTACTGTGATAATGCACCATGACAAAGACAACTTATGAAAAAAAGTATTTAATTAGCTTATCATTCCAGAGGATTAGGGGCCATAAATTCACAGTGAAGGCATGGCTTCAGGAAAAGCTGAGAGCATTTCTTGAGTTAAAATCAGGAGGCAGAACCATGCTGAAAATGGCATTCCATTGTTCAGTTAAGATGTCAAAGCCAAAGTAGAAGTTTCTGGCTGTTATAAAAATAAAAAATAATTATGAGTTTTCAGCATATATAAATTTTTGTGTTATTTAATACAATGTGTACTTCAAAACAATATTCACATTTGTAGCAGGAAACTGAGTGTCAGTATAAGAAACTAAACATCTGTTTACATCTGTAATACCAGAGGAATCTTTTACAGTTTTCTACTCGGTTAACATTTCCAGGTGATCAGTAAGTGTTCCTTCTCAATGGACTTTGTGTGTTTTAGCAAAGTGTGGCATAAAGCAAATTTACATAAAATGAATAATGTATTATTAAAATGGCAGAAAAGTTATGTTCCCACTCTTCACTTTGAGGAAATAGTACAAATATTAAGTTTAAGTGTATCATTAGCATATTAAGTACATATGGCTGAATATACATTCTATGGATGTATTAATCAACACTGAAAGATTTTTTTTTATATTTTTAACCTTTATAAATAAATGTTGACCATATGTGCAAAACTGTTAAAAACCTGCTTATATAATTTCACTAAGAAACTATCATGAAATTGAATTTAAATATTAAAGACTTTAATTATTCATTAAACATTTAATTCATCCTAATTACTTCAACATACAGTTCATATTGCTGGAAGGTTCTGCATGCCTCTTAATACAATAAAAAATATAATAAAATATATAATATACATAGAAACATTTCAAATAAAGACAAATAATATTTACTTTTAAACCATCTTACTACAGAATAATTTTATGTATTATGATTAAAGGCTTTTTATTGAGATTTTGCTCCTAAACAGAAAGGTATATGTGAAGCAAAGGTCAGAGACAAAGGGGAGGAGAATGGGCTCGTGTATGCCATGATATACATGTGGAGGTCATTTTCACTGTTAGTCCTTGCTTTGCACCTTGCTTGAGACAGTCTCCTGTTGTTCATACCTGTCTTCACCAGGTTAGGTACCCAGAATCATCATATTCATTCCATAGGCTTGCCACATCCTTAAAGCTGGTGCTCAGGTAGCTGTTAGAAGGTGCTGTTCTTTCCTCACTTGGTGTTTCTCTGAGTCAGATGTTCTTTCAGTCCTAGTTTCCATCATGAAGCTCATTTTTGTCTTAAGCTTAAGCTTTGAGGCCCAGAACCTCAAATTTTCAGGATTCATCTGTATTTAACAATAGTTTTCGTGCATGAATATATTCTCTTCATTTCTTTTTTCTTTTGTTTTTTTTTTTCGTTTGTTTTGAGTTCCATTATGTTTTGCAGTTCACTTGTAATTACTAAATCTTTGGATGAGAGGTGAAGAATAAAAGAATGAATAATTTTGTGATAAAATCATATTATTTTGTTACCTGCTTGTTACTTTAAGTTCCATAAATACATACTGATTTCAATACATTCACAAATAAATTATTTCTATATATCTTACTGTAGAATTCAGTATGGACACTGTACTTTTCCTTATTTTGTCTCTTTAGTAGACATATAATTTGTCTAAATTTTTAAAATGAAGTTTCAACTAGTAATTAAAACATGTTTTAAAGTATAAAACAAAATTAAGTGTAAATCATTCCCACGTGGCAAAATTACCACCTAGAATTCCATCTTAAAAAATATTAAATTATAAATAGGGCTACTATGAACATAGTGGAGTATGTGTCCTTATTACATGCTAGAGAATCCTCTGGGTATATTCCCATTAGTGGTATAGCAGGGTCCTCCAGTAGTATTGTTTTTTTCCCCTCCGGTAGTATTATGACCAGTTTTCTGAGGAACTGACAAACTGATTTCCAGAGTGGTTGTACCAGCTTGCAATCCCACCTGCAGTGGAGAAGTGTTCCTTTTTCTTCACAACATATCCAGCACCGGCTGTTTCCTGAGATTTTTATCTTAGCCATTCTGACTAGTGTGAGGTGAAATCTCAGGGTTGTTTTCTTTTGCATTTTCCTGATGACTAAGGATGTTGAACATGTCTTTAGGTGCTTCTCAGCCATTTGATATTCCTCAAGTGAAAATTCTTTGTTTAGCTCTGCACCCCATTTTTTAATAGGGTTATTTGGTTCTCTGGAGTCTAACTTCTTGTGTTCTTTGTGTATATTGGATATTAGCTCTCTGTCAGATGTAGGGTTGGTAAAGATCTTTTCCCAATTTGTTGGTTGCCATTTTGTCCTATTTACAGTGTCCTTTGCCTTACAGAAACTTTGTAATTTTATAAGGTCCCATTTGTGAATTCTTGATCTTAGGGCATAGGCTATTGGTGTTCTGTTCAGGAAATTTTCCCCTGTGCCTATGTGTTCAAGGATCTTCCTCAGTTTCCTTTCTATTAGCTTCAATGTCTCTGGTTTTATGTGGAGGTCCTTGATCCACTTGGACTTGAGCTTAGTACAAGGAGATAAGAATGGATCGATTTGCATTCTTCTGCATGCTAGCTGCCAGTTGAACCAGCACCATTTATTGAAAAGCTATCTTTTTTCCCACTGGATGGATTTAGCTCCTTTGTCAAAGATCAAGTTACCATACGTGTGCAGGTTCATTTCTGGGTCTTCAGTTCTATTTCATCGATCTACCTGCCTATCACTGTACCAATACCATGCAGTTTTTAACACAGATGTTCCTCAACAGAGGAATGAATACAGAAAATGTGGTATATATACACAATGGAGTACCACTATTCAACCATTAAAAACAATGGATTCATGAAATTCTTAGGCCAATGGACGGAACTGGAAAATATCCTGAGTTAAGTAACCCAATCACAAAAGAACACACATGGTATGCACTCACTGATAAGTGGATATTAGCCCAAAAACTCGGAATACCCAAGACACATTTCATATATCAAATGATGCCCTAGAAGGAGGAAGAACAAAGTATGGATCCTTGGGTCCTTTGTAGAAAGGGAAAAAAATACCCACAGAAGGAGATACAGAGATAAAAGGTGGAGCAGAGTCTGAGGGCAAGACCTTCTAGAGACTACTCCGCCCAGGGATCCATCCTATATACAGTTATAAAATTCAGACACTATTGTGGATGCCCACAAGTGCTGGCTCACCAGGGCCAAATATAGCTATCACTTGGGAGGCTTTCCTAGTGCATGACAAATACAGAAGGGGATACTCTCAGCCAGCCATTGAGCTGAGTACAGGGTCCCCAATGGGGGAGCTAGAGAAACGACCCAAGGAGCTGAAGAGGTTTTTAGTGCCACAGGAGGAACAACAATATGAGTCACCCAGTACTCCCAGAGCTCCCAGGGACAAAATCATCAACCAAAGAGTACACATGGAGTTACCCATGGCTCCAGACACATAGGCAGCAGAGAAACACCAAAGGGAGGAGAGGCCCTTGGTCCTGGAAAGACTTGATGCCTTAGTGTAGAGGAATATCAGGACAGGGAAGCAGGGGAGGGTTGATTGAGGAAGGGGAGATGGCTTATGAAATTTTCAGGGGAGGGGGTAACCAGGAAAGGGGATAACATTTGAAATGTAAATAAAGAATATATCTAATAAAAATATTAAATTAAAAGTATCACAAAATGCCAGCAGCTAATGAATGCTTATTCAGCACTGTGCTACATATTATACAATTTTATTAAAGTTTTTTCATCTTTTTTTCTTTGTATTTCTTTACACTCTTAAGAATTATTCAGGAAACAAAGTACAAATTTTATTTGAATTGTATTTCTTGTTATTAACCACATTAAATAGAAAAACTTATATATTAGGTGGTTTATATGGGTCAGTGAATAAAAGTAACTGTTACCAAGTCTGACATCCTAAATTGAATTCCTAATATACATATAGTAGAAGAAGACAACATTTACAAGATATTTCTATGACCTCTATATGAGTGCTGTGGTATACAAAAACAAATATATATATATATATGTATATATATATACATATATATATGTAAATAAATAAATGTAAAAATAAAAATAAATGTTAATTTACTTAATTGTTTTAGTCTCTCTAAATATTAATATAAATGACATTAAAAATATTCAATATTCTAAAACAAAGAATAACTAACATTGAATATCATTATACATACCCAAATATCTATAATATTTATTTTAAAATAAGATGTGTTCATTCATAAGGTCTTTTACATTTGACTTTTCTATAAGCCTTCATTTTGAAGTTGAATTAAGAAATATTGCCTTTTATTGATATGTAGTTGAGAAAAAGAAAATATGCTTAATAGCTTGCCAAGAATATTGAAGAAAGTCTTTGATACCAACCTTTGAATTTGGTAATTCCTTAAGAGTTCAGGAGACAATGAGAGATCATAACCTATACAAAATAAGTAATTTACAATGATTTCGTTCTTTAAAAATCCACTGACTTCTCTTCATTTTGAGGAGGATTGGAAGAGAATGCTGTCATCAAGCTGAAAGAATAACTTCCCTTGGAAAAATCACATAGGAAATCCCCAATGTTGATGTGTAAACAAATACTTCCATCAGAAGACTTGTTCATTGGTAATCTGTCAAGATCATTCTGGTTAATGCAAAGTTCCTACATTATAACTGTACTTGTGCTTTCAAATTATAGGATTGGCAAAATAGAAATAGTTACTGAAAGGGTTATTCTGACTTCCAAGAATAAATGTGTCAAATTTTCCAAGTCTGGCTTGTTATGCTTTCTCATTTCTCTCCAGTAAAATTATATTTAAGGAAGAGATAGCTAGTATACTTTGCAAATCAAACAGTTGACAATGTTGATCCTTGTAAAAAGCACCATATTCAGAAACATGAAACTGCTTTGCAGCAGTGATCTCCAATCACATAGACTATGAAATAGATAATACTCTGCTGACTAACATATAGGGGGGTTACTAAAGTATGTGATGGCTTTCTCAGAATAGGGATCAGGATAATTGGGAAGGAGATTTAAGAATGAAAATCAACATTTGCTTATCTGTATGGGTTGTCATCATTAAGATGTATTTTAAGCATCCATGTTGATGAGATTAATGGTGCTGCATCCTTGACAAGCTAACACTGAAGGGAAGGATCTTACAGAAGCCTCAAACCCAGACAAAGAAAAACAGGTAACTCAGGAATGCAGAGATGGTGAGCATAATTCTCCCAAAGGAAGATCCCCCAAATAGATAATTCAATACTCAGTGGTCAGCCTTGAAATCATATAAATCTTACAAGTAACATTATACAAGTTATAAATTAACAACATTATACAAGATATAAATCATACAAGTAACATTATAAGTAGCTGAATAGATTTTATACATATATGTGTGCATGCGTGTATAATATATATCACATTATATATATATTTATATGTATGTATATATGTATGTATGACAACAAATTAATTAAAAAGAGATCAAAGACTATGATCCTGAGAGAGAACAAGGGAATGGGAACATAGGAAAACATAGGAATAATATATATCACATTATATATATATTTATATGTATGTATATATGTATGTATGACAACAAATTAATTAAAAAGAGATCAAAGACTATGATCCTGAGAGAGAACAAGGGAATGGGAACATAGGAAAACTTGAAAGGAGCAAAGGGAAAGAGAAAATTGAAACAATTATATTTTAATTTCAAAAAAAATAAAAGATAAGAAATTAAGGGTTACTTATCTCACTGGGTACCATACTGTGTGGATCATATGTATACTGAAATCAGAAACTAGAGCAGGTTTACCAGGATAATGGCATGAATGAAGTGAGAGGCCATTTTTCTCTGAAGATTAGTTGGGCATTTCTGTGAAATACTTTGGTGAAAATGATGCATATACACAGATACATGAGAAAATGCCTGCACATCGGTTGAATCGAAGTCTACATAATGATTAACAGTAAACACATGAGGATACAGAATATGGGTCAATAGACCAAGTAGGAAAAATGTAAGTGGAGTATAGAATTAAGCGTGAAGTAAGACACTATGATTTTTTTGAAGGGACATAAGTCTTGTCACAATGGTAAGTATTATTCAATGCCCTTTAAGTTAAAATAACTATGGACAGTGCATAGAAGACAAGTCAGTGTCAGTATTTGGCTTCTTTAGTAGAGTTCTGGGATAAAGCCAGATAAAGAATTAGATGTCCATAGTGAAAGCTTTCAATCACCTAAGAAAATAATATCCTTGGTATGGAAGACTTTTGTTCACTACTACATGGAGAACAATGTACAGTGTGAACCATTTCCAGCCATGAAGTATGTGTCAGTTAACTCAGATGCAATGCCTGAGTAGGCAGTAATTGTTTTCTCACTGTTACAGACATCAGGCACAACATTTTAATTGAAGATGACTTCCTACTGGGTTACTTCCTGTTGCAAAATAGGAATGTTTTGGAAAATAAGATGAAATTCAGGTCTTAAAAATGTAGAAAATGGACACATATGTGAAATGGATAGGTAAATAGCTTCTAGATTATTGTTTTCCATATTTATAATTTCTATCAGAATACCTGTAACACACAATGAAGAAAGTATGATTTAAATAACCAGAGAGAAAAAAATAGAGTAAGGATAGCCACACACAGATTATATAAACATAAGGCAAGCTTTAATAGTAAAATGGAGAAATCAAAAGGCAACCTTGACATAGGAGGTTACAGAAATTGTTGTGGTATGTGCAGGTTGATGAGAAAGCCACCCTTTGGAAATGAGTGCAAATCAAATATTACAACCTTTTTGAATTCCCCTTACCTCGATCAGGAAGGGCATTTCCAAGATCCTCTACAAATAATTTCTCAAGTTCAGGGAAGCATCTACAATGGGAAGTTTCTAAACTGTCCCATTCACAAAGCTATGAAGGTTAGGTATAATTTTAACACTTCATGCATACTCTTAAAATATGCAAGTGATATTTTGTATCTGACTGGCTTTCCACTTCTCCCTTTGTTGTTTCATCACCTTTTTATTTGATTATGTTTGAGCAAGTAATCCAAATTTACAGTCTGGCAATAATTGGTTCTGTGCTCCTTAGCTTCTACTAGTTTTATATATTTCAGTTTGCACGACTTGGGGAAAAGTAGGTTGCAAACATATTTTTTATTCACCTGAGGTAATGTCATCTTAGAAGCTAATTGCCTCCGACAGCTAACCTAGGCATAGTCCTAGAAGCTTTTAGCCGCTATACAATCTAATCCAGACCTAGAATGTTTTCAGCCTCAGAGACTGCTGAATTAGCTGTCCCTTTCTTGTTGTTTCTGATCTTGTCTGGCTGATTCAATTCAGCTGTTCTGACTCAAACTCCCTTCCACGCTGATTGATTCAGTCTTGCTTCTCTCTGCCTCTCTTGAGTTGCTCTGCCTACCTCATTATTAACTTAGGCTACAGGTTTTAAACTTCTGGCTCCTCATTCTCTGGCTCCTTCTGTATTGACTTGTGTCTAGCTTGTTCTTTCTTTGCAACTAGTTTTTCTACAACTGTCCAGGAAATATTGCCTCCCTCCTCCTCCCTCCCTCCCTATTCCCCTCCATCCTTCTCTTCCTCCTCCTCCCTCCCTCCCTCCCCTATCCTCCTCCTCCTCCTCCTCCTCCTCCTCCTCCTCCTCCTCCTCCTCCTTCTTCTTCTTCTTCTTCTTCTTCTTCTTCTTCTTCTTCTCCTTCTCTCTCTCTCTCTCTCTCTCTCTCTCTCTCTCTCTCTCTCTCTCTCTCTCTCTCTCTCTCTCTGCACTGCTTTCTTTAGTAGGTTCCCCTTCCTTTCTCTTCTCATGTGGATTGGGCATATCCTATTCTGTCAAATCTTTCACAGCTAAGTCTGCCACTCAATTAGACAGAACTTTCAAACATGGTTGCTTCCTTTTACTAACTGGCATTACTTTCATTGTTTGGAATTAAGGATGTATGCTAACTACATGCTTGTATTCCAGCCAGAGGATTAAAATATGTGTTAAGTCTGAGCCATGCCATAAATAGAAACAGAGTTTTCCAGTAAACAAATGAGACTTAGTGTTCATAGTATGATTAAATATCCTCTAAGACTAGGGAATGGGAAATTCAACAAAACATTACTAGAAATGTTCTCCATCCTAAGCTCAGTTAGTATTCCATCTCTTCTATGCCAGAAACTCTTTAGCAAATTGTCAAAATATTATACCTGTCCAGGATTCTTGGGTAGTTGATGAACATACCTTCTCTAACTTCTAAGTCAATATCCATTTAGAATGTTCCTTCATCCTAAAAAAGATATTTTTCATTTTCATATTACAAACAACTCTGTTGGAATAAGAGAGATTACATGAAGTATTTATCATTTATTAATATTTTCAAATTTTCCCATCAAAATATGGTATCTATGTAAGAGTTTACTAAAAAATCTGATAGTTATAAATAGCAGAAAGTTTAATAACTGGTTTAATGAGATGTAGCCTTAATTGCTACAAAATATACAAAGTAGTTTTTTTTCTGTGATAAAATGGCAATAGATATTAATATGGACTAGACTAAAATAGTTATCTCTGTACTGTTTCCTTGATTCAAGTTAAAGAAACAGCATTTTAATCTGCCTGTGCTTTTTATCATCAGAACAAATGTCATCACTGTGAAGAAACCAAGTAATGTCCTGACATTATGAAAGTAGTTTTGACACTGCAGATACTGCAAAGTGCCCTTGAGTTGCTGAGAATTTGTGTAGCACTTTTTAAAAGTGACCCTCATGAGAAAAGAGATACTTGCAAGTGAAATAATCCTGGGACAAGAGTGGCTTTTACACAAACATTTCAAAAGCAACTTGTTGATTTCTACTATTGTGCACAAAGATTTTACACAATGAATTTACTCTGCCTAGAGAAAGTAAATGTTTTCCTAACACTCTGAGGGCCTCCCATTTCTCAGAAATGCTTAAATGAGTTTCAATATCAGATGTCTAATAAACACACACATTTGGTGTAGCCTCCTGTTTAATTTAGTGCTCTGTCTTCACACACTTTGTCTACCTTGACTGAAGAGATAGTTCCTTTATTTGGAATAAGGAAAACTTGTACCTCAGCTAATAGGAAACATAATTCTGTCTTGATGTGTGACAACCGAGTAATTTGTTTTCTGCAACTTGCACTCAGCCAACACTTAATATATGGCACCAATTATTGAAGATGTGTTGAGTCAGATTTCCCCAGTGTTTGCATAATAATTAAGCAACTCCTGAAACTAGTGCTTATGCTTTGAGTTAAAATTTTAATATAGTTTCCAAGGATGCCTAATTTAGAATTGACTATTGGGAAATTTTGACTCAGTTTATTACTTAAATGGTAGATGGGAGAGATGAACACACACAATAGAGTGTAAACAGAACAGCAGATTGATAAGGAAGCAACAATGAGACTGTTGTGAAAGAAAGGTTACCAACTAGAGAGTGCAATGACTTTTGAGAATGGGATGCAGAGGATACTTCATTGCCTCTTCATTGCCCACCAAGAACTGTATCGATGCATATCTAAAGAGTTAGAAACACCACTTCCAGGTACAGTTCCTGTTCCTATGTTCTATACTCATGTCTAGGAAGCTTCAGTAATTTTTATCACCAACTAAGACATGTAGACAACTTTGGAGTTAAATGTAAGACACATACTTTACTTTTCACAGAGTTAGAAAATGGAAATCGTGTTGGTAACATGCTCTAAAAATAGATCTAATAAAGATGTTTAGAAGAGAACTGCACGTTTGGCATTCTGTTTCTAGAATAAACATGGAAAGCTAGTGATGACTTTATCAATAGCTGTCTGCAATGCATCCAGCTTGGTAGCCTGTTCTCCCTGTATTCAATGTTATTTTCCTCCTATAATAACCAATGCTAATATTTAAAATTTCCTGACAATATAAGCTCTTGATTGAGTGAGTTGCCTTTTTAGCTATTGGCAATACTTGTTTCTGATGCTAGAAGCAGATCACTATTTATATCCTAGTCATTATCATATGCTGTAAATAAAGATGCTGAGTTCATTTCAATAAACATAATTGACTTTTTTTTTAAATGAGGGAACATGTCTCCAGGAACAAAACTTCTTTGACTTTTGCTAGGAAGAGTCACACATCACAAACTCAAAAGACAGTATCTGATGAACTCTATGATACAAATTAGGGGTGTTGCTTGGCAGGGCAGAAGACTTTTTTTTTTTAAATTTTATTTTATTTTCCAAGTTTTTTTTTTATTTACATTCAAAATAATTTCCCCTTTCCCATTTCCTCCCTCCCCGAAAGTCCCATAAGCCCCCTTCCCTCCCTCTTTTCCCCATTAAACCCCCTCTCGCTTCTCTGTCCTGGCATTCCCCTATATCCAGTCTTTCCAGGACCAGGGGTCTCTCCTTCCATCTTCTTGGAAATCTATTGACATGCGAATTGTGTCTAGGGTATTCCGAGATTCTGGGTTAATATCCCCTTATTAGTGACTGCATACCATGTGTGTTCTTTTGTGATTGGGTTACCTCACTAAGGATGATATTTTCCAGTTCTGACCATTTGCCTAAGAATTTCGTGAATTCATTGTTTTTAATTGCAGAATAGTATTCCATTGTGTAAATATACCACATCTTCTGAATCCATTCCTCCGTTGAGGGACATCTGGGTTCTTTCCAGCTTCTGGCTATTATAAATAAGGCTGCTATGAACATAGTAGAGCATGTGTCCTTATTGCATGCAGGTAAAGTCTCTGGGTATATGCCCAGGAGTGGTATAGCCGGATCCTCCGGGAGTGTCATGCCCAGTTTTCTGAGGAACCGCCAGACTGCTTTCCAGAGTGGTTGTACCAGCTTGCAATCCCACCAGCAGTGGAGGAGTGTTCCTCTTTCTCTCAGAAGACTTATCTTTCATTGAAAACCAAGACTTTGTTCTGACAGCTGAACAAAGCAAGAAAGTCATTCCAATGAGAGGATAAATTTGAACAATCACTAAAAAGTAGTCATAGTGATGATAGGAAACTAACTGTAGTCTGGAGTACAACATGTAGTACAGAAAAACCTAGGAAAGAGTTAGCAAAAAAAATGTAGTAATAAAACACACAGAAAACCAAGGAAGTAACTTCAAAATTGCCTCTGTGTGTGAATGAACATTCATGTGTAAGCGCATGCAGGCCGCTGGTCAATGAAGTCAACTTGAAACATTATTCCTTGGTTCCTGTTCACCTGTTTAGCCAAACTGAGTCAGATTCTCTCACAGAGGGCATAGTCTGATTAGGCAAGGCTGACTAGTCAGTCAACCCCAGGATTCTGCCTGTCTCTATTTCTGCCTCAGCACTATAATTTAAACTATGCACCACACAGTCATTACCTAGCAGGTTGCTGTCTATCAAACTCAAGACCCCATGCTTACAAACTAAGCCTTGTCCACAGTCTGTGTTCTCTCTCTTTGTACTCATTAAATAGAAATTGTTCTCTGCCCATATATTCTCCAAGGGGAAATTTTTGATCAATGCATTTATAGACACTTCATTTAGCAAGAGAGTAAACAAAAATGATCAGTTTTCAATGTTGTCTTCAGCAAATATAACAAAACTGTGGTAGCTTTTGTTTAGTTTAGATTAGTTTAGTTTTGCTGAGTTTTGTTTTAAGATGTGAGTCACACAATGTACTAGTTACTAAGGATGCAATAGTGAATACAAGAAAGTTATTTTATATGACATCACTGTTCATCTAGGGAAATAATAAATTTACTGTAGAAATATGCAACTGTAAACTGTAACAAATACTCTGAAAGAAAAATAAGAGTACAATTGTATACAATATCATGCATTTTAATTTATAGTAAGAAATCAAGTCTCTATCTACATTAATCTCCATGGCAAATATGAATTTCTAAATAAAAGTTTATTCATATAAATGTAACTATCATATCTTTAATATATTTCCCCTAATACAAGCATGATATGATGATGTTCTGGAAAGAGTATGCACTGTTCATGTATGTGTGCATTTATTAGTGACTGAACCAAAAGCCTCTCACATATGCTCTGAGCAAGCTGTCTATCACTTTGCAACATTAACTTTGAAGTGCATATTTTTTGGCTAAGTTTTCCCTCAAGCTAATTATTACCTAATTACTTTTATCTCATTCTGTGGTGATAAAACATCCCAACTTATTATGCTATCACAGGAATTAAAATTTGTATGTCCACAGATTCATCTTTTCATATTAACTAATAATAAAAGCTCTTACTCTCTGTATTGGTCATTCAGAATAATATAGGCTATACTTTGGAGAACACATGTCTTGAATAGAATCAACTAAACTGTTCCAGGTACCAACAAACTGTTGACCTCAAGGAAGTCTAGGACTGATACTTATACAACTGTTTTCTCTCCTACTCCTCATACCTCCATAGTAAGTAGGCCAGGCTGAGAAACTTAGAATATCAAATACCAATGGTTTCCCAGACCTACTGGAACTGAAAATGATGATAGAAACTTCAACCAAATGGGTTTTCACGTATCAACAGTCTCACTCCTCTAGACTTTTGGATAATATATTTAGTGCAAAATTCGGGTCTACAAAGCAGGTAAATGCTGTCAGAAAGTATGGAAAGTAGCCGTTCTAACATATCTACAGATGTTAGTAGAACCCTATGGAAGAATGTTAGATTTCCTCATAAAAGGAAGACATTAAACCTGACATGGAATCTCACAGGGAATTGCAGTACTCATAAAGTGAGGCAGGAGAATCTTCAAGGCATTGAGGCTGGTGGAGCAAAGATTTAAGCTAAACATGGGTTGATAAAGATGTGAAAATATTAAATATCATTTGTGTAATCACCAACTTCATTTTAAACCAGGCCTGCTCAAATTGACTTCTAGTTTTTCAGTTTATCATATAATGCTGCCTTTCTCAATTAAAAAAAAAAGGTAGGCTAGTGGCTGTATTTAAACATCTACAGCCAACTCAGGAGCATAAGGCTACTTAGACCTTAAATCAGAATTAAGTTTTAGTCCTTCCATGACTGTAGCACACATGTCCATAGTTTCATCCTTGAGATATTCATGTTATGTACTCCTCCATTTACACAGACTCTAGGAGTTCATGAGTTTCTAGAAAGGCAATGAAGAGTCCTAATCAGAAGGCTAGCAAGGAGCATCTAGCTTAGCCTGTGTGCACTGGTCCTTCCCACGGCTTCCTTACTCACCTCAGTTATTAACATCCTTTAATATCAGGGACCCGCTCCCTTCCTACCTCTTGGCTTTACTGAAGGATTCTCTTTCCCACTGTGGCCTTCTAATTTTGCCTTCTACAAGGACTTAGTCACATGAAACGTTTTAGAACTTAAAGAGAAACACCTGTCATAATTCCTCCTGATTTCTGCTTTATAATCTCAGAATCCAAGGAGTGTATGCTGAGAAGAAAGGTGAAGCCCTCTGCAGTGACTGGTCTTTCACTACATGCACTTCAAACTTTCCTTCTCTTATGGATGGCTTTTATGTTGCGTAAATATTTTATTGAAAAATTATCTTTACAGATCTTAAGCCAGAAGGAAAGCACACAATAAATCCACAGTGTTGCCTTTTAGGGTACAAAGCAGAAATGAAGCCACATATGAAATCTCTGAGTTCTTGCATTTTGTTTTTGAAGCTATACTTCAGATGGGGCCAATGTGACATTTTCAGGAATTGTTTTAAAATTTACATTCTATATGATACCAGTATGAATATGTGTGTATGGTCTCTCTCTCTCTCTCTCTCTCTCTCTCTCTCTCTCTCTCTCTCTCTCTCTCTCTCTCTCTCTCTCTCTCTCTCTCTCTCTCTCTCCCATATCCCCCTGCATGTGTAAATGTGAGTGTAATAGATGGAAAGAGAGAAAGATCTACCTACAATGTTTTAAATGATTAAATGATAAAACATTACAACTCTTCAATAGAAACATCTGCTTCACTTGAAATCAATGACATACTCCAATGTAAATGTAAATTTTCTTTAAGTTGTCTATCCCTTAAGAAATCGACTGACTTAATTAGAATTCTGGGGTCTGTCCAAACTCAGTAATAACAACAACCAGCAACAGAAACTAAGCATTAATAGGATGGATAGGATGTAATCTGTAATAGGGGCTTGCTGTATTATGGAACATTTCCTATTCAGCATTTATATTAATGCATAATTAAGTAGCTGTCTCTTTAAAGCCTTTACTAATATCAAAGTCTTATCTCAAGAACACCTCATTTTCCCTATGAAAGGGAAAAGGAGTCCCTAAAGTATTCACTTTTAATGTAACTATTAAAAATGCAACGCAGGAATGGAAAATGTGCCTAAATCGTTTAGTAACCTCTCTTGACATTTTCATCACGTTTCCTGTTACTGGGATCAAAATGGGAATGCGATTATTCCAGAAGTTCAAAGGAGGCCCTGTGTGTCACTGTGTGTATTGTGGTGTGCAGAATTTAATATCATATTATTGAAGGTATATTACTTTTCTAAAGAAGAATAGGGGCAACTTTGAATAACTTTGTGCACATGTCCACACCTCTTGGAATATTTGGGAACACACTTGTTCTCAGAGGTGCAAAAGATGGAAACCTGATGCTGACAATGTCTTAGAGAATATCCAATCATCCAGTCAGAGACTAGCCCTATCACTGAGCTATTATCTTCTTATCATAATTATTCTATGGATAGATGAATCCCTTAGAAGATTTGGTCTCTTTAGCATGCTGTAAAGTAGTTACATACCTTAAGGAATTGCTATACAGAAAAGGATTCCTAAGTTTTTATGTCCTTCCTACAAGTAATTAAATAACATTTTTATGTCTGCAACAGTTATCGCCATAGTCTACATGATCCATGGGCAAAAAGCCAAAGAGTGACATTACAGAACTTATACCATGGCACAGCCAGGCTTTGTGGTTTACTTTATTATCTAATTTAATTCTTAAGAAAGCCCTGTGAGGGCAATGTTATTATCATAATTTTGACATCAGGCAAGCCTTAATTAAACACATTTTGATGATGCTGGGAGCATCATCAATGTGGAAATTACTGGAAAAGGGAGGATACCATAGTAAAGGACAAGGGATTTACAATATGCTAAAGAACTTTCAGAAAGAAAGGAAACAAAGAAACAAAAAAAACTCATATGTAGGTACATGAAACCCTCAGTTCATGCACAGATGTAAGATGTAAGACATTCCCACTTCATGTGAATTTATTTCTTGACAAATATATTTTCAATGTCCGTCAAGTGCTAGTCACTGTGCTAGTTGGTAGAGATAAAGGAATTTGACAGACTTGAATTGTGTGAAATGGAATGCAAAAACTTAAGTAGAAGAACTTGATTATAGTTTGAAGGTGAGGGTGTGGGGAGAGGGAGTAGTTTTGAATAGCTTTAGTCATATCATAAAATTATCATTACATTTACTTGTCAAAAACTTCTCAAGGGTTATTTAGCAAGTAATTGATGTCAGGGACAGTCCTCTATATTGTAGGGGAGAATCTAATCCTCTGGTAATGTGAATCTTGGGCCTTGCCCAAATCATCTGGCTAAGGCTCTTCCCTGCCCAGAAGCTACAATTGCTTGGGGAGTGTCTGAGAGAATACCTTTAGCCCAGTGGGCCTCTTCTCCTTTTCATGTCAGTTTTGTAATGGAGCTGTCCGCTAAGGTGATTTATCTTTGCATCGTGTGGTCCTTTAAGAATTTCTTACTTGGATAATTGAATGTCACTCAACCTGGGAAGCTCCTACTTCCTGCATTAGAATGTTACAGGATCTGTGGCAATCACAAGGCACATGGCCACTTATGGTACCACACCATACATTACAAGAGCTACTATATGTTCTCCTGCATGATTGAGAAGAACAGTCAAGCAGCAGGAGATCTCTGAGGACAGTTGAACAGGCAGAAAAGGCACAGTACTGCAAGATTGTAAAGGTGAAGGCTGCAGCATGCAAAAATACCTTTTTATAGAGCATTCTTCTGCTGTGATATGTGGCAGCCTCAGCAAAGTAAAATATATGGGTAGTTTGTAATATTGAGAAATTACCCAGTATTTGTATCAGTGTTGATAAATGCTGTTCTATTTCACATACTGCAATGTCTTCTGATGTGTGATACACTCCTGAAACTAATCCTAGCTTTTACATAAAAGCCTATACATTACTCAAATGCAAATCTCAAAGAGGAGAGTGCTCTGAAACAGGCAATCTGTAGATGGTATTGTGGTTTGTGTGTATGTATGTGTGTGTGTGTGTGTGTGTCTGTATTCACATGAGGACAAGTGATATGAGTGTACACCAGAGAAGAACTCAGAGAACAACTTGCCTCTTATTCCTCAGGTACCATCCATCTTATTGGCCTGGAACTGACTGAGTATACCAGGTTGGCTCCCTGTCAATGAGTGGCTGCTAGTTCCTCTGTTTCTGCCTCTAGAGTGCTGAGATTACAAACAGGATACACACACACACAAACATCCATGCTAAAGTCTTTACATATGCAGTCTGGGAATGGCACTCAGGTCCTACCGATGGCAAAGCAAGCACAAAATTGAAAGAATTGTATTCTATAAATAAAACAAGTACCATAAATACCTAAGTATTGGGATATGTTAGTGTGTCAGAAGTGTAAAGTTAAATAATACTAATGACTTTAATTTCATAGCTACTCAAAATACAATATAAATAAAATGCAATATTGTATTAAAAGTAACAAATTATTTTTATAATGATGCAATGTTAGGTACTTATTTTTCCATATACTTATTTTCCAATATATATATATTGGAAAATATCTGCTTGTTAACATATTCAAGTCTTTTATTTTTATGGAACAAATTTGGTATGTACATTACAGGGTGTCGATTCATTAGCATCTTCCTGCTGTTCACATTTATTAATGAAAGAACCCATCACCCTCCCACCAGCAGACACTTAATTCCTTCCCAGAATCCATCTGCTTTTCATGTACTTCCAAAGTCAAATTCCCTTATAAAATCAACACTAACAAAGACTTAATTTTGTGGGTCAACTAAAAACAAAATATGTTTCCTGGTATCTGATGCTCAGAAAGTGTTTGGGGGCCTGTGATTATTGCTCACATCACTGAAAGCTGCAGACTTGGAAATCGAGGTGATCTGTGATCTGTGCTAAAAATTTGTCATTCAGTCAATTCTGGATATACACGTTGTGCAAATCTCTCTCTCTCTCCCTCTCTCTCTCTCCCTCTCTCTCTCTGTCTCACACATCTTATTCTTTTATTCTTCCTTCATCATTCCTTCCATAACATTTTTCTTTTATTCAGTTTTCTTTACTCTTCCTCTTTTTTTCTTTCCTTTAAACTTAAGAATTCAGTTTTCTTTCCTCTCCCAATTTCTCATTACTTCCCTTCTTCTTCCAATTTAATGGCATATAAAATAAGCACCAATAAAACCCATTTACAGGTTACGTGTAACAATGTTGGGCAGCTTCTGTGACTCAAACTGAATCCAAAGAAGCTATAAGGGATGGGTAGGGGAGGTGGCTTAGAGGGCAATCGGTTTGCTGCACAAGCATAAAAACCTGATTTTACTTCTTTAGCAGCTGCATAAACCCCCAAGGCAAATAAAAAGTAGATTCCTAAAATTTATTGGCCAGCATATCTAACAGAATTAATGAGACCCATATTAATATAGATATAAAGTGATGGAGAAGGTTACATAAGCCAACCTCTCTCTCTCTCTCTCTCTCTCTCTCTCTCTCTCTCTCTCTCTCTCTCTCTCTCTCTCTCCTACACACACACACACACACACACAAACACAAGTATCTTTAAGTTGGAGACAATTTCTAGAAGTTTTGAAACACAGAATGTTTCCATTTCCAGTGTAAAATTTCAAGAATAATACTCTTTCAAAAACTGAAAATATAAATGTGAATCCAGAGTTCAATAGTATCTTAAACTTTTTAATTTGTCTGTTTTATGTAATGTATTATTCAGTTTTTAACTATTGTGATAAGACACTACAACTCAGGCAACTTAAACTAGATAGTATTTAATTAGGCTTATGGTTCTAGAGGGTTAGGGTTCACAATTTCAGTGTAAAGGCATGAGGACAGTAATAACTGAGAAATTACTTCTTAAACTACAAGCAAAGAAGGAGAAGCATGCTTAGATATCAAAGACTACCCCCAAACATATCTCCTCCAACAAGTCTTAAGCTCCAATTCTGTTCAAAAAGTTCTTCCAAATAGATACAATGAGCCTAGGATGACCATTCTCACTCAAAACACAATGTTCTACTCCCTGGTCTCCATAGCTTACTGGACATGTTGTAGTGTAAACTTTATTTAGACCAACTTCAGAATTCCTATGAAATCTTTTCAGTCCCAACACTAGTTTATGTCCAAAGTCCAAGTCTCTTCAGAGACTAAAAGTAAACTCTCAACTGTAATCCCTGTAAAATCAAAAAAGTCAATTACACACTT